>JAMAJV010000008.1:117284-717284 GCA_023628835.1 Sordariomycetes sp. S4602
GCCCCCCCCCCCCCCCCCCCCCCCCCCCCCCCCCCCCCCCCCCCCCCCCCCCCCCAGCGAGGTCGCAGGGAACTCGGTTGTTGTTGTCTTACCGAGGATGAGCGCCCCCGCATCTACCGTGTATTGTTCAAATTGATAAGTACGGGAATGTTGGTCCCATCATCTCTCCCTGCAATTGTGTCTACGCTTACGTCTTCTCTGTAGTATAACCGGTTGGAAAGTGCTTCAATTATCCCATATTGAAAGGCAACATCAATATTCTTGAAACATACGCTCCCCGACCAAACTATGGATTCCCCCGCGACTACAAGAGCTACGGCGACAACAGACTGCCTAGCCTGAAATACCTGAACAACGCCAGATAGCGGTTTTATTTGTAACCAAGTACGAAGAGGTACCTCCAATACATTGAAATGAAGGAGGGCGTTGGCGTTGCCACGCGGACGGAGTGCGGAGGCATTCAAGGAGCGATTTGGGCCAGATACGTGGGTTACATAGTTCGCAGCTGGCGACGGGCGGCTCTGATCGCTGGGCGGATACAAAACTTGAGTGTCTTCGCATCGGGATGCAGTGAAGGCGGGCGGAGCGGTTGTCCCTGGCCGGCGCTGATTGGTGCTCAAAAAAGGCCCCCCTCGGTCATGCGCTCATTTTCAGCTCGCTCAGCTCAAGCACGTTGGGACTGGGCGTCGTGTGCGTCATCTGAAACCGGCGTCAATTCCTTGGTCATTACGCCCGCGATATCTTGACCTGGCCCGCGCTTCCTCGGCTTCTTTACGGCTCCTTTGTCATGTCGCGACCGCCATTTTCCTGCGAGGTGATAGTGCAACCAGGCGCTACGAGCGACGTCGAGTTATGTCAGCTCTGTTACCATTTCCCCGACGGCGTTGTGGACGTCGACTTGTGCGGTCTGGATGGCGACGGTCAACCAGGAGTCTGCATTGTGAACTATTCCGGCGAGCTGCGCTCCCCCAAGTACATCAGGATCACATGGGATTCTTTAGTGGCGGTCAACGGAAGACTGTATACGACGGATCGAGATATGGGCCTAGACACCATCGCTATTGCAGCTTCCCCGAGTGATTCTTCGCGGCGAGTATGCCCGTATGCCGACGAGAACGGGACCTGGTTAATGCCGCGGAGGCTGAAGCGGGCCCTGATGGACCTCATCGAGGGACAGGATTCGGGACAACGGTACGGGGAACGGGACGTCCTTATGAATGCCGCCTACCAAGGCCGTGTTATCAACACGGACGCCCCTCCAAATGGCAGTACACTTGACCTGAGAGAGCTTCATCCCCACGAGCTGC
This sequence comes from Sordariomycetes sp. S4602, assembly GCA_023628835.1. NCBI lineage: Eukaryota > Fungi > Ascomycota > Sordariomycetes > Sordariomycetes sp. S4602. The sequence continues at coordinate 118,592 of JAMAJV010000008.1, forward strand.
TCACTGGACGCCACGCAAATATGGTGCGGGAGCTGTGCGAACTGGGCCTCGGGTCATCCGCATTCATCGCCGTCAACGAGGACGCAGACGACGGAGAATTGTCGGAGGCGCCCCTAGATGGGCAGTTTCAGCTTGGGGAGGTGATCAGGCGAACTCCCCATGCATCGGTTTACTCTGTCAGGAATATTGGGAAACGAACTGACGCGGCCAACTTCGAAGCCCGCGCCTACGTCCTCGATGGAGTGCCACCCAAGTTGAGACGAAATCGTCTGAGGAATATGTCTCGGTTGTTGGGCCGACACGTTGTGTCAACTCAAGTCCATGGGCAGCAGGTGGTTGTCTACAAGGTCGACGATCCTGGATACGCCCGGGGAACTGAGACTACGAGGGTCGACAAGGGCGGGGTTGGGGTGAATGAGAGGAAAGCAAAGGAATTTCGCCGTGAAAAGGCGAGGATCAAGCAGAGAGACAGGCGTCGGCGGGCGAGGATCAGGAGGACGGGGGAAGAAATCCCGGGGGAAGATTGTGGACGTCTATCACAGGATGAAGACACGCCGGAAGAAATTGCAACTCCGGGCGAAGGGTCTGAGGCAAGGGTCTCACCAAGTCGGACAGGAGAGCGACTGGGGGCAGAAGAGGGGGCAGAGGACCAAAAGCAGGAAGAAAGAAGAGAAGAAGACGAAGAGATTGTGGACGTGGGCGCTGAGAACTCCAACGAGCAGGAACAGGAAAAGCTGGCTACGGATGAGGTAGAGGACGTGACAGCCGGAACCGTCAAAAGCCCCGAAAAGGAGGTAACCTTGGATATTGAAGACGAGAACTTGCCGTCCAAGCGGGAAAGCGTCGGATCAAGAAAAGCAGCATCGCGGGAGTCCAAGGCTGCTAGCCCCGGGCCGGGACGACTTGCCCGCATGGCTCAGGTCTTAAGCGGCGTGTGGCAGGTGACTGATACAAAAAGCAGAACAGCGCGCCATGAGGACCAACGGGCTGCACTGTTCCTTGTTCTGTGGGTTTTGTGGTGGGCGTTCCTTCTTTGGTTGATGGCGACAAGACCGTTCTACGCGTTTGGCGCCACCGTCGCAGCACTATGTATCCACGTCCTAGCTAGGTAGAGGCAGATGAATATGAGGACCCTGCGGGCATTCTAATCGCTGCAACCGATGTGAAGAGAAGTGAGTTTAAGGACACATCGTACTAGCACCATTCCCCTTCAGTAGTGGGGTTCTCGGGGACGGGATACGACACGGCAAAGATTGTCGCTGAACCTCGAGTTACATGGGGTATCACCACGAAGATAAACAATCGAGATTGGGCAAGTTTGGGAAGATGAGCCTCGCGCGGATGCGCATGTTGCCAAAGGTGAGTGCGTGCATCTGTCTAAGCGGTTTGCAAGCTGCCGATGGTCACGGGAAGTGGGAAAACTCAAGGTCTGGGACACATCTGGTCTAATTATGTATTCAGTGTACTCTAGGAACCCTATGTTCTAGGAAATTGCAGACAGAGCGGCCCTCCCGAGTTTCGAACGATGGGTTCGGTAGGCGGGGGGAAGCCAAACTCTGCTGGGCCAAAAGCTGGCTGCTGGCTCGTCCGGACAGGTTTCCCGCGCGATCCTTGCTTGGCCTTGACGGCGTTCACGAAGTGCGTTTCTCGGGCCCCGGCCGAAGTCGCAGCCCTTTGTCGTAATCATCTCGTTCTGAAATGTGCTTGGTATCCGCGGAGGACATCGGGATCCCCCCACTCTTAGTTCGACCAGCTGTCGGATACCGGGCCTCCGCGCCGATTCGAAGCAACAGACGTAGTCCGTGCCAGCGCGAAGGCTTACCCCCTTGTTGTCCTTTCCGAATACTTAGGGAGACGAGCCTTGACGGGCGTCGCTCTTCCTCGGACGCCCCCGTCCCTTCCTCCCCTCATTGCACCCAACGCAATGTTCAACCATCGCCTGCCTGTCGTCTGTGGAGAAGGCGCCGCAATAGCATTCGTACGAGCACTTGGCTATGCAGGGCGTGGCCTTCCCCAAGTGTTTCTTGATCTTGTCTTTCCGGGTGTGCACGAAGCCGCAGCAACATCGGTAAGCGCGCATCGACGTCGTCCTGTGGATCGCTGTCGTGGCAAGATGTCGCTGCAGGGCTCTCGGGCTGGAAAGCGGAGCGCACGAGGCGTTACCGCACCAGAAACGGGCGGGAGGGTGTCGGTCGGCCTGGTGTTTTCTGTGCTTGGTTAGCGGGGCCGATTTCGGGGGCGGTAGCTGGACTCACTGTAGACGTGCGGCGCGATAGAAGGACGCACCGCAGGTCGGGCACTTGTAGACGGGCAGGATGCGCGCGGGGTCAGTCGGATCCGCCTGTGCTGGAGAATGGTTCGTTGAGGGTGGTGATGAAGAGGAGCTGGGCTGGGGGGTCTCGAGGGATGGATGTATCGGAGATAATAACAAGAGGTCGGAATCCAGTGCCGAATCGCCGGCAGGATTAACACCGTTGAGGGCTGGTGAGGTAGGGTTCTCGGTATCGAGGTCCCTGCGCAAACCCTCGAAGTACGGTGTCCATTCCTGGTCGTCGTATAAAGGCGCTGTAATATCAAACCCAAGCGGGTGAAGCCGTTCGTCCTCCGGCGGGCCAAGTCCATACTTTACGTGATGACCATTGGGATCTGCCTGAATGGCGGTTGCGCGGAGGTGAGACTCCGCGCGGCGCCAAAAGCGAGATCGACTTGTTTAACGGTTGATTGCGTAGTCTCGTATCGCAAACAGAATGGCGGGTGAATGAATGGCAATCGAAAGCCCCAGTAGCGCCTCGCCTGAGCTTGAAGCTAACGATGCTTCGCAAGCGGCTCTGAGGGCCTGGAGGCTGGCGGTGACCACAACCGTGAGGGGTTGAAGGAGAGAGGAGAAAAAAATCGAAACTTCTCCGCGAAGCCTGCTCGCCCACGTCCTTGGGTGCAGGGCGATTAATTACGGCCAATCATGATGATATGGCGAGGGCCATTATCAGACGCCACCCAGACACCCGCGCCTGATCAGCCCGTCTTGGCGCTCGAGACCGGGGGGCTGAGCGGGGAATCTCGCCTTACTTGGGGCTGAGCAGGGGGGTGATGAGCGCAGATGCCCCCAGTATACCCTAGCTCTGCTTCAAGTGCCGCCAACACTGTGGAATGTGCCTAACCTAGCACACCCCCTGAGCTTTGTTTACCTGTACATCTGACTGGTAGGAAACGCCGGCATGCGGCACGGTATCAGTACCATTATCGAGGTATTCCGGAAATCTCTGGCCCCAGATCTTTCCCCAACAGAATTGCCCCCCGGAAGGTGCCTCCCCCCCCCCCTTTCGCCCCTGGCTGTGTCAGCTTCCAGGTGTCGCTTTCACGCCGGGGCAATTTTTCGACTTGTAACATGCCCACATATTACCAGGCCCCTCCCCCAGCTGAACCCTACTGATACGCTAGCTCCGTGTAACCGCGGAGGGCCTAAATTCCTTGCCAATCACTGCACGTGGGGCACTGCGGACTTCTTCTCACCGAGTCTGGCCTTCTGCTATGACATGATCAGGGCCTTTTTTCCTTGCGTGTTGATCTAGCAGGGTATGCGGGTCCTTGTGGCAAAGAGGCCAATTTCTGAAACCACCCACAGCGCGAAATGGGGTGAATATCGTGAGCCAGTGGGTGGAACACCGGCTCGGTGACGGCAGAGTATAAAGACCAGTCCAGCTTGCTTTTAGAGCCATGGCCTACCTGTCCCTTCCCAGCTCCTCCACAAGCTGCCTCCACGAAGAACACCATTATAAAGCAATCAAGCTGTGGCTGCCTTCCTCAGAAAAAGCTGTGGCTGCCTTCCTCAGAAACCATGAATGTGCATATGAACCCACAGGTGCCCCCTTGCGTCAATGGTCCCACCACTACCAGCAATCCCCCAAACCGGCAAACCCCTGCCCCAGAACGCACCCAACACCAGGCAGCCGGCGAAGCCGACAGACTCGCCCAAGCCACCGGTGCTCCGAAGCTTCTGACGCTCGGAAACATCGAAAGGCACAACGCCCTCGACCCGCCGCTTACACCTGATCGCGTTCCGCCACTGCGCCCGGAGAAACCCTGGAGGGCGAAGACCTCGGGCATGTTGGGAGTATGGTATGGGCAGGCGAGGCGACATGAGCCTTGGACGGCTACTGGGACACCTAAGGCGGAGTATGGAGGTCAATCGAGGGGTCAGTAGTACAGATAGAAACATTGCGATGGAAATAAGATTCGGTTAAAGGACACGTGCGCGCCGGACTGTCTCGCTTAGACCTGGACCTCGCGTTCGGAACCGTTCTCCACTACAAGGTGCTCTACAGCTGCTGTGCGTTTCTGAACCTGTCTAAACACTTGGCCGATCTTTCCAATCCAGTTGTTCTTCCAGTCTCCCATCCGGTAAATGTGTAGCCTAGCCCAGTGATATTCTCCCACCGTGACCACGGAGTCTTGGTTCGATGGTCTCGCCAGCTCCCCATTTTTGGTGTGCTAGAGGATCCCCGGGCTCGCGTCTAAGGTAGCTTCCCCACTTTAGCGCCAGTCCTCAAAGTTTATTGGTTCCCTGGGAACGGCAGCACGTACCAGAGTTGGCATTTGTGAAATACACCGTGGACCAGCGGTTCTGGTCAACGAGAAGGCTCCCGAACGACATCCTGTGAAGAGTAAGTCTGACGACGCGGTCGCTCCATAAAATCACCACCTCTGCGACGTCGACCACGGCGGAACCCGGGATGAGCGGGACAGGAATCCGCTCCCCGTAAGGTTCTCCCTGCCCCTCCTTTCACCTCGCTCTGGCATAGGTGCGGCATCGCGGTCGTGGAGAGGTCGAACTTTGTTATTTCAACGGAAGTCAACCGTTGGAACCGGGCTTTAGGTCGGCGAAAGGGCTGAGGTCATCCACAGTGTAAAAGAGCAGAAAGCGCAGTGCCCCCGGAAAGAACAGGACACTGGAAAGTGCACACATACCCGAGGGGTATGTATCCAGTATATTTAGCCGTGCCTGTGGACAGGCGGTTTCTATAATTTAAATGTATCAAACTAATAGACAAATCTGCCTGAACCTATTGGGCAACCGCATACATATTCATATTGGGATGAGGTACTTTACGACAACAGTCACTTTTGTCGCTCCCAACCTCCACGTCCATCTCTCCAACCCCTTGGCCATCTTGACCTCGTTGTCCCGCCTTGAATCTAGGTTGCCCAGAATGATGCCAGTGATGGGTGGAGGTCTGATCCTATTATGCCAGTTTCTGGCCTGTCTCGCTCTCGCCGAGGCCCAAATAGCTCAATCGGGGGGTAGGGGGCGGGTAGTCCATGCCGTTGCCCGACAAGCTGAGGCGACCTGCCTGGATCCTGACGCGCTCCAGACAGCAAGCGCGTCCACAGGCCAGGAAGACGAGACCTCGGGAGCCCAGTCGGGGCAAGTGGAATCAGAAGTGTACTTTTTAACTGCTCCTGCAGGGTATGCGAGGAATAAGTCGCTAACGGCTTCTCCAGGGACGAGGCAAATTTCATCAACTTTTGTGCAGGCCAAGAGCTCACGAATGGCAGGCAAATCGCCGACGGATCGTGTAATGGAATACCTATGGGTAGAATCCCGGCCACCATTAACATGATCAGTTCAATCATCGTTCATCCCCAGCCGGGTGATGAGTTGCCCGCCAACACATCGTTCAACATATCCGTTCAGACGACCCACCTTAGGTCAGGCTTCCAAGCGAACCCGTCTGCTACCTACTACTCCGCGCCGCAAAACCTGGACGAGGATGGAAATATAATCGGTCACTGCCACGTCACGATTCAAGACATTGGGTCTCTGCGGGCAACTCGAGCGCCGGACCCTCGAGACTTTGCGTATTTCACTGTCATCAATACGGAGGGGGACGGGGGTCTTCTCGAAACCGAGATCATAGACGGGCTTCCGGCGGGCGCGTATCGTGTGTGCACGATGATTGTGTCGCGGAACCACCAGCCTGTTGTTATGCCCATTGGCCAGCGAGGAGCACAGGATGACTGCACCAAGTTTGTGGTTGCCGAAGCTGAAGGGGCAGACTAGATAGCCACGTACGAGCACCATAAGCCGCGTGGGTCAGTTCGAAATACACTCGTGAAGCGATCCAACTTCCTGAATGCATCGGCTTTATAGTCTGTAACGTGTTCTCAAAGCCTTCCACGGGACCGGCCACTACCGCAACCAACACCACGCTGGGCCAACGATAAGCCCAGAGAGTGAATTGAAACTGGACCAGGAGATGCACGCTCGACAGCGCTAATTTCCCACTATAGCCTGGTGAGCCTCCCCGTACCGGTTCCCCACAGGCTTCGCCTCGTCTACAATACGCCTCATCGCCGCCTTCTCCTCGTCCGTCAGCACGACATCCCTCGACGCCCAGTTCTCCTCCAGCCGCGCTGGCTTCGTCGTGCCCGGGATGGCGATGAAGCCCTGGGCCGCGACCCACGCCAGCGCGACCTGGGCCAGGGTGCAGCCCTTGCGCGCCGCCAGTTTTTTGATCTCCTCCACGATGGCCTTGTTCTTGTAGAAGTTCTCGCCTTGGAACTTGGGCGCTAGAAGGGGGGGTGTTAGTTGGTCTGGATAGGCCGTTTGTTCCTGGGTCGTGGGGGTGGGGGCTTACAGGTGCGCCGGAAGTCGCCCTCTTTGAAGTCGTCTGGGCTGTTGTAGGGAAAGTTGTTGACCAGCCAGCCGTGGCCGAGGGGACTATAAGCCACGTAAGTGACCCCGAGCTCTCTCGCGGTGTCGATCAGGCCGTCAGTTTCGTGAATCGTCTCGAATGCAGAATACTCGGCCTGGAGAGCATCAATTTTGGCGACTGGGAAGTATCAGTCAGCAAATGAGACTCGTCCAAACGGGGTTGCAGTAGCTGCGTACTAGAGTTTGCCTTGCGAAGCGTCGCGGCGGAGCATTCGGACAGGCCGATGTACTTGGTCTTGCCCTGCTTCCGAAGCTCGTCGAGCGCCGGAATTGACTCCTCGAGGGGGGTATCTGGAGACGGGTTAACCGGCGGGCCGGGCGCATGGCACGGAGCAAACTTTGCGGCACGTACTAGGGTCTATCCGGTGGAGGTAGTACAGATCGGGCGTGAAACCGAGGCGCTCGATCGTGCCCTCGATGTAGGTTTTAATGTGCGACGGCGAGTTCGTAAGGGAGCCGTCGGCGAAACAATCGAATCCGCACTTTGAAGCAACTATTCCAAATCGTAATGAGTACAAAGATAATCTGGGCCGGGGTGCGAGGATAGCTAGGATGCACGTACTGAAGATCTTGTCTCGAAGGTTATGTTTCCTGATAAAGTCGCCGAGGAGCTTCTCGTTGACGCCGGCCGCGTAGACGACCTAGAACACGGGGTGTCAGTTTCAGTACTAGGGCACCCGTGCGGGCTGGCCGGGAAGGGACATACAGCCGTGTCCCAGAAGGTGCAGCCCAGCTCAACCGCCTTCAGCAGAACGGGCTCGGCCTCTTCCAGTGACAGATTATATCCGAGGCCGAAGCTGAGGCCCATGGCCCCGAAGCCGGGGGAGGGGATCGTAAGGTCGCCGAAGGGTAGTGTCTTGACCATTTCAAATAAATGATAATGAGCAGTCTGTGATTCGTATTGTTGTATGAGAGGGGGCCTGTGGCGTCGCTGGTCGATACGCCAGGATCCTTATATGCTCTGTGGCGAGACGTGTTGTGACGTAATTCCGTGGAGTTTGATGCAACTTAATGCTCGTTATTTTTGTCACGAGATGTTGCCAACAGGCGACCGACCAAGGTTGCTACTAGATGGTCAGCCACCTGCATTAGTTCGAGGTCCCCTCTACTATCGTTGGCCTATCATGGCTTAACGACAGACGCGGGGCATCCCTCACGGGCAGCAGTCGGGCGTATTCCCCTCCCAGCATGGCGCCCATCTTGGTGTTTGGCACCGGAGAGTGTATATCCGCTAAAGCCCGTTAACTCCGTAGGCACAATGCCCCCCTTCTCCACAGCTGTCATGCGCTTGCAACCCGAGTGGACATCGTGAGACAACCGATTACAACCAACCTCCTCGGTAGGCGTTTAACCAAGGGATTAACTGCTGTACTACCTTGTGCCTGTGTCAGACTTCGGAACGCTAAATCATAACCACCTATTAAGAACCGGGACCCTCTGTTTCGAATGGCTTCCGCCATAGCACCCAGGCAGGCTCTAGTCGGAGGAGGAAGATCATAATCTTCGACAAGTCATCAAGTGCTATTTGATATGCCCTTATTCCCGCGATATCTACAATCTGGTATTCTAGGCTCTGTTTACTTAATGTGGCCCAAATTCTTGCGCCGTCTTCTCGGCAGTGGCCAAGAAACGCACGCATTGGTTAACCAACAAAGTCAGGGACAGGCTACTAACACGGTCGGCCCGCAATAACTAGCAGACGAGAATAGCTGCTGACGGGCCCCGAGCTAAGCTTTCGGTACGTCTCATGTAGCGGAGGTCAAATTAGCCGAGAGGGAGATCGACCCGGTGTCGATCCCTCCACGCTGAGACTGCCGGGAACCCGTGCATCACGACCTCGACTCTACGTTGTATAAAGAGATGTGAAAAAATGCTTTTGGCTAAGCGCAAAGCATAGACGAATAGATAGGCGCTGTAACTTTGGCTGTTAGCTTCCATCCAGCGACAAAATGAATCTTGACGCTGGAGAACGCGATGTCTGTTTTCCGGTTCGATCGCTGCCAAGCCGTGCATATTAATACAGCTTCCAGATATTGTGTGCCGCTCCATGCAGATCACTACCTTTCGCCCCGAGCCACACTTTACGTGTCCTCCTCCCTTCCCTCAATTTTCTCCAACTCTCCACGATGCGTCGACGGAGAGGCGCACCGCCATGATCCTCAGGGCGTCTCGATATGCCAGCCTCGCGGTCCTCGTCGTATTCCTCGTCGCCATTGTTTGGACGTGGGAGCGGCTATTAGATGCTGATGGCGTCGCCGTCGATGCTGTCCACCCGACTCCGAAGGAAGGCTCGGACGTTCATCCCGGCTCCTCGTCACTAGCGGTGTCATACAGGGAGGTGATTGGCTTGGTTTTCTTCGGCAGGCGCGAGTTTGTGCGCGTGTTGGACTGTTACCTGAAGGTGAGCCCCCAGATTGACATCGTTCCACCCGCCCCGAGCCGTGCCCCCGACAAGAACGCTTGTCCAGTTCCAGAGACTGACGTTATAACTTCATGTTAGAGGAACTTGAGAGACAATGGCGGCATTCTCGACCGAGTCATCTTTACCGTGCGCACCGAGGACCCCGACGATCTCGCATACCTCGAAGAGCTCTTGGAGTCCCACTCGAGGTACTCCAAGTATATCCCCGGACCGGGATACAAGCGCTACGTAGGAAGCTGGGAGGCAGTCCGAGACCCGGAAGCTATCTATATCAAGATTGACGATGATGTGGTGAGTAGAACCCTCGACTTTGCATGCTCTAAGCGGAATCCTTTCTGGGCGGAGCTACGCCGGACATTCGCCTGAGAATTCGACGCCTCGCAAGGAATCCAGTTTAACAATTTCAGGTCTTCATTGAAGATGGCGCCATCGCCGCCGTCACCAAGCGTTTGGAAGAGAATCCTCAGTACTTCGCAGTCTCGGCCAACGTCATTAATAACCCTCTCCTCTCCTGGGTTCATTACGGCCTGGGTGTATATGAGCCGTTTTGGCCTGTAGGTTGCTACCGAACTGCATCCTCGTCTTTGCTCTTTCCTCCTCGCGATCCAGGATAATGGCCTGGAAGTCCTCAATAACACGTATTGTCTGCTTAGGAACTATCACCACCTGGGGCGGCTACTACAACAAGTTGGCGCACTTCCATGCTGTCTGACTTCGACGGCCCACCCGATGGCCCACCGAAATTTGCGAAAAACGGCTCGACACCTGCGCCGTATGAGGGCCACCGCTGGCTCCCCGTGCGCCCCTCAAAGGATGTCGACATCACCTCCACGCCCGCCTCTACCCTCACCTACGACCCTTTCGGCCCGGGACTTAAGAACTGGGCATCCGCCGCCCAAACGCACTCCTCCTTTCTATCACACCTCGAAAAGAACGAAACAGATCTTTACCGCTTCATCACATGGGATGTGGCCTACGCCCGCCTCTCCATCAACTTCCTCGCCATTCGCGGCCGCGACGTCATGGACGTCTTCCCGTTTCCAAAGATGGACGACGAGGACTACTTAACTCGGGTGCGGCCGAAAGAGGTGGGACGCCATGTTGTGGTGGACGGCGGGGCGCTAGCGGCGCACTTTGCGTTCCGGTCGCAGCGGATCGCGAATGAGGGGCGGTCTTTGGATTGGACTGACTTGCTGGGGAGGTATGGGGATTATGCTGAGGAGATGGCCTGTCCGTTTCCAAAGAGGGAGAATGGGAAGATACCATAGAACAAAGGTGTCGTAACGCGAGGTTACCATGCTCTGTAAGAATGGAAACGTTGCCCAGTAACATTGAGTGTTCACGGCCGAGGTCCACGAGACGACGACAGCGATTCGGATAGTCACTAATAAATACAGTTACCAAAGTCCCAACATCCGGCAGGACCTTACGCTTTAGCCTTGTAGTAGATCAGCGCGTCCAAGTCCGCCCCGTCTTTCCGAATGGCCTTCACCCTCCTTTCCAGGAAGTCAAATCCAGCTTTCTCTAACGCCCGACAACTCGCGCGATTCCAGGAGTAAGCTCCAATCTCCATGCGCTCCATGCCTTCGATATTCTGGAAACACCACTGCGTCATAGCGACCACAACCTCCGTCGCGATCCCTCGGCCCCAGTGGTCTTCGCTCAGCCAGTACCCGGCCTCCATTATCGTGGGGTCACCCTCCTTCTTCTCGGAGATGCCGAGGCTTCCGATTGCCACATTATCCTCCAGACGACAGATAACAAAGCCAAAGGGTGGTGATCCGGTGCTGGTGGAGGCCATCCATGTGCGTGCGTCGTTAGGTGTATAGGGCTGGGGCCAGGCATCGCTCATGCCCTTGGCAACGTTCGGGTTATTCGCCCCCTTGGCCATTGCGTCGGCATCGCTGTCGTGGTGCCGTCGGATTAGGCATGTTTTGAGTCTCAGGAGAGTCTCCGGCACAGGAGACGACGAGGACGGGCAGCTACCGGTAGCGCCAGTGGAGCTTGCCGATTCCGCCATGGTGTAGTTGTAGATCAGGTAACTTTCCGGTGTAGGTATACGCGGCTTCTCACACGCAGAATAGTATAGGAGAGAAAATACGATATTCTATAGCAGGGGTGAAAGTTATGAGTCTTCGCATCAAAGGTGTGACTCAATGGGCCTCTATCCACGAATGCGTTTTCATTCCTGTATCGGGGCAATTTCCTCCCGAGGACGAACCTTTCCGTTGCCGCGCCCGCGTCCGTCGTTGCACCTCCGTTCATCCTGTTATGTGCTGCAAGGGATGACCTTCACACGGTGATCTGCAGGAGCTAATGCGGGGGCCGACTTTCCGCGGCCCATATTGGAGTCGTCAGAAAAAGCGACCAATCACCTAATGCTGCCTGCTGCGTCTTTCCTTCCGGTGGCGTTAAGCACCGGGTGTGGTTGGACATCAAGGGAGCGTCGTGGCCGGTCCCTATCTTTATAGCCAACCGGTGCATGCACCATCGTCGCCTCCGCAGATAAACGGTCCAGCTGGCCAACCCCGGGTGATTTCCGACGAATGTGCGTTACACTGCATTCCGTCTCTTCACCTGCGCTCGATGGGAAGGCTGGGGGCCGCCGAAGAAGCCAGTTTCCACCGGCCCCTGTTGGTCGGGTGTTTGCCCGGAAATCCCCGCTCTCTCTCGCTCCCACTCACCTAGAACGAAGCAAATTAACCCGAGGGATTTGCTCCTACCGCGCTGGGATCATTGCGCTACCCTGATCAATTTTCAGACACACACAAGCGACAGGTGCGCGCACTTGTGCGATGGACCTCGAGCCCGACAATGAGAAGCCACCGGAGGATGACCAGCGCCCCCCGGGTCGCCACTATTCCCCCACCGAAGAGTGCGGTTCTCAACCGGGCCCTCCAGGGGCCGGCGTACCTCCTCGGCTCAATAAGGCGCTGAACATCGACAAGGATGATTCCCTTCAGTCCACATTAGGAGACGACAGGTCTTCACGGCACGCCCACCAGACTCGCAGCGAAGGATATGACTCGGATAGGCCGATTCTTTCGAGAGATGACGAAGAACGTGATGAAGCCTCCGACCGCAGACGGGATAAGGGCAGCGGAGAGGTCGAAGCTGGGGGGGCTTCCCCAAATAGCAGGGCCTCGTCACAGCGTCGCAAGGCACAACGAGAAACACCCGGCTCGCCGGGGCCTTCTTCACGAATTAACGAGCAGTTGCCCCGTATGCGCCATACCTTTGTAGAGGACCACGAATCCGAGGACGCAGGAGATTCAATAATCGACTCGTCCTCGGAAGGCCAACTCGAGTCCGAGGAAGAAAAGTCTTCAGATCGTTCCATCCCTCCATTTGACGACAAGTACTCGCAACATGGGCTTATCGACGGCCCGATATATCATGTTCCAAGCCGTGAGGAGCACCTGCGGCGCGAACGGGTCATGGCTGCTTTTAATGACACGTCTGGCAATGGTCAACCCCCCGGAATGGTACGAAGTATTTCCAACTGAGCTGTTGATAGAACCGTCTTCTGACCTCCATCCTTAGGGTTGGGGAGCTGCTCCTGGATTCACCAACTACAATCCCTTTACGAGCGAAGGCAACCCCTTAAACCCTCCCTCTTATGTTGGGGCGTACCACCATCATACCATGCCCTCGCCTCGAGTGCGTCCCGACTATCCTGGCTACCCCGGCGGAGCACTCCCCGCGCACAACCCATTTTCCCCCAGTGGGTTTTATAACAACAGCATCCGTACATTTGGGAGATATCCCGCTTGGGGTGGCTATGGTACCGGACAACACCACCCGTCCGGCCCCAACCGTGGTTATCCGCCCGGCTACCCCCATTCGATTGGATCGAATGCGGGGGATCACCTTAGCACCAGCTCTACTGCCCCAAAAGAGCCCTCTTGGACTGGGTCGTCCAGGTCCTCGTCTTCGGGGGACTATGCCGAGAGCTGGGCATTCGACTCAGCGGTGCCGCCTTACACAAGCGAGCCCGGTTCAAGCCATTGGACAACTCACGGCCACATGAGCTCGACGGAAGATATAAGCGTGTCTAGCCAACAGGGTCACCCGGATGTCATAGATCCTTCTTCAATGATGTTAACTATACCGTGGGCCCCTTCTGCACCACCCCCACATCGTCTAGGTAGACAGAGACCCCGATCGCCGACACGACCAACGCCACCTTGGCCTGGGCCCACTCCAGCAGCAACGGGATCGCAGTCTCTACGTAGTGAGAGACGTCGATCAAAGACACGGCCACGATCACGACCAACACCAGAGGGCCAGAGGCCCGCTTCTAGCGGACCCCCGTTTGCGCCGGCGCCAGAGGGCCAGATGCCCCCTTTCGGGATACCCTCCCCGGCACCGGGTCTAAGTGGTCAGAGCATATTTGACAATGAACTCACCGGAGACACAAGAAACGGACCCTCCCATTCCAATTTTGGCTTGCAGGAGATACCCGAGCAACACAGAACCTACGACTTCCTAGAGTCAATCGGGCTGTCCAGACGGCTTCCCCTCATGTCTCCATCGGAGACCCGCGTTGACCCTAACGCCGAAGCCGCTGCTGCATGGGTCGACCACAAGACGTACCCCGATTCGACCACAACCACCGAGCTACGCGTCATTCGCAACATCGAGTTTTCGACCTACGTCGCAGATAAGGACAAGGTATCCCTCACTTGTTCCAACGGTCCAGGGCCGAGGATTGCCAAACAGGGGGATACAATGAAGTGGATGTGAGTTGCCAAAAACATCTACAGAGATACGGAAAGATTAATCAAACATGAAGGCACATCAAACGAGAGGGGCAGAGCATAGAGCTACTGGAGGTAAGTCGGAGGCGATTAGTCTGAAGTCTTAACCATGATTCTGATGAGACTGATTACATGCAGAAACTAGTGCTTTCATGCCCTTTTATAAACGCCGATGCCAGGGCTATCACATTGAACATCCTGAGCGACCTCCGTGGAGAGCCTTCATTGGAGGATGGATACGCAGTTTCCATTGAAGGCGAAAAAGTGGTGAGATACACGGGCTGTTTCGACGGTAACTCTAACGATTCGGGCGAGGACACGGCACCTGTCACATTCATCGCTATGCCCTTTCTTGACGTGAGTGCCCTGGAACCTGACGGGCCGGAGAGCCGCCCTCCTGCATCGCGTCCCCTGCTACAGAACTACCACGGGTATCGGGTGAGTACTGCCCGCGACCGGAACCAGGTGGTGCAGAAGATGCCGGCCATAGCGGACGGACAGGCCTTGCACGTCTGCCAGATGTGGTGTCTTGTCATTGGTTCAGGCAAGTAACCTGCCCTGGAGTCTACTCCCTATTCATTAACATCGACATAAAGATGTCCTGGTCACCTGTGGGAAAATGCCTTCCGCGAGCCTCCTGGGAAAGCTGGTGATACTAGCGGACGATAGTACGGCTTTGGAAAAGGCTCGCCTGGTCACAATCATCGATGAAAGCAATCGGTTTCACAGAACTACTGTCACGGCAAGCTATACTTTCGTGGTAAGTCATCCTGCCCGAACGCATGTTCGTTCTACTGCCTTTCGCTAACGGCACATACCTAGGACATTTTGAGTCACGCAGTGAGGCTTGCGGACGAACAGACCCGGGAGCCGTCGAAATACGAGCTTGTAGACGACGACGACTCTCCGTTGACGCCCAAGGGGTGGTTCCAACTCATGTCACAACAGCCCGAACCCGCCATTACTCTTCGACTAAGAATGAAAGCTCAGGATATTCCCCGGCCACTTTTTACCGCGCGGTCAGCGAAGCGAGACGGCTCATACACTCGTGCATCTCGCAGACGCTCAAGCTCCCAAGACAACTCCGAAGATGAACAGCAGGATCCAGATTTGTATGAGGCTCAGAGCGTGCGTCGAGGCCGGGAATCTTATGATGGCTCCATGCAGATGATTCCTCGTCACACGGGACGCATATCTCCCGATATATCCTATCCGGGTAGTTTCAGCAGCGGAGCAACCCCAGAACGAGGGAGAAGATTACTGGGGTGGACTTCGCAGGTCGTAATAGGTGGCTCTCCGCGACGACAGAGCCCCAGGCCGGATCATCAAGCAAACTCCTCAGCGGCGCATTCCTCGAGTGAGGAGGATGCTATCTCGGATGGCGGTCCTGTGCGGCTCAAACTCCTAGAGGCGCCTGTCTACCATGGTCCCGCAGATAACACACTCAGGAGGAATGGCACTGGGTCAAGCAGGGCAACGTCAAGAAACATTCGTATCAATCCAGTCGCAAGGGAGTTCCTACGCCCAAGGCCCATCATTAGGACCCGCAATCCGGACGATATTCCGGCTGACCTGGGGCGAGAGGAAGATGAAGAAACTGGTCAGATGGTCCTCTGGTCCCCGCGGGCTCACGAGAACCACCCGCCCAACAGGCGGATCGTGGATTTAAAGCAGCGCCGGACTGGGTCTTTCAAGTCCGGATCGAATGCGACGGAGAGACAAAGCCGACGCGACAGACGCGAAGATCCGGAATCCGCCGAAGACAAGATATACGTCGATCCGTCACACAACACCCGAAGGATGCCTGCTGTCGTTTCGGCCAAGTCCGAAGCTGCAGAAGAGGCGGAGGAGGCCCAAGACCAACCTACAAATCTTTTGGACCGGGAAGGGCGTCCGTACTGGAGATCTCGGGTGACTGCTGATGCGACCCCGTCAGCGCAAAGTACCATGCGACGGAGGACCCGGACTGGTCTCTTTTCTCATCCGGCGCGAGTGCGCTTTGCCGGAGACTCCGGGAGTGTTGAAGGCGTAAGAGGTAACGACAGTGACAGGCGAGTTGAGAGGGAAGACAACATGTCAAGTGGAAACGGGAATGAAAATGAAATCGAGGTCGACACCCCTACTGCCGACGAAAAGTTCCGCGCTGGAGGTGTCCCTTTTTTCAGGTGGAGGTTGAAGGGGCAGGCAAGGCCGAAAACGGCGGAAGATGCCAATAAGGGTTTGCAAACCGTTCTGGACCAGGTGACGCAGGGGATGTGTGGTGGAGAGGACAGGACGAAAACTGCTTATATGTGCACGTTTAGGTGCACCAAGAACGAGTTCCTCCTTCGGCATGGTGTGGAGAGGGAGTGGTACTGCACGGACGCTCTACCCGGTTCCCTCAAAGGACATGCGCCCGAGGGCGGTGGGACGACGAGGACTCGAACAGGAGCTGATCCTGAAAATACACCCTCTCACCATCCAAACTTCGCGAACTCTCGGTCGGCTCCGTCGAATGAGCCGCAAGTGCAAGACAGCGCAGACGAAGGCATCGCCCCGGCTATGGAAACAACTGCCAGTGCAAACCCAGAAGCGACTGGTTCGCGACGATCCTCGCGCGTTCAACAGAACGTCAAAAACGACTCACCGGACTCCTGTAAACAGCTCATGAAAGAAATTTTCGAAATCACCGAGGGTGTCATGGGCTCATTCGTGGGCGACCGAGGAGATATCCCGGCACTTGCGCGGGCTCATGTCATTTGTAGATCCATCTGGGGCTCAGTAGATGTCATATGGCGAGTAAGTAAAGATCGATATGTCCCTCTCAATCCTTATGTGCCCCCTGCATCTGCTAATACCGAGTGTAAGCAAATCATCCGGGAAGGATTGAGGGTAAAGCACAATGCCAACGACCCGGCAGCCTATATCGTCCGGTGCTTCGACGACGTCCACGTCACAACGGGGGAGGATTCTCGGAGGATCAGAAGAGGAACATCCTGGAGCGACTGTGTCGACTGTAAAGCCGGGAAGGCGTACTTTTCCGCGGCAGATGCCTTGAACCACATCGGCGCCGAACACATGAAGATCGCGCAGGAGGGCTCCGATCCACACACGAGACCGTCCGACAACCAGAATTTCTGCTGGATTACTTCGCCCCTTGAGACGCGCGATATCGATGTGTGCGACTGGGATGGGTCCTCGGCAGTCTGGGACTTCATACACAAACTGCGGCCCATTCTGAAACTCTCCGACGAGCTATACTACTACGTGGCGAAGCCGCATGGCCCGTCGTCGTCGAACGAGCCAGCGCCGTCGCTCCTCCCGTCGGCCCTGATAACGGCGTTTTGCGGGATACTCGCGAGCTATCTTTACCTGGCCAAGAAGCTCTCGCTGATTAACAGACCTGCATATAAAGATGGTTCGGACGAGGGCTACGATCTGCGCGACAGCGTCTCGGCCATCAACAGGCACATCAAAAACTCCTTCCTACAGGCCTCCAACCATTTGGAAAGGGCTCGCCTCGACATAATCATGCTCTGCAGCACCCGCCGCGAAGTCGACTGTCTCCGCATCCAGTCGGTGGACATCCACCTCCTGTCCATAGCGTTCCTCCAGAACATCCAGGACTTCTCGCTCCCGGGGGAAAAAGGCCAGGACTTCCTGCGCGCGTACCGGCGCTACCTGGCCGTACTCCGGGGTCGTGCGATCGAGCGCCCGCAGAGAAGGGTCTTCCTAGACATTCAGGAGTTCCAGGAAGAACTGAATGCGCTGAAAGAGGTTACAGACATGCAGATGACCGTGGCGAAGAAGCTCTTGAGCCTGCTCTACCCGGGGTCTTTCCGCGTCACAAATAAGGCGAGGATGGAGAGGTATGGGGCCGAATACGAGTTTTGGAAGAAGGTAGACAAGAGGTTGAGTGACCGATTGGCGGAGCTGGATAGGCTTACGGAGCGGTCGAGGCGGCTGAAAGATGACGTGAAGCAGGCGATTGAGATTTTGGAGGAGGATCATGGGAAGGCGATCAGGGTGTTCACTGTCGTGACACTATTTTTCTTACCCCTGTGAGTAACTTTGCTGCCCTATGCGTCGTTGTAGGGAAGAGTGCTGATCCATCTCCAGGTCCTTCGTTTCGAGCTTCATGGGGATGAACACGACGGATATCAGGGACACCAATCAGGATCAGAGGCTCTTCTGGGCCGTTGCGGCACCGGTAACCGCCGGCGTTGTCGCACTCGCCCTTACGTACGCATACAGGGGAGATAACATACGGCACTGGTATCGCTCTTGGATCCAGAAGCAGGACAACGCGCAAGAGGGGGGTGGCGGGGGGACTACCGGCCGCGTGCGGAGTTCAGGCATGGCGCGGAGTTTTGGCTTCAAGCAAGTCCTCGCGGGCAGTCGGCGCCCTCGGGGCTCCAGAACTGCGGGGACTTCGTGGTGAGGGCAGCGATTGCCTAGCTTGTTTTTAGTAGCGGGTTTCTACGTCGTGTGCGGTAATATCAACGTCCTCCTTTTAGGCAACGCGGGCAAAGAATCCATCCTTGTCCTCTGAGTGTCACGTCTTGCCGAGTCATTCTCGGTTCAATCCGAGACTTGACCGCGCGATTGGTGCTATTAGTCATGATGTTCTTCACGCGCGAACCTTATTCGGCGGACTGAGCCGAGGCGGAGCCGCAGCGTGATGACTGATCAGGGGCAGGCACGCTAATTTGCGGAGGGGCAGCACATCAAGTGGGCCCTGGCTCGAGCGTTGGTTTTTCTCCTCGTATTTGGGTTTCAATCCTGCTCTGCCCCTTAATATTCCTCTTTGGGAAGAGAGCATTCCGAACAACCCTTTCCTTCTTTTTCTCGACCAGACGCTCTTTTACGTTCGCTCTCTGCTCCATACGCTCTTTCCATTCCTTAATCGAGCAGGATCCACTTTCTTTACCACAGTCCCTCCTTCACAGTCGTTCCCGCCTGCCGCCCTGATCGACGCGACGATCGTGTCCCGCTCGTAACTGAAATACGAGAGACCCCGGTTCCACTCGACAACCTCCACCCGATCGACCGATCGCTCGCCCACCATGCGTCTGTCGACGACCCTCGCCGCGGCCGCCCTCGCGGCGTGCGCCTCCGCCGCCTCGGACAACTACCTCGGCTTCAACTCGGGCGCCACGCACGCGGACGAGTCGGCCAAGTACAAGAAGGACTGGGTGGCCGAGTTCGAGACGGCCCAGAAGCTCAAGAACGCCCCCGGCAAGTTCAACGCCGTGCGCCTGTACACCAACATCCAGTCGTACACCAAGGATGACCCCATCGAGGCCTTCGAGGCCGCCATCGAGACCGAGACGTACATCCTGCTGGGCATCTGGACGTCGGGCACCGACAACATCGACAAGGAGCTCAGCGCGCTGACCAAGGCCATCAAGAAGCACGGGTCCAAGCTGACCGACCTCATCATCGGCATGTCCGTCGGCAGCGAGGACCTGTACCGCAACTCCGCCACCGGCGCCGCGAATGACGCCGGCGTCGGGCAGGAGCCGGAGGTCCTGGCCGGCTTCATCAAGGAGTACCGCGACGCGGTCAAGGGCACGCCGCTCAAGGACGTGCCCGTCGGCCACGTCGACACGTGGGACGTGTGGGGCAACGGCACCAACAAGCCCGTGCTCGAGGCCATCGACTTCCTCGGCGTCGACCAGTACCCCTACTACGAGAGCGGCAAGGGCAACGGCATCAAGAACTCGGGCCAGCTGTTCGACCGCGCCTACGAGGCGACGCTCGACGCGGCGGGCGACAAGCCCGTGTGGGTCACCGAGACCGGCTGGCCCACCACCGGGCCGGACTGGGACGAGGCCGAGGCGAGCGTCGAGAACGCCAAGTACTACTGGGACGAGGTCGGGTGCCGGCTGCTGTTCGGCAAGACGCCCACGTTCTGGTACACCCTGCGCGACTCGAACCCGGAGAACGAGATGAAGTTCGCCATCACCAAGGACCTGTCGACCACGCCGCTGTTCGACCTCTCCTGCCCGGATACCTTTGAAACGCCCGACTCTGACTCGGAGGACTCGGGGTCTGGTTCTGGTTCTGGGTCCGGTTCCGGGTCGGGCTCTGGGTCGTCGGAGTCGAACGAGGGCTCTGAGGAGGAGGGCGATGGCGAGGACAACGCTGCTGCCGGGTTCACCTCTTCGGTTGCGGCTGCGGCGCTGACCGTTGCCGGTGCGCTCTTCACTCTACTTTAAGAAGGAGTTGCATTCGGGACGGCACGGAGTCCATCCGGTGAGAAGGCCCGAGGCTCCACGTCGACTACGTTTTGCCCTCCTGGCCTTTCACCATCCCAGGTGTCTCTCCCGCTAGATCTATAGTACCTCGAGAAGCATCTCAAGCATTGGGCAGGCGAATACACATTGTCATTTTCACTCAATCGTACCCACGCCTTACGACTGGCTGTAACTCGTGACGTTAATTTAATCTGTACTGGTATCTTCGCTTAGGATTGTTTATTTGAGCTTATCCCGTTCGAGTGCCGGCGCCCAATTTGTGTCTGCTTATTGTGGCGCGCAAATTTCCGGCCCGCTGCTGGACGTCGTTGATCTCTTGGCAAACACGCCATGCTTGTGCGTGTTGTTGCACAGGCCTGAAAACGCGCTGCGGCTGAGGGCGGTGCGAAGGTCTGACTTTGCTTTTCCTGATAAACAGCAACCACGTGGTGTTTTGGCTGACTCGCGATGCTGTTGTCTGTCAATTTTCCATGCAGACACGCCTTAAACCTGGAATTATAGCGAGACATGCAGGCACCGGCCGTAGGTACACCTAATACAGGTGCACCCCCTTGCTCCCCGCCTCCAGCCCATCCAGCACACTCCTGATGCGGTCCACAACGGACTTGGGATACTGTTCCCCGAGAACATCAGGCCCCGGCTTGGCCGTGTCATTCCTCAACCACGGGACCCCGGTACCCCCGGACGCCTCCTCCACCGCGTCATGGATCTCGTCGAAGTTATTGTCGTAGGCTCCTCCCATGGCGATTGCCACGGGCCGGTGGGTCAGGTTGCCTGTCGCGATGGTGCTGCTGGGGTTGGGCGGGGCCTCTCCTTTCAGGACGGAGAGGATCTCGGCGGCGCATACCTCGGCGTTTTGGATGAAGTGGATGACTAGTGGGCTTAGCAGGGTGCACTAGAGGAGAGGGAGCATCGGAGTAGCTTGCCTTCGTACTTGGGCTCTAGGCCGGCGATCACGCCGGCGGCGATTTGCTCGCTTCTGCCGCAGACGATGACGGGGATGGGCCTCTCGGAGGCCATTTTATTCTGATGCTTAGATAGTCTGGGAGTCTCAGAGTGTTCTTAAAATAAGTTATAGAGACCGACGAAATACTGTTGGGGGTTTCAGGACCCGGGCAGCTTGCGACAGATCCAGGTCTTATCAATGGCTGCCCGGCGGGGAGGCGGGGCGATTACCAATGTTCCACTGTCGACAGGCTCCGTTCACGGTCGGAGTTGTTTGTAAGCAGCCCCGGATCTGTGTACGCAGGCGTAGTTGCCGGAAGGTCCGGGTTTCCGGGTTACCCGGGTCAGGTTGATTCTTGATCCCGGGGTTAGAGCATCTGTCCACCCCTTAGAAATGCGAGGGCCAATGGGGTTACGAAGGGGACGTTGTGGGTGTGAACCTTCTGCAGGAGTGACACGGCCTCCGCCAGACGGATACCGGACTACGGACGGACGGACGGACAAGGGGGGGCCGGGGGACGGACTCCCAGATGGATGACATAACCGGCATGTGAGAGAAATACGGCTACAAATACGGACGTCCTCGGAAATAAGCACACCCCAGTCCGTATCCCCGCATAAGCTACACACATCCTCACTTATAATGGTTATAGCATTTGGCAGTCACAATCGCAGCATCCAATCCGTCGCACCACCTTGTATTATTAAAATTAGACTAGCACACAAGAGTGACAAGTTTTCCACCTATCCACCATAGCCTTCTAAAATACGATAAAAAACCGTTCAAGGTTCAAGCCCTTAGATCATGTAGGCGACGAGGCCGATCGCGGCCGACCAGGTCAGGCCCGTGGCGGCGGCACCACCGGCAGCGGGGGCGGATTCCTCGGGGGGCGCAACGCCGCCGGACACGTCGGCGGAGGTATCGGCATCGCCGCCAACGTCAGCGCCGCCGGGCGAGGCGCCGTCGGGCGAGGCGCCGTCGGCGGAGTCGGGGACGGACGGGTCGTCGATGTCGAAGTCGGCGGAGCCGGTGGCAGAGCCGCCCTGAGCGTCGGCGGTGGCCGTCACGTCGACGGCGACGTCGCCGCCGCCCTCATAATCCTGGCGGGCGACGTTGGTGGCGAAGGCGGTGGCCGCGAAGAGAGCGAGGAAGGTGACAGACTTCATCTTGAAAACGAATGTGTTGTTTTTGTTGGTGGTGGAAGTATGGGCGCGGAGCTTTTTGAGAGAGGAATTAAGACGAAGCGATGGAATGGCTGATGGATCTGGGATGATGAGGAGGAGATAGAGCAGCAGGATGGAGAGGATGAAGGCGGCCTTAAATAAACATCGCGATGGGCCAAAACATCTTGCAACTGCACACGCAATGGAATAGATTGAAACGTATGAGCCTGCCAAGGATTTACCCCAGGAACGCTCATGCATCGATGCATCAAGGAACTGTTCGCCGGATACGAAACACTCTAAATTAGGTCCGATCCTGCTCGATCCGCGGGAGGCGGCGCTGCGGCCGGGACCGTCCAAGGCGCCGGGGTGCTGCTAAAACCAACACCAGGGCGGATCACGACGATCTCGGCGTATTTATCCAAATCAACCCGCGACCGATGACGCAGTGGCCAATCTGCATGACGGAAGCCCGCATTTTCCCTGGATCTCCCGTGCCTTGGTCAGCCAACGGCGCCCCTGAAGATCCAAGTCCATGCGTCTCGTGTCCGAATATAGTATGTGATTGCGTGGCCAATTGCCGGGTTGTCGCCATTTCTGTTGCCATTCACCACGCGTTGATCATGTTTGGGTCCAGCGCCAATCCGCCTAGGCCACTCGTCATGTCTTTCGGGGTAGAAATTGGCCATTATGTCCATCAGTGACGCTCCATCCTCCGGACCAATCATCGGGTCGGTGAGGTCCCCGTCCGTACCGAAACGTGCCGCATTGTCAGTTCATGATTGGCGGTCGGGGATGAGGGCAGTAGAGGACGGCCAGCAACTCGCCATGTCTCACGCGACCACGTAAGTAGAATATGTTCAGTAGGTCGAGAGACTTATTTGCGGTTGCGCTTATAGTTGAGATATTGGACAGGATGATTGATGATCTCCTGGTATTTTGCCCAGGATGCCTCAAGCGTGCCGACGTCGAGCGAGCTTTGAAGGAACGGACAGGGCAGCGCCGTTACTAGCACAACCCCGGCGGTAGAGGCATCTGTTGCAAGTAGCAGTATGTAAGCCATGCGACCAGTCAAAACATCCGTCGCCGCGGCGAACTCCACACAGCCGGCGGACACTCTTACGAAGTGTCGAATGAGGGTGGGTAAAACCTACAAAAGGCATCTCACCACCAGGCTGTGCTGTTCTCTGTCCCGAAAGTACCGTACGACAGGTCTAGCAGGCGCATTGCGCAGCGGACACAATAACTGCCGCATTGGACAGTAAGCGACGACCGGGGAGCGTTAATCGACCGAGGCGACTCCGAGACCGAGGCGCCAGCGGGCGGCTGGCTTAACTGCTGGCGATGAGACGACCATGGTGAAGATAGAAATGACCGGTATAGCATCAGACTCACGTATAAAAAGCTGTCAAAAGTCAGGTTTCTGTGGTGAAGCTATGAAGGATGTCATGGACTGAGGCTGTTAAAAGAGATAGCACTTACCTTCCACGAGGAACAGTCCTCTGCATCATGATCAGCCACCCGAGATCTGCACTGTCAGCCGAGACCTCCTGAGTCCGGTGTCTCGTCCAACCGACAAGTTAAGGCACGGAGGCCTTTAAGGCAGCGAACTGCGAGTCCAGCTCGGTTATGGTATCAAAGTTGCTGAAGTGGTGCCACTGCGAAGGAGGGCCGTTCCTCCTGGACTTATCCCTCCCCGGCTGGTATAATTGGTCCAGGACTGTCTCCAGCACCGTGGATGGCTTAATACTATGGACAAAGTACGACATGCACCTTGGCTGCTCTATGTCGGGAGGGCTTGGACGTGCCGTCTACCTCTTCCAACGGGGAAGGGAACGACAGTTTTCGGATGTGGGTGGTCATTGTCGGACGCCCGAAGGTCATGCTGACAAGTCTTGAGAATTATGATTGTTCGCATGGCGGCCAGCATGAGGCGAGACTTACGAGTCCGCCAAAGGGTAAGAGATCCTAGATACGGGGTGGGGGGCTGGGAGAGCTCACATATCTAGTACGGCAAAGCCATTCTACACCCTCCGGATCTCCGCCTCCGCGGTGGTCCTGCCCGCCGCCCCATTAGGGTCAGTGTGGAGGACGAGTCCCCGCACAAACCTGCACGCAATGCCCGGCATGGTCGGCCTTGCTAGGGATGTGGGTGGAAGACGACTCAGGCTCCTAGGAATATAGTAACGACTAGGTTTGTCACATTGCGTTCTCAGAAGTTATCATTTTCGGTTGAGGTGAACTTTAATAATACTAGACATAAACGCGCCGGCTCTTTCAGTGCAAACACTGAGCATAGTCCTCTCATACCAGTGCCTCGGTAAGTGAACTAGTCCTCACGTCATTCCGGCCACAGGCCGGGGTCCCACCACCCACCACCTACAAACGGCACAGTTTCCCATTCTGGGTTTGCAGCCCGAGGTTCCCGTCTCTGACCTCCCAGCCCTCGCTCCCCACTCCCGTCGTCGCGTAGAACAGCCCCCTCGGATCAACCTCCTTCTTGATCTCCAGAAGCCTCGCGTACTGCTCGCCGTAGAACTCCGCCTGCCAGTCCGGCTCCATGACGCTGGCCTCGTTGAGGTACGACCCGCCGCCCTCGCCCGACGGCGCCACCTCCCTCCACGGCGCGAGTATCTCGTCGTTCAGCACCCTCGACGCCTCGCCCAGCTCCTCCGCCGTCGCGTCCTCGCCCACGACGGCCGACGTGATGAGGAAGGCGACGACGTTGCGGAAGGCGGAGCTGACGGCGTTGTCGACGTTGGCGCGGTTTCGGGGCGCTTGGTGGTAGCCGATGATCATGCGCTCGCTCTCGAGGTGTGTGCGGAGGGCGGCGAATGTCGCCTTGAACTTGTCGGGGTCTTCGAAGCTGGAGCGCGGGAAGAGGCGGTTGCCTGGAAGGGAGTTGGCGCGGCCGACGGTGTTCAGGCCGGGGTTCTCGCCGAACGTCTCCGCCCAGGCGGAGTGGTACGTCTCGTGGAACTTGGTTGTGGCGTCGATGGAGAGTCCAAGCTCGTCGATCTTCTCGTACCAGGGTTTCATGAGCTCTTCGAATTCGTCGACGGTGTAACCCGGCGCGAAGAACGGGTCCATGGACAGCATGTACGAGTCCCCCCTTTTCCCCGCCGAAAAGAAGGAATACGTCCTCGCATCGGTCCACTCCACAAACTGTCCGAAGAAGAACTCCATCATTTCAAAGTACGTCTCCTCGGACTCGGTGGTTATGGTGTATTCTGAGGTAGTAACATGAACCTGGGGGTGCACGCGGACCACCACGGAGGTCACGACCCCGTAGGTACCGCCGCCACCGCCGCGGAGGGCCCAGAAGAGGTCCGGATTGGAGGTGTTTGTGGCTGTGACGA
Source organism: Sordariomycetes sp. S4602 (assembly GCA_023628835.1). NCBI lineage: Eukaryota > Fungi > Ascomycota > Sordariomycetes > Sordariomycetes sp. S4602. Next base: position 144,193 of record JAMAJV010000008.1, read on the forward strand.
AGCGGCCGTCGGCGGTGATGACCTCGAGGGCCATGACGTGGTCCGCCGCCATGCCGTAGTAGCCGGACATGGGGGTGTGGCCCCCACCGGCTACGTAGCCGCCCGCGTACCCGACGCTCTTTGAGACACGGTTAGCTACGACACTCATGTGATAACAGAGTTATCGGGTGCGTTATTTGCTATATCAACGCCTACTCACCTCGCAGATCCCCCCGAGCGCCGTCACGTTGTACTTCTCCGCCGCCTCGTAAACCTCACGGACGGTTACCCCGGCCTCTACTTTGAAAGCCGGCCCCTCGTACCCTTCAGTCTCATACGCAGGCAGGAATGTGACTCCCTTGAGGTTGTGCGTCCACACGCTCAGGGCGCCGGCGCCGTTCGACTTGCCGAGGTAGCAATGGCCCGTGTTCTTGACCACCAGGCGGAGGTTGGCGTTGCGCGCCATGTTCACGGCGAGCTGTACCTGCGCGACGGTGCTGACGTTCACGGCGTATGCGGGGCTTGCTCCGAGGGTGCAGTTTCCGTCTGGGTTGTCCGTTGGAAGGCATGTCTTGCCCTGGTAGATGGGCCACATTGTTGACGTAGGATCGCCCTCGCTAATCATCATTAAGCTTCCGAGTGACTCCTTTGCGGGCAAGGGGCTTACTGGAGATGGGGGTCGCCAAAATTCTCTTGGACGGAAGCACATTGTTCCTCGTCGTACTCGCCCCAGGAGTCATAACACGCTGCGGCAAGTGGCACAGTCGGAATCAACGCCCCCTTGCCAAGAAGCTTGTCGAACGTCTCCCAGACGTCGGACGTGGGCCAGGACTCGTCTCCGGGGAAGCTCCGACAGTCTCCACTCTCGAGAACATTGCCCGCTCCATCATCGAAGGCCCACAACGCGGACAGCTCAGGCAGTTCCCCCGCTATTGCGTCGAATGCTTTATCGGTAAGCTGGACGCGCTCTGCCGCAGACCATGGCGCGCCGGAGACAGACTCTTCGGACACTTCCTCGGAGGCCGGGAAAGGCAGTGCATCCTGGCCACAGACCAACACCACCAAGAGGGCAGAAGCAGAAATGAGCGTGGGGAATTTCGACATCATCGCGCGACCAACCTTGAATGCGGGAGTGAAAAATGCTCAACTCACGAGAAGATTACTGAGCGGGGGAACGCGGGCGTTTCTCTGGGTGAAAGTATATTATTCATAATTAACTGCAGCTTTCCACGCGATGTTTTGCGGAAAGCAGCATTTAGCCTGCAGTCCCTGCGCTCCTGAACCGTGGTAATATCGAGAGAATCTTGCCCAAAGCCGGTCGGCAAACCCACAATTGTTCCATGAGAGGCTCTGGATCTGCACCGTGATGTGTACATTTCTCGCACAGTTAACTAATTCCGGCGAAATCCAGTGCACATTAGATATTGAAAGGAGCATGCTCAGAGATCTACCTCGGGGCTCAGGCTGAGGTCTGTCGCCGTGCTTGCCCTTTAATTCGCCGTCAACACGCATTTCCCTCCCGCGCCAGCCTGTCCAAGCACATGTGCCAATTTTGCCCTGCATTGGTTAATTTCTGGTCTGGTGGAGAATTCACCCCTGCAGGGCTCCTCCTAAGGATATCGCTTCCCTTAATGTCTGGCGGAACTAATTTACCATCAAAGACTGCTTGGAAGAGAAATCTATTCTTGCGACAAGAAGAGCAAGTGGTGAAAAACAAGCAAACAACCCTCGTCAAGTCTATAGTCTATGCTATGTTCTTTTTCTTTTTGTCCTCGTACGCCTTGCGCCCCTCCTCTCTAAGCTTTTCATCGTCCGGCCGAGACAACTCTAGTTGGGGCAGCATAAAGAAGGCAATGACAAATGCCAGTGCGCAGAGAGCTGCTCCGGTAATGAAGATTATGCGGAAACCCTTTCTGTATGCGGGAATAAGGACCTCCCGGATCCTGTCTGCTTCGTCCTCGGATACTGTGTTTAGATACGTCTGCGGGTTCCCGAGCAAGGTCTTGGAAGTCTTGTCGTCAATGTCAAGAGAGCCCAAGGAACCAGCCAGGACGTTGTTGCTAAACAACACTGTTAGTACTGCGGGGTATACAAAGCTAACGATCGGACTAACATGATTGTTCCGCAGACGGCGAGACCAATCGTGGCGCCAAAGTTCCTGACGAAACTGAAAGAATGGGTAAGAATATGCGGTGTCTTAGAGGAGCCGAGGAACTTACTTCCTGAACGAGGTGACGACGGCCATATCTCTTCGAACCACACCCGCCTGGACGGCAATCAATGCACTTCGGCCCCGTCAGCGAAATTATTTACGAACAATGTAATGTATGGCAGACTTACGGCTGCAAGGTATTCCCAACGCCGACTCCGATGAGGATGGAGTAGCCGATCTGCTTCCCAATCCCGGTGGTCTCGTCGAGCGTCGACATCAAGCCCAGGCCAACCCCCCAACAGACCCACCCGAAGAGGATAGACTCGCGGTACCGGCCAATCCAGTGGACCAAAAGCCCTGAAAGCGTGCTGCTTGCTGTCTGGACTAGCGTGATGGGCAGCAGCATCGCACCAGCCCTCGTTGCCGAGTACTCGTACACGAGCTGGTAGAATGACGGGATGTAGTACACTTGCACGACGAAATTCCATCCGTTTATGGCCATGGTTATGCAAGCGCCATTCACGATCTTGGACTTGAATATGTGAACTGCCGGGTGTTAGGAGGGAAATCGGTTTGCTTGAGGACGCGATGGGGAGACTAACGGGGGACGAGAGGGTATCGCGGCCCCTTCCACTGCCATAACACGAAAGCAACGCACACGGCGAAGCCGACGACCAGAGTGGCGATGACGTGGGCTGAATCCCATGGGTATTCACCCCCGCCCCATGTGAGACCCAGCATGAGGACTATGGTCCCCGCCAAGGCCACAAAAATGCCGATGAAATCCACTGCCTTGAGTTTCCTGTGAGTGTCGGTTAGAAGGAGCACACAACCAATTTGCGATGACAACACGTACACTTTCCAGTCGCCGTCGACCTTCTTTAGCGGCATAAAGAACACCACGCCTAGCGTGGTGAGCACCGTCAAGGGCATGTTCATGCGAAAGATCCATCGCCACGAGTCCTCTGACTGCGACGACAGCGCACCACCGATTACCGGACCAATGCCATTGGCGATAGCCACCACGGCGCCCTGGAAAGGAAAAGAAGGTCAGCTACCGCGCATGTATTTGCACAACCAAAGTCCCAAGACTCACGATGATACCCTGGTACTTTCCCCTCTCGCGCAGCGGGACGACGTCGCTGACGATCAGCTGCGCGACCGTCATCAACCCGCCGCCGCCTATGCCGGTGAAGGCGCGGAAGATGGTCAGTTGGAGGACGGACTGGGCCAGCGACGAGGCCAGGGACCCGAAGAAGAAGATGGCAAGCCCGGTGAGCAGGATGACCTTGCGCGACCAGATATCGGAGAGCCGCCCGTACAGCAGCTGGCCGACCGTTGATGTTCTGGATTGGGGTTAGCGCGACGGGAACCTAGGGTTACTTGACTTTGACCATACATGAAGTAACCATTTGCGATCCAGGAGACCTGGGAGGTGGAGCCCAGGGCGTTTCCGATGATGTACAAACTAGTCGCGAGGGTGGTCTGGTCTATGAGGGCGAGAAGGTCGGCACCCGCGCACGCAAGGAATATCTAAAGCCGTCAGTCGTTGATTTCTTGGCTTGAGTGCGACGAGCTGGGAATACCATACTGTGATAATGGTCCGTTTTGGAACATAGTTGGTCTGCTCATTGAACTCGTGGACTTTGCTTTCGTCAGAAGATTTGCTCGCCGCAGTAATCTCTGCGCCATTGGGCTTCTCTGCTGGCCCCAAAACACCATCGGGCGTCGGCGGCCCGTGAGGTGTGCTGGTTTCCTTGTCCATCGTCGGTAGTGGTGAGAGGATCCGAGACGGCGGGTAATTGTTGTGCCCCCTCCTTCAAATACCAGGAAAAGCGAAGAAGTGTCTGATTTTCAGAGTGAGGTCCGTCGGTCGGGGAGATCTCTAGGTGCACAGCTCCCACCCTTGTCGCCCCACGCATACTCCAAAAAGCTGTGTCGCGCTAAAATGACGAGCGACGGCAGCGCGCACCTTGATGGCCTCTGTGTCCCTTGATGGCCTCAGATCAGCAACGCCAAAAACCAAGCCCGAGTATAAAATCCAATCGATGGCCCTCGCCCCCGATCTCCTTTCGAGTCCAACCCTTCGAGAACCTCGGCACACGTTCTGGACCCAGGCTTGGGCGAGCGGGGGCGCGGATAAAATGGAGCTGCTGACGGGATCGGCGTTATGACGCTGGAATAAAGCCTGCGCTTGGGCCCAGTGGACCCGCACTGCCGGACCTTGAGGGACTCAAACTAGCGCAAACCGGCGCAAATCGGCGCACCTTGAACATAAGCGAGATGCCGGCAGGGGGAAAGGGGGCCACGTTCCTGCGCGGGCGGGCCGCATGTTCTTCACGCTTCACGCGGGATGTTTCTTCATTGCAACCCTGTTAGTACGGCGGTGACACACCTCCGCGGCCATCAGGGTCAGGAATTGCCTGCCGGAGGTTTTCTCCGCGGGCGGGGCACCACGTTCCTGGGCGGCCGGGCGGCCGGGCGGCTTATTCTTCACAACGCGGGATGTTTCTTCATTGCAACCCTTGTAGTGCATCGGTGACGGGTCAGGAATTGCCTGCCGGAGCTTTTCTCCGCGGGCGGGGGGACCACCCGGATGGCAAGATTTAGCGTGACAGGCGTCTTCCACATCGAGATCTGACAGGCGAGACTAGTATTTTACGGCGGAAGGTCTTGACGAAAGGAGTTGTGATCGGTATAAGCGAAACATGCTCGGATTTGCTCGTGGCAGATCGTCAGTGGCAAGGGTGCTTAGCGTGGGGCCAGCCGGGTGCAGCCACACATGGACTCGACAGGTTCTCCGGAGCAGCGATATTCAGCATGAAGAAATTATCCATGTGCCTGAAGGCGTGGGGGGGTAAGACGATCTGGCGCCGTTCCTCTCGCGTCATACGTACTTAATATGGTCCACCTTTGGCCCGAGATGCGCGTGCCATCCGGGCCTTGGATGTAGCTCTCCGCCCGCCTTATAAAAGCCTGTTTCCGCAATAACCACGCGACGCTTGCCGGGGCCTCTCCATATACGCCCGGCAGATCAACCTCGCAGAACTCCATCACCCTACTTCCGCCATGGCCAATCCTTTGAACGTTTACAGGGGGCCCGACTCCGTCCGGAGCTACTTCCACCCGGAGTCGTCGCCGCCGCTCCCGCTGGTCGAGATCCCGGACTGCCTCAACCCGTACCGCCGGGATGGCGTGCGCATATACGCCAAAATGATGTCCATGCATCCCGCCAACAACGTCAAGTCGATGCCCGGTTTGTGAACCACCCCCACCCATTCCCGCTGCAGGAGTTGCCGATGGAGGGCGGGAACTAACGAATCATGCGGAAAGCTTTGAACCTCCTCGAGAAGAGTGTGGAGAAGGGGCGTACGAATACGGTTATTGAGTACAGCTCGGGATCGACGGTGATATCCATGTCGATGGTCGCCCGCGTCTTCCACGACCTGCCGGACGTCCGGGCGTACCTGAGCAACAAGACGGCCCCGGCCAAGCTCCGGCTGATGCAGTTTTTTGGCCTCGACATGTATGTCTCACCCGCCCCTCCTGGCTGATAGGTGCTTACTGGATTGTCAGAACGCTGTTTGGCGGCCCCTCGCAGCCCGAGCCGGACGATGAGCGGGGTGGCATCCGCGCTGCAGAGAGGGAAGCAAGGGGAGACGATTCGACGATAAATCCGAACCAATATGAGAATGACAACGTTAGTCCGCCCGATAAGTCACGGTCAATGAGGCGGCTTCTGACGAAAAGAAAATAGAACTGGAAAGCACACATTCGGTGGACCGGGCCGCAAATCTTGCGGCAGCTGCCGGAGATCGACGTGCTATGCGCGGGCATGGGTACCTCGGGTATGCGAGGTCGGACTGTGCATTAAGTCTTCTCATATCTAACAATATGCCGTAGGAACAATGACGGGGTTGGGAACGTACTTCAAGGACGCCAAACCAAGCGTGGTTCGCGTCGGGTAAGTGGTCCCAATCCCCCGAGGGAGCGCGAGCTAATCACCTTCTAGAGTATGCACCGCGCCCGGCGACCGAGTCCCCGGGCCCCGATCGCACGCTCTCCTGGCCCCGGTCCAGTTCCCCTGGAAGTCGTCCGTGGACCACATCGAGGAGGTCGGCTCCCACGACTCCTTCTCCCTGTCGCTTGACCTCTGCCGGGAGGGCCTCGTCTGCGGTCCGTCGTCCGGCTTCAACCTAAAGGGGCTGTATGATTTCATCGAGAGGCGCAAGTCCGAGGGGTCCCTTGCGGAGCTTGCAGGTGAGAATGGCGAGATACACTGCGTTTTCTTGTGCTGCGATTTGCCGTATCAGTACATCAACGAGTACTTTGACAAACTCGGGGCCGAGTACTTCCCGACCATCCACAACGAGGTTAGTGTGGTCCACCATAGCACTGAGTTTTTGCTTAGAGGACTAACAAGATCATAGCACCTCACCAAGGTGGACCTTTACCGGTATGACGACAGGTGGGAGAAGGAGCCCGCCGAGGCTCTCAACCTCTTCTTTACACAGGACGAGGCCCTGGCGAGCGCGCTGGTGCCCATCACCTCCAAGGTGAAGCCGCAGCCCCAGACCTCCATCATCGACCTCCGGCAGCCGCTCGACTTCCAAGACTTCCACCTGCCCGGGTCCGTCAACCTCCCCTTCGTCCACGAGGACACCCCCAGCCCCTTCTCCGACCCCCACATCCTCGAGGCTCTCTGGAAGAGGCTGGAGGAGACCTTCAAGGCGCCGGGCGCGGAGCTGCTGGGTCTCCTGGAGGGGAGGCGCGTGCTGCTCGTGTGCTACGACGGGGACAGCGCGAGGGTGGCGACGAGTGTGTTGAGGGCCAAGGGGCATGAGGCGGATAGCATCAAGGGGGGGTTCCGGGCGCTGAGGAGGCTGAGGGAGAAGTCGGACGGGGGGTGCCACGTCGAGAGCGAGGCTGGTGGTGAGCCCATTGCGGCCCACATGCCGAGCCCCATTCCTGTCGCTGCGCAGGCCGTCTAGCGGGTGGAATGGCAGGGTTGGTGAGGTGATTAGTGCAGAGCTCGATATACCACAGACACACAATGAAATGTCAGTTATGTCTATTCAACGTTTTTAACCTAGTGAGATTCAGTGTTTCTTGGCAGGCCTCCTCACGCAACGCAAAATGTGGAGTAACTAACTCGAGTTTATTGTCCATGTTCATGTGGTGACGCCAAGCTTTACCGCAACTAGCCCTTTGAAACCAACATATCCCCGCAACGACCACTTTTTCGCAGGGTAGATTCTGTTCTGAACTAGTCCACACCAAAAAAAGGTTACCAAGACATAAAACTATAGTACCCCTCTCTTACTCTCTCCGCTTGCCTACCTGCCGCGTTCTCTCTTCAAGCAAGTACCACCAACTGCCGACAACCTCCATATGCTTTGATCGTCAGTATGAGGGTATTTCTGGATTAGGGAGGAAGTATCCCAATGCCACTGTAGCTCCAGCCTCTGTCATGTGCTGAACCCTCTGGGTCGAGCGACGGGCGACGGGCGCCTCCTGGAAGGCGGAACCAGTCGCCCGCACAAGCCTGACGATGCGGAGTCCTTGATACGGGGAAGGAATAAGCATTACCAATATAATTTACAATTTTGGCCCTGTACACCATGCCTCTCTCGGGGTCGCGTGCTCTATGACACGTCAGTCTGGGGAACGTCACATGCGATGAGGGGACACAGGGTCCAACCCCACAAGATCCCCAATCCCCACGAATTCCAACGCCAATCACTGTCGCTGCCCAGCCGCTCGCGCTCGAGACCCCGCTTATGCTCCTCTTTTACTCCGCTCGCGCCCCAACAAAAAGCTTGATTCCAGCCCCTCAGGTGGACCGGATTGTAATGCTGAAACGCTCACTGGACGGAAAACGAGGTTTCGACATATAGCTGAACCCCATATTCGCCCATATCTGCGTCCCTTTGGATCCCATTACTAGGCCGCGCGCGCGATGAGGGAAGCCGGTGAGTGTGGGCGCCGTCGTTTGGTGTCCATGGCGATACCGACCATTATGTAGGAAGGCCCTTCCTCCTTGCCATGCCGCATCAGACGCCACATCCACACATCCACACTTCGTATGGACGGTGCTATCGGCCCGACTGCAACAACAATGTCACAATGAAGCGGTGAGCACAAGTATTAGCCACGGAAACCCCCGTCCTGGATCGTCTCGCAATCGCGCGCCGCAATAATACCCGGCGCACGCGGTTCTCCCCGAACGCCATGCGGAGATGCGCCCTCAACGGAGCGGACAAGCAGCAGGATTGGGAAATTCCTGGGGTGAACCCCACCCGATTCCCGGCCGAGTGGGCAGAAGTTCCGGATCTAAGACACTGGGACGGGCAAAGGCGTGCGGTTCCGGCAATTTTACCGGCTGTAAGACACCCGGAAGCCCGCTGGGGATGGGCGGGATTGTCGGGACCTCCGCAGGATTCGCGGGGTTGTGGCGCGGCTCACGAGGCCTGGCCGTTGATCTGCCCCAGGTCGAGGGATGGGGCACTTTTGCTTATTCCACCCGACATGCGGGGGCGCGCGATGGCCTGGGCACCAACGCCACTTATAACAAAATTGTCTCGCTCTTTTTTTTTCTCTGTGGTATGACCTCAACGCTATCGCTTCAAGTTTCCTTCACGACCACTATTAGCCATTGCTTTGCACAACAAGATGAGAGTTTCCGTTGCCCGCTTAGCTGCTGCCGCCACATGGCTCGTGGCAGCAGGAGCCGCTGACGTCCCTCCCGGGATGGAAGACGCCCTCACCGGCTCCAACGTCCCCAAGGAGTACCTTGGCAAGGCGAGGCTGACCGGCGACTTTCCGTACGTGGCTTCCCGCACGGCGCCCGGCATCTCCTATGCCGTCTACGTGCCCGAGGAGTACTACAGCCCCACGCCCGACGACGCGACCCCCAAGATCCCCCTCCTCATAGATATCCACGGCACGGCCCGCGACCTGTCCGGGATCTTCTCGCAGGAGGCGCACCGCGGCTTCGCCAAGGACACGCCCTGCGCCGTGATGCAGCCGCTGTTCCCGGCCGGGCTCATGGGCGTCAACGACATGGACAGCTACAAGGTCCTCCGCTACGAGTCGTTCCGCTACGACCTCGCCCTGCTCGACATCGTCGACGAGGTGGCCTACCGCTGGCCGGGTGTCGAGACGAGCCAGTTCTACATGATGGGCTTCTCCGGCGGCGGGCAGTTCGGGCAGCGCTTCCTCTACCTGCACCCCGAGCGGCTCGCGGGCATCAGCATCGGCGCCCCGGGCGTCCTGACGGCCCTCGACGGCAAGACGGACTGGCCCATGGGGATCGCGGACGTGGAGGCGGTCTTTGGCCAGACCATAGACATGGATGCTGTTAGCGAGGTGCCCATCCACCTTGTCATTGGCGAGAAGGACACGAAGCTTGACAAAGACGGGGATGAGTGGCTTGAGGAGGTCTTGCTGGATGTCGGGATGCCGGCGCGGGAGATTACGAGGTTCGAGATCATCGAGCAGTTCCAGGCCGAGCTGCTGGAGCACGGGATCGAGGCGCCGCTGGAGGTTGTCCCCGGGGTCGGCCACGCCGGCGCGTCGAAGGAGATCCGGTCGGCTACTTACGAGTATCTTGGGCCGATGATCAGGGGGGAGACCGACCGAGGGGGGCGCAACTAAATAGAAGACGACGCTTTCGTAGTTTTACACTAGATGATACCCCTAGCTAGCCATCATCATCAATAATCAAGCTGTTTACTTTCCTGCCAACTACACATTATTGCGTGCGCAGAGGAATGGCTGATCATGGGCCAAAACAAGAACCACGCGGCCCATAGGCCCACAATACGGGGGGTAGCCCCGTGGGGAAGTCCGAATTCCAAGGGCGACGATCATGTTATGCTCCCTGCTGCAGCCCAATGTTCTCACTAGGAGGCATGTCAGGAAATAAACACCAAGGCTAAGGTTCCGTGAGAAATAGATAAATTGGCGTACTTCAGACCCCGACCTGACTACTTTTAGGGCGAACGCCTAACCGGAACTAACGTTTTGTATAGAGCACGAAAAAAGGTGGGTGGCCCCATAAAGCCCCCTCATGTTGCATATATACATAAGTACGTACTTGTATAACCGGCCAATTTCCAGCATATCTCGACCGGCAGCGGTCTGGACAGCAATGGCGCCATAATAGACCCCACCATCCACTCAGCTCTCATGCGGACGCGAGGGGTCCCGGGGGAAGGCGTCTTTGAGAACGATCGGCAGACTCTCGATCTAAGCGCTATTAACCTGCTGACGTTGAGCATTACAGCGTCCATGGCCCAATTCCCGGCGCGTTAGAGGAGCATCTGCTTGGTTCTGTGCAAAACCATCTCGAAGAGCTCACCAGGTTCGCACAGGCAGACGTGTTACAGGAATTCGGTCCCAGATTCAACATATACTTGAACATTCTATACTCTAAAGACAACGTTACACAGCTTGACGATGGGGATGGAGATGCCAGGGCACCAGCAAGGGTATTTAGACGGTACCGGCCCAGCGACAATCTTGCTTCGGATTACTTCACCAACACCAAATCATCCGCCTCCTTAATCTCGCTGATCGAATGCATAAAGACGTTCCATTAACCCCCCCACAGACTCTTTTCAACGTCATTGTCGGTCAGGATATCTTTAAGGTGGCAGTGAGCGGTGATGATTTACTTGGCGGCGAAAGCGTAGCTATCGCTACGAAGTTGGAGTCACATTTCAAGTTTGAATTGGCTACGATTACGGGAGCATAGGCGGATCTTTAGTAAGAGTAGCAGCCATCGCGTATTCCAAGCATGAAAACATGAAGGTGGCACCTGATAACTCTTCCTTTCTCAGATGCCCCCTCTCCAGCTTAGGCAGCTACCAAGATACACGCCAATCGCTTGCTTGTTCATCTTCCTAACCCAGCTGAAGTATCGTCATGCTGGGGGGATGGACCAGGACAGCCTGTGTACTAAACCCCGGTTACCAGGCGCAAAGCTGCAATTCCCCCACTCTGGTAGCTCAAGAACTCAGCTCTACACATGCATGTGGCGGAAAGCCTCTTACATCACGATGCATAGGAAAGAAGGCCTCAGCTCACCACAGGAAAGGCAGGCTTACACCGCCTAGCATACGTCCATATTAGTCTCAGACTCCACATAAATCCACCTTTCCTGCTGCACAAAGTCCTGTTGTCTGTTTATTCTTCCAACCAACCTTTGTGAACTTTTCAAACAACTACCCAAAATCACAAAAACAAGTCTAGTTGTTTATCACCCCAGTCGAATTCTCCTTCTAAAAATGGATGAGGCCCAGAAATTTGTTGGTGTTCTTTCTCGTTTCCGAGGCTTCGACCCCGGACTCTACTCGAAAAAGCTCCAGAAGGCCTCCAAGTCCACCAAGTGCCTCCAGTACTTCAACTACCATGGTCCGGATAACGTGGAGCAGAATTGCGCCTTGTTTGACCACATTGGTGCGCTGATCTCCTCAACCTCCTATCCGCCGCCAGTATCGCACGCTGCATTGCCCACAACTCGGATGACTACGGCTTCCGTGGCGCCGTCGATGTCACCCAGGCATATGATCTATCTCGTAGGACGGTGGCCAGGCTTATCGGCTCCCTCTTTGGTGACTGCATCAACACCGCCTCACCGCAGAGGGCATGCCTACCAGATCACCCCGGGAGGCCAGTCGGACTCGGACTCAAAGCAGTGGGGCCAGCGCTCGGGTGAGGTTGTCCGGCAGGCGGCCATCGATGGCGACCAGCGGCGACTGCTCTTTGGCTTCAACGGCGAGAGACCCTTCGTCTCGGCAAGTCAAGTGTTTCGCACAACCATGGGACTCCGAGCCATCGATCCCGAGGGGGCAAAGATGGAAACCCCCTCCCTCGACGTCGGTCGGCTGCGCGTCGGCACCCAGCTCATCTGGACGGCCGATGGCTCGATGTACGAGCCCGTCGACATCTAATCGATTGAGTCGGACGAGACTGGCTGCATGTACGTTTACGGCGTGCACCTTCGACATGGACGGACTCGGATCAGTCTGTAACGTACGCGACCAAGTGCACGGACTTGGCATTCAAGGATCTCGGCCTTGATGACTTGCATCTCCCCTTTGTTTTCTCTGTTATGAAACTGGAGCTTAGCGCGGATGCGATGGACGTGTCTGGCATTGTACGAGAGTTTGATGCGAAGGTGAGACCGTCCCCTGAGTCCTATCTCCTTCGCCCGAGTCAACCCTGGTGTTTGGACGTCGACATTCTTCATAAATGCTTGGCGATGAAGGTAAGAGGCACCGCATGGCAGGCCATTGGACGGACGGCTCCGACTTCCTAGTGCGCCAAACTCTGGCCAGCAGCACCATGGGCAGTTGTTTCAGGGGCATCTATTAAAGACATGATAGCAGCCCACGCTGATGTGTCACCGTTACTTTCGCTGGTCACCTTTATATCATCACAGCCCGTCCCCTAGAACGAGACGGCGAGGGCTAGCGAGCTCGCGAAGTTGCAACTTCCATCCGACCTGCAGAAGGTAACCGAACACGTCATCTACAACGTTATTCTCTATCGCATGGATGCCGGTGACCGCAAAACGTTTATCGGTCTCGAGCAGCTGTCGGTCGGTTCATCGTCGGACCAGGCCCCCTCTGACCTAGGACTCAATATGGAGGCCGGGCTCCGGGACTGGATCGCGTCCAAGTATATACCAGCTTAGCTCACCTAACGCATCAGCACCAGGGGCGACATGAACAAAGAGGCGTTCCGCCGGCAACTGACTGTTAAGAAGCGCAAGCGACTCCGGTCCTGGTCGGAGGGGAAGGGTAAGAGCTGCATGAGCCAGGACGGCCACTACAACCACCTCACCTCTGTGGCTGCCAACTACACACTTCGGAGAACGGTTCCGCGCATCAATGACTTCCTCGAGGGTGACAACAAGGGTAACGGCGCAAAGACAACGTACAAGCTTGCCGCAACGGACCTCAACGGCGGCAAGCGATGGACTACGGCACTGTTCAATATCAAATCTTACGGACCAGGGCTGTCTTCGCTAGCACAGGACTCAGGCAACTTCATGACAACAGTGAGCTTACTTGCCATCCCATCTCTCCAATTTGTCTTGTATAAAGGCTAACGTATAGAATGGGACGGCAGGGTTACAACTCGCTCCAGAGAATCGGTAATAGTAAGTGGTCGTGCCCATTCATTCACATGGAATCCTGGAAAGTGCTCACACCTTATTCTCTTGTTTGCTCAGTCCTGCAAGCCCTTTACCCCATCCCCGTGGCCGTCAGGGGGTCAACTTGGACCGACGACAACAAGCCTCTCTGCATGAGGCTGACGCGGAATGTGAGGCGGTGGAGGGAAAACCACAACCTGAGCATGGCGTATGTTGGGTCCAAGGACTCGTTCATTCAGGACCAGTACCAATTCATTTACGACGCCCTGTACACCCTCTGCATCACGCCAGGAGCCGGGATGCGGAGCTGGCACCGGTGTTTCCCGGAACCGCGGCTCTCGGTGGGAGCTGTAACCCCGCTTACAGTTTACGGCTCCATTTTGAACGAAATGAGAACCGCAAACAGATGTAAACCCGGGAAGAGAGCAATAGAGCTTCCCCACCCCGTAGCGTCCAGCCTCCGCACCACCCCTGCACCCCTGCCTCAGTTCCCGAGAGCCCACCAGTTGCCATCATATCCGCCCCTCGCCCGCTCCTCTACGTCAACCCCGTCCCCTAATCCTCGGGCCACTCCCAGGGAGGCTCAGCCCAGCGGCCCGCCGGGGGCTCGCCCTTCCAGCCACGGTCACAGAGCCGGCGGAGGCGCGGGATGTCTTTGATCTCGAACATGCGGGCCCAGTGCCACTCACCGCTACGCTCGAACCACTCTGAGAAGAGGTACGGCGGCTCGAACGTCATCCCAAGAGAGTTGTCGTAGTCCCTCCGCCGGATGGGACAGAGAACCATCTCCTCGCGGTCCAGGACCCAGCAGATCTGGGCGTCCCCGGCAACCCCACGCCGCGCCAGCTCCTCGCGCATAGAGCCGAGCCCAAAGTGCCTCGCAAAGGTCATTGCCCACCCCCCGGCGCGGTATCCCTCCCCGTGCAGCGTTGCGCCCTGGTTTTGAAGGTACCGGAACAGCTCCATGTCCTCATGGAAGACGGCAAGCGCAAGCGGGGGCGGCGTCCCGGCGTTTACGTCCGCCCCCCTCTCAACCAGCAGGCGAACCATAGCCGTGTTCCCTGTTCGGACTGCCCCGAGCAGAAGGTTATCTGTCAGGGGGGCCCCTCTGGCCAGAAGGAAGCTGGCGACCCCCACGTGAGATTTTGTAACGGCGTTCGACAGGGCGGACGTTAGTACGCGGTCCCGCTGTACTGGGTCCCACCTGGGCCAATGGGCCTCCGGGTTATCCCGCAGGGCGTCCCCGTCCATAAAGTACCGGACCATCTCCAGGTTCCCCCGCCTCGCCGCAAAGCACAGGCGCTGGGCGCCGTCCATGTCTCCACGTAACGTCGGCACCAGACAACAGAGGATCCTCCCAGTGATGGTCCGGAAGACCGCGAAGACCCGGCGATAACCGCGAGGCCAGAACCACTGACCGAGCGAAGACCCTAAGAATTTGGTGAGGCGGCGGTAACAGGAGACAGACGGACAACGCTTGGCTATGCTCCATAGGTCCGAGACGTAGGGGTCCCGCAGGTCGGAGGTTTCATCAGCCCTGTCCATCGCAAAGTGGAAGACACTCTCGTCGCCGACCATGCATGCACGCGTGAGCAACGTAAGCAGAACTCGGCCGTCCGAGAATATTCTAGGATTCACGGTTCGGATAGTATGTAACATCCGGGGCCCCCGTGCTGCTGCTAGATCGAGAGACCGGTGCATACGCCAAAAGTTCTCAGGTAGGATAGGACGGTCCTCTGATAGAATACGCCGCAAGAGGGCGGCGTCCTCGAGCCATATTACGGCATCAGTGAGGTATCCCGGTTCCATATCAGAATATCCAAAGACAACCCTCGTCCTCGCGGGGTCGATTCCTGAGAAGAGGTAAAGCGTGACCAGCTCGCGTGTATAGGTAGCTACTGCCTCGGGGGTCGCGGTCTTCCCTTGAACGTGCAACACCTTTAGGACCAGCTGGCGAAAACTGCCGGCCGCGCAACCATACACTGAATCCGCACACTTGTCGCTGAGGATCCGGCGGGCAGTGGCCTCGGCTACGAGGGGCAGCCAGGACGGCGCCAGACTCCAGCAGGATGGCAGACTAAGGTGGAATAGCCGCCGCTTTAGCTGTGCATAATTTACGGCACGGGTTATCACACCGGTGTCGAGGATGGCGGCGGTGGTGTACTTGTCAAAATCCCCTGGTTCAACGTTAGATCCCGTGAAAGGATGGCTGCTAACGACCCATTCGTTCAAGAGTGCTCCGGGTCACTCACGGCACACAAGCCTCAGTCTCAGGGCGCGCTCAATAGTGCGAAAGTAAACGGCAGCAGATACTATCTGCTCCAAGACGTGGGCAGGAAGCGACGGAAGACGGCGCATCATCTGCAGCGGAGGGGGATATGCGAGGGGCGAGGTGGGGGCCAGGCTCGCAGGAGCGAGGGACGAGAGGCAGAGTGTGGCCAGGATGTGAGATGATGGTGTGTCTCCCCGTCTTCTGTCCCAATGGTCCAATGCTGTATGCGACGTGGAGAGAGCGAGGGGAGGTGATGAATTTAAAAAAAGACGATGCCCGAGAAATTCTATTGTTCTTCAGGTTTCCAGGCGCGAGGCCGCCAAGGATCGAAGGGAATCAGGCGGGGAAACATCTGTCCGACCCCTGCCAGATGACGCCTCGGTTGCCTCTGGTGTGAACCGTGCGACGAAATAGATAATCGACACAGTTGCGTCTCGATTCACACGCCGCCGCAAGGCTCTCGAGGGAGAGAATTATCCCTCAACTTGTATTAGGCTTTGCTATGTATGTCTTGATAATATAGGAGATAGAGAAAGAATATGTAGACACTCCTCAAGCAAAGTCTTGGGGGTTCGCTCCTCCGTACAGGTAAAGATCTTGGCGTTTAGCGAACATAGCCTTCCGGCTACCAATGGCCACGCTGAAGCGGTAGGGTATCGAGGCCTCGCCTGTCTCGGCGGGCGCGGGTGTTCCAGCTTTCGCTTAATGATACAACTCGTTGCCATGAACCAACTCCTACCAAGAGTCAGACACCCCTTTCTCGTGGTCCATGGAGAGAGCAACCACCTCGCTATTCCAGAACTCACTATCCACGGCGAACTCGCGTAGCTCGGAGATAGAAGCGGGCCGTTCATTACTGTCCATGGCCCAGGCACAAGCGATGCCGAATGTGAGGGGGCAGAGGAACGGTTCCGAGGTTGTGTCCAATTATGTTGACGTAAACTACACGAACTAAGAGCAGGCAAAAAGGACAGGGATTAGCAAAGGCTCCTGAACCGGTTCCTCTTACAGGGGATGCAGGATACTTCATATGGATTGGCACCGACTTCTTCCCTTATTTAAAAATCTAGCTTTGTGTGACCTACCTATAAGTCTGATTCGACAGGGCCAAGCAGATTCAAAAGCCAGGCCGGTGGCATAAAGTGTCACGTATTCACACCCCTTTTGTGACAGGTCTAGGCCGTATGGGCAGCTTTTCGATCCGCTTCGAGACTGCCAAGCAAGAGGGGGCAATAAGAAGATGGCAAGGATGAGAGGCTTATCTAATAGAAGGGAGAAGTTGGAACTCAAGGAGTTATAACCTGTGTCTTGATTTCGTTGTTCAATGAGCTCGAGGCGCGCGAGACTAGCATCGAAGTCGAACGCGCCGAGGAGCAGGCTGAGATTGAAAACATTGAGCAGGAGGAGCAGTCGGTCCTTTCTGCGGAAGAAGGGGAGAGCGGAGACACTGGCAAGTTCTACAACATCACGGTGAACGCCCTGCGCATTGCCCTCGCCGTCGTCGGTGCGGCGATCATCGTTGCCATGTGCTTCGCTCTCTACAAGAACTGGCGGATCAGATCATG
Source organism: Sordariomycetes sp. S4602 (assembly GCA_023628835.1). Lineage (NCBI taxonomy): Eukaryota > Fungi > Ascomycota > Sordariomycetes > Sordariomycetes sp. S4602. The sequence goes on from JAMAJV010000008.1 coordinate 161,325, forward strand.
GGCATCGCAAACATTGTCATCCAGGCGCTATCCATGCTCGTCGGAGCTACCGTCCTGGCTGCCGATATAGGATTGTCCGTGGCTTCCACGGCCATAACCGTGTGCGCCTGGGCAGGACCTATCTTGGCCTTCGTTGGCTTTGTGCTCATCATCGTCTCCGTGATCATCCAAGCCACCAATCCGCGCCCCCTTACCGAATTGGAGCAATGGATGCAGGATCGCGGCTTTGAGTTTGTCGACAAGATGTTGGTCGACCCGCCAGACGCGCAGCTGGTCTGGAAGACCGCTCCCACTGCAGTGACGCCCAACAGCAGCTCGCAGAGGATCACAATCACCGGGACTGCTAATAAGGACGCTTCAGTGAACATGATACAGACCAGGATCACCACGGGTACCTTCAAGTCGGCCCTCTTCTCAAACCACGACTTTGAGCTTCACGACCCATCCAACTCCAGCCCACAGGAGGCCAAGGGCTGGTTCTGGCTCGAGGCCTCGTCCAGGGAACTGCTCGACACACTCATATTGGGTGGCGTAGCTCAGCCCGCTACCTACGGCGATGAGCACAACAAGGACGCGGACAAGCAGACACTCTGGAACTTGCGCGTCAAGAGGCGCCCCATCAAGGATGCAAGCAAAGAGGGCGGTCTATCGCCTGAGGAGGCCTCTATCACCCTCAAATCCGGAGAGTGGATCGGCCTCGCCGTCCAGGGCAGCACGGGCGCGCCGTACGCCAACTCGTTCTACTTGGAGGTGGACGAGAAAACCCACGATGGTGACACAATTCCCATCTCTGAGTACATCTCGCGGGAGTAGAGGCTTCCAGTTAGAGCCGAAGGTGTCTTTCCACTGCTGTGTAACCTGTCAGTCTGCGGCGGGGCATAATTGGCATATGTTGGTCCCTTGAGTGTTCGGATTCCCGAACTTCTCTGCATGTATATGTCAAGCAGCGAGCACATTTACAGGTATAATAACAGGTTAATCCCCGATGTCAGTAGATACCTTATTTCCTCCATAATTTCAGGGCTCTATTAGAAATCCAAGATCCTTCTCTTTCGAGCCAAGGAGGAAGAACGAACAGGCCTACTAAGCAGTCCGACTCAGCTGAGAATGCGTCCCACCTGTTCGCACCCGATTCCACGGTTCCCAGCCCAGCTGAGGCCAGGTCTTGGCAACCCTAGGTCGGCAGGGATTCACCTCATCCCGTGATTGAATGACCATGTTGTGACCACCGCACACGCCCTTGGATGGCGCCGTAAAAAGCCACCGTACAAGCCATGGCGCCGACGGCGGTTCGTGAGAAGCACCGGATCGATCGCCGTGGTGATACCCGAATCGAGCGCAAGACCACTGACCGGGTGGCGCCGCCCGCAGGGAGGAAGCCACTGCAGGGGCCAAGCCTCCTGTGCGACTGTTCCGCTGCACCGCCAATCATACGGCGCCACAGCCCCTGCCCGAGCGTTTACGGGCCCCAACCAACGGCCCTGGTCGCCCACCCCCGAACCATGGGTCCGTTCAGGTCGGCACACGCCCCCTCCACCAGTCGGCCCGTGGCCGCGGACCGGAGAGAAAAAGCAAAGAAATCAAGGCTAGGACATGGGGCGCAGACTGGTGAGGGCGGCTAAAGGTACTCGCGTACCCGGCCGGCCACCCATCGCGCTGCGCGTTTTCTATTTCTGTCCTTCTTGCGTGACGATGATGAAAGAGCCAGCTGCGACCGTATCGGCAAGGTAAAATGGACCTCCGGAGAAAAGGCTTCGGTCCGACTCTGCGCCATCGACGACGCCTCGCGTGCCACAGCCCTCTTTCCAGACACCTGAAGGCTACCGAAAGGCGCCGAGACATGTCGCACCGCCCGCCCGTCCCACCGGTGCTGCAGGTCCGGCGAGGCGGCCGAGTCTTGTCTTGGTCCAGACCTTCTGAGCGTCGTATGCCAGCGTACCATTCCCCGCCCCGTTCCAATATGTGTCCGCAGATACGAGATGAGACGTCTTGGGACTAGAACAGCGCCACGTAATAACCCCGAGGGGGCGTGTAGAGTCCCGAAAATTCTCGCGCATTGTCTCTGGCTTGTGAAACAATGATTAGAGGGCACCCAGGTGTTCGGTTGAGACACGGTTAACGTCAACAAGGGGCCTGGGAAGATACCAGGTTAGTCCGACGGGATTTGGTTCTCCGTGGTTGGCATGCGACCGTAATTTATTCTGGAGCTACATAGGACGGACCATAGATCCGCCGTTTACGATCATGGCCAAGGGCAGGAGAATTCAAGATCCGCGAATGGTCAGGGTGAACAAGTGCGCATGCGATTCCAAGTGTATTCGCCAAGACTCTGGAATAGCTTAAACAAATTGAGGGGTTTTCCGACCAGCTACTTAACAGGGGTATAGTAAGCATAGTAGTAGTGACAACGCCAGAGCGGACCACCGCATGAAACGAACGACAGAATGGTCGGCGAAAAAAAGCAAGGTTCCATTCCTCAACTCCGTGAAACGCAGGTACCAGCGATAGAGGGAAAACTGTCCAAACAGTAAACGACGATGAAACAAACAGTAAAAGCAATGCAACAACCAAGACCAAGCAAGTAGCGGGAAATACCAAACCAAACCCGTCCATGTCCTTTCGCCGAGAACAACTCCATGTGAAAACAAAACTCCAGAGACCAAACCCGATGACCCATCGTAAGCGAGCGTACAGCAACATGACCCATGGATGCTCAAAATGAGTGCTAAAATCAGCAAGACAAACGCCTGGAAAATACCCATCAAACACCACTTTCCCATGCTTCCAAATTCCAACCGATCCGCCACACACACCTAGCTATCCCAGATAGCACCATAGGCCGGGATACCCCTCGTCTCCAGCCCGTAAACAACCCTCTTCGTAATCTTCTCGTTCGCGATAATGATCACCGCCTCGGCGTCAAAGTCCTTCACCATGTTGTAGCTGAGGCGCACCATGTCGGGCCTGCCGAGCGTGTTCGTGTCCCAGATGACGGCGTCGTCCACCTTTTCCTTGATGGCCTTGACGACGCCCGGCCCGAAGCTGCGGTCCGGGTCCCGCGTGCTCCAGAAGACCCGGGTCGGGCAGCTGGGGTTCTGGAGGTGGCCGAGGCACGGCCCGATGCCGGAGCCCGTGGCGACCACGACGATGCGGTTGAAGAGCGTGGCGATGCGCATGACGCCGCAGGTGGGCACGCCGCGCACGTACAGGCCGCGGGGCACCTGCTTGATGCAGTTCTTGGTCCAGTCGCCGGCGTTGGACACCATGAGCGAGTAGCCGGCCGGGTACCGCTCCGGGTCCTCGGGCGGGCCGTGGGGCTTGGGCGCGGGGATCGTGGCGAACGAGTGCCACTCCATGAGCGGGCGGAAGGAGAGGCGCGAGAAGCTGCCATTGACAGGGACCGTGTAGTCGAAGTGCAGGCGGATGGCGTGGTCGGAGAGGACCTCGGGGACCACGGGCACGCGGCGGAGGAAGCACCACGAGAGCGCGACGCTGCCCGTGGCGGCGGCGAGCAGCCAGACCGCCGGCGTGGGGAGGGCCACGGAGGTGAACGACTTGCCGTCCATCACCGCCGTGTCGTGGATGTTGATCATAGTCTGCGCCCAGAAGAGCGCGAGCATGCTCCAGCCGACGAAGCGGTGGAACCGCTCGAAGAAGTTGTGGTTCGCCTTGCGGAAGCCCGGGTAGGCGAACGTGAGCATCAGCATGAACAGGGCCGTCAGTAGCCACGAGAGGGTCGTGTAGGCGATGGACCTGGACGGGTAGTTCTGGCAAGGGCCCAGGGAGAGGCAGACGGCGTCGGTGATGTTGGAGACCAGCAGCCAGAGCGCGGCGCACGAGGCGGCGCTGGAGTGGACGCCGCCGAGGTGGAAGATCTTGGCCGCCGAGGCGCGGATCCAGAGGGGCCAGGTCTTGGGGAAGGAGCACGAGACGGTGTAGACGGCGTTGATGACAAAGTCCTGGCGGATGAGCACGGCGAGGGCGAGGTTCACGGCCACCATGGTGCCGATGAGGTCGCGGTCCGGGCCGGTCATGAAGACGGCGATGGCGGCGCCGATGTTGAGGAGGTAGACCAGCGAGAAGAGGAAGCGGTAGGGGATGAAGACGCGGTAGATGAGCCCGCGGAACGGCTGGGGCAGGTCCTTGTCGGGGACCGGCGCGTCCGTGACGTTGATCTTCTCCTTCTTGAGGAGCTCCGTGCTCGAGCAGGCGGTGTTGGTGGTGGCGTTGGACTGGTTGGACTCGGTGGAGCGGTGCGACGCGCGGTGGTCCGCGGCGGCGGGCGGCTCGTCGGTGCCGTCGTCGCTGCTCATGATCTCGCTGCCGTTCTCGGCCATGTCCAAGAGGGACCGCTTGTCGACCTTGCCGTTGGGGGTGAGCGGCAGGGAGCGGAGCACGTGGTAGTGCGAGGGCTGGGCGTAGTAGGGGAGGAGGGTCTTGGTGGTCTCGCGCACGGCGCGCACGTCGCAGGTCTGCGACTGGATGAAGGCGTGCAGCTTGCCGTCGTTGAGGAGGACCACGGCCTTGGTGACGTCCTTGGCGGTGCAGAGGCAGGCCGAGATGCCGTCCAGCTCGACGCGGAAGCCCTTGATCTTGACCTGGTCGTCGCGGCGGCCCTGGATCTGGATTGTGCCGTCACGGAGCCAGAGGCCGATGTCGCCCGTGTTGTACATCATTGATCTACTCGCGGGTTAGCGGCATGCCTTTTCAAAACGTGGGGGGTCTGGGGAGGTGGACGAACCCGTCATTCGCAAAGGTGTCGGGGACGTATTTCTCGTTGGTGAGGTCTGGGAGGCCAACGTAGCCCCTGGAGACGCCCTTTCCTCCGGCCCAGAGGGTCCCGGGCGTGCCGATGGGCACGGGCTTGAGCTCCGAGTTCAGGATGTAGCACTTGTTGTTCGGAGTGGGTCCGCCGACGGAGAGCGGCCGGCCGGGGCTGTGCTTCTGCATCGTGTTCACGATGGTGGTCTCGGTGGGGCCGCAGCCGTTCCAGTACGTGAGGTGCGAGGCCCAAAGTCCGGCCATTCTAGACCAAAGAGGTCAGCCAAAGCAGTCGCAAAAAGGAATAGCGCGCAGGGAAACATACTTGGCGGAGATGGGCTCGCCGGCGGTCGCGACGGTGCGCAGGTTGGGGAACTGCTCGGGCGAGTACCTCGACAGAATCGAGGGCGTGCAGATGAGGACCTCGACGTCGCGAATCGTCCTCTCCCAGTCGCTGCCCCGCATGACTAGCGTGCCGCCGTTGGAGACGCACCCCAGGACTTCCCACGCAGCTATAAAAAAGCAAGGCGTTAGCGAATCTTGGCGATACTTGGCAAATGGATTTTCCAGTCCGCAAACTTACCCATATCAAAGCTAATGCTCAGCACATGCCCGACGCGGACGCCCGGCTTGATTCCGAGGCTGCCCGGCTCGGAGCAGACTAGATTCGCAACGTTCTTGTGTGTGACGTCGACGCCCTTGGGGCGCCCTGTGGTACCTGAAAGTTTAATCTAAGTTAGCAACGGCGCAACTCCACCCGATCGGGCTAAGGCGTGGTAAGCCTAGGCTAAGAACGTACCAGAAGTGTAAATGACATAGCACCCGCTCTCCTCCGTCGTCAGGCCGGCCAGGGTCTCCTCGATGTAGGCGCGGTAGTTGATCGGCTCGAGCTGGGTGTGCTCCTCGACGACGACGGGCCTGCACTTCTCCATGTCGAGCTCGTCGACGCGGTGCGCCGTCGACTCGAGGCACAGCACGACGGCGCTGCCGGACTGCTCGGCCACCCTCCGGAGGGTGTCCTTGGGCGCGACCTTGCCGTCGAGGGGCACGTACTGCGCGCCGCAGCAGAGGATGGCGACGATGCCGACGAGCATCTCGACGCCCCGCCGCGCCACGAAGGGTATCCTGTCGCCCGGCTGCACGTCGACGCTCCGGAGGTACTTGGCCAGGTGTGCCGCGCGGCTGCCGAGCTCACCGTAGGTGATGGTGCGCGGCTCTGGGTTGGAGTGGTCGACGGCGGCGACCTGGTCTGGTATCGTGAGGACATGGTGTAGTATGGCGGCGGTGACGGTGGGGAAGCGAGGCTGGACGGAAGGCCCGTCGGTGAAGCGTGGCCCGGGGAGATCCCCGGGCGCGGCCACGTTTTCTAGTGACATGGTCGTAAGGGGAGAGATGAGATGAGATGATGATGCGCGGCACGGCACGGGCGGAAAGGATGCGCAACCACGTTTATGGGGAGATGAGGATCCGCTTGCAGAAATAAGAGTGATGCGTTTGCGGGGAGGTAGAGGGGGGGGAGGAGCGGGAGATATGCGTCTGGGTAAGAATAGAACTGGAATAGGGTAGCAGGGAGGGAGGGCGCAGTGCGGCCTTTTGTCCTGCATCTACCCGGGGCCCTGCCTCCTGCATGGTGGTGCTCCGCTGCGACGCAAAAAGGTTGAACCGGGAGCGGCTCGACCAGGCCCGCATTGCTACTACTCCGTTTCAGGCACCCTTGGCGTGCTACCTAGGCGAGACCGGGACGAGGCCGATCATCGCGCGATCACCGTGCAAAGAGCTGTGAGTTCAGGTAGCCTTTTTTTTCCGGTGCTAGTGTTGGCGCCCCCCCCCCTCCTCTCCCTTTCCCAACCATCCGAGCTGGGCGGAGGAGCTCAGGTGGATTCCTCACGTTGTTTACCCCCGATGGCTTAGTCCCGGCGGAGACGGGCCCCGGTCTCGTTCGGTGGGCGGGGCCCAATCAGGTGGCCCGCCGAGGGCGCGGGTCCGTCCCGGATTGCCCTTTACGGAACCTGGCTGAACGGTGGCCCCGCCGGAAACTGTTCCCGGTCCGGTTTACTACAACAGTAACAAAAAAAAAGCTTGGAAGGAGGAGTGGCAGTGGGGGGGAGGGGGGGGAGCACCGCAGCTGGGATCCCGCCTCAAGCTTCATACGGTGAAGGCAGTTCCTCTTCACCCCCTCCCTCCTCAGGCCGTTGAGGGAAGAGCTGAAGTGCTTGCATGTCCGCGGTTCCCTCAGTCCCACAGGCCCCCACCACTTTCCTAAACGGGCGTAGCATATGCCCAGCCGATCTGCAGGAAACGGTGCCAGGCGGATCGGGGAGGAAAAAGGAAAGTTAGCAATCGTTTGACCTGTCCGGTGGTACGAGGGCCAAAGGCGTAGACAGAGAGGAGGGGGGGGTGTGTGCTATTTTTCTGCGCTGTGGCGTGCGGACGGGCGTTGGTGGGGTGGTGGGGGGTGTCTTCAATTGCGCGCAGCTCGCACGGGCAGGAAAAAGAAAGGCCGGGACAGTGGAGATATCAACGATGCAGGCGGCTCGCATGAAGAGGGGCGCCGCGGATGCAGGCGACGTACGCGCGGGTAACGGCGGTTGGGGGGCCTGAGCCCGGGGGCCCTTGCCAGCGAAATACAGTGTGACGTGGCACACCCATGGCCCTTCGCCGCCGATCCGCGAGGCGCCCACCCAAAGGAAACAAAAAAAAAGAGAGAGAACCAAAAAGAGACCGCCCGCGACCCCCGTGCGCGTGTCCGTCCGGGCGGGGTCCGGGCCGACACCGGAGAATTATTACTGTGCGGGTGCGCCTTTTCCCCTTCTGTCGCTCCCGTTTTTGTCCCTTGTCCCTTGCCCGCCGCCGCAAGTGGGGCGCGGGCCAGGAGCTGACCTGAGCTTTGTGTCAACCAACATGACAGGCTGACGGAAGAGAGAGAGCGCCGCCCCACAGCAAGAAAAAAAAATCCCCAGCCTCCCACGTCCAGCTGGCGCACGCCCCCTCTCCGCCCCTCGCTCCTGCGCCCTGCTCACCATATCCGCATCTGAGGGTGGGCCCGCTCTCGTGCATGTTCAGGTTGCAGGATCGGTAAACTCGGTGGTTGCAGTTGCGGTGAGACAATTTTTTTTTTCTGCTTGTCGCTTTAGTGTTGGGGGTCTTTTTGTGGTTCGCGAGGCGCTTCGGCTCAGCCATGGTTGGCTTCTGGCCCTCGGCTGCGCGTGCTTGCGGCCCCGGGGCGGCGCAACCGGGGGTGGTTGGCGGGCGGGGCGGAAGCTGGCCTCTGCGGTGCGGGGTTAACAACTTGGTTGCGCCAATGCAAGCTGACGGCGCTGCCGCGAGGGTTCAAAATCCTTGTCTGACCGGGCCCTTGTCCAACCGGGTCGTTCCCAGCTGGGCTCGGTCGCAAACCGTTTCGTCGGTGGCTTGATCGAGGACGCAGCTCTGACGCTCGTGCGCCAACGGGGTGGCCTGTGTGACAATCGGCGGCGTCCATTGCGTTATGTCGCATTTGTTGGTCAATATTGGCCTCTGCGGCCTTTTTGGCGGTCGGTGAGAGCTGCCAGCCAGCCTGCAAGGTGTCTTTTTTTTTCTGGGCCTTCCTAAAGTGAAGTGATCGCCGGGCGACCCGCCCTTGCGAAGGTGGCCGGGGAGCGGGGTAACGAATGAAGAACGGTTGAAAACCGCGATCCTCCCCACTTCGGCCGTGTCCCGCCCGAGCGTGCCGGTAGCCAACCAGACGGTTTCCAGCCCACACGCCGCTTTTACAGTACTTGCTCCCCCTCGCCCCTGTCCCCCCGTCTTGGTCATAGCTTTGTAGCTTGCCATTGCCAATTACATCATCAAACCTTTTATTTTTGCCGCATTCCGCCATGCCTGAGCACGACGAGCCCCTGGTGCTGGCCACGACCCCGGTCGACAGGGTCCGGGTGCTGACCCTCAACCGCCCGCCCAAGAGGAACGCGCTCTCTGCGGATCTCATCCGGGAGCTGCTCGCGGAGCTGAAGAAGGCGTCGGCCGACCCCGGCGTCAGAGCCATCGTGATCACGGGGGGCACATCCTTCTTCTCCGGTAAGGCGCTTCCAGATGCCCTTTTGCAATCGGGATCGGAGCATTCTCTGACGTAAGAGTATCAGCCGGGGCCGACCTGAAAGATATCGCCGCCCTTGACGGGGAGGGTGCCCGGAGGTGCCGGTACCTCGAGGACCTGTGCGATGGCTTGCATGGCGTCCGCGTCCCCGTCATCGCCGCGGTCGAGGGTATGGCGGTAAGTTTGCTAGCCTGGCCGCGAGCCGCCCCGCGGCCCCCCGCGCGGTGCGCATTAGGAAATCGAGATGCCGTCTGCTGACACGCGTGCAGCTGGGGGGCGGATTTGAGATCGCGCTGATGGTGGGTTCCTGCCTCACCTGGCCCGTCCTGAGAGTGGCTTGCTGATCCTTGCCGCGACAGTGCGACATGATCCTGGCTTCCCGCTCCGCCAAGTTCGGCTTCCCGGAGGTCAAGATCGGGCTCATCCCGGGCGCCGGGGGTACGCAACGGCTCACTAATGCGGTGGGCAAGTACAGGGTGAGCTATTCCCGATTCTGCATCCCGAGGGCGGGGGTGGTGATGGGCATTGTAAGCTGAGCTCTGGATCCCCCAACAGGCAATGGATATGATCCTTATCGGAGACCCCATCGGCGCCGATCGCGCAGCTGAGATGGGCCTTGTGACGGGACTGTTCGAGCCCGGCAGCGTCCTCGACGCCGCCGTCGAGCGCGCTAGGCGCATCTCGGAGCAGAGCTCGTCGGCAGTTGGCCTGGCCAAGGAGGCCATATGCCGAGGTGAGTGCCCTGCAGGGACTTTCGTAAAAGCCTTGGGCACCGTTCGTAGGGAATTACTAACGGGTGCGTGTTTTCAAGCGGACGACTTGGGCAGGGACGACGAGTTTGAGAGGAGCCTCTACTACTTTGCCTTTGGTACTAAGGATAAGGCTGAGGGCGTCTCCGCGTTCTTGGAGAAGCGTGCGCCGCAGTGGTCTTAGGCGGTAGATCCTAATAATGCCCCCGTATAATAAGGGGGCCTTTCCACGTGTAGTTGTCTTCCACCGTTGCGCCGGTGAGCGCGTTTGTGGATCTTCAACGTTCGTTTAAGTGATCCGCGGTCTATAGGGCGCATGCAAAGCAATTTAGATATGGCGGACGTTTCCACGACCCCGTAAACGTTTAAACGTTCCTGCTCGACTAATGTGTGTTTAATTCCGTCCCGCAACCCGGAGAGTGTTGCAGTAGTATGTGCTCATCCCGTCGATGCATACGGTCTAAGCGACGGAGAAACTTCGAGGGCCGGAAAAACTAGAGTGCGACGCAATAATTCAGGGCGAAACCCGGGTCGACGCTGACAGCGGACTGACAAAGGGGCAGCAACCAGGATTCAGATCCTTTGGGACCGAGGCCCACTCCCGCTCCCCCCGTGAGGCGTGGCTCAGACACCCCTCGGCACCACGGCTCACTGTGGGTGCTGCTGCAATGGGACCCCATGCCGTTTGGGGATAATTGCATGGCTGGTATGGACTCTCGTTCCTAGCATGGTGGAGTTCCGTCCCATCTATGCATTGTTCCTGGAGTGGGTGCCCTTTTGCCGAGCCCGCCTCCGGGATCCAGATGTAGGCGTCGTGACGATCGAGCGTGGGAGGTAGCACTAACAGGCGGACGTCCGAATTGGGCTTCGTCTACATTTGCGTTCTACATTGGATGGCCGCCGCTGTCGTCCCTGCATGGTCTCGCCTTTTGTGACTAAGCTTGCTTTTGCAGGGCGAAACAGACTCGAGCGCGTACGTCAACTTTCCGTGTGTAACAGCCAAAGTAAGACCGTACTAGTCTCGCATCAGCTGGGTATGTCCCTTCCGTTCGCCCATCCGCCACGCAGTCCCTTCCACGCACATGATAGGACCCAGGGCCCGGAAAACCTGCGGAGGTGGGTTAACCGAAGCATCCAGCAAACCATCCCGTTCCAGGGAAGATCGCCGCCGTCAGGACCGTCGGTGAGGGGGGGGGTTTCCCGAGCGCGGATAGCGAGCCAACGTCCTTCGTTTAGCCCGTGCAGCCGGGCTTTTCCTGGTTTGGGTGGCCCGGTCGCTCTGCTCTAGGCCCGGCCGGCGGGGGCGGCCAGCTCGGTGGGGTTTCCCTTTTTTAGGCCCCTTCGCCAGAGACTAGGGTGGAAAAAATTCCGAGGGCTTGTGTGCGGGGCTTGCCGGGTGGTTGGGGCTTTCGAGTGGGGGAAGCGATAAGGCCCGCCTGCCGATCTGCCCAAGGCCCACCTGGACCCACCTGTTCATGCGAGGGCTGAGGCCTGCGACTGTCGGTGGAAGTCATGTGATCGGTCAGAAACCCAGAGGTCGATCACGCCGCTGAGGCAGAGACAGCGTTTGTGACGGGCGAGGGAAGGGCGGCCCACCGTAACCGCAGGAAAAAGCAATGCACATCAGGTTTGTCAAATGTCAAGCGCGGGTTCACAACACAGCACAGCAACCCGCGGCTGAGGGAAACCTCGGAGTTCCGCGTCCTCGGTCTCGGCGGTTCTCTCTCCTCCCACCGCCAGTCGCAGGGATTCGCCCCCTCACGCCACTAATGCACGACGCCCACATCCAGCTTCCCGGATCCTGTTGAGCTTGCTGGTGCGCTCCGTTGTCGGTGGGTCCCCACGGCCACGAGGTGTGCCCGGTGTGCTGCGTCGACTCCAGCTGTGCGCGCGAGGTCTTGTCGGATCCCGGTAACACCGGCTAGGCTCCACAATCGAGAAGGCGACTCTGAGGAGGGTGATATCTCCGGAGGGGGTGACGAGTCCGACCGCGGTACGGCCGCTGCCTCTTGGACGGGTACTAACTGCCCTCCCTTCGGCGAGGAGCCTCAACGGGGAACCCGTCCCATCTTCCGGATGGACGCTAGTACCTCTCCCTGCGATGACGAGCTTCGACACGGGACCGGCCGCGTCTTCCCTTCTAAGTTTGAGACTAGATCTGCCTCGGGCAAGCCAGCCCGTCAGTTCGGCGAGGAACATCAACGGGGAACTCGTCCCAGCTTCCGGATGGACGCTAGCACCCTCCCTGCGATGACGAGCTTCGACGCGGGACCGGCCGCGACTTCCCTTCTAAGTTTGTGACTATATACGCCTCAGACAGAGCGGCCCGTCTGTCCGGCGACGCCTCGTTATCATCGGAGAGTTGGACGTGCGCTGCTACGTGTGCCGCGCCGACCACGAGGCCGTCCTCTTATACACTGACGGCGCGTGCCTCAACATCGGGCAGGTGAACCCGAAGTCTAGGTGGACCGTCCTCTACGGCCCATCTCGTACTCTTGGGTACTACGCCCTAGGTAAAGACGTGTCTGTTACCACGCCTCACATCTTCAGCGAGTACCTTGAAAACAAAAGCCCATTTAAAGACCCGTACCAGTAAATAAGCAACCGGGCGGAGCTGCGCGCCGTCATAGCGGCCTGCGTGCCCGCGCATAGTGAGTTGAGGGCTTCGAAATTGTTGTCATCGCTACGGACTGGGAGTGCGTCGTCGATGGTGCCACGGAGTGGGCCAAGCTCTGGGTTCGGAACGGCTGGGTTACGCGCGGCTGACATGCAGTAAAGAACAGGGATCCCTGGGGCACTCCTCGGGATCGCGGAAGAGTTCGAGGAGAGGGGGGTGTCGGCCCAGATGTGGTGGATTCCGCGCGAGGCCAACACCGTTGCGGAGCTGCAAGTCGGCTGCCGTGGGTGAAGATGTGGCTACGTTCCAGTCTTGAGCTTTCGGTGGTGTTTAGACCGAAGTTCCAGTCATATCTTATCGCCGGTGTTTAGGGGCAAGGACACAGGTGGAAGGGGGTTCCCCGTCTTATTTTATCTTTGTTATGACGGGCCAAGAACACAATCGGGAGGGAACCAGTTCATTATATTGTTAGAGGAAGGGTCAGGGATGCAACAAGGACAGCTTGAAGCATGCTGTGCGATATAACATGCTTGCTCCTAGACAGCAAAGAGGGACCTCCTTTTAAGCCTAGCTATTCACGGGAACTAGGGAACCCAACAGAACTTGATCTTCCCTGACGATGTGGACACGATGTGAACCCCTTTACTCTTTGCTACCGTCCATACCGATCCCTGTGATCCCTTTGTCCCAAGGGAGTTGCCCATCTGCCTCTTTCAAGCCGCCTCCACGTGATAGAGCGCGTTGCCGAAGGAAGCAAACGCGCTTTGGCACAAAAACATCGTCGACCTTCTGCTAGCGTCGCCTCCATCATTCCTACCCATCCAAACTCCTCCCGAAACACCATACAGCCACCACCGCCGAACATCGCGACAGCAACCATGGCCCTCACGGAGCTGCAGCGCCGTCAGCTTTACCACACGGCGAAGGTGGTTTTCAAGGGCAGCCTCGCCAAGCTCCGCAAGGGAAAGACCGTCCGCAAGGCTATCGCAGAGAACTAGGAGGTCATGCGTCACCTTGTGGACGAGTTTGGTGAGGCCGAGGTCGTGTCCGCACTGAGACAGTTGCTCCGGGCCGGGGTCTTCCGGCACTCCGAGCAGGTGGCCAGGGCCAGGTTCCCCTCGCTTTTCTTCGAGCAGATGGACGAGTCCCCCGTTGCCCAGCAGCACGAAACCAAGGTGGAGGACCCTTCGGAGGGGGATGGCGTGGAGGATAAGGGTCCTGATGCTGGAACCTGCGATGCCGCTACGGCTCCAGGCGTCTCGCACCCTCCTACCGCTGCGACTGAGGGTGTCGGTTCTGACGAAGAGGCAGGGAGTGTCGCCTCGTTCGGTACGTTTCCTTCCATCAGTACACCTTTCTCAGGACGCGGCTGCGTTGCGACCCATGGCGCGTCTGACCGCTCGGGCTAATCACATTCTAGGTCCCCCTTCCTCCAACCCGCTCGAAGCGCTCACGGACGACCACGGCGTCGCTGAGTACCAGCTTGGCGGTTGGAAAAACACGCTCCGTATGTATTCCCTCTAGTGATACCCCCTTCTGCGTGCTGATGGTACAGGCAACACGCGGAGCCTCTTTGGCAGGTCGGAGTTGGACGTGGATCCGGATCTCGGTATCGATGGCGATGACAGCGACTTGGGATGCGCTGAGGCTTCTGGCGGCCATTTCAAATCTGATGAGGATGAGAGCGATGAAGGTTCGTCTCCCGACATGCGGACCTCACTGCTGTGAGATGCTAACAACACCTTTCCCGCAGACCCGAACGACTCGCCCTCCCCGGACTCCAACATCCACCTCCCTTTCGAGACCCAGCACCTGATCATGGTAAACACCCAGCGCATCCTCGAGGAGGCCTGCTTCGACTTCGCCAAGCGCCTCCATCCGGACATCCTCTCGCAGAAGGGCTGGAAGTGCGCGGCCCAGGTGGAGCTGAACGGGTGGGTGCCCGTCCTCGAGGCCAAGGGCGTTTGTTCCTATCCGGAAAAGGTGGAGGACGGGGACGACGATGAGCTGAGCTCCGCCTACGAGATCAGGGACATTGCCGTGCACAGGCTCCAATGCAACGCGGCGGAGATAAGCCGGCTCCTCCACGCCGCTGCGAGCCTCCTGCGCGAGCTGGAGACGGGCTCGGTCCGCGCGGAAATTCTCGAGGAGGTCAGGGGGGAGGTGGACAATGCTGTCAAGAAGGTGAAGGTTCAGGATGCGCTGGTCAAGGACGTGCGCGCCGACTTTTGTGCCCGGCGCAAGAAGCTGAAGCGGGAGGAGGAGAAGAAGGTGGCCGAGGTACTTGAACAGGCCGGTGAGCTGGGCGGTGACGACTGGGGTCTCAGAGCGTCCGTTCGTCGGATCTTCCGCTCGCAGTCGGGAGCTCGGGAGGGCCGCGGCGAGCATGGCGCCTCTTCTGCTGAGTGTGGCGAGATGTAAGCCTCGGTGGAGGCCGAATGCCATGGAGACTGTTTGGACCGGCCTTCAAGTGTAGGGTTTGAGATCCCAAGTCAGGGTTGACTTGATTGGTATTTGATGGATTTTGGCGGTCGAAATAACCGCACCGCCGTATAGCCAGGGCAGAGGCGGGGATTTGCATGCCTGCTCATGAAAGGCATTTCGTCAAACAGTTTTACGTTTCATTCCAATGACACAAGATGAAAACCGTTATTTTCCGCTCCTTGTGAGGGATGGTCCTCCCAGCTTTCCGCCTCTGTTTTCATGAGAATGCTCTCCAGGAAAATGAACTGAAGCGCGCCCGCCATGTAGGCCATTTGCACCTAGATCAAATACCGAGGCCAGAGTAGACGATATCGACACAACGCCCGAGGAACGCCGTCACCCCATCAGCGTCATGCCACGCATCATTGTAAGCAGCGCTGAGGCACAGCTCTCCCCTGAACGTCCCAAGGAAAAGCCCCAGCCCGCTCCGCAGCTCCTCGCCCGTCACCCACGGGTCGTACACCTCAATGGCCCCGTGCCGCTCCGCAACCAAGTTGTCGATCCGCCCCATGCTGGATATGGTGGCGGACGGCGAATCGGACGGGGGCGGGACGGTCATCTCCTTCTCCCCGCCGAGAACCAGCGAGGGCGTAGCCCGGGCCCAGAGGTGCGGCGCCAGGGCGTAATGCTCCCGGTCGTCGCGCACCGCCGTGTAAAACCCCCTCATCTGCCCCACGATGCGGAGGAACTCGGACCTCTCTTCGTCAGCGTTCGGGGATCCCCCGCCCTGAGCCGGCACCGTCATCTCCACGACGAGCTTCTCGGCGGAGGTGGAGTGGTATACGCCCGTGGGGTGCTGGTGGCCGTTGTAGGGCGGCGCGCAGCGCCCCCGCTCGTTCCGGAGGAGGTACCCGACGTACTGGACGGGCCGCGGGGAGGCTGCCTTGTCCTGGAGGTCGCGGAGCGAGAGGGCGAGCGCCGCGTGGAAGACGTGCGTGACGCTTGCGCCGAGGTCCTTGCAGGCCTGCGTAAGTTTGGACGTCTTATCTGACGGAAGCGTCGTCTCAACGCGCTTGTGGACACCCGGGGTGAGAGCGCCCTTCTTGTACGGCAGGACGGCGTCCTCAGCGTTGGAGGCGTCGGCCTTAGCCTCCGCTTCTATCCTCTCCAGGCGCTGCTTGATGGCCTCGGATTTCTCGGTCGGGATGTTGGCCGCGACGCGGAAGGGCGGGCTTAGGTTCTTGAGGAGCAAGGGGTCATTGAGAGACGGCGGCTCGTAGGCGGCGCCCTTGTCAAAGGCCTCGGCAGCGAGGCGGATATAGTTGTCGAAGAGGAGGAGGGTGCCGATCCCGTCAATGATGTCGTGGGGCGACCGGAAGACTAAATCCCGGAGAACGACGGCATCATCCTTTGATGGCGGAGCCAGCACGTTGAGGGTTGGAAGGGAAGGAGCAGGCGGGTCGCTGTTGGCGAATTCCACCCCCGTCTGACCGTTCGAGTGGCGGATGAAGGTCTCCTCCAGCCATCCGACGGAACTTGCGGGGTACTCCTTGATGTACCCGCCAGCGTAGCTGTTCGCTCCCGGGTCGTAGTACACCTGGGCCGCGATGGCGGGGTGGTGGAACCGCAGGGCCAGCCAGGCCTTGCTCAGCGAGTCGTCAAGCAGCTGGCCGGCGGACTCCTGAGACTGGCCGGCGGGCACGGCCACCTTGAGGGTCAGGTGGCCGGTCATGTGGAAGAAGGAGCGGCCGCTGGCCTCCCACTGCCTCGCTACGGCGGCGTAGAAGGCCTCGGGCTCGTCGGCGTGGCGGGCCCAGGTGCCGCGGCCGGTGTCGCGCCACTCGAAGCGGGCGTATGCGGGATCCATGCTGGGGTTGGTTTCTCGAAAGGGTGGGTTTACTTTGGTGGATATGATTGATGCATTTGCTTCGGCGGCGTGGAAGGGAGGAGCATGAGGGCGGGGATGGTCGCTTTTATGAATGTATTAGCCGCCAGAGTGAACTTGTGGCCAGTCTTGTTGTGAGTGGCTTGGCGGGCCGCGTACCGCTGGCGTTTGGAACTAAAGATCACGAGGCAAGGAGAAAGGGATCTACCGCTGGAGGATTGAATGAGGCCCCCGCCAGTAGTCCGTTAAGTGAGGCGGTCCGCGTGAGGGGATGTCCCCGCGGTGCGGTCCGACCAGCCAAAACCTCGGCAGAAGTGCGCGCGATGGTTGCGGGGATTATGCAGGATGCATCAAGATGCATGCATGTCTGGTATTGGTGTTAGTGGGAAGCGGAGTCAAGTCCGCTTGGCCTGAACAGACTACTCAAGGTCCCCACCGCGGATAGCTTCGTTCCGCCTTGCTGGTTGCTTGGCCTGATGCGGGCTGCATAAGTGTCGACTGGGGATATGTATGATGCTTCCGACGGATCTTGAGCGTTAGCCCCTGTACAAATGGTAATTATCTGGAGAGGGCGGAAATTCGTGAATAATCAGGACTCTGCCCACTGCCGGGCAATTTGGGAATGTGTTCGAAGGGGCAAAGGCTGAATTTGAGAACTCTCTCCCTTGTACCTCTGTGAACTATTTAGGCTTGCTTCTTCATATCAGCAAGCACACCTCTACCTAGGACAGCTCTGCGTCAGCCCCACTCCGGGGCCAGGATTGTTCATTTCCAGTCGAATCCTTCAGCATCTTATAGCTGTAAATCCGGAAGCAAGGGAGGGTTCAATCGCCGAGAGGAAAATCAGAGCACGTGAGTTCGCGTTATAAATCGCGTCCAAGCCGCTTTTGTCTTCCGTTCTCCGGTTTCCTCGCGTTCTCGCCTCACTCCCAACGCGCCAAAACCAGAAACACTCGACCAAACACTAGTGGAATAATCCGTCTCATTTTACCCTTTAGAATATCCCATCCCACGTTTACAACATCAAAAAAATGTCGACCCTTCGCATCATCGCCACGGTCTTCGCCACCATCTTCGTCGGCTTCGGCGTAAACGCCCTCCTCCGGCCCGCCCACGCCCTCGAGTTCTTCGAGCTCGCCATGCCGACAGAGGAGGGCGGCCAGCACCTCGTCGAGGCCCTCCTGTCCGTCTACGGCGTGCGCGACATATTCATGGGCGCTGCCATCTACGCCGCGGCGTGCTTCGGCAGCAACAAGGCGCTCGGGTGGATTCTCGTCGCGGGGAGCGCGGTGGCATTTGCGGACGTCGCGGTGTGCCGGGTCTACGCGGGCGCGGGCGAGTGGAACCACTGGGGCTATGCGCCGGCGGTGACAGTTGTGGGGGCGCTGCTGGCTCTGGGGTGAAGGGGGACTGACTGCCAAGGAGGCGCAGGGCTTGGGGGATAATACCGGGGGGTCTTCGTGCCGAGGCGACTTGTTTTGGCGTCGGTAATAGCGAGCCTCGCGAATGGGGTTTTTGATATTCAACTTTTCCTCGCGTGCCCTCTCTTCTTCATACTGTTTCTCTTTGGGAGATCCAACGTGACACCTAGTTCCACGGCGAGTTTCTGAGGTTGAAATCTTTTTATTCTCTCGAAGCCCGCAACAAGCCTGGAATTCCCCTCGGACGTGGAGAAATCAACATCGCCATCGTCTTGGTTTACCCTTCGCCTGCTGCGTCTCATCTGCGTCTCATTTGTGTTGGTTGGGCCTGTCCATCAATGGCGAAAGCGTCCTTGCTGAATGACCCCGCTTTCGGCATCTTCTGCACACAGAGGGTAAATCGACATTAAGCCAGGCAAAGACACACCCTCTGGGCACGCGTGCCTGGATCACGCACCTGAGCCATGGCCGACGAAACCACCACTCCCGGAAACAATGCCTCCACCTACACCTACAGCCCGCTCCCCACCGTCTCGTCCATCAGACTCCTCCAGCGCATCGACAGAGACGAGCCCGGGCCGCTGCGCTTCTCTCTGCAGACCTACAGCATCTCCGACCCGGCCCTGAGCTACCACTGCCTCTCCTACACATGGGGCAACCCCTTCGCCCACGGCCGCGTGTTCGAGGAGTTCTATCGGGAAATGGCCCCCGCGTACGCCGCCCACGACGCCGCCACCATCCTCGTGGACGGCCGGCCGCTGCGCGTGTCGCGGAACCTGCACGACGCGCTGAGCACCGTGCCGGAGAGCGCCATGCGCGACTACACGAACCGGCCAACTGCGGGGCGCGGGGGCCAGACGTCGATGCACGCGGCCGCCAGCGCGGGGTCGGCCGAGCGCCTCCGCAGGTACGCGAGACGCGGCGGGGACCCGGACGCCGTGGACGAGAGCGGCTGGACCCCGCTGCACCACGCGGCGGCCAGGGGGTCCGAGGAGTGCGTCGAGCTCCTCTGCAAGATGCGCGTGCGGAGGGGCGCCGTAGATAATGAGGGGCAGTCACCTAAGCAGCTCGCTGCCGCCGCCGGCCACGATTCTGTCGTCAAGCTGCTGGAGGACTGGGAGTCCCGGCCCGACCCGGTGACGTCGGCTGTCCCGGTGGATGAGGACGGGACCGAGAAGCGCCTCTGGGTCGACGCCATCTGCATTAACCAGAGCGACGTCGGCGAGAAGAGCTCGCAGGTTAGCATGATGGACCAGATCTACTCCCGGGCCTCCTTCGTCATCGCCTGGCTGGGCCCGACGGACCGCCACACAGAGGCCGGCCTGAGAGCCTACAACACCCTCCTCAGCTTCGCGGACAGCTTCCGCCAGAGCCGGATCGAGCCGTTCAGCGGCAGGGACGAGGACAGCTACGCCACGGCCCGCGTGCCGCTCATCCCGCCGCGCGAGTGGGAGGGCCTCGCGAGCATCTACCAGCGCCAGTGGTTCCGCCGGGCCTGGATCGTCCAGGAGGCCGTCCTCCCCGGGACGGTCATCGCCTACTGCGGCCCGCACATGCTCGAGGTCCGCGAGCTGGGGTTCGTGGCCCAGAGACTCCGGGAGGCCAGCGCGAGGTGCGGGACGAGAGGGGGCGAGGCCTACGCGCCGCTGGACAGCATCGCCGTGTCGGTGGAGTGGAACATGGCCGAGGTCTTCAAGTGGCGTGGGTACCGGCACCACCCGTACGAATCTGGCGAGGGAGGGCGCGACTCTAGGGCGATGTTCAGGATGGGGCCGCTCGTGCGGGACTTTCGCGCGTTCCTGAGCTCCGAGCCGAGGGACAAGATCTTTTCCCTCCTGGGCCTGCTGCACGGGTTCTCGGACGAAAAGCAGCGAGCGGATTATCGGATGCCCGTGGGGAGGGTTTACGCGGCGGCGACGAGGCGGATCATCGCGGGGGACGGGGACCTGAGGGTCCTCTGCGAGAGGAACGACGTCAGGGCTGCGGAGGGGCTCCCCAGCTGGGTCCCGGACTTTTCTGTTCCCGGCGTGATAGCTATCCCCCTCTCCGCCGCGGACAAGGGCGTCGCGTTCGCGGGCTTGAAGGACGACGAGCCCGACAGCCCGGTCCTGGGCGTCCGGGGCCTCCGCGTGGGGCCGATCAGCGAAGTGGCGGGCCGCGTCAGCACGGCGCCGGGCGGGGCCCTCATGTTCGAGCCCGGGTGGCTCCGCCTTGCCCTCTCCCTCCGCGACAGGCAGGACCCGGACGCCGAGAAGCCCGTCCTGACGGAAATACTATGGCGGACGCTGTGCATGAACGCCACGTCGGGCGCCTTCTTCGACTCGGCCGAGTTCAGGAACGAGGCGCCGGAGGAGATGGGGAGGCAGTTCCTCATCTTCATGTTGTCTATGATACTGGCAGGGGCGGACCAGAAGATGCTGGAGAGCGTGGGGCTGGAGGCGGATCAGGAGAGGGACATGCACACCGAGATCCACAGCCCGACGTGCGAGCCGTGGAAGGGGGAGTTGGCGGAGACGCTGGGGCGCTTGGACGAGCTGGCGGAGCATGACGGGAGGCACTGCTTCACGCCCACCAGGGAGGAGATCATGTGGTCCTGGGATGAGCTCAAGTACACCCTCCTGCGGACCTCGGACGTGAGAGACACGGGGGCCGGCTACGACTTTTCCGTTTCGTCTCGCATTGCGGACGGCACGGACAGGCTGGTGGGGAGGGGTGTCGTGAACCTCGACTCGCCCGTCTACAGGAAGTGCCGCGACTTCGGAGCCGCGTTTCGGACGGCTTATGGCGGGAGGCAAGTCGCGACGGTTGATGGGAGATACCTGGGGCTCGTGCCGGTTGGGGCGAGGAGCGGGGATGAGGTCTGGGCTGTCCCGGGGTTGAAGGCCCCGGCGGTGCTGCGGAGGGTTGGTGGTCCTGGGCATGATGTGGCAGACGGAGTGGAAGGGTTGTCTCTTGAGGGGGTGCCGGGATACGAGTTTGTGGGAATCTCCTATGTCCATGGGATAATGAACGGGGAGGCGATCAGAGGCAAGGAAGATGAGCTTCAAGAAATTGATCTTGAATAGTGGGATTCGAGACTTGGTGGGAGTATGAGGGCTATGTTTGGGAAGGGTGTTGAGAGGAGCCGACGTTCGTCGTTACCCGGAAGGGCATGCTTAAGAAGTAAAGGACTGCTCCATCATACAATAGCAGTGCGGAAAGTCTCGTGGCTATTTGAATGTGAGATGGGTATGGGGCGGAGCTACCGAGTTATCTTAGACAATGTGGAAGGTCTCGAGCTGGGCAGTCCCTTCACGCACGCACGATATAGCTTCGCCATGCATCAGCCCTTCAACGTAACAAGGCCCGAGATGAATACTGTGAGAGCCAACGTCGCGCAGGAGCACGGGCGCCGGGCAGCTCGGCAACACGCAGACCCGATCGCCGCTCTTCAACCCCTGACGCGCCCAGCCGATGTACCCCCTAGAAGTCACGAACGCCGCGTACTGCGGCATGCCGGTCTTAATATTTCTGTCAAAGTTCGCGGCTTCGGGCCACAGGGACGGCCAAGGGTCGTCGGCGGAGGCGGGGACCTTCGCCTCGGTGGACATCCGTTTCATGACCGGGACCAGCGCTTCGAGGTCCCGGACCATGGACTTGAACGGCCTGCCGGCGAGCTTCTCGATAATGCCCTCGTAGGATGGCACCCCGAGCTCTTGTAGTCCTTGTTTGTGGGTTTTCTTGCCGTCGCTGCTGTTGCGGGAGCGCAGCGTGGCTATGAAGCCGGGGTAGACCTTCTCGACGAGGGTCGCGAGGTCTAGGGAGGGTTCTAAAGGCTTGCGGTCGGGGAAGGTCAGGCCTCGTAGCACCAGGCGGGCGAGCGCCTGCATGATAGGAATTCCGGACAGATACGGCCGCTCGGCGTGTGCGTCCAGACGGTCCGCGCAGAACGAAATCCAGCTCCCGTCGTCGATGTCACAGACCGTGCTCTTGGTGACGGCATCGACGAAGACGCCCGGCGTGACTAGTGTGTGTGCCTGTATTGACCAGGGGACGTTCTGGTTTGTGATGAGGATCGATTCCCAGTTCTTGTCTGCCCTCTGGTCTGGAGAGGATAGCCAGGTGAAGGAGTACATCTTGGAGATCTGGTCCCAGTTCGGCACCCACGATGGCACAAACAGGTTTGCGGGCGGACCGATACCGCCGGAATCCCACGGAGGCGGCAGCTCCCAGTGCCCCGCGTACATTAGGATGCTTATGCCGCGCTCCAGGCGGATGCTCGTCGTCGCAAAGTCGTAGAAGACGGTCTCGACGGAGAGGGAATAGTCGGGGTTCAGCGCGTCGGACCCGACGAGGCCCAGGACGCTATAGAGATTATCTCTGGGGTCCGTCGCCTGTTGGTTCTCGGTCTTCAGGACCCAGGACTTCCACCTCAGATGCCGGTCCGTCTCACCTCGCTCTGCGTCTCCCAATCCGTCGGGATTCTTGAACGAGCTGCGCATGATGAAGTTGTTGAGGCCCATCGAGTACCAGCCGGCGCGTGTGGAGAGGTGGAGCCACAGCCCCATATCGACGCCCGGGGGGCAGGGCTTCCCCTGGATGCTGCGTACCCAGTGGAGGACTGCGTTGAGGGCGTGGTAGTGCGTGATCATCTTGCCGCAGAATATGATGACGTTTGGCTGTAGGAGGATCTCCTGGACGATCCACGCCCTCTTCCAGTACGTGCGGTTCATCAAGCCGCCGATGTTACCCCAAAAGCGGTTCAGGGAACCGTAGCTCTCTTCATGGCGCTGCCACAGCTCGGGTTGCGCCTCGGGCTCTACCCAGGCCATGATGTCCCCTGCCATCGACCGGATGATCTTGCCCCCAACGGTCGAGATCATTTCCATGGCGTAGTCGCTGTCGTCGTCGCCCTCTCCCAGATAAATCAGCGTAGCCGCCGCTCCCCCGAAGATGGCCCCCATGAGCGCCACCTGGTTGTTCCGCTCCTCGGGATTGTCCTGGTCGATGCATAGCGCGTCGATCCATATCGGGGGCTGGAAGGGCCCGTAGTCCGGGATGGACTGGCGGATGTTGCGGAAGCGGGCGAGGAGGGCGGCCAGGTTCTTGGTTACTTGTATTGTGTGGCCGTTGACCAGGACGGTGCTGGGGATATCGAACTGGGGGGTTTGGATGTCGTAATTCCACTCGTAGGAGAAGGCATTGAACTTGGGCAGGGGATCCTCTGAGAGGGAGACTTTGATGAGGGTGCACGAGCAGGTGGAGAGGGCGTCGTCATCGTAGGGTGCGACTTGGAGCAGGCGGATCTCCTTCTTGGCTGGATCGAGAGGCGTGAAGAGGGAGCGCTCAGCAGGCGCGTCACTGTCCATGATACCTAATGTATTAGTGGATCAAGAGGCCGCGTGATATGTTAGTTATATTCAAAACGTATACAGCAGTGCATAACGCTGTAAACAGTTGCCCCCGCATTGCCGGTGGAAAGTCGTCACGAGGCTAGCGAGAAATTCGCTGTAACCACGTGACAAAAACACAGGCCAAAGATGAATGTCCGTGGTAGTGGAAGGTGCGGGCTTTCGTAAACCTGTCGCCTTCAGAAAAGCCTCTTCATTCCGATCGACCCGAACGACATGGGTACCGACCAGCCCGGGAAGCCTTTTCCTACCGCTGCCGCCGCACGAATGCCTTGTTCTCAAACCCCTCCAATAGCCGGAGGTCGAAGACTTGCGGGAAATATCCACGCCACGGATAGGCTGTCGTCGCGGTAGGACGGGAAGCGGGAAGCGTCGAAAGGGCGCCTGGGTCGCGCCATGTACACAGATTGATTGGGGCCATGCTTCCATAATTGTGAGTATAGGGTGTTGGCAAGCCAGGTTATTATCTGGTTCGGCAAGCTGGTGGAACGGGGTTGAAGATTAAGCCATCTCTCAAGAATTTCCCTGAAGCTACCCGATGAAGAACGATTTTCACATGGATTGAGCTCTGCAGTATGGCGTCGATCTTAGCTGCGAGGAGGGCGAACGCCTGCGCCTTCTGACTCGGGGAATGAATGCGCTCTTTCCGTAAGTATTTCCGGCCCAGCCCTTCCTTGCTCATCCCTTGCAGGAGATAACGGAACGTGCCAATGGGACATGCAGTCTAAATTGAGTGTTCCGACCCTTGCATGTGATGTTGGTTTAAATGGCTCCAGACTGGCCCGCTCCAACCAACCGCCTCCTGCCGTGCCACCTGCCCCATATGCTCGTTGTCCATATCCATCACTCGGCTCCCTCGCTTCCCAAATTATCTAGAATGCGCTTTCCGTCTCCCATCCAGGGCGGGGAATGGTCGCGGTATTTCTGCCCAGGGAGGGCTCAGGCCCAACCTCAGCGCAACGAAAGATTACCCCATTTTACAGAACAGCCTCCTCCATACACAGGCTGTACTCGGCGCTCTGCTTTTCCTCGCCATGCCGGACGAGATTGTGTACGACTGGGTCAACGGTGCCCCTGAGTGCGCGTGGAAGTGCATGGTAAGAGGTATTGAGGAAGCCAAGGCTTGCCCGGACTACAACAGCCCAGACTGCTTTTGTGCGCCAGAGGCACTCGGTGAACTCAGCCGCAACTACGTCAGCGTGGCCAAATGTCTCAAGAGCTCATGTGAACTGGCGAAAGACCACCGTAAGAACCCAGATTGCTCGCTCCTGCCTTCCCTAACCTTCATTCGGAGAACACCAGTAGGGTGTCACTCTTTGCTAACGGCGGCGTTGGGGCCTGGATAGGTCAGTCGGACTGGAGGGAGCTCTGTCGAGAACGTCGAGAAAACCCAGCCATAACAGAGCGTGGTCGGTCAACGACGTGGACCACTAGCTCGACTACGACGTCTAGCCAAGAGGTCACGACGCCACCGCCCACGACCATAGGCCCAGACTCCACGTTTGAGACAAGTGCCGCAAACGACGACCCGGATTCTGACGGTGACCTACCCGCTGGCGCTATAGCCGGAATAACAATCGGCGGCGTCGTGGTCATCGGTCTGCTCGTGGCCTTCCTCTTCCGCCGGTCCATCCGTCGGCTATTCAGCAAAGACGCCACGAACGCAAATAACACCGATGAATCCGGCGTGCCGGAGCTGGAAGGAGGCCCATCACTCCCGAATGTCTATGCCGACACAAAGAGCGACCCGTACTTGCCTGAACTGGATAGCGGCACTGGCGGGGTCGACCGGGCGAAGCCGGCAAAGATCGACGGCGGAGGGCCTCCGCAGCTGTCAGAATTGGACGGGACGAGCATGGTAGGAGGTGTGCTCTTGCCGAAGAGCGCAAATGATAAGGGACATACTACGGAAGATGCAGGGCCAGACGTGCCGGTGGTTCTTGGTGGATTCAATTCTCGATCCGGGACACCCGGCACATCACCACGAACGGGGCACCTCGCGTCGCCTGAGTTTTCAATAGCGAGGGGTCCTGTGCAAACTGTTCCCTCACAAGATGCAGAGCCCACAGGCATGGGAGCGAACATGGAAGATAGCCACACGTCCACCGATGCCGCTGCGGGGAATCTACCCGAGCTGGGAAGCGCAGATGAGTTGAGTCGGTTGGCGGAGGTGGAGAAGGAGCCGGAAGAGAAGCAGAAGACGCTGGAGGAGATCAGGCAGGTCCAGGAGCAAAGGGCCGCTCTGCGGGAGAGGAGAAAGATTCTGGAGTCGGGGGAAGGCTCGCACGCTTAGCTGCGTCTATTTATGCCACCCATAGTAATACCCTAATGTCTCATTATCTAACGCTCACTGGCTCCCACGACGTCGGCATGCATGGAAGTAACTAAGAGGAGTTACCCGAGGAACACAGGGCTGCGCTGAACTGAAAGGGCGGTTCAAGCTCCAAGAAAGAAATCTTACCCTGTCCCAAGACGAGCAATACCAACGCCGTGAGTGTTCATGACACTGGGACAGAATCCTGAGCAACACCCCTAGAACCTGCGGCTTGTGACGACTCCACAAGAGCCAACCCGGGCGTTCCGGACGTCAAACACCTCAATGGAACGAATGGACAATGGGTTTTCAGCGCCATTTTATTAGGAAACAAATCGAAAAAAAAACATCCGCAGTAACAATCCTTTCCTCCCACTCGCGAAACGGAAGTCCCTCAAAGCCCGCCGGATTCCCTCCGTCTGCGACGTATCCTCGTGGTCAAGGTCATAGACAGGTGAAAGAACCAAGGAAATAAATGAAACCGAAACTGAACGCGTGAAACAACGGCCCCTGCATGCGAACAATCACCCCGTTCCTACCCTTAACAACCTCCCTTCATTCTCTCCATCATTGTCCCAATCAGGGAACCTTCCCACAAAATAGAAACGAGCGTTGAAAAAAAGGACCAAGAAGCTCGTCATACGATCAAGGTCAAAATGAGAGAAAGAAACAAGTCGAGACGGTGGGGTCAAAGGCATAACGCCGCCCCCGAAGGGTTGGCGGCTGAGGTTCGCGCGGCCCTCCCGCAAGTAACAGAAGAAAAAAAGGACAGCCTGGATAACAACTACGGTCAGATTCGATTCTCCTTTCTCATCAAGGGGGCGGGGGGTGTTGGGCACCAACCTCGGAAAGTCAAAACAGAACAAAACTGGGACAGAACAAAGGGGTCTTCCCAACTCCCAATGACCCTGGGCCCAATAAACACCTCTCGCCGAACCATAGGATATCGCAGCCTCATAGACCTAGCTCTCGAGTATGGGCGATTCATAGATGGCCAAAACAAAACTGGGAAATGGCTTTCGGCTCGGTTTCGGGAGGCTGGAGGCTTACTCGTCGGCAGGGGGCGGTCGGCGGGTTCTCGGCGGGCGCGGGGCCGGTTGCGTCCTCCCCGTGGTCTTCCCGCGGCACACGGCGACCGGGTCCTGCGGGTAGTGTCGGAAGACAAGAGAGCGGAAGGCTATTCCGAGAGCCGTTAGTGTACGATCAGAGTTAAGCGGGGGGAGTAGGATTTGTTGGGTTTTAACTTACACCGCTCCCTCTCATGGTCGAGGGCGAGCGACCGCGCCTGAATTCGACCCTTCCACTGCTGTTCACTGCCCCCGGAATGTTAGCTTGATTCTCGTGTATAAGAGAAGGGGCTACTCACGTGGCACCGCGGACCATGGGGAGGTTCTGGATACGCGCGTCGTCGCGCACCATCGCCATCACTTGCCCCCTTGACAGGCGCGGGCGGCGCTCGGTCCAATCCCTAGCAGGGAAAACCAGGTCCGCCAGGTAGTACTCAAGGAATACCTGGTACCCGATATCCTAACCGGGTTCCAGGCTCCTCTGTCCTACCCTGACGGCACCGGAGCGGACCAGGGGCGGCAGCCGCGGCTGAGTCTCGACCATGTGGCGGACGTGGTCCGGGATGATCGCGCGGATGTGGGCGGTCTGATCCCGGCTGAAGGGGTGGATCTCATCCGGCAGGCCGGGGTACGTGATCTCGCGGAAGTTGGCGGGCGGGTGGGCGACGTTTTCTAACGGCCAGCCGAAGATGGGATTGGTGCCGGCTGCGTCAGTCGGGAGGAAGGCGTACGTGTTGATGTCGTACGGGGCCGGGGCGGGGGTCGCGACTTCGATGAGGGTGTCCAGGATGGTAGCGATCGTCATGGCCGGCTCCTGGTTGTTTGACTCGGCGACGGTGTCGGGCTGGGGCGGTGGCATATGACTACCCTCGAGGTCCTGTGGCTGGGGCAGTGGCATCTGACTACCCTCGGGGGCCTCTGGCTGCGCGGCGGGGGCAAACTGTGCGTCCATGGATGTGTCAACCATCGGCGTATCTTCCATGGTCGCCTCAATGCTAGCTTCTAGTTGAGCGGAAGGAGCGAGCTGAACGGGGTCACCGGAGTCCAGGCTGGTCCCCGCCTGGACCTGGAACTCCACCTCTTGCCTCCTGTTGGCATCCCTCTCACGAGCTTCACGGAGGATGGCGCGGACCTTCTCCGAGTCCTCGGAGTAGTCACGGCGCTGCCTCTGGGCAGCCCTCTCGCGACGGGCCCGGAAGGCAGCGGCATCATCCGAGTCAGAATCTGACACGGGCTGGCGGGGCCTGCTCTGGATTGCATCGGTCTCGGTAGCCCCAAGTTCCCGGCGTACCACGCTGATGCGCTCATCCTTATTCGGGCTCACGGGGGATTCGTCGCGCTTGTTCTGGCCCACCGTGTTGTCGTGATTGGCGTTGCCACGGCCGATGCGAAGCATCATGGGCGTATCCTCTTCGGAGTCCCACGGAGACTCCCGGCTACGAGCCTGGGTGGTCCCCTGGTGGGATCCGGCGCGCGTCTCGCGGGTCTGGGGGTCTGAGCGGCTCGCTTCGCTGATGACGTGGCCGACGGGGGCGGGAATGGCGCGCGAAGGGCCAGGCAGAAGAGGAGCGCGGTGGGCGTCGCTGGTGAGCGAGTGAGCCGGCTGCGATGGGCTATCGAGGCGCGAAGGCTGGTCAGCACCGGTTGTGCCTTCCGGAACGTGTCGGCGCGCAAAGCTGGAAGCCGTGGTGTCAGCGGTCGCGACAATCTTGGTCTTCTTCGGAGGCGGGGCCGGCGTGTACCTCTTGCGTGCACTCGGAGTTTCACCGAACACAAAGTCGTGCCTGAATTTTACCATCAGCCGCTCTACCGCTCCCCCAGGCACGTAAGCCTTGTTTTTCGCTCCGGGCGATGCCCCTCCCACGGTAGCATCGGGGCGGGCTCGACGAGCGGCGGGGGTCTTCGTCCTTGCGTCCTTGGGGCGGGCTCGAGCGGACTTGGTCTTGGCCACACCAGCGTGGCCGCCAGGGAGCGTCGTGGAAGTTCCCTTCGTCTTGTCGGCAAGTCGCTTCGAGGCCCGCTTGGTGGACGGCAGCTCGAGTTTCTTCGCCGGAGCACCCGACTTCTTCGTCAAGGTGCTGGTCGTGTTCCCATGGCCGACTCGGCCACCGGGAGTGGCAGCTCGCGGGAGAGGTCGGGCGTCGCGACCGGCAGCATTGGGCTCGCGCTGGGTCTCTGAGATTGGGAGGCCCAACTGCCTCCACTGCTTGGCCAGCCTTTTGATGATGGAGTCGGCCTCCTCGGCGCTGTAGATGGCGACTTGCTCTATCTTGTCGCACGTGGAGTTTCCCCTAACGCGTGTCAAAAGTCAGTGTCCCGCTTTGATTGAGCAGGATTCTCTGGGGCTGGAGTTGGTCGGGGGATTGGCTTACCATCGCGAAATGATTGCAACCACAAAGTCTCTGAAGGCTTCGCTGCTGGGGCTTGAAAACCACATCACCGGGTGGGATGCCACCATGTTGTAGTACGGTTCACCACTCATGGTGGCGGTAACTCGTAGCTTGAGCTTTCCACCGTCATCGTTGTCCGGTTCAAAGGACACAATAAAAAAAAGCTCAAATGTCTCACAAAATAGCCGTGGGCTCTTCGGGCGCTCCATGGTGTCTGGATTTGTCAATACACAAAGGAATACAGTTCAGACAAGTTAGCCTGTGTGGAAGACGATATAGAACTTACTGTATGTTAACTGTGTGACAGATGATTGAGAGGTATGTGGTCAAGGGCTCGAACAGCGTTGCTGAGTGATAAAGGCAAGGTACCAGAAATCCACCAAAGGCGGGTAATGCTGGTGTGCTGGCGGTAACAACACAGAAAGAAAACAGGAGAGAGGAAGGTGAAGGAGGACGTTGAGTCGTGCAGTCAAATGCCCAGGGCCAAGATAGGCTGGGCTGCGTTATGCCGGAATCAACAACTAGGGTAGGGAAGAAACACCAAGAAAAATCAAGTAAGACGTTAGGTGTGAAGGGTGACGAGGTTGAAGAAGGAAGGAAGAGGGAAGCAGGTTGGCAGCAAATTATATAGTTCACACGTTTGAGTAGGTGATTCACAGAAATCTGGGATTTGCAGCATGCTCCAGTATGCTAGCTCCAGCAGGCGGTGTTATTCTGCTAAAGAACAGTTGCTGCCTTGCCCCAGCTCTCACGCGTCTGACCCTGACGCTGATGCTATACCATTCTCCACCATGCTCCAACAGACGAGTTGTTAGGATGGTCTGCTGTGCTTTGATTCTCAGATGGGAGGCTCAGAGCCATGTCACTTGTGTTTAAGGCCCTACAAGTCTGGAATACGATATTTATGCCTCATCTTGAAATCCCAACAAGTCCCGCCTTGGCCAGAGAAACCTTTCACTCATCCTTTCGATGTACTCTTTTGGAGGTGTGGGCTGGACCCAACGCAGCCCTGGAAAGGAAGCTGCTCATCCACGTCAAATATGCTTCTGGAAGGTACAAGATGTGGTTCGTGTTGCCCCGTGTTCCATGTCATCACCCCTCCAACACAACAGAGGTTTTCCGCAATCACTCCGAAATCTAGGTCTTGAATTGCGAGGAGATACCAGGGGACCAAAACTTGTAATAAAAAGAACGGTTTAGGGATTGAGTATGTTTGGGTTTTCCTTGGCGGTGGGTTAAAGCGTACCCCTATCCCACAATGGGGTAGCGCATGGGGAAGGGTGGATATGGACCGTATTCCCGACTGGGGGAATTCAAGTTGACATGAACGTGGCTTCTGAAGTTTTGTGAAATACCCGAGTCGGGCTACGACATGGCACTGATCATGCGGGGACAATATTGGAACAAGGAAGCTCAGAAACATGTGCTTCAAGCAATCACGAATGTTTATTTGACTCGTATATTTCTCCTTCCATGGTGCCGTGACCTCTGAGGTCATTCACCTTCCTTGTAGAAAGCGTTCTTTTCGCGAACTTAGGACCAAGTGAAATCCCGCGTCTTCTGCGAGCCTCCATCGAGGAGCCATGATTACGTGGCAAGAGATAGTAGAATATCTTTCTCGAGGCGGTGCGGTTCCCGAAGGCGTCAAGAAGCACACGACGATCGGCCTAGACCCTATGAACCTGTCGATCGCCGGCCTCCCAACTTCGACACCAGCAACCAAAGCGTGGCTTCCACCCAAAATAGCTTGTACGTCGCGACCGGCGTACACGCTACGTAGGAGGAGGCAGCCCTGGGTGCGAACCCAAAGAGCAAATGCCCCAGGCGGCCAACCACCTAGCCCATAACATCGGAAGCCTACGGTCGAAGTTTCCGGGAAGTGTGGCGAGTGCGCTGACTTGGGCCGATCGAGAGAGCACCAAACAGCTAGATTGTCCGGGTCGATCCGTCGTCTGTATAAAATATGTGTCCCTTGCAGATGGTTGGGATTGTCCTTCGACTGCGAATAACAGTTGTAAAAATAGGCGTTGGTTCTCTGCGCCCTCGGGAAATACCCCAAGCGCACGATCTAGAGACGTTGTATTTACAAGGATAGAGTCCCCTTGGGGATAGATAGCTGCATCAGATATATATTAGCTGTTGGACATGGAAGGAGAGGTGTGCTATCGCAGAAAGGAAATATGAGAATCAAATGGAGATGGTGTGATGACTTACCACCGCTGGGCGCCCACAGGCTCCATGTCAAAGGCGGACTCCGCCTTCATAACATTGCAGGCATGATGGCCAACTTGGTTCCGTCATCTCGGATCAAAAGATATAGCAGATCAGACGTATAGAGAAAGTATCTGCTCATTAATCCAAGGTTTCTGAAGTTTGAGTTCTCTGGAAACCCAGTCGTTTCTTGAGAGGAACCCGGGACCTCAACCATGTGGCCCCGGGAGGACGACCGAGGCGCCCCGAGGCTCCTTTTGGTGCAGGGACAGCAAATCGAGTCGATATGGTGAGTGAAGGCGTGTCTTGAGTGATCGCGTCCAATTGCCTTGCCCCTCCCTTCGGCGAGACATCAAAATTGAAGCACGGCCCAACCTCAGTATCGGCAGTCGCTAGTTGGACAGCGTCTGACAATCTTTGCAGAGAGGAGTCTCCTGGGCCGCCCAGGGTCCAGGGGCCCCTTGAGCAGCCCTTCGTGCGTTGGTGCCGACCAGGCGACTTCCGGGATTAGATCCAAACAGAGATCCAAGCGGAGTCGAGAGGAATTTCGCTCGGATCACTGCTTCCATGAGGCCGACGTCCCGCTTTGTGGCGCGAGCAGCTGGTCGGAGCTGGGCGACGGCGGATGAACCGTCGTTGGGCGTGGCGGACCCGAGAGTTCGGATGAGCATATGGTGCCGCGAAGACTAGCAATTTTTTAAAGAGTAAGCCTTGCCGTCCCTTGACTCGAGACTCCGTTTCAATCGAGAGACTCCGATGTGTATGGGCACCTACTCGTGGATGGCGGTCATACTAAAGGCCACGACGTTCTGGTGACGATCAAAGGAGTACCGGCCGTTGCAACCGGGCACTACGAGTCGAAGTCTCCGATGCAGGCCAGCTCGCCGTATGTAGAGGCGTAGCCAGGCTCGCGATGATAGCCAATATATAGCATGAAGTGTGGGAAGGAATAGATGATGAAATAAATAGGTGTAAAGAAGGATAGACTTAAATATATAGAATAAAATCTTAAGTCTAGAAGTGACAGGCGCAAAGGTGTATTCCAGGCTAAGGCCCAAGTGATGATGGTTGATGCTCCGAACGGTTGGTGTCAAGGAGGATGTCGGTGGCTGTCCTTTTTATATGCGAGGGTGTAGGATCGGTCGATTCAGGGTTTGAACACATCTGGAGTAGCATTCACTGTTAGTATCAAGCACAGTCAACAGGGGACATGGATTGCAAGGAAGAAGTGAATTCTGCATACCTTGATGTTTTGTTGTGATTGGAGGCAAACCAGGATTTGGACATGGCGGCATCCTAGCATCTTGGATTCTTTTTGCTGTGGGAGTAACTCACGTGAGTTCGCGTTTCTTTTCTGTGAATACGCGTCAATTGGAAAACGACAGACATAATGTGCTAGTCCCTGACAACAGGAAGGCACCCTGGAGCACAGTTCAGGATCAGGCAGATAGTATGAATTGCACCTTCTGCTTTGTCTGCGCTGGCCAGACCAGTTCATCTTCAACTCGGGACAAAATTCCGGGTTTATCATATCGCTTTGGATAGCCAAGTGAGTCTCATGAAAAGGTAGCCTGTGGATATTCAGTCTCTGAATATATTCCATGAACAGTCAAGAAAAGGATTCCCAGAATCATCTCTTGCTCGCCATCCAGCGCCGAACAATGTTCCTGAAGATCCAGGTGAGACGGTGTTGTCAGGACTTCCGCACCTTTGTACTCTCCTTGAGCCAGCCTACGCCAGTCCTGTCGTCGAGAAATTCCCTTTCCTTTCTAGACCCGAGTAGGCCCCAAGTCATAACTGGACAATCTGCGTCCAAGTCGATCCGAGCCCCATTTAGGCCCCTCCCAAACCGCCCTGGAATAATACGAGTACGCTGGAACCAGAATAGGCAAGTACGCCTTTCTCGAGACGCATCTATCCATGATAGCTGGACGAGCCAATACCATCTCCTATTCGGACCGAAATATCTCACCAGGTCAAAGGTAAATGTAGTCACGGCCCACAAGCATGAACATTCAACGATAGTGGAAAAGGAAGTAGAGGTTTGGCGGCTGAGGGGGTTGCGAGCTGCCATTCTCTGCCGAGTCAGTGCCGTTCACGGCGTTTTGCCTCTTTTCCAATGGCACGAGCTACAGTCGACACCACGCTGGGAGTCGCCCCCTCGCACCCGCCCGTCGCCTTCGACAACGCTGTCCGCTTATATCCTGGTATGAAACCACCAATTCAAAACTCTAATACAAGCGTTTTAGGATGAACTTAGCCGCCCCATTCTGTGTGCATCTCCTCGTAATCTCGGGCTTCATCTGCGAGGTTGGGAGGTTCTCACTCTGGAGAGAACAACCGCATGATGAGCCGAGAGCGCTTGTCTTCTGCGACTGGGACGATGGCGGTGAGCTGTGTGATAATTTAGTGAAAGGTAGAAGTGTATGGAAGGTCATGGAATACAAGAGCTGACATGGCGTGTCTTGATACGTAATCGCGAGGTCGCCATGGCTCTCCACCGTTGCCGAGGGGAGGATCGCGGTTGAAGAGGGCAAGTGTAGCTATACACGAATGGCAGCAAACTGCTACAAAGTTCTTCCCACGATATTGATATGTACTCCTCACATGGTCACAGGGAATTGGGCGCTACAGATGGGCTATTACAGGTTTTTTTGTGCTTTCTGGGTGCTACTTATCCGCAGTCCCCCTCGAACTCCAAGCGTGCAGCATATTGTACAGATAAGAGGGGAAACCTCTGAAAATCAAATCCGACCTCATACCCTCCCCGATCCTCCAGAACCCGAAACCGAACCCCCCGACGCTATTCAAACCCGATATTACAAACGGCCAAGCCGGCGGGATATGAAATTAGAAAGCGCCATGTCCCCCGCCTGAATGAAAAGACAAATGAAAGAAACTAGATGTGGTGTGTGTGTTTCGAACCCGAGGCCAAGAACTGCCGTGTCCAGAAAAGGCAGGAAGTACAATGCTGTGTATCCCTCCGTGATTGACTCCGTGGCAATGCTGTTCTTTGTCGATTCCCAACAAGAGCGCCTTTTTATGTTGGGCTTAGAAGCTCACGCGCTGGAAAGGGATGTTCGAGATGGAGCGACGTCTAGGCTGAGCACGGTCAACCTTGGACTCGTCGTCGTTGGTCTCGTTCTTGATGGCGCCGTCGGCCTCGTTGTCCTTGGTGCCGTTGACCTCGGCGCCGTTGACCTCGGCGCCGTTGACCTTGGTGCCATTGAAATGATCCTTCTCCGGGATCACGATGCCGTACTTCTCGTACGGGAAATCGACAAGGCTGGCAACCTGCTCGGCCCAGCCATCGCCAATCTCTCCAAGCTGGTGCTCGTCGACACCCTCGCCGGCAGAGCCGGTGCGCCCAGCGAGGACCTCGGCCTCCAAACCAGCGTACTCCTTGACCAGAGTCGGGAGGGGGCACCAGATGGCGCGCATGCCAGCGCGGCGGCCGGCCTCGACGCCGGTGACACTGTCCTCAAAGATGAGGCACTCGGCCGGGGTGATGGTCTTCTCACCGGGGGGGAGGCTATCGTTGATGGTCTTGAGAGCCAGCTGGTAGATATCCGGCAGGGGCTTGCCGCGGCCAGGGGCGAGGCGAGAGTCGTCGCCGAGGACGAGGGTCTCGGGCTTGAAGAGGTTGAAAAGACCCTGAAGTTTGGCGGTCTTGGTCTTGAAGGTGCCCGAGGACGAGCTGGTGGCGAGCGCCATGTGGACGCGCTGGGGGCCGCCCTCGGCCCCGCCATCCTTCTTCCAGATGCTGGTGCTTGCGAAGTCCTCCAGGAGGGTCTGGACGCCGGGCATGGGGGCGGCGCCAGAGAAGAGGACCTTCTGGTGCTCGGCGACCTCCTTGCGGTACTCCGCGTTGGTGATGGGGAGCTGGGCCCAGTCCTGGAGAATCTGCGTGGCTGCGGTGCCATTGCGGCCCATCATCTTGGCCTTGATGTGAGGCGGGAGAGCCGGCCGTCCATACTTAGCCAGGACGAGGCTGTGACACTGGGAGGCGATGTCCTCGGTGTCGAGGAGGAGGCCGTCCATGTCAAAGATGCAAGCGCGGACGGCCGTGAACTTGGCGTCCGACATCGTTGCGACTGCGGTGGCTCGAGGCGCGTTGGTCTGGAAGGCTGGTATCGAAGACGTGTTAGTGCCCTTGCTCGAGGAAGAGTCGCGTCGCTCTGGAGGACGCGAGGTCTTGCTGTGAGCTGAAGGCTACTTACCTTCAAAGGTACCGCGGAAGGTTAACGAAAGTGGTGTTGGGGTGTCTTTGGGACGGGAAATGAAGGGGCAAAGTGTTATGTGAAGTTGTGAAGTTGGGAAGTGAGCGTTGGGGAAGTAAGGTGAAGTACAAGGCTTCACCTTACCGTGGGGATGGGGAACGAGGCGAGAGTGAAGTGAGGTTGGTGAGGTTGAAGAACGAGTGTGATTTTGGAAGGAGGATGGAGTTGCTTTTAAAGGAATGAGAACGAGGTTTCCGCAGTCTCTCTTCTGCATGAATCACTGAACTGGAGCGTCGAGAAAGGCCAAATCTGGTAGGCACGATACTTCCAGGGCCCCAGCCTCTGGAGCGTGGAATACAGACCATCGTGTGATTGGAGCTTGTTGCACAGCAACGCCCGCAATCTTTGACCGTGGGGCTGGAGCCACGATACAGACTATGGAGTTCAAAACAACCCAGTGAGCCCGAATCAGAAGTCGGGCCCCACCAGGTAGGGCAAGGAGGTTGATATGGGCGACAATGGAGCATTCGACGGGGTGTGCCGCGTTTAATAAACACTGATAGTCTTCGGTCGAAGCTGGAGCGGTATAAGAGATGCTTAGACGCGACACGAATCTTTCACAGTCTCCACAATGAGCGCTCCTATGTTTATGTTCGAGCCAGGTCCTTTGTGGGATCTCCAGTCACAGAAACATTCCATTGACCATATTCGTGTCCAGTATCTTTGTGCTCTGGATTCGGTTGTTTAGTTTTCAATTGCGAATATCAGGAATGCTTTCACATAAGACCACAAGAGAACGTATAGTGAGCCCTTGGAATATGTGACTTGTAAATCTCTAACGGGGATTTCGCAGTTCTACGAAATATGACATTCCCACGCACTGCTCGACCGGAATGTTCGCCAGGCTACCACGACACAGCTCGAGCCTATCTCTCTGTCGTGCTAATATCATCAAGCGGTGGTGTTAATATCTAGCATCGAGCAGGCCCGAAGAGGTAATACCCGGATAATACATGGCCTCAACGGTACAGTCGGTGAGTGGTTCGCCATTCGAACGCAGAAGCCACTAACAAGCGATCACTGGAAGATCTGCGGTGTCGCTTCGGCAGCATTGTAGAGCATGTGCTTTACGGCCTTATCAGATAACATGGCTTAAGGACTGCAGTTTATCCACTGCTATATAGCTTCAAAGCATCTCAGCCTTGCTTCGGAGGTCAGCAGAGGCAGACAGCTGGAAGCATCTCGGAAAAGCCCCCAAGACGCAACGAGCGGATACGAGATACCTCGGCTGCAGTGGATTCCTCTTCTTCGAGAAGTCAGCTAGAGTAATCAAGGAGAAAGAGCCGGACGGCGCAAAGAAGTTGGTCGAAGGCATTGGGTTCTTGGATCCGTGGTCTCAGGTATGCGTTCCGTCGCTCGACGTCCCAGCATGCCGATAGCTTCCTAGTGAGATCTCGCCAAGAGACTGGAAAGGGGAACTCTTAAGCGTTCATCGGGTCGCAGGGGCCGCCACGCTAAGGGCCGATGCGCTTGAAACCAGCCAAGGTCGGAGCTGAATGCCGTTCTCGTAATTGAGAACTCGGCGTCCTATTGGGTGCTATACCGATGTCGACCACATGGATTATCGTGAGACATCTTGGCGATGTCTCTTCCTGACACGAAAACCAGCCCATCGGAGCCCGTTCAGCTCTAGGAAACCCCCTCGGAAGCTTCAGGAAGCCACGCACTTGGCATACGGAGCGTGGGCTGCTCCGGATTGGCTTCTTCCTGGCGGTGAGTTCCTTCTTTCCGGTGACGGATATCATAGATAATCCAGTGGTCACATCGTCGGGTGTTATTTTGGTGCGCGCCAAGCCCACGCATGGGCCTTCAGCCTTCGCTTGGTCCGATACTATTGTCTCTGTTAAGACTGGGGCTCGATCTTGGCTGGGGCTGCAATAGTATTCTTTTCAAAAGATGTGTTCAGGCGACTACCCCTTACACAAGGCTAGTGGAGAGTACCCCTATCATCGGCCTAGTGGAACTCCTACAGGTCATATACATCTACAAACATTGTGGGAACTTGGATTTATTTCTCCAACTCCCACAGGATGTAAATGTATCGCTTCCACGGAGCGCGGAGTGGTCTTCCCGAGGGCGGATCACAACCTGCATGCACCGGGGTAGATATGGCGCTCAAATCGCTCGCAGGGCGCATAGGAAAAGGTGGCTGAAGTGAGTCTTGAACACGAGCGTCTACCCGGGGTCATGAGGACCACGCTTGACCCACAGACCCGAGTCCTGCAGCCTTGGCAGGGGGCTGCAATCCTTGGAGAGAGGCAGCGTGCGCTCGATCGGAATATTACCCCCTTGTCTCAATTATTTGTCTCTGGAACTAACAATAAGCGCTGTGAACCAGATTCCCTTCCGCATCGGGTGCATGTGAAGGCGACGGCGAGAGCGGACATGCACGAAGGGGAGCAAACTACTACGCTGTGCTCGTTTACCCTATTATCCAACGGCCACCTCTTACAATCGTGTAAGACACGCAGAGCCCGCCTGTCTTGGCACCTGAAACCTTTGGGTGACTTTAAATTTGCCCGGGCGGTATCACAAATCAGGAGCGCCGGAGTAATTGCAGCCAAGATCATTCCACTATACGGCCGATTCCGCCCGCAAGCGCCGAACCAGGGAGAAGCCCGCATTGGGTCCAGCTCTTACGGGGGGTTATATTGTTCCCCCACTTGGAGGCTCTGATCATCGCTGCAGAACGGGAGGCGAATGGGTTGGTTACTATAAATGAACCTGCTTTTCCACACGTCAAGCGGGCCATATGAGACAGTGCCACCCGAGGTAGCAAACGTCCCTATATAACCATCTCCTCGTCCCCCTCCCCCTTCCCCTTTACTTACAAACATCTCACCGCAAACATGCCCTCCCCCATCATCCTCTCGCTCGCGCTTCTTCTCTCTCGCGGGGCAGACGCCTCCTGGCTGTTCCCCCGCGACCAATGCGACTTCATCCAGATTGAGCCGGCGCAAGGATGCGACACGCTCGCCGAGCGCTGCAACGTCACCACCGCGGAGCTGGAGGAGTACAACCCGCGCAACAGCTTCTGCACCACCCTCCGTATCGGCGAGCGGATCTGCTGCACGCCGGGCGAGCTGCCCCCCATTGAGCCCAACGCGGACGGCACCTGCAAGGACATCACGGTCAAGGATGGCGACAATTGCGAACTCGTCGCGGCGGAGTGCGACATCTCGGGGCCCGAGCTCCTGGAGTTCAACGACGGTGGCACGGACTTTTGCGGGAAGCTCTACCCCGGCCAGCGGCTTTGCTGCACGCCGGGCGACCTCCCCGACGATAGCGCGGAGCCGGGCGAAGATAGTGCGGAGCTGGGCGAGAACGGGGAGGAGCCGGGTGAGGACGGGGAGGATCCGGGCGAGGACGCGGCGTGCGCTGACTATACCATTAGGCCGGACGACACCTGCGCGTCGATCGCGCGGGACAATGGCCTCGACGGGTGGGAGGCAATCGAGGCGTTGAACGAGGAGACCTGGGTGTTCAGGGGGTGCGACCTGTTGCTGGTGGGCGCGGTGATATGTGTGGGTGAGGGCGACGCGCCGATGCCGGCGCAGGATCCGGCTGCGGAGTGCGGGCCGAGGGTTGAGGGGACGGAGAGGCCGGATGGCGAGACGGCGATTGGGGATCTGAATCCGTGTGAAGAGGGGATGTGCTGTAGCTTTTATGGGTTCTGTGGGACGTCGGAGGGGCATTGCGAGTGGGACTCGTGAGGCGCAGTCGAGTATTGAATGAAGCTCTTTATTCACGAACACGGTTTTCCAGAGAGTGTTGAAACTACCTGTGGATGGCGCCAGAGCTACCTCATCTCTATCCATGCCTTGCAAGCTTCTCATACCACATCGTCCGCCTATCCACTCGCTTCAGACCCCTTAATGTGTAACGAAAGAATGTAAGCCATTCTGTTGGAAGCTAGACATGCAGCTTTCATGTAGCGCCTTGAGAGTTGCCTCTACCTATATAACGTTCGATTCTCTCATCCACTACACAGCCGAAAGTTGTTGTTCATGCCAACTCGGACGCGATACCCCTTAGGCCATCAAGGAGCTCCACTTCACCCTTAACCGTGTCGTCCCTGTATTCGTACTCCCCCTCCGAGACACCACCCGGCAACTGCGCCGTTATAAGCTCCACGAAGTCTTGAACATAAGGAGCGGGAAGTTCCTTGGCGAAGTACTCCGCAAGCTTCTCAGGTGGGATGGTGATCAGGGTGCCCTCCCTCCCGACAACCTGCTCGAGCGCTTTCTTGACGTCGAGTGAGTTGTAAAACCTAGGACCGAATATCCGGACGTATTGTGGGCTCGGTCTGGGAGACGGGTCTAGGAGCGCTTTCACGCAATATACGGCCACGTCCTTGATGCTCACCTAGACAACGTGTTAGTACTCCGATGAGGGGGTATTCATGACGTACCTCGCGCCGGGGGAAGAGGATGATTTACCAGCGGAATCTTGAAGTCGGGAGGCGCGAACGTCGACTCGAAGGTGGGTGGATCCTTCCGCATGGACTTGATGGCAGCCGTCCAGTTCTCGAAGTAGTTGCACGGCCGCACGATGAGGACCTCCGGCGCCGCCGCCTTGAGCGCCTCATCAGAGATATTGTTCAACCTCAAAACGCCCTGGTCGCCACATGGTCAGCGCTGCATTGTCCCACGTTTTCTTGTCATTCTTTTCCAACTCACGATACCATGGTCCCGCTGGGCGCCCAGCGCCGAGTGAAGAACGAGTCGCTTGACGCTCGGCGCCCTCTTTATGGCGTTGGCCACATTGGCCGCGGCGTGAGTGGCAAAGACGGCTGTGTCCCGGCCGTCATAGGTGGGTGGGGGGATGTAGAAGACGGCAGAGGACTGGGTGAAGTCGAAGCTGTCTTCGCCGCCGACGTCGCCCTTTGAGGCGGAGAATCTCGGGTGCTCAGTGAATTCAGGCGGTGCCTTCGTAGGATCGCGGTAGATGCCGTGGACGAGGGGGGCCTCGGGTGAGGCGAGGAGAAGGCGGATCGTCGCCTTTCCGGCTACAGTGGAGGCGGGGAGGACGGTGATGTGTTCAGGCATGTTGACTGTTGCGTGGGTATAAAAGTAAGAGGCTACCACAGTCGTGAATTGTACTGAGACAGAACCGCTTCCATCGAGGACGAGTGCCACCTTTTATATCGGCAC
Organism: Sordariomycetes sp. S4602; assembly: GCA_023628835.1. Lineage (NCBI taxonomy): Eukaryota > Fungi > Ascomycota > Sordariomycetes > Sordariomycetes sp. S4602. The sequence goes on from JAMAJV010000008.1 coordinate 202,062, forward strand.
AATTCCCAAAGTATTAATCGCCCTCTCCCACGATGTTTGTCTGTCGAATCCAGAAGGCTTAGAAATCCCGAGCTCCAGGAACTTCCTAGTCAGGCATCGGCGATAGTAACGCCGTTACGTGGGGCCAATTGGGAAGCTGGGCTCGCTGCAGGGGAAGTGGCAGTGCATCGCCGGTATGATGCACGATGATGAGAACGCAGTGGAAGCGATTAGCACGCTGACCAAGCCGGGCTTCATGATCGGGGCCCGCGGCGACCCGAATTGTGTCAGCGCAGCCGCCCCCGAATGCAGGGCCAAGACTTCACATAAAACATAGCCCTTAACGCGCTTGCGCGTGAGTGATCTCTTTCGCAATGCCCTTGATATTTCCCATCCCGGCCACCGCTCTAGCTTCCCGAAGAATCTTGGTCGCGTTTGGCTGGCTTCTAGAGCAGGCGAAGCGTTCTGGCTTGGCGCATGGAGCCAAGTTCTCCTGTTCGGCGTCGACGTTATGCCGCACAATCACGACAAGTTAGGAGACAGCATACAGGGGAAAGAAGCAATATGAAAAGAGAGAAATAAGATGTTTAAAAAAAAAAAAAAGCTGGGCAACAGAGTGGACAAGGGCAAAATAAAAGTCCTCGGGAGCTTCCCACGGACGCAAAATGAGGTCGTACCCGGGTTCGAACCGGGGCTGCCGGAAGCTTTTCACATTCGTCAAAATCCGGAGTCCTAACCACTAGACCATACGACCTTGTCGCTTGGTAATGGCAGAGGCGCGCTTGGTGTCCTTATTAACCGGCCGGCACAGGTCTTTTTCAGAACCCCACCTTTCAGCGCCGTGAACCCACAATTCTGATGGAGGGGCACCGGTTTTTTTTTTCTTGTCCGGACATCGATGTCGACGCACTCCCCGCGCGCGAAGACCCTTAAACATTTTAATCTCTTAACCACGACAAAAACCGAGGTCGCAAACACCCATTCACTCCTTCGCACCCATTCTCCACAACCGCAACACGCTCCCGACCGCGACACGACACTCCTCCCACCATGTCGAAGCGACCCGGCGACGACGAGAGGGAGGTCGCTGCCCTAAAGGGCGGCGACCGGCCCGAGGCAATGGATATCGACGACAAGGAGATGGGAGAGTTCGCCGACGAGTTTGAGGACGAGTTCGAAAGCGAGGACGAGATCATAGAAGCCGGTGTCGACGGCCGGCCCGACGCCGAGCGCGAGGCAGAGGAGAAGCAAGGTAAGTCGCTGTAGACCTGCGTGCCCACCGCCGTACACTACCTCCCGCGCACAAAATAACCGTTCTCCCCGCCGCAGAAGCCATGAACGTCGACCAGGGCACTTTCATCGTCGGCCGCCACAAGCTCGAGGCCGACCAGATCCTCTCGCCCGACCCCAGCACGTACGAGATGCTCCACAACATCAGCACGCCCTGGCCATGCCTCTCCTTCGACATCGTGCCCGACCACCTGGGCGCCGACCGCAAGGTCTACCCGGCTACCATGTACACGGTCGCGGGGACCCAGGCTGAGGGCTCGCGGTCGCGCGAGAACCAGCTGCTGGTGACCAAGCTGAGCGGTCTCAGCAAGATGGAGCGGGAGGATGACTCGGACGACGACGACGACGCGGACGACGAGGACTCGGACCCGATCCTTGAGTCCAAGAGCATACCGCTCAACACGACGACAAACCGCGTGCGCACGTGGCAGGCCGAGGCGCCGACGACGAGCATCCCCACCACCCTCAGCGCCGCCATGACCGAGTCCTCGGACGTGTTCATCCACGACGTGACGCCGCACCTCACGTCGTTCGACAACCCCGGAACGGTGATCTCGCCGCTACAGAACCAGCCGCAGTACACGGTCCGCGCGCACAGGAGCGAGGGGTACGCGGTCGACTGGTCGCGCACGGCGGAGCCTAGGCTGCTGACGGGCGACAACGACGGGCTGATCTACCTGACCTCGGCGACGCAGGGGTCGTTCGCGACGGACACCAAGGCGTTCAAGGGGCACAACAGCAGCGTGGAGGACATCCAGTGGTCGCCGTCGGAGGAGTCGGTGTTCGCGTCGTCGTCGAGCGACGGGACCGTGAGGGTGTGGGACATCCGGAGCAAGAGCCGCAAGCCGGCCATCACGGTGCAGGCGTCGCAGACGGACGTTAACGTCATGAGCTGGTCGAGGCAGACGAGCCACCTGCTCGCGTCGGGCGCGGACGACGGCGTGTGGGCGGTGTGGGACCTGAGGCAGTGGAAGGGCGGCAGCAAGCCGACGCCGCTGGCCAGCTTCGACTACCACAAGGAGCAGGTCACCAGCCTGGAGTGGCACCCGACGGACGACTCGATCATGGCGGTCGCGGCGGGGGATAACACGGTCACGCTGTGGGACCTGGCGGTGGAGCTGGACGACGAGGAGAGCAAGGACACGGGCGGCGTGGGCGACATCCCGCCGCAGCTGCTGTTTGTGCACTACCACAACGAGGTGAGGGAGGTGCACTGGCACCCGCAGATCCTGGGCAGCCTGGTTGCGACGGGCGAGCAGTTTAGTGTGTTTAGGACTATCAGTGTGTAATGGATGGGACGCCATTTTCGCCAAGGTCACAACCAAGCTCTAATGATGAGATGATCACTTGAGCACCGCAGAGTGATGTCACATTCCCACTAGCATTCGTATAAAGCCCCCAGAGGTATCAATGGCAAGGGACCGCTATCCATATATGCCCCATGTACTATTTACTCCTCCAACTTCGCAACGGTGGGGTCCCAGGCGACGGGCGAATACTCGGTCGTCTCGATATCCTTGACCTCGGCGTCGCTCAGCTCAAACCCGTACAGGTCCGCATTCTTCAAAATCCTCTCGTGCGTCACGCTCTTCGGCAGGGGGATGTAGCCCTTCTGCAGGCTCCACCTCAGGAGTACCTGGGCTTCGGTGACGCCGTGCCTCTCCGCCGCCGCCGCGAGACTCTTCTCGCCCCAGCGCTCGCCCCTCACGATTGGGCTGTAAGCTTCGACGGCGACGTTACGCTTGCGGCACCACTCGACGATGTCGCTGCGCGGCAGGAAGGGGTGGATCTCCCACTGGCCGACGCTCAGCACACCGCCGCCGCCCTTGCCGCGCTCCTGCTCGAGCTCGGCGATGTGGCGCTCCAGCTCGTCGAGGTGGTGCACGCCGTAGTTGGAGACGCCGATGGAGCGCACCTTGCCCTCCTCGACGGACTCGACGAGGCCGCGCCAGGCGCCCTTGCGCGCGTCGGAGCCGCCGTAGGGGGCGTGCAGGAGGATTAGGTCGGCGTAGTCGAGGCCGGACTCCTTGAGCGTGCGGTCGACCTGGGCCTTGGTGTTCTCGTAGGAGAGGGTGCGGGCGGGGATCTTGGAGGTGAAGAAGATGGACGAGCGGGGGACGGAGGAGGCGCGCACGGCGGCGCCGCAGGGGCCCTCGTTCTTGTAGGCGGCAGCCGAGTCAATCTGCGGCTGTCCGTCAGTAGGGTGCGAATTGAGGAGGGGGAGGGGAACGGACGTGGCGGTAGCCGTTGTTCAGGGCCACGGTGCAGACTTCCTCGGCCTTGTCGGCGGGCCTGTACTTGTTAGAATGGGCTCAGACCGGAAGAATCCGGGTATGGGCTCACGTCTGGTAAACCTATAGGCTCGTTAGTACACAGTCTAGTCTTAGGAGTAAGAGAGAGGGGGACGTACGCCGAAGCCGAGCTGCGGGATCTCATGCCCGCTGTTAAGCTTGATCTTGGAGTCGAGAGAGAGAGGCATCTTGGCTGATCTAGAGAACGAGCGCAATGAAGTTCTTAGCATAAAGAATGAAGGTGAGGAAGGGGTAAAATGATTTGGGGAAGGGTCTACGGCGGAAATCTTGGGGCGGGTGGTTAGTTAAACAGAAGGGACCAAGAAGCAGAGCCAATATCAAGCAGGGAGGCATGACGATAAGTGGGGTGCATATGAAGTAATGAGGTATGCATGGTCTGAGATGTGCCGAACGGGTGGGGCCCACGCGGACCGGCAGCGGGAGAAGGCTCCGATCGTTCCCCGATATGATTCACAGGTAGTCTGCCGTAGTCGCGGAGATAAAGCAAACGACCAGAGCCAACCGAGGAAACAGTTGATCCTGGAATGGAGGTGATAGGCGAAACAACAGTATATTCTTTGAGGTACGAGTAATAGCTCAGTAAGGACGGTTGGGAAAGTGTTAAATGATGTCTACGGGTAGAAATCCCCTACGACAGTGGATAGGAGGAGCCAAAAGTGTCGGGAGTAGTTAAGAGGACCGTTATCGGGCGAGAGGAGACCATTCCCGGCAACAGGAGTTTAGAGGTCGCGAGTAAGTTAAATCCGGACACCGACCTGGATGGACTTTGCCCCGCGCCGGAATGACGTGATGTCACGGCCGCCACTGCCGCCGCTCCGGGACAGCCACAACCCGGCAGGCGCGTCCTGTGCCATGCAACATCTTGTCAACCGGTATCACCAGTCGCGGCTGTTCTGTATATGACGATGAGGATGCGATGGATCTATTGTAGACGGTAGGGCAGGGACTATTGGACCCAGCGTGGACGGGAGTCGTCGAAAGACGCACCGTACATGGCCAGGGAAGGGACCACAAGGACCGACGTCATGGCTCAACCGGAGTTTGACCGCCTTGAGGGGAAACGAAATATATGGCAAAGGAAGAAGAAAATATCCAAATAGCTGTTTACATTCGTTCTCGAAGCCGATACACAAGGCCAGCAATGCGCCGCCGACGACTCGCGCCCCACCATTGCTTGACCAATCCTACGGCGGTACTTACTACCCCGCCCCCACTTCATGAACTGCAGCTCGCGAAACCCGAACTTCCAAACCACACCATCAACACACACACGCCACCGACGCCCAACATGAAGCTCATGCGCACCTCGCGGGCGGCCGAGCTCTCTGAGCACGCCCTCACCCTCCTCCCCGAAGAGGCTGACGATATGTGGAACGCCTACAACCTCATCCTCCCTGGCGACCTCGTGCGCGCCGACACCACGCGCTCCGTCGCCCACGTCACCGCCCTCGGCTCGTCCCAGACCCAGCGCGTCGCCTGCGTCCTCACCATCGCCGCCGAGTCGTCCACGTGGGACTCGTCCGTGTCCCAGCTACACGTCAAGGGCCGCATCACCTCCGAAACCACCGTCGCCTCGCTCGGCCAGTACCACACCCTCCACCTCGAGGTCGGCCGCGCCTTCACCGTCGACCGGCCCCTGGGCTGGGACTCGGTGTCCAAGACGATGCTTCAGGACGCCCTGCGCGTCGACAAGGCAGGCACCGTCGCCACCGTTGTGATGCAGGAGGGGCTCGCCAACATCTGCCTCGTCACCGAGACGAGGACGGTCCTGCTCCAGCGCCTCGAGCGCAAGGTCCCCAGCAAGCGCGACAACCCGAAGCAGCTCTCCGCCGCGACCCGGTCCTTCTTCTCCCTCGTCCTCGCGAACCTCACCCGCGAGATCGACTTCTCGTCCCCGCGGCCCCTCCTCCTCGCCTCGCCCGGCTTCCTCGCCGCCGACTTCAAGACCTTCCTCGGCACCGAGGCCATCCGCGGCGAGCGGCCCGACAAGACCCTGCTGGCCATGGTCAACAACTGCACGATACTGCACTCGCCGAGCGGGCACCTGCACAGCCTCAACGACGTGCTGCGCAGCCGCGAGGTGACGGCCACCATGCGCGACGTGCGCTTCGCCAAGGAGGCGCGGTACATCGACCAGTTCTACGCCATGCTGCGGGACGAGGACGGGCGCGCGTGGTACGGCGCCTCGAGCGTGGAGAAGGTGGTCGCCGAGGGGGCGGTGGGCGTCGGCGGCGTGCTGCTGGTGAGCGACTCGCTGTTCCGGAGCGACGACACGGAGACGAGGAAGAAGTTCGTCAGGCTGGTGGAGAGGGTCGCGGAGAACGGCGGGGAGACGAGAATACTGAGCAGCGCGCACGAGAGCGGGGAGAGGCTGGGGATGCTGGGGGGCATCGCGGCCATCCTGACGTATCCGGTCTACGAGATTGACGAGGAGGAGGGGGAGGACGGGGCGGTGGCGGAGAGCGAGGTGGAGAGGCCTCTGGAGGGTAGTATAATATGAAGCTGGCGCACATTCCAAGGATTGTTGTCTTAGAGAAGATAGAGTGCGGTGGCAGCGTTGCGTAGAGCTCGTGGGATCGCCGGCCTGGAGCCGGCGCCGTATCCGGGATTCACAACAGCCAGCGCAAGTATGAACGGCATTCGACCACAACGGCTGTCAGCGGTATCAGATGGTTCGCCTGTCACCAACGATTTCGTCTTATCCCCGTGCTCTTCAGGACTCCTTGAAGCTCGCCAACCCCTGCCATGCTTCAAGTCCGAGTCCCCCGCTACCAACACGAACGGGCTAATCACCCTTGCTCCAGTCCCATTGTGTACAAGAAGAGGACTCTCAGTAACGCACAACTAGGAACACCGTTAACCCCTGAATCTCTGGTTGTTATTGGGTTATTCCCGTCTCCGACGCACCCGCATAAGGCTGGGCTCCGTGGTTTCCGACGGCTCCGCGATCCGCTTTATGAAAGTTGCCATAATGTCCTGCCGTTCCTCAAACATCCATTTCAGAACGCCAAATCCCGTGGCAGCCCTGCAAACCGATTTCAACGCGGGATTGTCCAGAATTTCCCTCTCCTGGCGGGTAGACATGTCTTCAGGGTTGTCGTTGGCTTGGTGAGGCGGAGAACCTGCCGCTTTGAAGTGGGCAGGGAAGGTGTCTACTTGGACGAGGTCCCTTATCTTCTTGTCGATTTCAAGGGATAGTTGGACGAATGTCTCCTCCCCAATGGCACGGGCGAAGAACTCACCAAAGTCCATGGAGAGGAGGTCCTTGTGATTCGGATGTTTTGGGGGGTAGGCAGCTTCGAACGCGTCTCTAAGGGCCGGATGCATCTTCGTTAGGCGTGGGAACTCTCCGGGCGATCCTGGTGAGGGCGTTGCGAAGTCACGAGAAGACTCCATCGCGTGGACGGCCAGCCAGCATTTGTGAGCCATTTCCTTGGACCTTTTTACCTCCCCGCTCGCCGTGCTGATAATCTCGATGACCTCGTCAAGAGCAGACACCCCCTGGTCGACTATCCTCTTCACCTGCGCCTCCGTGGGGCGTGAAGCCTCGTCTCTACGCTGCCGCCAAGCGTCTTCCTGCGGGGCAAAGCGAATCCCGCGGCTCTTCCATAATTCCACCCTCTCCCCAGAGAAGACGTCTAGTTCTCTCCTCGCCCTCTCAAACCGCGCCCGGCTTCGGGCTATAACGAACCTTCGGGCATGACCGAGAGAGTAGGATGTGATGACCCCGTGGTGGTGGCGAGACAGAGTGCCGATGCTCACGCGCCACGCCACCGTCGCGGGATAGGTCTTCTTGCCCCTTTTCTCTCTCGGTACGTCGATGTTGACGATGTCCTTGTGTGGTGCGCCTTTCAGGAGACTGTTATCGGGATACGGGATATTGCGCCGGTGCATGCTCTCAGCGAAGGGCGATTCCCAGCACCGAGATTCATCGCAGAAAATGACCGCGACTTCCGGGCTGATGGGGAGTACAAGGTGTATCAGGTCCTCCGTGGTCATCCATATTAGTTGGGGCCCCGTCTCTTTCACCTCTGTTCCCAGGACGGACTGTGTATCGCCCTCGAAGTCAACCAGACGGTCATTTAGGAAGAACTCGCAGCCATCTGCCGCTTTCCAGATCTGGAGGGCATAGCCCTGGGCGAAGTGCCTATACGTGGCTGCCGAGGCGCGACCGGGCTTATCGGCATCCAAGAGAAGATCCTCGTGGCTAGTCTCGAGGAGGTGGAGCAAGTCTTCGAGCCAGAACTGGCCCGGGTCGCCACTCCCGCCACGCTTCTTCGAGTCCTCGAACAGCCGTTGGAACATGAAGTCGTTCTCGCGGCGGGGGCTCCTGACCTCGTCCCGGTACCGCTCAGAGCGTCGGGCAGAAAGGTTCATGAACTTGAAGACAGTATGGATTTCCTTCTCGAGGTAGACGCTATGCTGCTATTTATATTACCTCTGTCTCGCATTATCCTAGTCTCGCGTCACCCTAGCCTCGCATTACCCTAGTCTTGCATTATTGTTACTCTTGCAATACCCTTATCTTTGTATGTCAGGAGCTTATATGCAAGGAGCAGGGATTGGGAAATTGTAGCCACTCAAATAAAAGGTGAGTGGTGCTGTGGGGAAGAAGAAGCAGGGATGGGTCGAGTTCCATTGAAAGCAACGACAGCGGGGTCGGCTGTGGTTATAGAATAACGCCAGGGCCAGCATACCTTCAAAACAAAAGAGAGAAAAGAAATTGTCAAAACCAACCTAGACGCACAATTTAAGGCCGACACATCCTATCTACCTCGTAAGAAGGGATGCAAGAATCTGGCCGCTCCGTTTTCCTCGGGGTTTCGAAGTAACATCTGCGAAAAACGACAAGGTTTCGTAGACACCACCACGAAAACTAGCCCCTGAACCGGAATATATCTCCCCCCGGCCCGGGCTTCACCAGTGGATCCCCATCGTCACCCAAGTCGTCAGGCGGGAATGGCTCGACCCGGTACCGGACCTCCCCGACCTCCAGTGAGCCCCCGCCGGTGAGTCCCTCGTTGTTCCCACACTGGTCCAAGAACTCCCCGAAGTGCGCCGCGCACTCCTCGCCGCTGGGCTTGGAGCCCGGCGGAAAGTCGACGGCCAGCCGGACGTGGTTGGCGCCTTCACCGCGGTACTCCCGCGTGATTGCGCCGCTGTCCTCGTCGCGCCCGGCTTGGCCGTCGACGGTGGCGCAGAAATCACCTTCGGTTAGGGATTCGATGAACTCGACCGTCGCTCGGGGCCTATTACCCACTCCCTTGCAGGCTAGTTTTCCCTCCGGCTCCGGCTCCGGCTCCGGCTCCGGCTCCGGCTCCGGCTCCGGCTCCGGCTCTGGCTCTGGCTTAGGTGTAGGTGTAGGTGTAGGCGTAGGTGTAGGTATAGGTGTAGGCGTAGGTGTGGGTGTGGGCTTCGCAGTGCTGGACCTCTGGGAGCTGGACTCCAAAGTGCCAGCCTCGGTCCCACCGGTTTCTGCGGGCAGTTCCCAGTCCTCAATGATATGGGAGGTTACAACGACCGGTCTGCGCGGGGTGCAGGCCGCTATTGCAGTGGTTACAGTGCCTTCGACGCTGCAGCCAGTAACAATCTCAGATGAGGTTGTCGCGCAGGAGGTTACCGAAGCTCCGTCTACAACCGTTGGGAGAGCTGCGCACGAGACAAACTGTTTCAAGAGAACTGTATCAGCGACCTAGCATCAAGGCAAGACAGCGAGGTATAGGACTATGATTTCTAGTCGAGGATGAACGGTTTTCAACTTACAATGCTGGTGGCCGTCTGAGTGGTACACCCCTCTGTTGTTATGGGATCGCTCGTCGGGTCCGGACTATTCTCCGGTGGGTTTTCTCCAGGTGGGTTCTCCCCAGGTGGGTTCTCCCCAGGTGGGTTACCTCCTGGTGGGTTTCCCCCGGGTGGGTTGATTCCCGGTGGGTTGATTCCAGGTGGATTGCTTCCTGGTTTGGGAAGAGGCACGGGGAAGACTATTCCACTGTCATCATCATCATCATCATCGTCATCATCATCATCTTGATCCTCCTGGTCGTCGTCCCCGTCCTCGTCTTCATCACCTTCGCCACTTTCCCCCGTCTGTGCAGGAGGCGTGAGACTCTCGGTAGTAGCGTCCGGCGGATTTGTCGGTGCCGGCGTTTCTTGCCCGCTACTTGGCTCGAATCCTGGGCCAGTGATTCCTGTAGTAGCGACACTTGAGGCTCCTGCCACCGCAGCCGAGGTGCTGTCGCTAGTAAGGGCAATGGAATCAGAGGGCTGCGGAGTGTTCTCTCCCGAGGGCATAGTCGTTTCTTCCCCACCAGGCGGGGATTGAGATTGCTCTGAAGCGCCCTCCGGGACAGTGTTCGGAGCCGACTCGGGTGGGGCCTCTGTAGGAATTTCAGTCGTAGCTGGGGTGCTGTCGCCAGTAAGCCCGTCGGCGACCGAGGGCTGCTGACTATTCTCTGCCGATTCAGTGGTCGCGGGTTCCCCATTAGATGGAGATTCCGATGAAGGATTGTCAGGCATAGAGATTGAAGTGGACTTGGGCAAGGCTTCTGGGGGAACGGTTACTGCGTCCCCGTTGGATGCCGTAGTTGGGATAGGGTCTTGAGAGGCAGGAAGCCCAGTAGAAGGCTCTCGGTCGATAGGAGTGGTTTCTTGGAAAGGAAGCGTCGTGATCACCGATGGTGTAGGGACTGACTCTTCGTCTCTCCCGGAATCCTCTGGGAGTGGGTTCCCGCCCTCGTCATTCGGCAACCCGGCGGCTTCAGACTGAGTCGGTATGTCGACACTGCCACTCTCCCCACCCACGTCAGGGGGGAATAGGGCAGTTTGAATACCTGTTTCAGAGGAGACTATCGGCACCACGCTGGAAGGGCCAGGTTCATACGTCCCGAGTGAAGTGTCAGAGAGGGACGCTGACTGAACAGCTGTTTGTGTCGGCGAAGTCGGCAAAGTGACGCCAACAAAGTATCCGTCTGGCGTGTCAGGCGGTGCCTGCTCGACGGGGAGCGCGGCGGTAACCAAGGCAAAGCCTAAACAGGCTCGTCCAAGATTCGAGCATTTGGCTACCATCTCGGATTGGGCTCAAGTCAACTCGTGGATAGCAGAAGGGAAGAGCATAAAATCTGGGGGATCAAAGAACCATACAATGATGGAGCGAGGGACTCGGAAGTGACAACTTTTTCCATCTCAATCAGGCACGCCTTTATACTTGGCCGTTCTTCGGGGACCAGTCTTGCTTCTTCTCACGCGCAGCCTTTGTTGGTCTGACGTTTGCCATGACTCGCATACCTTGGCTTTGGACGGCCACCCTTCATGCTTGGGGTATTAACAACCCCTTTCAGCTTGATGGGGTGGCGGTCCTATCGCTGCGTTAGGCAGCCGCCGCGTCAAAGTGCGTTCTGCTTCTCGCCTCGATGCATGTTGGTTTGACAATGCTCCTCGGTCTTGATAACGATATGTTACTAAACCGAATCCTCCGCGGGATCAAAATCTACCGCCCATCTACAGCCAACCCAACTTTCCGTAGCATCGCAAACCGCGCCGCGCGTACTTGGCCCCCAAATCCAGACGATCACTGGATTTCTTTTCTTTTTTCAGGGAAACTGAGGCCTCCGTTGGGGAGTGACGGTATCGTCGTCATGCAGCGTTGGCCCCCGCGGCGCAGTGCGAGTCACAAATTTCTGGCGACCCCGTCCAACGGTGTGTAGTTGATTGTGTCCCGAAGGACCAACCCGCAGCGCAGCTTGGCCCCGAGGTGGGCCCCCCTCCAGACGATAATCCTCCCGGGCTGGATCCTACGTTGGTGCTAAAAACAGACCCAACGCCAACGCCCGGGACGGGAGAGTGCCATGGTAGGGTTATATCGGGGCCGGGGTGGTAGAATATGATCCGTCGAGCGGGCTTCGTTGGCTCGAAGTTGGGATCCGAGAATCGCGATCCAGTGGGACGGAGCCTGTTGGCTCGAAATTCGATGTGACCAACACATAAGCTCCCGCGGCCGTGGGGGCGAACGGCTGCTGGCGGGGTGCAATGGTGGATCTAGGGCCAATCAGCCGGCCGCGTGACTGCCAGCCTTCGATGCTCGGATCGAGGGACCAACGCCGAAGGATTCACTTTTCATGGCATGCCGGCAATGGAAGTGCTCCCCTGAAACCTTGGCGCAGAAGTCAGGGTTAGGGTCCAGGAATACGTTTCACACAAGATCCTCCGGTTGGTCGGGGAAGGCTGGGCGGACTGCCGATCCCCCAAAGGCCCCCAAATCCTTCGGCGTCTCCTCCCTTACCGACAAGCACCCACTACAAACACTCGCCGCGGTAAAATACAACTTCCAAAAGCTAGTCAACACCAACCAACATGCATGAGCCATGAAGCCCTAGATTTCGAACCAAGTCTGCCGCCAAATTCGAGCCCCGATTGGGCGACGAAAAGCCCGTGTCACGGCGTTCGGAAACATGTCATACCACCGGCGCCGATCGGACGACAGGAGACCAACAAGCGATGCTGCACCATGAATAGTCTTGTTGGACCCAGAATAATCCGCCCCTGCGTAGGCCCCCAAGGTTGGCGGCCGCAGCCGGAGCCGGAGCCAAATTACTGGTCAGGTGTAAGTCTTGGGGCGATCTCAGTGTGGTGTTGGCCACGTACTCGTTTGTTGGTGGATTTCATCACGTCACTTTGGGATTGCACATGCATCCAAACGCCATGGCCTGGAGCTTTGTTTGGTTCCGGGAAATGTAGAGATACCGAAGTATCAACAGCCAGGATACAGCACCGGAGCTTGGTACGACGGATCATTCACATATCGAGGGGGGTTCCATGTTGGCGTGTTATCAGCAGACAAATGTATTTCCATGGAGGGATTGGCGCAGAAGCGCGGTGACTAGAAAACTGATAAAGGCTGGACTATCCCAAGGAGATTATTCTTTTGTTAACATCGTCTAACCACGCCCTATTTTTCCTTCTCCCTATCCTGTTATCTGTTCTCTTCCACTTTCCCACATTTATTGTAACCCGGCTACCTCTAGTGATGAACCTCATCAATGTGTTATCTTTGGCCCTGGCTATTCTCCAGGGCCTTGCCTTGGCTCGGTCTCTTGGGAAAGACGCAAAAGCGGGTTGCCCATTCACCCTATCTGTCTCGGGGTTCGACAACCCAGTTGGCCTGTTGCCCGACGGCCAATTCTCTGTCGGCGTGTTTGGGCCAGCGTCAATATTCCTCATTGATCCGACCACGGGCGGCCTTAATACCACCGACGGAGCTGGTTGTACCGTGACTGGTTTGTTCTCTTTGCCTCAACGTTTTGTGAGATCACGAACCCTGAGCACTAACAATTGGGGAAGAAACCACTCCCCTTCAACTTCGATGTCTGCAAGACACCCGTCCGTCACCAGATCTCAGTATCGACGCAGATAATGCACTGCACTATGGAGGGAAACTAGACTTCTACGCCTGTGTGCCGGCTAAAAACCTCGATACTGTCGTCCTGACCCTGGAGCCGAGAGGCGCCAGCTGTGACCGAGTCACAATCCAATCCAGCGACTACAATGATGCATATCCGCACATGCCTGATATTGAACCAGGCCACTGCGCTAAGCCGGTTCCCACGCCCTGGAGCACGGGGAGGGTGGCGGAACTGGAAACGGCCGCGGTGACGGTATTCGCCCGCGAGACCGGATCCTTCCAGTCAGAGCCCCCGGAGGCGGACTTCAAAAGGTTCGAAAGGTCATAAAGGCTGCAAGCCAAATCCGCGTTCGATACATGATAGCTAACATGCTCGTTTCCTCTCTAGGCGCCGAGCAGCCCCGGAACACCCCCAGGATACTGGAGCGTCTGTTAAGAGACAAGTGGACGATGACAGCACATGGACTCTCGCGCCATTTGCCTATGACGAGGCGTCGTACATGAAAAAGTGGAAGGGCTTACCAGATGGTGAAAAGATCGGATCTGGGGGCTTCGAAACATTCCCTGTTGAGTTCGGCAGCTCGTTGATTAAAGGAGTGACGCAGTTCTACGGATGCACCCTGATGTTCATCGTGTCCCGCAAGTGGTTTTCTATTGGCCACTACCCGCAGCAACTGGGACGTTCGTGTCCCCTTGAAACCGCGCCGGGGACGAGAACCCATATGATCGAAAATTGGCTTGAGGGAATTGTCCATTACGACATTGAGTCGCCCAACGGCGACTTGATATGTGACGATGTGTTCATCATAATCGCGGGGAGAGTTGATCGCAAGGACGGAGGCGTCCCGACACTGATCAATTATCTAGTCGACGACCAGCTCGTCCCGGAGGAGAACATCAGGTACTTGCAATACTTTCGCGCCGCGGGGGCGCCTTCGGACGAGTCTGTGGCAAGCCCGTCTGGGACAGGGTTTGTGGAATGGACCAGCAGCGATGAGAATAGTGCTGCGGTAGGGGTATACGCAAGCAGTATTGAGCCGCGGCTCTGGGTGGAGTTCAGGAAGGGGAGCGACGGGGCTGTCCGACACGCTGTGAGCTGGGGGTACGCTGTAGCACCCTAAGCACTCCTCGTCCCGTTGACGGAACAGAAGGGTACACGGGGAGTCTTGGGTTGCCGTTTGGGAGAAGTGATCATGAAGCACAGGGGGGAATGCACGGAATTAATACTCCCAGGTTCATGGGAGATAGGCCATTAAAAGTAGCCAACCAGCAAGCGCCGTGACACTTCTACGGGCTGGTGCATTGGAGTGGCCGCAGCGAAGTCAGCATCCGGATCAGCGTGTTGTTCCTTATCAGAAACGCCGTGGCAACCAAGTAGTAGTCATAATTCCCCTCCGAATCAAAGTTACTCTCCTTTCAGAAATAAGTATCCTCTCCCTCGGAGCCCCTGTCGTACCATTCTCTTACCCCTTCGTCCCCATCGCCAACCAATTCATCTACAGCTAGAGGGGACGCATCCCGCGCAGACGCCAGGTCGTGCGAAGGTGCTGAGCGGAGACTCTCTATCCGCTTACATCATCGATGTCGAGATTCCGATCCGAATACCCTTTAATTCGTGGTAGGTGGGCTCGGGGTAGCCTTAAGTCAATTAATTTGGAGCCGGATGAGCGTACTGCTTATACAGCGACAAGGGATGGCACAGCCCGTAGATGAAAGACTGGTGGTGAGTCTGGGAGGAAGTTCCATTCACTCCGTAGTGAACGTGGTCTATACAAGTATACCTGCTGGGTCGCCCATGTTGAAGTCCGCGTGCCCTCTGACGGGGGTTCCGATCCCGTGCAGATAGCGTCGGAGCTTCGGCCGCTCCAGGGTGGTTTATGTCCCTTGCCCCGCCCCCAAGCGGGCCGCACCCAAGTCGCACGTGAAATTGGCCTTGGTTCCAGATGGTGCCTTGATAATGATACCACATGTTCATTTGAATGCGCTGCACCTCCAACACCTGCGCCTTTTCTTCTTTCCCACCATGACCCTCATCATCATAGTGTAGACAACACACATTCGTTCCTCAAACCCTTTTCCCCTTTTGATCCATTGGCATTATCCACACTTCAGAACTCCGGAGAGATTGGCAGCAATGCTGTCAGATGTGCCTCCGGAAATACACGATGCAATCTTCCGCGTGCTTGAAGTGGCTGATTTCCACTCGCTGCGTCTTGCCTCGCGGCAGCTCGAGCAGAGATCCAGGCCAGCATTCGGGGCCGCAGCATTCTCCAAACTCAGGGTCGACTTCAGCCGGGATAACCTCGAGTGGCTAGCCGACGTTTCCAGCCGCGAAGACTTCCGACTCGCCGTTCGCGAGTGGCAAATCGGGAACTGGTCCGGGCGGGGTAACGATTGGAAGTACTCGCGCGAAATAGCCCTTGGCGACGACGGGCACTGGCCGCGCATAGAGGGCGGACATCTTGATTTGAACTCCCCCCTTGTCCAACAATTCACACAGATGCTATCACGATTTCCGAACTGCACTAGCGTCGCAGTCACGGACCAGAGGGCCAGACTGTCGTACAACCCTCGGAATAGCAATAGTGGCCCCGAGGAGAGCCTGACCTCGGCAGATGCGGTCGAGCTTATGCTCCACGCGTCCTCGGTCCCTGGAGCACCCCGAATCCAAGGTTTCCGGATACGTGTGACCCGAAATCTCGATTGGGACCTACCAGGGGCGATTTCAAAAGCTACCGTCACGTCCGCACGGAACAGCTGGACCGCGAACTTACAGGAGCTTGTCCTTGAATTCCCGGCTGAAAGCGATCAAATTAATCACGATAGCCTACTACATCTTCTTACGTCGGCTTCAAATCTGAGAACGCTTCGCCTGAACTGGTACGAGGGATTTGAGAGCGAGGGATACAGGCTCAGTAGGCATCTCGACAAATTTCCAGCCTTCGCGCCGCCCCTGGAAAACTTGCTCTTGGGAAGTCTCTCCATCGGAGAACCCGACATCCTGCGGCTTTTAAAGAGTTGCCGAGACACTTTATCGTCCTTGAGCTTTCATAATGTCCGGCTTCGGCCAGGAGGATCCTGGGAGAATATACTGGAACACCTCCACGCTACGCCTCTTCGGGGACTTCGGCGGTTATCTATGTATGCGTGCACTCATGGTAGCAAGGCAGACTACATGGCCTTCTGTCCGCTCTGGAAGAATCAGCAGCTACATGGGTTATGTGGCGGTACTTTTGAGTTTGGGAGGAGCAGGACTGGGAATAGAGGCGATCGAGGAAACCGGCCGGTAGTCCTTCAGCTTCACATTACAGGGTTTCTATTCGAGGCCAAGGAAGGTGCTCCGGCCATGAAGTCAGCACTGCGGGCCTGCATTGAAAACAACCATAGGGCTCCCTCCACGTACGATCCGAGTCCCCCGTGTGCGCATTTCACCGAGCTGAGGAAGGTGGGCCAAGTCACGCCTTTTAATCGCAGTGAACCCTACATGGAGTGGACTGGCTTGCCCAGGCTATGGAGTTGAGATGAAAGCATGGAACAAAATTCCAATCCTTGCCACGGTGTACCTGCAGTTTCAGGTACTGAAGAACTACACGGGAAAGAAATAGAACGAGGGGCTTCTGTTATATACAAACCATGGTAATCTCGAAAGCAGCTCTATCTAGGGAACAAACACCCCTTCTTTTCACCCCTCATGTTTTTGCAGTCAGGAATGCTTTCGACTCACCCGGGAGATTTGGTGGCTACTAGTGGTACGGTCCGTATCGGGGTGGTTCTAGCGGATGATACCGGGAGGTTGATCTCCTGAATCGAATGGACTATTTGCAAAACAACTCGCAACAGCGTTATTGCACACCAGCTCTACCCTTACTACCAACGGGCTATAACAGGCTAAGCCGGTGGCATTCGGCCACGGTAAGGAATAAGACACAAGTTATCGAGGCGCTCGTACCGATCACCATGAGCTCTAGTGGAGATGGTCCCGGTTTTTACTTACCTAAATGATCACGATGGCCGGCAAGTTTTCCTTTCTCAAGTCGGGTATACTTACAGAGCGGCCGAGTCAATTGTAATATGCTACCTTGGACTACATGGTCAAGTCCCGCGGCCACGGCGGCTTTGATCTTGTTGAATGTGATGGTCGTTTTCGACTCGAGCTTGCTGAAGAGATGCTCGATTCTCATCGGGTCGGCGTCGCCTTTGTTGTGGTAGAGGTTCTGGGCGCCGCAAGTCTTTGCGACTTCTCCAAGCCGGAATTCCTCGCTGGGAAAGTCGAACACGTGGAGGAGACCATCCGTGTAGCTATGGCCCTGTCAGTGGGTAATTCCGAATCCACGGTATTGGGGCATACTTGCCTCTTCTTTTTCACCTCCGCATACGCGAACTGCCTCAGAATGAAGCGAGGGATGTAGTGTTGGTACTGGATATCAGATGAGGCAATTGTAGCGGCTACGGGGTCGTTGGAAGCTCGCAGAGTTGGACCTGACGCTGGGTGCAAGGATCACAGGTTGGAGGTAGGTGGAGGTTGGGCTGAAACGGGGTATTTCAGCCCAGGGATTGGTGTGTTACACAAGTTTAAAGGCAACGGCATTATCTAACTCGACTCTGCGCCGGACACACTACTTCACTTTCCATCCATCTCCTTCCAGCCTCCCATGCCCTCGACGAGATTCCAGCCATATCTTACCCAGCGCCAATCGAAGAATAAGTTCCCGGAGGTTGGCTGCTAGTACCCAGAAGGCTTGTCCTTACACTCAGCGCAAGCGGCAACACCGCACTCCGGGCAGCGAAAGAACCACTTCCGACGGACCTCCCCACAGAATGCGCAGGCCGCGCTGCCCTTAGCCTTCGGCCACCCAAACCGTGGATAGGCGCAAGATCGTGAAGCTTCAGGCTGTGCCTCCCCGGCCCTGGCGTCACGGTGGTCCGCTGCTTCGCGCATCCTCCCCCAGTCGCGGCAAACGGCGTCCTGCTTCGCTTTGATCAGGGTTCTCTTCAGTCGTTCCAGCGCCAATCGTTCCTGCTCGAGTCTGGTCCTCCTTGCCACCTCCTCCGATCTCTGAACAGCCTCTCTTTCCTTCTCTCTGAACAGCCTCGCCTTTGCGGCTATCTCCTGCTGCTCCCGTGCTCGCCGCGCGGTTTCCCTGGAGCGTTCCTCGGCCTCTCTCGCCTTCTGTTCTCTGATCCTCTGGCGCTCCGCCTCTTCCCTGGCGGCGCGCTCCTCTTCTTTCGCTCCCCGCGCTCTCTCAGCCTCTGCCGCTTTCCTCTCCGCCTCGGCCCTTTCCCTGGCGGCGCGCTGCTCTGCCTCCCTGGCACGTGTCCGCTCGGCTTCGGCCGCCGCTCGTTGTCTGGCCCCGTCCTCGGCTCGTCTCTGTTCCTCGTACCTGCGCTGAGCGGCTTGTCGCTCCCGGTATCTACTCCACTCCGTTCGTAAGTCGAAGTAGAAGGCATCGTACGTCGAGCGGCGGGACTTGTCGGCTAGACATTCGTACGCTTCTCGGACCTAAGTCAAGAGTGACGGCATTAGCTGGGATTTGCTTTCTGGGCGGAGAAATTAGAACAGGGACAAGAGAAAGGGCAAGGGCAAAGCCGCAACCTTTGGAGACTAGCCTTGCGGAATTCTCGAGTGTCTTTCGACTTGGTCTTGTCGGGGTGAAACTTCTTCGCCAATCTACGAAAAGCTGCTCTGATCTCTGTGCGGCTTGCGTATTGCTGAAGCTCGAGGTCTGCATAATAGTCCGAGAGTTCTGGCTCTTGTATGTCGAATGAATCCATCGTTTCCTGGCTGGGATAACTGATGACCTAGAAAGAGGGAGGACTGGAGTCAACCCAATCCTAATGGCAGCCTGACGGTTTCTATCCGGATGTACAATAGCCAACCGCCTACGCGCATTGTCACTATTGGCTCTTGAGAGGGCATCTTTCAGATTCTAGGCTCCTTGTGGACAGGCCAGAGCTGGGGGTGCGAGCTACTGCTGTGTAACCATTCGAGATTCGTGCTCGTCCCAGGTGGAGAAGGCTTCTGACATAGGCATGCTCAATAAAGCCGTTAGAGCAACCAGGGATGGCTCTTCCCTTGGCAAGGAGGTCTTCCCCGGTTCCTCGGAAGGGCAGCGTCGGGCTTATTGGAGCCAAACGGACATCACACAATCCAGTCTCTCTTTCGCTCTTACTTATGACAGTTCGTATGATGATCTGATAAACACTGAATAATCTGATAGACCCGTCTAGGCCTTGAATAGCGCACAACTAGGCTCCCTTCCCACCTATCTCGGCTCACCACGCGTATCTGAAGTGAATGTTCTCCTTGTCCGTCAGATCCAAAAAGTCCGTGTCCGCATGCGCTCTATCCCCACCAGCGCGGTCGATCCTATCCCGCCTCTGGTTCTCGCGCCAGCAGTAAAGCATATACAGGAGGATGGTGAAGATGCTGAGCGCGTACGACGCCAGCATGGCGCCTATCCCGAGCGGGTACAGCGGCGCCTGCGCGGACTTGAAGAACTGCGGCGCGATGATGTTGCTGATGCAGTACGCCGCGAAGACGACGGCGTTGGTCGTCACCTTCTTCGTGTGACCCGCCGTGTTTGCGCTGTTGATGCCCAGGCCAACTTTCGAGGGAGAGGTTAGCATGCGGAGACGGAGCTTGGGGGGTAGAGAACCAACCGATGTAGGGCCCGAGGTAGAAGTACGAAAAGTAGAAGGCCATGAGCCTGCTCACATAGCTGTCCAACGGGAGCGTGTAGAGCAGCACCGTCGAGACCATGCCGACCAGCAGCCCGCCGATGACGAACAGCCCGCGGAGCTGCAGGTGCGGGAACCTCCTGGCGCACAGGTAGACGCCAAAGTTGCAGACGTAGCCGCTCAGGGTCTGCACCACGCCCGTGGGCATCATCAGGAGCGTCGACCGCTGCGGCGAGTAGCCCAGGCCGTTGACGATCAGGGGCCCGAAGTTGGTGAGCCCGCCGTTGGGGATGGACACCCAGACATTGAAGAGGAACATCAGCCACGTCTTGGGGTCCCGGACCACCTCCCAGACCTGGGCCCTAGAGAAGGTCTTGTTCTCGATCCCCAGCTGGTCGGCCCGCATGCGGTCGACAGCAACGAACCGCTCGCGCTCGGTGATGAACTTGGCCGAGACAGGGTTGTCGGGCAGGAAGACGCCGATGACGACTCCGTAGGCGACAGAGATGGCGCCGGTGATCCAGAAGAAGGTGCGCCAAGCATTTTCGCCCGGGATGAAGCCGACCGCCCAGCCCAGGATGCCGGTGATTATAGTAGCCAGCCCTGTATCCCACCTCTCAGTTAGCCAACGAGGCACGGCTCCCGTGGGGATCGACGACACCGTCTCTTCACAGCGGTGGAGCTCTTACCTGTGTAGAACAGGCCGGCGCGGACGGGCTGCTCGCGGCGGGTATACCACATGGTCATTATTATGAAGTTTCCCGGCGCGACGGGGGCTTCCAGGGCTCCCAGCAGGACCCGGGTCACCACCATCGGAATGAAACTCTGGGAGAAGCCGGCGCCGATCAGGACGAAGCCCCAGATCACGATGACTGCGCACATGGACTTGGCGATGGGCAGGCGCTGGAGCATCTGCGACGAAGGGAAGCACCACAGCAGATAGCCGAACTGGACCAACAGAGGTCAATATACCGTGGTCACTCTCTTCTCCCCTAGGAGTGGATCAAATCGAGGAGGCGTTCGAAGAAGAAGAGGAGCTCACATAAAAGGCAGATCCGACCCAGGCGTACTGGTCCCCCTTCAGCCCGAGATCCTCTCGAAGACCATACAGCGCGCCGGTCGAGGGCGTGATCTTGTCCATGGCCGGAAGCGTGATGTTGAGGAACAACAGAGGAATCAGCCGGCGGTCTATCTTCCACCGCAGCTTGACCTCCTCCGCGCGGTCGTAGTTGGGCTCGCTGGCGAACTGCTCCGCCAGGTCGGCGGCGACATCGCGCTGCCCCGTCCTGTTCCTGGGTTTGTCCTCGCAGTGGGAGGTGTTAGTGGTGTCCTTGACCTCCATCTCGCAATTGCCGTCTGGTCGGCTGGAGCTTCTTTTCTTTCGAGGCATAGCTTTGTGGAATCGGTGGGAACAGGCTCTGTGGGAGCTTGACAACCGATATGGGTCTCGAGTAGGACGTTCTTCGAGCACGGCATATAATAGAAGGCCGGGTCTCGTGGTTCAATCTGGACACAACGCCTACATAGACGAGGACGTGGAGGGTGGGGACGGCACGCAGCTGGGCAGTTCGGACATGGACGCAGCTTACCCCACAGTTTCGAGCTAGTGCTATCGAGCTATCTCGTTCCAATGTGATCTTCACTGCGCAGCATCATAGCGCAGACTGTGGATCCTGGCGGACTATTGTCCGACACCAGCGCTTCTCCGCCCGATTCGCGGCGGACCCGGCGGCATACCGTCCGCACAGTGTGTACCTGATTAGTCCCAAATTCACGCCATTGCAACGATCTGGGTCTCCCTCCGGAGTGGTTGACAGAAATTATCGCGATGTCAGTGCGGTATGGTGGGCTAGGTGCTAAACCCAGCACTGTTTGTAGCCACCGCTGCCGACGTGGCTCCTCTCCGTAACCCGATAGCACGAAGAAACTTTGTCGACTGCCCTTGCCTTCGACTACCTTGGCCCGCGTCGACTTACAAGGGGCTCTATATATGTTGACTGCTGCGTATAAACCGCAACTTATGAGATGAGATGGGAGCAAGGCGCTATAGCTCACGTCCTCAAAGCAAGCATAAAAATCCAACGTTCATTGCAACTATGGATTCGCTCTGCTCTACGCAGTCAGGACACACCCCCTTGCGCCTCCTCAAAGGCTATCGCCAACCTCTCGATCCCCTGCTTGATCTCGTCCTCGGTATGCCACGCCCAGCATAGTCTAACGCCCATCCCAAACCCCCGCTCGGCTCTTTCTGCACACTCGCCGTCCCCTGCCACCGTCATCATCCCGCCGTGCGCCACCCGCAGGTCATGGCGCTCCAGAGCCAGCTTCGCGACGCGCTCCGTGGACGCTGAGGTCTTGGGGAAATCGAGCCAAACGAAGAACCCTCCCACCACGGTCGGGGGCGTCACCGCACCCCCTTCCTTACCTCCCAACAGCGCGGTCGTCATACCGAGAGGCAGCAGCCGTTCTTCAATAGCTTTTAGCATGACGTGGTACCGTCGCCGGTAGGTGGGGATGAGCGTTCCCCGAATGTGCCGTTCGAGCTCACCGGAGCTGAGGAGCCTGCCTATGATCATCGACATCAGGTGCGCCTGGGAGCCCCCAGACTTGATGACGCCCAGCTTGCAGAGCTGCGAGACGGCACTGGGTGACCCGTCAACCCATCCCACCCTCACCCCCGGCCCCACGATCTTGGAGAAGGACCCGTTGCTGACCGCGTTGCCCCATTCCGTCCCGCCGGGAAGGGCGCGATCCACGTCCACCAGCCGCGGCACGGGCGGTGGGAGCTCTGTGCCGTCCCCCTCGAGCTCCGCCGCCGGCCAGCGGAGCCAGTCGTAGACGTCGTCGCATATGATCAGAACGTCGAACTCGCGCGCCAACTCAACGAGCTGCCGCCGCCTGCGCAGTGACATGACCTTCCCGGAGGGGTTGCTGAAGTTGGGGACGGCGTAGATGACGTGGCGGTACGTCTTTTGCCCGGCCGCTGAATTGCTGGATCCTCGCCGCTTCACGGGGCCATCCTCGGCTGCTAAGAGCCGGCTGCGCAGGAACTCGATGTCGATGCCCTCGTTATCTTCCGGAACACCCCGGAGCCGCCCGCGAAAGCCCGCGTTCTCAAATATCACGCAGGCGAGGAAGTAGGTCGGTTCCACCATCCAGACGTGCCTGGTGTAGTTGGCGTCCGTGAATGCCGTCAGGAGCATGGACAGCGCCCCCGAGGCGCCATTCGTGATGAATAGGCTGTCCGGAGAGGTTTTACTCGCTCCGTAGAACGCGTTGAGCCATGCAGCTGCGGCCTTCCGCAGGGTCCCGTGGCCGGGATCGGGGCCGTATATCAGGGCTTCCGCGGCAACTGCATCGTCTAGGAGAATGTCTTGAGATGCCGCCGCTAGAGCCGCGTTTGGGAAGAGAGAAGGCGTTGGCCAGCTTGAAGGCAAATATTAGTCTCGCGTTTACAATGATAGGCGCCGGAGTCGGATGTTCTTACCCAAGCTGGAGGTTAATGTGCTTCCGATCTCCAAGTGACCCCATAACGGCGATATCCGATCTTTCAATCCAAGGGCCTATCCTTTATCTCTCCCGTCTGATGCCGGAAGTATAAGCGTTTGTGTGGCGGCTTATAACTACGGTCTGTATTCATGCGTAGCTGCCGAGAGCCGTTTGCGTTACATGCAGCGTATCTCTTCACCCCTGCGGTCTTATAGAAGGAGCCGGGGGATGAGATCAGCTGTGGTTGACCCACACTGTGCACGTCGTCGGACCAAGGTCCGCTCTGTCGGGACAGAGTCCGCTAAGTGAGGGGCGCCGAGACGGGGTATCGGCGCATTTTCTACTTGGTAGCACGTCTGCGGCTCGTCATGCAGGTCAAATACAACCGACGTTAGAGGACGATCTCTGAGCGGTCACCCCCGTGTTGTGGCAAAATACGGCCTATTTTCACGCGGATGACGGAGTTCTGGTAGCAAGTCTTAATGTCTCCTTCCAGCGCTCTCCATCATCAGGACTAAAGCGAGGGATTTCACGTAGATTGCCATCCCACCCATCTGAATCCCGGAAGGGCTGCTTAAAGAGTGAGGTTCTGGATTTACACCTATCTGTATTCTGACTGGGAGATAGAGCTGTGGCCCTTATCTTTCACGTCGGTGGGATCGAGTGGATGTCTTCTTATCTTCTGTTTGGAGTCCCTGATAAGGGGCGGAGCCGGCCTGTTACTCGAGGAATGAGTCTGCCCGTAGGAGTGACTGTGGCAAGAGCCAAGGTTCGCGGTAACAGTAACAGGAACCAAGGCACGAGGGTTCACCAGCTTGGCTCCTGGCGGTTCGGGATTCGCGGGGGAGGGCGCTTGACCCACATGGTAGGCTGGGGAAAACCGGGGAAAGCTGCGCGGTTCCAAGACCATATTCGGACTAGTCGCAGGACACAGGATGCGGCAGATGCCTCCTCCCCCGACAAATGTCCAATCGCAACCTGATCAATCAACCTCGCTGTCCGTCTTCAGACGCAGATTATTGCATTGCGCCTACCTAGTCTTCCAGCCCAGCTTTACAGATCGTTCTCTTCTCCAGCTGGGAAGCTCGCGTCGGCCGCGCGCGCCAGCAGAGACATATGGAGCGTCGATCTTCCACGCAGCAGCAAGACAGGGGGTCAGCGCCGCGGAGGATCGCCTGCACGCGCTGTCGTACGCGGAAGAAGCGCTGCGACCATGCGGTGCCGGCATGTGGCGAATGCAAGAGGTCCGGCTCCCGCTGCGTCCAATACGGCGTCAGGACGTCCGGCTCTTTTGCTACAGTGCCCGTCTCCTATTTACGGCAGCTCGAGGCTCAAGCAGCGGGGTTACAGCGCGATTCGCCTACCGGGAACTCGGAAGTAACCGACGGTCCACACATCAGTGATCACGCCGAGGGCGCGAACGGGAGAGACGACTACCCATCCCCTTTCTCGGGGGATGCGGAGGTGGTGGCAGAAGAAAGTGTAGCTGCTGGTAATAACATTACTACCAGTGTGGAGATTACATGTGCTGGTGCAGCAGTCGACATGCAACCCAACGATCGGCAGTCTTCTCCGACGGAGATTGGCCCAGGCGGCGGATTCCCCGATACAAGCTGTACCCAAAATGCCCGCTTTGGACCAGGCATAGAGCGAGAAGGTCCCACAGGCCTGTTCTCGCGGCCACCATACCAGCACGAACAGGCGGGCCTCCTCCGCCCTGACCGCGAGGCCGGCACACCCGAGGCGGAAAACACCTGCCTATACATCGGCGAGGACTGGATGGACCACTATGCCTCGACCTACTTCCACCACATCCAGCCACAGTGGTCGTTCCTGGACGAAAGGGCCTGGATGAACACTTTCGCAGCGTGGAAGAAGGACCCTTCCAGCCCGAGCCCGGCCCATAGGTTCATAATCCAGCTCGTCCTCGCCGTCGGGGCGCTGATGGGCAGTTCCTTCAGGGCGGACTGCCCGCACCTGCTCCATGCGTTCAAGGCACACGACGGGGCCGTGCGGCGCTATCTCGGACGCATAACTCAGCATCCGTCAGCTCTGCTCCGGACGCAGGCCTCCCTTCTCCTGATACTCTACGCCTTCCACAGCCCTTCGGCGGCTTCGATTCCGAGCGACCTCTTACTGGTGCTCATGAACTGCACCAACCTGATGAATCAAGCTGAAGGCGATGACCCCGAGTCGAAGGTACTCGGCCAGAGCTTCGAGCGGGTTAGAAGGCACGCGATCATGAGCTCGGCCATCATTAACGAGCTCGTTTCGTCAGCGTGGACATACCCGCAGACCTTTGTGTTTGAATTCCTGGATGATTCGGTACGCCATGCTTCATATTACATGAATCCCATCTCTCTAACCATTTCGGCAGGTTTTCAGATACGTGTCGGGAATGCCCGTCAAGAGCAGCCCGTCGGGCTTCTTCGAGCATCTGTTCCAGCTAAGGTGCATCCAGTCCAAGATACGGCACTCCAACAGGAAGCTGCAGAAGCTGGACCCGGCCGACCCGTTCCGCGAGAGCTGCCGCCTGCGCCTCAAGGGCGAGCTGCGCGCCTGGAAGGAGAACGTCCGGGGGCTGATCAACTCGAGCCCGAGGGACGACGTGGTGTACCACGACCTAGGGTCGCTCTCGAAGCTGTACGATTACAGCTTGTCGATCTTGATGCAGGAGCGGCCCAGCACGATGGGGCGCGAGGATGTCGGCCAGCTGGTCGAGTGCTGCAGCGAGGCGTGCCGCACGTTCCGCCTATCGCAGGAGAACGACGGCAGTCTTTACCGGACCTGGTCAGCTGTAGGTCCCTTGAGCCCTTGGCATGTGTTTGGAGGGTAACTGACGACTGCGGCTTTCACAGCTCATGTACCAGTTCAGGCTCGGGGTCATGCTACTCTACTGCTACGCCATGACTCCGCCCGTGCTGAGGACGCCCGTGTTTTCCCACGCGGAGACCATCGCCGGCCTCGAGAGCTGCCAGGCGTCGCTGGAGAAGTTCTCGGCCCTGTGGCCGCGGGCGCTGGTCTTCCACCGCGCGTACCAGCTGCTGGCCGAGTCGACCTTCGACCCCGCCGTAACCGGTCAGCTCTGCGACGGGGCGATGCTCGGCTCGCCGTCGTCCCAGTCGCTGTACGGCTCGCTTGCCCTCGAGGGCAAGCGGAAGGCGCTGATGCAGGACTACATCGTCGAGTTGAAGATACTCAATGTGCACCAGGCGGTCATTGTTATGGTGGAAGAGATGGTTTACAAGCCGCAGGCTGCGGTCTCGGAGTACGACGGGATGGATTTCATGCCCAATATGGCATTGGCTGACTTGGACTTGGTTAATTTTTAAGGGGTGCTCGTGGTTTTGGCGTACAGGGGCGTATATCCACAATGCTGAGCTATACCGGGTGATCGAGAACAGGCACCATTGCTCACATGGATCCGAGATGAGTAGATAGTTCTCTATTGCGGCACCGTGATCTTCTATATTCCATGTAGCCACGCTTGTGAGCCCCCATTCTCAGGATCCCGGGATGTGAGCCTTGGACAAGCTCTGCCACCGTCCACTCCCTTCCCGTCTTTTGGGCCCAGGGGCTAGTATAGCATATTCTTAACCAGTTAGCAAGTTAAGAAAGGGTTGGCACAACAGTAAAGGAGGGGTGGGTAACCTACAAAGTTAATCTTGTACTCGGCAATCTTCTGACTGTCTCCCTCCTTGGCATACACCTGCTGCGCCGTCCACTCGCCCTGCTGCTCCTTCCCGCCTGAGCGCTGGTACGTGGTGACGCCCTTGACCTGCAGTGTCAGAGGCGACTCTTGCACGACCGAAACCTCCTTCACGTCGTGGACGCGGGAGTCGGTGTTATTCCAGCTGTCCTCCATGTACTTCAGCAGCGCTAGATTCTCTCGTGTTAGCCAGTCCTAACTCAACGAGAGCAGTGGTAGGGGGGTGGGACACACCAGCGGTCCCCGTGGGCTTGAAATCCCCCTTCACGAGCTGGCCGTCCTTACAGAAGCACCCAGCCCACGCTGCGCATGCTTCCTTCCGGTCGGCGGCCTCGTAGAGGAAGTCGATGCCCCGCTTGATCTCAGGCGAGAGGGCCTTTGCGTCATATTGGTAGTCGAGGATGGCCATGATGGTGGTGCGGGTGCTGGGACTTCTGTCAGGGGTTGTGACTAGAATCTTTGTGAATTTTACTTGAAGGGTCGAGTTTGTTTGCATACTGCCTTCCAGTTATAGCTCTTATAGGCAGTGGCCCCAACATTTGAGTCCCGTCGGCATTGTGAGTGGAGATCCCGCGCTGTCGGACGTTTTCCCGCTGACGGGCAGCTCCGCGTCGGACAACACCCCGAAACGCGGGCTCAATACCTGCTCTCCATAGTCGGACCACGTCCGACTTAATGATAATCCATTTGGCCTTGGGGGTATATCGGATGATATAGCCGTTCGGTGTGCTGCCGAACACCCATTTCTGCTCTCGCTGTTCATGTTTCAACAAAGACCCGTGCAAAGCTTGCAGAGATGTCTTCCCATCTCGACGTTGAGCCACATCCATCCAGCCCTAAGGCGGGCTCCGTCCGGGATGCGAAGGACTTAAGCGAGCCGCAAACCGAGGCGGCCGCGTATCTACACGAACACGAGCGGGAATGGTCCGGTTACGAGCCCCGCGAGGCGAGGCGAGTCCTCCGGAAGATTGACTGGCGGCTCATGCCGCTCATAGTGGGCACCATCACCATTGCCGCAGTCGATGTCAGTTACAGACTCGTTCCGAAACCGTCGTGGCGTTAGTGGCTAACAGCGTCACAGAAAATCCTCATTTCAAACGCGGCGTTGTACGGGATGAGCGAGGACACCCACCTTGTGGGACAACAGTACAGCTGGGGTGAGGCCCACACGCACCTGCATTGCGGGCTTATACCTCCACACCCTTAACGTCAGGTCGCTAACTGGGCGCTGCCATTTGAAACAGTGGGATCTATCTTCTACTTCGGCTGGCTGATTGCCGAATACCCGGCCAATATAATCCTTCAGAAATTCCCGGTAGGGAGGGTGGTGGGCATCTCCGTCGTTCTTTGGGGCGTCATCGTCATGTGTCTTGCAGCCGCCCAGAACGCCGCCGGCCTGATGAGCCTGCGCTTCATTATGGGCGCCCTCGAGGCTCCTCTCTTCCCGGCCGTCACCATCCTGAACACCATGTGGTACACCAAGGCCGAGCAGCCGGTACGCATGGCGCTGACATTTACCGCCTTTTCCAGTGTAAGGACATTTTCCTTCTATTTCTATGCTATGCCCCCACGAATATAGCACCGCGGATGGAGTAGAAGGGGGGGATCCATGCTAACCGGACCCGGTTATTAGCTGGTGACTGGTGTGGTCTCGTATGGCATCGGCCATGCCCAGACCGGCATCGCGTCCTGGAGACTGTTGTTTCTCGTGATCGGCGGGTTCACCCTGGTCTGGGGTGTCGTCCTCCTGATTTGGCTGCCCGACTCACCGCTGAAGGAGAATTTCCTGCGTGGGAAGGACAAGTACATCGCGCTTGACAGAGTGAGGGGGAACATGACTGGGATTGAGGATAAGGTAGGTGGATGTCTAGAAAGAGCCCGGCATCGCGAGAGAAGCTTGTGTGCTGACTGCCAGCAACAGGAACTGAAGTGGTATCAAGTACGAGAAGCCTTTGCGGACTACAAGACGTACCTGCTCTTCGTCTTCTTCCTGAGCATGAATATCCCGACTGGGGGACTCGTGACGTTTGCGGCCCAGATCGTCTCGGGGCTCGGGTATGGCAAGCTGGAGACCACGCTGCTCGGGATGCCGACTGGCGTCATGCAGAGTCTGGCTGGGTTCATGGTGGCGATCCCGCAGCAGTGGATGAAGAACAAGCGCTGCCTGTCAGCCGGGCTCTGCTGCCTCGTTCCGCTGGTCTGCTCCGTTATCATCAAAGGTAGGCGACACGACGCCATGGTCCGTGCAGAAAGCTGTCTAACATGCCTCAAGAGCTGCCACACGAGAACAAGGTCGGGAGGCTCATGGCGTACTACTTTTTCTATTTCTTCTGGGGCCCATACGCAACCGGTAAGGCGCTGCTCTCATCCGAATCAGCTCAGCGGGCCCGCCTTGCTAACGATGCGTCTGTTGGATTCACTAGTGCTATCCCTCCCAATGGCGAACGTCTCGGGCCACACCAAGAAGCTTACGATCAACGCAACCATCTTCTTGGCGTACTGCATCGCGAACATCGTCGGGCCGCAGGTCTTCATCGCCAAGGAGGCGCCGGACTACATGACCGGCTACAGCGCCATAATGGGCTTCGAGATCACTGCGATCGCGTGCCTGGTGGCGTATGCCGCTGGCTGCATCATCGAGAACAAGCGCCGTGACCGGAAAGAAGGCGTGAGTGTATCCGTTACGGTGGATGAGCAGCTTGGGGACTTGACGGATTACGAGAAGAAAGGGTTCCGATATAGTTATTAAGTGCCGGTCGGACTATATGAAGTGGTTTAACCCATTGGCTGTTGAAGCGGACTCGGAAACAATGAACCACCTGTCCCGCATTGGGAAAGTGAACCAGCCGTCCGAGGAGTTACTGCCAGAGGGAGGTCCTGTTACAACCCTTCAGCAAGCGCGCTTCCACGACGCCCGTCCGGTCGGTTGAACCGTCAAGGTCCGAAGTCATCTGGGCACCGTCCCAGAACTCAGGATCGAGAAGAGGGTCCATCTGTCCCCCCAGGCCACTTGCTTGGAGGATGAACACGACCGCAAGGTGGACGCGGAAGAACTTCTTGGGTTGGAGGGAAATCACTACCCAGACCTGGGTCGGGCCTGCCTTTTATACCAATTCTAGGACCGCCCGCTTTCATTCAACGTTGTCACGTGTAGGACTCGAGAACTCGAGCATAATCCTTGGACGTTGTCACGCCACTCAATGCTCCTTCACCTTTTGATGCCAACCGACGGTCTCGGGTAGTGATCCTTTGTAACCGCTCGGTTTCCTCATATTTTCCCTTCTCTTCGATCACGAATCTGTCGTCCTCGGACCTCGATCCTTGGGTTTCGAAAGGAACCCCAAAAAACGGACACCATGGATACCGCGCAAGAGTTCCATGAAAAGCTCGACGCGTTCCTCAGCGGCGGGCCCCCAGTCGGAGTCCTTGCCGGTCTGCGGACATTCATATCAGCAGAGCCACGCCTTGTCATAAATCCCACGCATGGCATCGAGCTGGACGAGGTCGAAGAGCGAAAAGCCCTAGGCAGGAAGATCCAGACAGCCGTTGAGACAGAGGCAGCTCTGGATCTCGTTCAGCGGCCCGTCTTCTGGAGCATCGTAATGATCGCTCCCTTGGACCGGCTCAGAGCGTTTTCCTCGTCCGACTTTTGTTCAAATGACTACGTGGACATGATCGAGATGGTCCGCACGAGATTGGAGTGTCTGCTCAAGATATGTGAGTTCACCCGTCTTCACCCACCAAATCCTTCAGGGAACGGAATCGTGCCGGTCTTATGGTGCCAAGCGTGCGCCCGAGTATCTGACGCGTGTTTTCCAGTTTTCGCGAAGGAGCGTGAGATGAGCGACCCCCGACCATATCCCTCTCGAAATGCGCGTGAAGCCGCGAAGGTAAGTCGGAAGCTTGGAGGGCGGTCAAAGTACCTGTGGAAGAGGGTTCAACTAACGTTCATCCTCCAAATAATCAGTGCCTCCAGCGAGACAGGACATGCGTCGTCAGCGGCATCGCCAACCCAGCGGTCTGTCACATTGTTCCCTTCAGCATCACGAGGCGGAAGGACCATTTCAATGAGGCTACCCGTGTTGTCATGAAGATTTTCTGGAGTCGCGAGCGCGGAAGCCGCTTGAACAACCTCCTTTCGGACAACGCCAAGATCGACTCTGCTCACAACATGATATGCCTTGAGCATCAGCTGCACCACTGGTGGGGCCTGGGGCTCCTCGCCCTCGAGCCACTCGAGAAGCTCCCGAACGGGACGAGAGTCCGTTTGCGCTGGATGCCCAAGACGGGGTTTTCGCCCTTTGAAAAGATAGACCTAGACACCGACCCTTATCAGTACCTCCAAGAAGCTCCTTGCTCTGGAGTCGTCGGGATGACAGATCTGAGGACTGGTCACCCTGTGGCGGATGGGTCGGTCTTCGACCTGACGTCCCAGGACCCCGCGACCGAGGTATCATACGAGCTCCTTCAGCTGCAATGGGACCTTTTGAAACTGGCGGCCTTGTCTGGGGCTGCGGAGGCTGCCGATGATCCGCAGTGGGATCCAGAGGCAGAGGATCCAGTTTTTGCAATGGAACGAGAGGATTGGGCGCGAGAGCCGGGACAAAGTGGTGGAGCCGAAGCCGAGGATGGGGGCAAGGCTTAGAAGGCCTCCCCTCCTAAG
This sequence comes from Sordariomycetes sp. S4602, assembly GCA_023628835.1. Classification (NCBI taxonomy): domain Eukaryota; kingdom Fungi; phylum Ascomycota; class Sordariomycetes; species Sordariomycetes sp. S4602. Next base: position 233,579 of record JAMAJV010000008.1, read on the forward strand.
CCAGGAGTTGAAAACACCATGCCTGAAGACGGGCAGAAAGCCGGTGCAGAGGGGCCCACAAACGAACAGAGTGAGGCTACGAGCACTGGACAAGCAAAGAAGGGTCGTCAACTAGTGGCGAAGGGTTTCAAGGCGCTAACATTGAGATCCCGAAGAAAAGCAGCGGGGCTCCTTCAGTAAGAACAGACAGGGACCACAGCTCTCGGAGCATATGGGGGGGCTCACAAACATGGCCTTGTCGCTTTTTTTAATCCCGCGAATCGGGCTGCGCAGATAGTGGTTACAGGAGATTTGTGACGATGGGAAAACAGGCTGTCAAAGTGTCGTTGGCTGTAGTCATGCACGTAAGAGAGCATACATACGTGTAGTTGAATACTTCAACAGCAGGCCTGGCACGGGAGGCTTTTTCTCGATGCCACGGGGTGCGGCATGTGACAGTCAGCGGCCTCCAGGCTTGCCGCCGACCCAAAACGTGATGTCATTCTAGCCCCTCCATGTCCCCAAATGGCCACCACATATCGAAGGGTACGGAATACTTCCAGAGAACGGCGCCTCGAAGGAGCGCGAGAGCCAAACGCCACATTGTCCCAACCGAAGGCCCGGAGGCCGGCAACGCTATTAATTTTTTTTCTTGCTCAGAGCCCGACCGTCCGGCCGGAACAGGAACACTGGGTCCGGTCGAGTCCCTTCATCTCGGGGCCGCGAGTGCTTCGCCGGCCGCGCATGCTCGGACGAAAACCTCCGGCCAGGGGGGGGAATCGGCCAAGAGTTGGCAGGGGGTGGGAATGGACATCAGGGCTTCGTCACAGAGGACGAGAAAGGAAACCAAGGCCCGCGTGCGGACAATGTATGATGCGACGAGGGACGAAATCCGGCGGGTGTGGGCATGCGGGTGATGCAGCATGACTTCATGCCGTTGGACATCCCTGTGCGGTACCCCGTTATGGAAAGGCGCGCTCTGCTCCCAAGCGTATTCGGCTTTCAAGCGTAGGTCGCGTTCCAGCGGGGTTTGTAGGGTCCGAGGCCAGCGCGGGCTTTCCTGAGCAACACGAGGATATTTGGGTTTAAACGGGAAAAAGATGCATTCTGCGGGACAGCACACCAAGGCGGAGATATCGATATATTGGCTTCTACCAACCGCATGAACGCGCTGAAAATTGCGGACCCCGACGGAAATGAGCCGGGCTGGCTCCATCGCAACGGAACGCTGGTGCCGCCTGAAGGACCCCGCTAATGGTGCGAGCTGTCAACCCCCGAACTGCACGGCTTCGTCAGCCAAGACCCCTGCAGCATCCGCTTCTGGCCGCCGCGGGAGGAGCGCGCCGAAAGGAGAACTTGCCCAAATCCTTGGCCTCCAGTGGAAGGGAATATTACATAGCACACACACTTCGCAGCCTGGGCCACCACCGTTTTGTTTGCTTCTCTCCAATCTCGCCAGAACGCCGCCCAACCCACTTCCTTCGAGAAACTATTAAGAAATCTTCACGAGCGATCGTCCCAGACCCACGATCCTGCGGCCCGCGACCGATTCCCGAATCCGGCTTAGCTCGTGCGAGAACACGTCCAAAAATCCGTCCGTATTTCGCGAAAGCGCTGCGTTACCCACCACCCTGGGACCTCGAGCTCCAGCAACCCGCATTCGTCGGACTCTTCGGCTGCGCCCCAGACAGCCCTACTTTTGCTTCGGTCCGGGCTCTGATACCGGCGAGCCCCCGGGGCGCAACCAAACGCAGAGCAGGGCCTCCCGAGCCATGGGAAGATGCCCGCCTTGAGCCCCTCTGCGACGGCGCCGGACCGCGCGCCCCCGAGCGCGCAGTCCCCGTCAGACTCCAGCCTCCCGAAGCGGCCGGGAGACGCATCTCGGTCCACGAGCATGCCAAAGTCGAAGACCTTCTCCGAGCTGCAAGGTATGCGCAGCCTCACCCTTCCCTTCCCCCACGGACGCCAAGCCCTCCGCCCCGTGATAGTTTCGGCCGAAGGACCTCATTCCTTCCGCCGATCCCCGGACACCGCCACGGCCGCCATCCTCGCCTCCGGGGAGAGCCTTGCTAATCTTTTTGCCCGCTCACAGCCGCCTTACCCGCAAATGGCAAGCTCGCGCCCAAGCGGCGGCAGTCCAGCCGGGACGCGAAGGAGCTGAGGCCCGCGAACCGCTCCGCTACTGCGTCCCTCACCTCCTCATCCTCCGCGCTGGATCCGCTATCTCAAGTAAGAGACGTCCTGGACACTACCTATAAGACTGAGTGCTGACGGCCCCGGTAGCATATCCTTCTCAAAACGACCTCCGATCCATCCAAGGGCCAGCTTGGACGCAGTACAGCCGCGCCGGAGAGCCCCGTGATCGAACCACCCCGCACAGATAGCGAGACAACCCCCAAGCAGGCCGCCGCGGAGCCACCCAAGTACGGACATCCCTGCCACGGGCCCCTCCCTAGGGACACCAGCGCGCTAACATGCCCCGTCAAACAGGAAGGGCCCCTCGCTGCTAAGCCGCCTCACGATGCGAACCGGCAAGAAGAAGGACGAAGAGGACGAGGAAGATGAGCTCGGCGACAAGCGCACTGACGGCGCCGGCGCTGAGGTCTATTCCTCCGCCCCCGGCATCGGCTACGCCTACATCCCGCATCACAAGGAGCCGCCCGGGTACATCAAGTTCAAGCGCCACCATAAGAAGACGTGCGAGTTCCACCGGGTCTTCCTCGCCCAGAAGCTCGCCGGCTCGCGGCCGCCCGCCGCCGCCTCCGCCTCTGCTACCGCCGCCAACGACGCGGACGAGGCCAGCGTCTCGGAGAACGGAAAGGCGGGCGCGGAGGACAAGACGGCCGGCGCCGTGTGGGCCATGGCCTTCAGCAACGACGGGAAGTACCTCGCGGCGGCGGGCCGCGACCAGGTGGTGCGGGTCTTCGCCGTGCTCTCGACGCACGAGGACCGGCGCGCGCACGAGGAGGAGGAGAGCGGCGCGGCGAGCGGCGGCGAGCGGCTCAGCGCGCCGGTCTTCAGGGGGAAGCCCGTGCGCGAGTTCGGCGGCCACACGGGCGAGGTGCTGGACCTGACGTGGAGCAAGAACAACTTCCTGCTGTCGACGGCCATGGACCGCACGGTGCGGCTGTGGCACATGAGCCGCGACGAGTGCCTGTGCGCGTTCCAGCACAAGGAGCCCGTGGCCAGCGTGGCGTTCCACCCGCGCGACGACCGCTTCTTCCTCGCGGGCTGCGTGGACTCGGCGCTGCGGCTGTGGAGCATCCCGGACAAGTCGGTGGCCTACTCGGCGCAGCTGAGCGAGGTGGTGACGGCCGTGGCCTTCTCGCCCGACGGCGCGACGTGCATGGCCGGCACGCTGCACGGGCTGTGCCTGTTCTACGGGACGGACGGGCTCAAGTACCAGGCGCAGATCCACGTGCGGTCGTCGCGCGGCAAGAATGCCAAGGGGAGCAAGGTCACGGGCCTGCACGCCATGAAGGTGCAGACGCCCAACGCGGAGGAGAGCGCCGAGGTGCGGGTGCTGGTGACGTCGACGGACTCGCGGCTGCGGATCTACAACCTGCGCGACAAGGCCCTGGTCGCCAAGTTCAAGGGCCACGAGAACAACTTCACGCAGATGCGCGCGCGGTTCAGCGACGACGGGCGGCACATCGTGTGCGGGAGCGAGGACAAGAAGGCGTACGTGTGGCCGTGGCCCGCGGGCGCCGCGGACGCCGAGAAGGACAAGCGGCCGTACGAGTCGTTCGACGCGCACTCGGACATGCTGACGGCGGCGCTGTTCGCGCCCGAGGCGACGAGGAGACTGCTGGCGCAGTCCGGGGACCCCATCTACGACCTGTGCAACCCCCCGCCCGTGACGCTACTGAGCAGGGAGGAGGCCAACGCGTCGCAGACGGCGCTGTCGGAGGCGACGGGCGGCGAGGCGCCCAGCGTCGTGCGGCGGCCCGAGGAGAGCCCCGCGTACATCGCGCGGTCGGCGCACGGGGACGGCAACATCATCGTGACGGCGGACCGGCACGGCGAGATCAAGGTGTTCAGGCAGGACTGCGCGTTCCAGAAGAGGCGCAACGAGAGCTGGGAGACGGGGTCGGCGTTCTCGCGGAAGCTCGGGGGCAGGCTGGGGCGGAGCGGGAGCGTGCTGACCAAGGGGAGCGCGGGGAGCGTGTCGCGGTCGAGGCGGACGAGCCTCAACGTCGGGCAGCCGGCCGTGAGGGAGGACAGGATCCTGTCGTGGAGGCAGGGGATCGAGGACGGGGAGGAGAGGGCGGGGAGCCCGGCCTCGAGGCGGGTGAACGGGGAGAGGAGGGCGCCGCACAGGGCGCGGCCGGGCAGTCCGGCGTCAAGCCGGGGCCCGTCGAGGGACGGGCCGCCGGCGCCGAGCTTCACCTTCACGGCCATCGACGAGGACGACGAGGGGTCGAAGTGGGGGAGGTTCAAGGGGAGGGTGAAGGGCGGTCCGCATCTGCACCCGCACGGCGCCAGGCCCGGGAGCGCGGGCACCGAGTCGAGCGGGAGCGGGGAGACCGTCTACATGACGGACGAGGGGGAGGGCGCGCGGTGCGAGGGGTGCAGGGGCAAGGAGTTCAGGGCGAGGAGGGTGGACGGGAAGCAGCGGTTCTCGTGCGTGGGGTGCGGGGGCGTGCTGGAGTAGCGGGCCCAAAGCCTTGGATCTCTGTTGGGTTCATGTTCCTGGAGAGGTGAGGGAACAGGGGCAGCTGTCGGAGTGGTGTTGGACAGTATAGACATTGCATGAGCAGGCGTTTTTCTAGCAATAGTGCATACAATACCTTATTGCCTTTTAATACACGAATTATACTTAGAAGCTTGAAGTAGCCCCGACCTGTGGATGAACCTCATAGACACCAGAGTGGCGATATCACTTCCACCCCGCCCAGACCATCGTCCCCGACATCTGCTGCAGGAACATGCAATACGCCTTCACAAACATAAAGTCACCATCACCCAAAGCACAAAACAGAAATCTTGCCGTAAACAAGAAAAGACCCATATTAATCGTGTTCCTCATCCTACTGTATACTCTCTATGAACCAACCCACCTTCCCCGTTCCCAGGGACCAAAAACAAGACCCGGTCTCGGCCTCCCCTCACACCCAATATGTTCCCAACAGATGCTTTCATGCAAACTTATCCTATAAATAATACGGGTGAAGTGATTAAAAAAAGAGAGCCAAGCCATACACCATCTCAAACAGCGTAAACAAAACACAAAGTACAAGTATCCTTTCATGGAGGGGAGGAGATATGGGGGAGGCGGAAATGCTATGGGGAGGAAGGGGTGGAAGGGCAACTCAGTCCGCCCAGCCACCGACGACGTCAACCCACTCGGCGAGACACGACCCGTCCTTGCCCTCGACGTCGACAATGTCCGTGTCACACCTGCACCGGCAGCCCACGCCGTTCTCCTTCTCCTGGTCCCAGTGCTCCCAGTAGTCGTCCTCCTCGAAGCGCGCCTTGTCGTCCAGCGTCGTCGACTCGAGGTAGGGCTCGCGCGCCAGCTGCCGCGAGGGCGCGTTGGCGGGGCAGTGCTGGATGGTCGTGTGTCGGTAACCAAAGTCGCGGAAGTAGTGCACGTCCTTGGGGCCGAGGAGGATACCGGCCGCGAGGGAGTGGATGGGCGCGTCTCCCCACTGTGTCTGTTAGCATGCGCTCTTCTTTCGTGTTGTAGGACGGAGAAACTCACCCTCTCCATCCAGAAGCCTCCGCTGCGGTCCATCATCTGGAAGAAGTCGTTGTACTCCTTGCTGCGGAACCAGCTCAACTTGGCAATCTCAAAGTTGGACCAGAAATGGCACATGTTGTACTTCTCGGCCTCCATCGCCTCGCCGTCGATGTTGGGCAGCGTGTTGCTCTGGGGGTCGGCGCGAAGCACCTCTTCGGGCAGCGACTGGTCCTGCTTGACCTCCTGGGCCTTGGTCTCGATCGGGTCGACGAACATCTCCCAGAGGCCCTGCGACTTGATGTTATACAGACGCTTGTAGGCCGAGGCGTAGCGGAATATGTTGGGGACAGTCTCGCGGAGCTCCTTGACGGCGATGGTGAAGCCGTAGGTCTTGTTGTTATCAATCATCTTGAGGAAGGGATCACTGGGCAGGTCAGTAGGGACTCTTTTTAAAATGAGGCTGAGGAACGTACTAGGTGATGTCGCAGAAGTACTTGATTTCGGGCTCGAGACGCCAGTACCACTCGTACTTGGCGAGCAGAGGGTGCTTGTAGAAGAAGCTGTGACTCTTGTTAGCACGGCAACCCACTATATCAGATCAAGGACGACATACCCCGAGTAGAAGCGACACATGAAGTGGTAGCTCTCCATGCCGCCGTACATGACAGCGGCATCTCCCTGCTTGGCGACACCCTCCTTGGCAACCTTCAGGTCGACCCAGTCGGGGAATCCCCACATGTCGGGGCCAACCTTGCCGAACTCGACTTCGCCAGAGGTGTAGTTCTGCACGGTCTCAATGAAGGTCGAGTTGAAATCGCCGTCATTGAGGAACACGTAGGGGTAATGATACCAGCGGTTAAAGTGGCGCTCGATGGACTTGATCGACTGGATCACGCCCTCGATCTCCTGATTCCGCGCCAGCACGACGAAGGCGGCGTTGGCGCGCGGCTTGCTTGTGTCGGGCTCGACGCAGCCCGTGACGAAGACCTTGTCGTTGTCTTCGCTGATTTTGCTATTACCCCGGGTATCAGCACATTGCCCCTGGAATATTCGCTACTATCGCATGGAACTGGAGGAGAACCTACCGAACCGCAGGGGGGGCACCCGCGGGCATGAGGATCCGGCCGGGCGAGCTGGGGTGCCGGACGAAGAGGACTAATATGAGGGCGACGACGATGCAGGGGAAGAGGATGACGACGCCGAGGGGGACGGATATGCTGGAGTTGCCTTTTAGGCGCAGGGGGCGCTTGAAGAAGGCTAACCGCGAGCCGATCTTGCTCGTGCGGGACTGCCGGCCCTTCTCGTCTATCGACGGGAGCTGCGGCGCGCCCGACGGCGCCCTCTTGGTGAGGCGTCGCAGGTAGTCCATGGCGGACGGGGGGGTAGTTGGGGGGTCGGGATGGCTGGACAAAATTCGCGGTCGTGGTTTCGAGATGGAGGAGTCGAGGTCGAGGATCCGCGTTCGGAAGGGGGGAGAGTTTCGTTGCGCGGCTGGGTTGGAAAAGGGGGGCCAGAGGCGGGTGGCGAAGAGGATATTAGGACACGATGGTCCGACGTTCTCGCCAGAAGGAAAAAAGAATTAAGATGAAGAGAAGGAAGGGGGTTCCATCAATCCGAGCCGAGAGAAGCGAAGAGCGATAACGAATGGCAGGGAGAGAGCCGCCCGCTTCCCCAATGATCGAAATGGAAAAACGCTTCGCCGAAACAAGGATCAATGTCGAGAGAGGTGGTGGTGGGAAAAAAGGGACTCCCTAGAAAAAAGAGACGGCGCGGCGGGAAAGTCAAAAACGGCAAGTAGTCAGCGTTACACGTGAAGAGCCATCGAGCGGCCGCCGTTTCTTCCCTGCAGCAATTGGCTGACGTTTGGTTCGGTCGTTTCCTTTTTTTCTTCCTTCCCGCGTTCCCAGGCGCAGGCTAAAGGATCTTGGCTTTTTGCGAGATCGAGATTCGGCTTGGTATGGGGAAAGGGAAGGGAAATGGGCGAGGCCGTAAAATTGGGGACAGATGATAACGGGGGGCGCGGGCGGAGAAAGAGGCGTGGCCCTGGTCAGGGGGGGATGAAGGGGAAAACTGGGCCTTGGCTGGGAATGGGAGAGCGGATGCGAGCATTCAGGCACAGCAAGGACACAATCAAATACGAGCCCACCTCTGCGGGCAGTACTGGTACGCAGAGATTTTCCGAGACTGTGGCGTTGAGCCTCTCAGTCGCTAGCGGGCGGCTAGTCCGGGTGGCGCGGCGGCTCAGAATAGACTATTTGCTCGCGTGCATGCTTATGGGGAGGTACCGCTACAAGAGGCTGCGACCTCCCTCCCTGAGCAGAAATGAGCAGATCCACCGCTGGCCAATGAGAGAGCGCAGCTGCCGAGGTATTGCCGGCAAGAGCACCACCCCTTCCAAGCTTCTTGCATCGGCGGAAAGCTACGGCGCGTGGGGCCAATTAGAGGCGCGAATTTTGGCGTCATGATATTTCCCGTACTTGTATGTGCCTGACATTGGGGTCCTGCATCGCGGCTCCGTTACAAGAATCGCCGCACCCGCTATCGGGCACCGTGGTTCTTTGCGGTGGGACATGTGCGGAGTTTGTTATTTACGGATGTCCCAGTCCGGAGATGTCTGGGACAGATTGTGTCTAGGTTACAAGGGTTACAAGAGGCCCGGAGCGGATCAAACCGCGCAGAGCCTCCGGCGGTACATACAGTGCAGCAGATCATGACATAATCAATCGCACCAGAGCTTTCGCGCGCGCCGCCTCTCCGCGGCAACCAGCACATATCAGACAGGCAATGTCCAAGGCTCCCCCAGCAACCGCCGCAATGACCGAAAAGTTCAACGCAAAGAACCTCTCCTACAACAGCGCCCTGCCCCCCTTCCTCGCGGCCCTCAAGTCCCAGCACGGCTCGTCGCACGCCGGGCCGAACCCCCTACTCGCGGGGAACCGCCGGATAGGCGCCAAGAGGCCCGGGAGCGCGGAGGCGGAGGATGCGCCGGTCGTGGTAGATGAGGAGGGGAATGTGGTGGACGCGAAGCTTGAGGGGGATGGGACGGTGAGGTACGAGGGGGAGGGGGCTGGTGATGAGGAGGGCAAGAAGGAAGAAGAGGAGAAGACGGTTTCGGTTGGGAAGAAGAGGAAGGCGAGAGTTGTAGGGGCTGGGCAAGAGGACGAAGAGGCGCCAGCGAAGAAGAGATCCGGGGAAGGGAGCAATAAGGCGAAGAAAGCCAAGGAGGACCCCGCTGAGAAGGTCTCAGATGATAAGAAAACCATAAAGGGGAAGAAAAAGGCGAAAAAGATAAAGCTAAGCTTCGACGAGGACGCTTAATGATACCCTTACCCAACGTCACATCACGGCCATCACTAGCAACATCCATTCTGTCAGAAACAGTCTAAGTTACTCGGTAATCTACAGTATGCTCCACCACCCGCCAAACAACAAACGAAACACACCAGACGACACCGCCATCCAAACTCTATATCACTCTTTCCCTTTTCCAACCACACGGGCACGGCCCTTTACCTGTAGTAGTACTCGGGCTTGACGTAGTCGGCCAGGGACTTGGGCTCCTCGAGGGCCGGGTCGTGGTGGTCGTGGTGGTGGTGGCCATCGTCCTCGGGGCCTTCGTACTGCATCTTGTAGACGCTGCCGCACTCGGGGCAGCGCTCGATGGGGCGCTCCTTGGACATCTGCTCGCCGTCAGCATGGGCTACTAGGACTACTTCCTAGCGGGGCTAGGGGGGGTTAGGGGTGGCAACGTACGCCGAGCCAGGTGACGATGTGGGAGTCGGCGGGGGAGCCGGTGCAGCCGGCGTACTGCTCAGTGCCCGCGGACTTGACCATGATGGGGTCCTGCATGGTGCCTGCGCGCCCGTCAGTATTTCCGCCTCCTCGGTTTCGAATCGGGCGTTGGTGGGATCGAGAGTTGCGTACCCTTGCGCGAGGAGTCGAGGGGCGTCATGTCGAAGATATCCTTGCCCTCCAGCTTGCCGAGCAGCTCGAGGCGCTCGAGACCGGTGGCCTGCTCGAGGTCGGTGGGGACGGTGCCGTCGGGAGCGCCGGGCCCCACGAGGTCCTCGATCGACCTGACCTCTGTTGTTCCCCATTAGCTTTCTCTTCCCAGATCCAGTATCACATATCCCCAGCATCGGTGGCCGGCGCCCGTGGGAGCTTACCGCTGAAGGACTTGTAGCCCTCGACCTTGCTATCGCCCTTCTTCGCGTCGCCTGCAGCCCGTTAGCTTCATTCCAAACCCAATTGGGTCCCCAGCGGACGGTCGGAGCCGGGGAGGGGGCCCAAAGGTTGTCGGGGGATGTCGTACGACGGAGCATGGAGGTGCTGAAACCCCTTCGCACGACGGGCGCGACGAAGGCCGCGCGCCGGACGGCGGTGACGGCGGTCCTCTGCACGAACATTTCGGCAATTGGTGGATTTTGGGAGCGGAGAGGGTGGGTGTTGGGGCTGTTGCGGGTGCGCGGAGGTCGGTCGCGGAGAGGCGGGATTGAAGCTCGGGAGGTATTTTCGTCGCCAGTGGCCTGATTGGATTTGCTTGGTCCTCGGTTGGTCGAGGGGCGTCACGTGATGGGGATCACCTCATGCCATTCGGCTTGAGGGAATGGGCATTCCCGGAAGCAGGGACAGCAAATTGATAGAACAAGCCATTCAACCCGATGTATTTATTTCGCAAGATTGAATTATTGATTCTATTCTGATATTAGCTGTTCAGTGCGCTGGGCAGGCGGCATGTTTCGTTGCTCGCGGCATACCAGGCACCGCACGAGAGCTTGCAGCGTTACGGCCAGGCACATTCAGTTGCCACACAAAGCTCCCTCGACCTCATCGGGATATCATCGAGTTCATCATCAAAGCACTCGATACGTGCCCTTCTTTCCTCAAGCCAACCCCGCAGCATCATCCAGTCCACTCAACCGATACAGATCCCAGCTCGATGAGCCCAAGCTCAAGCATCCGCACAGTGACACTGCACAACGCCAGCACAAGCTCAGTCAGGAGCTTTCATCCCGCCACCACCGCTTCACAACTACGTATCCAAGCCACGAGCATAACACTCACCCCCCCTTATATACCAGGTAAAAGAAGTATCTTTCGCCTTCGGGCATTTGGTCAATTTGCAAAAATACAGAGAAGATTAGCATGGTCCCTGCACAAGGATGACACGCTCAATCAAAGAGAAGCTACCAATTTTTTTGCACAGGTGACGTCTGTTCGAATCTGGCTGAGGACACCGGCTTTTTCGTTGCCCAGCCTCGACGGATCTATTCATCGGTCGCGATTGTCTTATTTCGCCCTTTTTGGGGGTCCTGGCTTGAGCTGGTTATCAGGGGTCTGACGAAACGCTTCGTGATCAAGACCATCCACCAGATAGGGACCGTCTGGGAAAGTCTGATCTACGAGGGTTTGTAGCAATTGTCTCTATCTAGTTCACAGCAGTCTCCCTATCCTCGTTCCCAGTCTTTCCGTCAGCGCAATCAACGTATCGTAGAGAGAGGTTGCTGAAAAGACTACCAAGCGACCCGGGCCATGGCGCCGGCGAGTGGCGCCGGTCCCGTCCCGCTTCCGAGACGGCGGCTTGCCCGGTAAGCCGGGTGACACCCGGCTTACACCCGCCGCGGGACCTTTCACAACTAACAGCCATTCTTTTCCGTCAGACGTATAACCCAGTGAAGACATACGGGCTGACTGTTCATGCTCCGAACAATCCAGGTTCTCCACCGTCGTGTTGCCTGCGGCCCATCCTTACACCAGCCTACAGCCCCCCCTTCCCCTGCCCGGTACACAGACTCCCCCCGCGCCGCGAACCCAACTCGGAACACAAACCCCTTGAGATTTCAACTTCATACCCCCCTAAGATAACTCCCCAGGCATGACCATCCCGTTCGCGGCCCCCGGCCCAGTCCTCACCTCGGGCCCCGCCACCTCGGCGATGGCGGTTCCACCTGGGGCCAGGGCACCAATGTCCAGCCAGCGTACCTCGGCAAATCCGCACCCCGGAACAGGATACCCCGACTCTCCGCTCCCGAACCTTAACGACACGTCAAAACTCCGCACACGCGACGAACAAGATCTCTTTTATACAGCTGCTGTTTGCTTTTAATCGTTTTCAGTGAGCATCCTTACGGCGCCTGCTTTCTGTGCTAATATAGTCCTGCCGCTCTTTTACGCGTCTCTGCGCACCTCAAGTCTGCCGGCCCCTTTTTTAGAAGGCGACGCTCACAGTATCCGGAGCCGTGGGCCCGTCTTTCATCGGCCTCGGCCTAGATCCGGAAGGCGCATTCCGCCACCTTCACTCCTTACCGGACTCCTTGCTACTTATCATTCACGGGGGAGAACCTAATTAGCAAAGACCCCAGTTCTCACAAAAACCGCCCCCCCCAAACCCGCCACCGAACGCCCATGTCGCCATCGACTCTCACAAAGATGGCCCGGCAAGACCCCCGCCTCACCCTCCAGGAATCCCTCGAGCTCATCCCCGTGGACGCGCCCGCGCAGGGTGGCGTCCGCTACATGAGCACCCGGCCCGCCTGGGTCCCCGGCTCGGACCTCCCGTGGGACACGCTCCCCGTCAAGACCGACGCCGCGCAGTTTCACTCGGCGACCTACGGCGCGCACGTGTACGCCATGTCGGGGGCCGCGATCCTGAAGGCGGTGGCCGACGAGCAGGGCGCTCCCGGCGCGACGAACTCGGAGCTAGGCTTACATGTGAGTCCTCCCAATCTCGTGTGAGCGAGACCCTTGCTGACCTCTCTCAGTCCATACAAGGCTGCTTCACATTCCGCGGCCTGGCGGACAGGCCCTTCCTCTTCGACGTGACCCGCGTCTCGGCGGGCCGCACGTTCGCCACGTACGCCGTCACGGCGCGGCAGCCCAGCACGCCCAGCAGCCCCGGCGCCGTCTCTGCGGGCATCTTCCCTCAGTCGGACGCGCGGAAGGAGCTCGGCCCCGCGGCCTTCACGGCGCTCGTCACGCTAAAAAGCACCGAGGAGACCCTCCTCTCCGTGCAGCTCCCCTCGGCGCAGGAGGCGCACGCGGACGTCCTCTCGTCCCGCCCCGGCTCCGCCTGGCCCCGCTGCCCCTCGGTCGACATCGACTGGCTCACGCCGCTCTTCCCGGACGCGGGGCCGGGCACGTTCCCCATGCTGGACATGCGCAAGGTCGACATGGACGCGCGCAACGCCACAAGGCCGAGGCACGAGCGCAGGGAGCTCCTCCTGTACCGCCTGCTGGCGCCGCTGCCGGCGTCGGACCCCGGGAGGCACGTGCTGGCGCACGCGTTCGCGGCGGACCGCAACGGGCTGCTGATGCTGTGCAAGGCGTTCGACGGCGGGTGGAGCATGGGGGCGGCGGCGACGCTGAGCTGGTCGTTCTACGTGCACGTCGACCCGGGCGAGGCGGTCATGGAGGGCGACGGGTGGTGGGTGCTGGAGGACTCGTTTGAGAGGGGCGCGGCGGGGAGGGGCTTCATCATCGGGAGGATATATAGCCCTCGGGGCGTGCACGTCGCGACAGCGGTGCAGGACGGCATTGCGAGGATTTCGGAGAAGCTGTAGGACTCGGGGCTTTGAGGGGGTTGAAAGGCTTTATACGGAAATGTACTAATACAGGGTAGATAGGGACTGATAGAATAATAGGCTGAGCCGCCTTCTGAAGCGAAGTGCCCCCATGATAGAGATATCGTCGTTCGTGGGTGAGTTCTACACTGCTCCAAGACGGGCTGATGCAACGCCGTCCCGTCCAGGAAATCCGAGCCAATGCCCTCGCATCAGAGTTGCATGATCATGCAGCTACGGGGGGGGAAGTGACCTGTCAGGTTCACTCTCCCACAGCATCCGGGGGTCGGAACCAGAAAAGACGGCTGGTTCGACCCCCCACGGAAGGAGGTTGTGGCTGCCCTCCACGTTCTGCATCTGGCAATGCGAGGCGCCTGCTCAGCGGGCTTTCTACGCCACCACCGTTCGGCGACTTGGCATGACTGGCAGAAGACAGCTCCGCGGAACTGGGGCGGTGAGGATGCGCGAATTGGGGACAGATGAATATTAATCAGGCGGACGCTGGCAGCGAGCACCGCATAAGAGACAGACGCCCAGCATCCTGTGACGTCCCCAAGGTCCGGACGTGCCTCCTGGGGAGGAGCACTTGATTCGCGGTGCGACGCTCACCCACCGCCAAGGGCACTCGGTCTCCAGGTTGGGTAGTGGATGCCCAGGCCCCACAGGCCGGGGAACCCCTGTCGGCGCCGTACCGCACCTGCGAGGCCCCCCAAATAGCGGGAGATGGAGGGTAGTGACACGTCGTGGGGACAGAGCAGCAGCAGGACGCCGATTGCGGCAGCCCCCCTTTCAGGCATCTGCTCCAATGAGGAGCCCCTGAACCAAGTTTCTCCTTTCTCTTCCCATCTGATATACTCCACAGAACAAGCATCGCTCGGTTGCCCCTTCGAGGAAAGGGCCTCTCCGAGATGACGTCGAAGAGGGGCGCCGGGATCGTCGCTTGTTTGGGCGGGGAAGGCGCTTTGCGAAGTGAGTGTTGCGTCGCAGGCTGCCGAGAGGGCCAGGGCAGCGGTCCTCCAGCGAAGGATCGGGGTCGTCGGAGACCCCAAGGGCGGGAGAGACCCTTTCCTCGCCACCTGCAGCAGCCACCTGCACGGGCAAGCTGCAGAGAGCTCTCTCGGGAAATCCGGCCTGGATGGGGGTCAGCATCCCATTAATAAACACCCCATGTCCATCAGCATCGCCCGGAAGGTGATCGGCGACCACCCAATCTTGTTTCCAGCTCTGTTCGTTTCAGCCGCTTTTCCTCGCTCTCCGTGTTCACTGTCGAAGGATTCAAGAGTATTCAGGTGAGGTGGGAAGAGGCTGAAGCGGCGAGTCCCGAAGGAGGGGAGGCGGAGGGGGTGTCAATCGGGTTTTCAAAAGGGAAAAGCTGGAATTGGGCAGTTCTTCGCGGGTTGGAGGGGATCCCGCCGACTGCGACGGAGGTGGCCGATCTCCTTTCTTGGCTTCTCGCTCCCCCCACCGATGCTCGCCTGCCCATATTGCGACGCTGAATTGTTGGAGGGCACCCCCCAGATTCGTAATAATAACACTTCTGGACGTTCCCCCCCCTGCTGTGCAACCCATCTACCCTCGTATATGTAGCAGGCGCTCACCAGCGCAGCGGAGGACAGGATCAAATACAACCACGGGGCTCCTGAGCCACCCGGGGCAGCGAAGCCCCGTCCCGCGGCGTGCCCGACCGACCGCTTTGTCTGCCGTGCCGTTTCTCATCCCCTTCCCTTCCCCTTTTGCTCCGTATTTCCGGCGCTAAGAGACGAGGAGGGTTGCTGGGTAATTTCAGCCCCGGGCACCTCGTGAGCAGATCGAGGTGCCCAGAATAGGAGCGCTGTTGAACGGGGCTCCGGACGATCAGTTCCAGACTTTAGAAACTCGGAGTTTTAAGACCGTACGGTTTCCGAGTGCGAGGCGGCGCCTCTCCAACAAAAAGAGGAGCCCGCCCCCCCTCGAGGTCTGCTCGTCACCGAATGAGAGTCGCCGGCGGCAACCCGGCGGTCCTGCACCATGGCCGCTCCGAAGGCACACTCAGGCGTCAGAGGCCACCACGACCTTTCTGCCCATCACAGTCTCGTTCTCGCATATGTCTCGCATGGCTAGCGGACGCAGGTTAGTACTCCGAGAGCGGCTCCCCATCCCGCCCAGGATTTGGGTTTCAGGATAATAGAATGACCCGCCATGTTTGCTTTTTCCAAAGGCGCGTTTGGCTTCTTTTATGGGGACAAGGGGCCGCGGACAGAGTCGCTCCTGAAGGTGTAAGACGAGAGCCAGAGCCGAAAGACCGAGCGCAGCAGGAGAGGCTGCGTGTCTCCACTCTCGGTACCGTAACAAGATATTTGAGCGAGGAGAGGGGCGCTCGCCACCAATATCGCTCGAATTAGCCAACCACCCTCCCTCCTTTTGAATACCTTGGTGTGGTGTGGGTGGGAATGCAGGCGCACGGGGGGAGAAGAGGCCGCATCTCGCAACCCGCCGGCAGCTTCACCAGCACACCGGTTCCCGCCCTGGATGCCACACCCCCTTCGCTTGGAGCAGAGCGCCATGCGAAACCTTCCATTTGACAGCTTCCAGGCCCCTGCCCCCGCCCTCGTGCAGAAAAGTCACCGGCCTCATTCCAGACCCTATTCGGAGTGTGCGTTAGTGGGCTCGGGCGGTGGACCACCGATCGTGCCGTTGATGACGACGAGCCACCACCTCACTCGTGCAGCCCTGCACCCGTGCCGCCCCCCTTTGTCGTGCTGTGCCGAGTAATACCGGCTCCTTGGGCCCCCGTGTATTGTTACCCCCGCCACCAAAGCCCCCTCCTCCACGGCTGTTACCCTTTCGCATTCGACCTTCCCCCCTTTCCGCTCCCAAAACCTGGTCCGGGTCGCGAATGTGATCACTCATATTCTTCCCCCGGCCTCTCTTTGGTTCTTTCCCCCATTGTTTCCCGTTCCGGCATTCCCAGACCTGCGGATTACCCTCCAACCCTGCGTCGTACATACGCTTTCAGGGTTCTTGATTACTGCGGGGGGCGCCGCCCTGCGACTGCATAACCTGGCGCCGTTGCAGTCGAATGGACGCTTGTTCTTACGGGGAAAAGCCACTAATACGACGGGCGGTCCCCAGCCCAATTACCAGCAACCCCTGTCCCCGCTCTCTTCTCCTCCAGTCCCCGGCCGGATACACCCCCCCATTTCACGCTTGTTTCCCCGCGCGTCGCCCAAATCTCCACTTACCTGAAGGGCACACTGGTCTCGTGCTCCCCCCCCCCCCCCAATTAATCGTCCACCCCATTCCCACAATTTCCCGGCCTCCGCGTCCTCCCACTCCACGTCCCTTCCGTTTCAAGACTCGAATCCCCCCGATCTCTGATCCACCTTCTCGGCTCGTGCCTTGGATTCCCGCTTCCGAAAAGGACACTCCCGCCTGTTGACGACAAGCCTCCCCACGCGGAATCGTTCACGAAGAATCGCCGAGACTCGTACTCAGACGCTCCTCGCAGTTAGCGCGCTCACTCCACACCCACGTCCGTCGATCCCAACGAAACCGCCCCTGTCCTCACACCGAGGGCTGTGCTGCGAGAAGCCGCCGAGCCCCAGGCCCCGACCTGACCGAAAGTCGCCAAGGCCAGACCGCAGCGCCTTGTGGACGGATGATGTGCCGAGAACTACCCGGCCGGGATCATCCACTCGTCGAGATCCCCGCTAGCTTCCCCAGCTGAACACCCGCTATCTCCTCTCTCCCCCTCCCCCCCGTGCCGCCTCACCTTCCCTCTCCTTCTCCATCCAAAATCGAACACACGACATCTCTCTTGCCTCCGAGCATCCAACGCCAGCATCGCCAACGTCTCGACGACTCAAATCGACGTCGAAACCCTCTCCATCGTGCCCGGCGTCCCCTTTAACCAGTCACGTGCCCCATCGCCTGTGAATGACGGCCCATCCAGCGACTCGCCGCGCGGGGCCCCGAGCCGCCGCCTACCACCATCGACACCCCACGCACAACCCGTGCCGACCGTGAAAAATGGACGTCGAGGTCTCCCACTTCAACCCCTTCCCCACGGCCCCCCGCGGTCCCTGGTGCGACATGAGAACCCGCTTCACACACTACGGGCCCGTCGACTACAGACTGCCCCTCGCATCCGACAGCACCTGGTCGACGCCCCGGAGCCACCGGTGCAGCTCCGGGTGCTTCGCTTCCGATGTCGATGTCGCCAACTTGACGAACTTGCCGGGCTCCGTGCCGATATACGTCAAGCTCGACCATTCCGTGTCCGTCGCCGATAGCATCCTGCCGGCCCGGCCGAGCTCGCAGCGAACTCAATCGAAACCACGGCCGCTGCTCGATTTCCGCAAGAGACGTCCGTCGCCCGAAACCAAGCCCAAGTTCACCTTCCCATCGTCGGGCCACTCGGCGAAAACGTCGTTCAATTTCGAACCATCCCCCCCCGCTAGACCGCATGTTAAACGTGCCCGAGCCACAGCTGATGTCGACGGGCCCAATACCGCCACGCTCAGTTGTAAGAAACGGAGGTTGCGGTTGGACCTCATCACAAGCCGGCTCTCGCAGCCGTTCTCCCTCCCTGCCTCCCATATCCTCAACCGTGAAGCCATCGCCTCGGGTGATAAGAGGTTCCTGAAAATGGCCACACACGTCGAGATGGTGAGGCGAGGGTGGGACGTGAACCACTCGGCGGCCTCGTTCCGTCGGTTCGCTCTTCTGAACATGACAAGGGCGAGCCTCAGAGATTGCAATTGGACGCAGCTGGGGGGATACCTGTCCTGCCCTATCCCAGCCGACAAGGGCCGTCCCACCACCCCCATCCCCAGCAATCGCGCGCCGAGCTCCCTGCTACTTCCGAGCACCAAGGGCTTGACAAGGTCGCCCGTGTCTCCTCCAAAACTGCAAAACCTCCCGACTCCGCCAAGTAGCCGGCAAGCGGCCAAGTCCGTCTCTTCACCGCCGTCACCACTTGGGCGGCGGGTCGAGTCGAGCGAGAAGGCCCCGGAGCGGAGGAGCATGTATGACGAGGAAGACGACTGCGAGGCATTCCCGGATAGCTTGTATGAGTCGGAGGACGACTCGGAAGATGTGTACTCTGACTTTGGCGCCATATTCGACTCGAAAACGAGTGGGGCGACCGACGACGATTCACATTCGTTCGAGGACTACCTCGATGAGTTGGACGGCATCTCGTGGGCGGTGCGGTGAAGTTGTGCATTGTGTCTGGATGCTTTGTTTTCGAGGTTTAGCATGCGAGGAGTCCGATGCTTGTTTGTCTTTTGTAATTGGAGTTCGGGAACGCAACTAGCGACGGATATGGGACGGAAATTCATGACTTGCATCGACATGCGATGTTGCCGGAGGCCTGGGTTTCGCTGGAATTGGTAGGTTGATTGTGAAGGATATTCGACCGTGACGAACATGGGTTAATGGGGCTGTCCGCACTGCATTTGGATCTTGCGGAGGATTCGATAACCGGAAACGGCCGTGGAGCTGCCGAGGACATGGGCCCAACACGCTTGTGCAGGACATGTTCGCCGGTGGACAATAGCCTGTATAAAAAATGATGAGATACCCTGGCATTTCTTCCTTTGGGAGCGTTCCCTGAGACCAAGGTTTGAATTGAAGGTGAATAAGACGTAGCCGGCCCGGCCTTGAACGGCAACCGTCCATGGCCTGATATCTGCCAAAGTTGCAAACGCATAGCGCTTGGTTCCCTTACTGTTGGAGCTTGGCCGCCCGGTCCTTTGCAATATCGCACATGGCCTAGGCACAGGTTAGCAGACCACTCTTCAAGCCCGGAGCCGGCCGGGCCGCCTACCTTGATGGCCTCCCTCTCCTCCGCCGCGATATCGCCCCTATCGATCCTCTGCCTCATGTTCTCCATGACGACGTCCTTGCCCCGGCCGTTGACGAACACGACGTACCGCAGACCCGGGAAGCGGGCCTCGTATTCCTCATTCAGGGCCGCGAGCTGGGAGGCGCCGGCTGCCAGCTGGGCCTGCTCTGAGGCGGACTGGGCGCTCTCCACCTTTTTGGCGCCGAGGCGAGGGTGGGAGCCCAGGATAGAGTGCAGTGCGGACTTGTCTCCGGCGTCGGCGAGGGAGAGGAAAGCGCCGTGGGCCGCGTCGACCAGGGAGTCGTAGGAGGGGAACGGGGTTTTGAGGAGGGGGGAAAGGAGGTCGTGGATGACGGGGCTTGGCTCGAAGAGGAGGTCGAGGGCTTTTGTTTGCTCGGCGGCGGGAAGGGCTGAGAGGGTGGAGATATCAGGGAGGCGTGCGGGCGCAGACATGGTTGTGGTGTGCCGCTTTGGGAAGCGGACTGATAAGCGGTTTCGTGGAGCTGGCGTGGTACAAAGTGCGGGAGGGCCCGAGAACTTCGAGAATGTCAGGAAGGGAAGGTGGGCACGCCGACAACACACCAAAAAGGAGATAAAAAAGGGATGTCTAGAGACGGGAAGGGTGACAGGGGAGATGTGGGAAAGCGTGCTGGGCCAGAGGGAGGAAGTCTGAGGGCTTTTGGGCGGTGGGATGGACAATCAGCGAGGCGGGAGGCGCTGCAGGGGAAAGTGACGCGATTTGGAAGCGGATGGAGCAATGGCTCCGTTCCGCAAAAGATAAGCGGGTGGGGCCGCTGATAAGTGCGGGCGCAAGTGCCAGTTGCGTGCACATGCTGGCACTGTCCACCGCCGCGGCGTCTCGCTCAGCCCAGTTGGGGAGTGTCCGGCGTTTTGGCAAGCGTCCCGATTCATCCAGTTCGCTGACTCATCGACACGTGACACGGCTTCACACCTTCGGGGGAGCGCGTGGGCGAGGGGCTGAGTGAGCAGGAGCCACACCTGCCGCAGCTCCAGGCGCCAAGCTGTGGCGGGCGGTGGCCAGAATTTCGCTTCCCAGCCTCAGCAATCGCAGCCTCGGCGCGTCAACGAACAACACCCCAGCGGCCCTCAACATCCCACAGGACCTCACTTCCTTCCGCTCCTTATAACCACGCGCTGGTAGTTGTGCCGACCGCGAGGATGCTCTGCTCAAGTAAGTACCGCCGCCCGCCACGTGGCCGCCCGCAGCTCCTAACGCATCACAGTCTCTGGGGAAGCTCCCCAAGATCCCGTCATCTCCAAGAAGACAGGTAAGCCCCCCCAATTGGTCAATCTGTTCCCCGTCGCAGGCGAGCCCCAGTTCTAACGCCGGCTCTCGCCCCAGGCTTCCTCTACGAGAAGCGCCTCATCGAAAAGTACATCGAGGAGCACGGCACCGAGCCCTCGGGCGACGCCCTCACCCCCGACGACCTCCTGCCGCTAAAAACCGACCGCATCGTCCGCCCCCGCCCGCCCACCCTGACCTCCATCCCGGCCCTGCTCGCGACCTTCCAGAATGAGTGGGACTCGGTCGCGCTGGGGACGCGCACGCTGATGGAGGAGCTGGCGAGGACGCGCGAGGAGCTGAGCACCGCGCTCTACCAGAACGACGCGGCGAAGAGGGTCGTGGCGAGGCTGACGAGGGAGAGGGACGAGGCGAGGGAGGCGCTGTCCAAGGTCACCGTGTCGGGCGCGGCCAACGGGGATGCGATGGTTGTGGACTCCGCGCAGGGGCTGGACGAGGAGCTAGGAGCCAAGGTTGATGCGGTTCACACAAAGTATGAAGCCCCACCTTCTGTTCACGTTGATTATTTGAAGTAGGACACGAACTAACGTGCATCTCGCAGACTGTCGAAGGGCCGCAAGAAGAGGCCTGTGCCCAGCGGGTGGGTCACCGGCGACGAGGTGTCCGCCTTCGAGACCGAGTCCTCGACCTCTCTGCCCTTCTCGCAGATCTCGGCCCTGGCGATAGAGGAGCAGGGCGCCTACGCCGCTGTTTCGTCTCTGCAGGGCGACACGGCCATCTACGCCGTCGACGAGGGCAAGGTCGAGAGGCAGCTCTCCATCGAGGAGCCCGTAACAGGCGAGCTCTGGGTGGGCACCAAGCTGGTCGTCGCGACGGCCAGGGGCTCCGTCAAGGTTATTGATGGCGGGAAGGAGGCTGCGTCGGTGACAGAGCATGCTGGAGCTGCGACGGGGCTCGCGCTGCATGCTAGCGGGGAGATAATAGCGTCTGTCGGTGCGGACAAGCAAATTGTGTTCTACGACATTGCTACGCTTGCACCCGTAGCGCGCTGCTACTCTGATTCCGGTATGTCCTTTCTCCCTCTCTTTTCCTCCCGATCACACCGGTATACTAACGATGACCAGCTCTTACGGCCTGCGCCTTCCACCCCGACGGCCACCTCTTCGCGGCCGGTACGGCCGCCGGCGACATCAAGCTCTTCATGACCAAGACCCTCGAGGAGGCCGCGACCTTCTCGCTGGGCGCCCCCGTCCAGGCGCTCGTCTTCTCCGAGAACGGCTTCTGGTTCGCCGCGAGCGCTAAGGGCCAGACGACGGCCACGGTCTTCGACCTCCGCAAGGAGGGCGACGCCGCGCGGGCCAAGGTGCTCGACGCGGGCGGGTCGGTGGCGGCGCTGGCGTGGGACTACTCGGGCCAGTTCCTGGCCACGGTGGGCTCGGGCGGCGTGACGGTGCAGCAGTACGCCAAGTCCTCCAAGGCGTGGACCGAGGTGCTGAGGAGCGCGATCACGGGCGTGGGGGTTAGGTGGGGGGCTAGCGGGAGGAAGCTGGTGATTGCGAACGGGGAGGGCGTTGTCACGGTGCTGGGGGTGAAGGAGGAGTAGGGCGGGCAGTCGAGATGATGCAAAACCGGGGGTGAGAGTGTAAACTAGGTTCGTCTTGTTACTGGGGACGGGAGTTTATCTGAGGAGACGGCCGTCCGATCGAGTTTTGTGTTGAGTTGTTGAACTGTCGGTTCTCAAAATCGTGAGTGTGGTGATGAGCATGAACGAGCCTCGCCGAGAGGAGAAGGCTTACTGCTGCTACGTATGTACTCATCAGTGGCTATCCTATCAGCAAGGAAGCCACAGCCCGCAAAGCCGCCCGGAGTTAGGATCAGGATCCGTCAGCAAGGGACGTCACTCGAGGCCGCTGTGGACCCGATGTTATTGGCTAATTACAGCGGTAATGTGCGGGAGTGGCGGCAAATTTAGCAGGCGCCAGGCCCCCGGCTTACCTAAACGCACAGCTGTGGCCTGCGGGACTCGCCACGCCGGGCGAACCACCTGCTAAATGGCACAGGCCGAATCGGAACCCAGAAACAAACACCACCATCATCCAAGTCCCCAAACCAAGGCCCGCCCTCCAATGCACACCTCGCGCCATATCGTTGCTGATCCAATGCCGACGCCGCCCCCTCGGCTTTTACTGCGTGCCGCCCGGGTCTGAATTCCATTCTTTGCCGCCGCCTTTTGTTGGGGCCTCGTCGGAATCAAGTTCATTCCTCTCGCCCCGCCCTGCGTCTTGCGAGCCTGCCCCTAGAGGCCTTGCACCACACAGGCTTAGGGGTCCTGGAGCACGCCTTTTGCCTTT
Organism: Sordariomycetes sp. S4602; assembly: GCA_023628835.1. Classification (NCBI taxonomy): domain Eukaryota; kingdom Fungi; phylum Ascomycota; class Sordariomycetes; species Sordariomycetes sp. S4602. The sequence goes on from JAMAJV010000008.1 coordinate 256,242, forward strand.
GAGAAACCCCGGCTTGCCACGTTGGCGCTGGTTGCCAACTTACGATCGAACCACCCTCCGCGAAAACAGAGCCAAACCTTGATAGACGGCCAACGCCTCCACCGTCAACATGGACGACGATCTCTTCGAGGTCGTACTCGAGCCGCGGCGACCAGAGCCTCGCCGGAACGACAACGACTTCGCAGTCATCGACCTCACCGCCGACCCCGACAGCCCGCCGACGCGCGCCCCGCAGAGGCCACACAACAATCACAACAACAATCACAATCATAACCACACGGCGAACCTCCGGCCGGGAAGGAGCCCTCCTGCCCGGGCCGGCAACGCGGCGGGAGGCAACCACGACCCGAACGCCGTTATAGACCTCACGGCCGACGAACCCTCGCCCGAGCCCCGCCGCGCGCAGCCACAACTACCACACCCACAACCCCAGCTGCCGCGCGTGAGCCTCGAGCCGGACGACCTCGACGACATCATCATCCTCCGCAGCCTGCGGCACCAGCGGGCAGCGCACAGCAGGAGGCCGCCGCAGCACGACAGGCGCGGCCTCTCGTCCAGGTTCCTGCCCTCAATAACTTCGTACCTGGGCATGCACCTGTTCCCCGGCCTGGACCTGAACTACCAGCGGTCCGCCTTCGACCCGCCGCCGCCGCCGCCGCCGCACCAGGACCAGCAGCAGGCCGCCGCGCAGCACCTCGGCGCGGGGAGCAAGATGGAGGTGCCGGCGACGAAGGAGGGGTTTACGAGGGACACGGGGGAGGAGACGGTTGTTGTGTGCCCGGCGTGCGACAACGATCTGGAGTATGACCCCGTGAAGAGCGAGGGGAAGAAGCGGAAGCGCGACAAGGGCGAGCACCACTTCTGGGCGGTGAAGCGTTGTGGACATGTACGTTTTGGTTCCCCCTCTACCTTGCCTTGTCGTGCCTTTTATCCTTGTTCTGTTTTTGGTAATGCCACTACTTCGGACTCTCGTCTGCCATGCCACCCTCGTTTCACGCCCTCGGGGCGAACCAGGAAAGTGCGATGCTGACGAATGCAACAGGTGTACTGCCGGGAATGCTTCGACAGCCGGAGGCCGACGGCCAAGAACCAGTCCAAGTTCCGCGGGCCGGACGGCGCGGCCAACCCCGCGCCGCAGACCAAGAAGGTGATCTGCGCCGTGGAGGAGTGCGGCGAGGACGTCACGAACAAGGGCGCGTGGGTGGGGATCTACCTATAGCATGTCCCATCCCCACGGGAGGTCACATCATCGGACTCGCCCGGAGAGCGGTCATTTTTCTGAACTTTCTTTTTGGTGCACGGGCATTCTTAACGGGCGGATCGGGTTCTTTTTGGGCAGGGTTGAGCATCGTCTTCACCTCAGCACATCATTTTTGGCGGTCTTTTTTCCAATGACTATACGACGGAGTAAGGGACAGGGCAGGCGAAGGGGGACGGGCGGATTCCGGCGCAAACGGGAGGGAAGGGAGGGGGGAACATAGCGGCTCTCGGTTCTTGAGGCGAGGGGTTTGCATGAGGGATGGAGTAGGGCGGTTTCTAGTCTGAATGCATTTACGGGACTTTTCTCTCTTCCAGCGCTACGCTTACTTGCGGTTTCTACGTTCACAGGTACCGAGAGAGTGGGACCCTAAAATGGTTGGGGCATGGCGTCGTGGGTATTCAGGGCTTCGTGATATCCTGGTGCTAATATGCTCTACACGACGGCGAGGAGCGCCTCCACGTCCGCGTTGTCTAGGTCCTCCCACCACTCGTCGTCGTCGAGGTTCAGGCTCGACGTGCGGTGGAGCTTCCTCTCCTTCTTCCGTTCGTGCGGCGCGTGCGCGTGTCCCGCGCCCGCCGGCTCACGCGCCCTGGGCCCTTCCACCTGACGGCCCGCTCTTCCAGCCCGCGCGAGTGTCGTCCCCTCGGGCTTCGCCCCTCCGCCGCGTCGCTCGACGTCTGGTTTGGGGGCCGCCTTCGCGGCGCTCGCCCTCCGCCTGCGGGCCTCGGCCTCGGCGGTCGCGCGGCTGCGCTTCTCGGCGAGGGAGATGAGCTCCTGCGTGCCGCTCGTGAAGAAGCGCTGTGGCTCTCCGGGCTCGGGATCGGAGTCGTCCCGCGGTGCTCCTGCCGCGTGTCGTTCGTTCGTGGTGAATTCTGCGCTCGTGTTCACGTGGGTTGATGGGGGCGGTGGTTCGTCGGGTTCTTCAGGTATATGCGCACCAGACGTCTTCGCCGTCAGGTGCTGTCCGGTTGGGCCTGGAGGTGGATTTGTGTTCGTGGATGTTGGGGGCTGCTTGGTGGTGTGTGGAACCTCCGCTATTAGGGCGTCAATTTCCCGTAGCTCTTGCGAGCAGAGGGAGAAGGGGTCTGAGAAGGAGCTGTCTGGCGCTTGCGGCTCTGGCCTCGTCTCTTCGGCGTCGGGCGGCGGCGGCGGCGGCGGCGGCGGCGGCGGCTGGATCGGGGCACGCGCAAGGGCCGCCCCTTCCACCGCCTCGAGCTGCAGCAGCTCCTGCGAGGATATCCCCGGGTCATACATTTCGTCCGCGTCGCCTGGCCTTGGGCTTCCTTCCGTCCGTTCGGGGTGCCTTGGAGCTGGCTCTGGCGGTGGGAACGCCTCGTCGCGGCTCCGCTTCCTTGTGGGCGGCGGCATGCCCTCCACCTCGCGCACGAGCTGCGATGCGCTGAGGAACAGGTCGTCGAGGTCATTGCCGTCTACATATTCCGCCTCGCCAGCATTTGTATGTCCGCCCGGGTTCGCGTTGCTCCTGTTTCCACGTTCGGCTCTCGTATTAGGGCTCGTTGACGCGCCGAGATTTAGACCGTCCAGGTCCTTTCTGCTCTCCTGTGTTGTTCTGTCAAGCCCCGCGTCTCCCTCTGCTTTCGAGTCCCTCTTTTCCCTACTCCTGGGCGTGCTGCTGGGGTTATTTGACGCGCTAAGAGAGGGACTGTTCAAGCGCTTCCCGCCCTCTGGTTTCCCTTCGCCGCGGGCCCTAGGGGAAGGGGTTTTGTCCGCGTAATCTGAGTGGCAGACCCGAGGGCTGTGCTTCGCGACGTCCACCTCGGCTGAGCCAGCATCACCCTCATCCCCGGCCCTCTGACCGGGCCCGTTGGGACTTTCCACATGCCTCGCGCTCTCTTCTCCCACCACCCGTACAGCAGGCGGCGCCATTGACACCACACCTCCCGCGTTCCTCACATTCTCACTCATAATTCCTCCCCCAGACCCCCTCGACGCACCGGGCCCTTTCCTCAAGAACCCCGAGATCATACCCTGGCTGGACGTGACGGGACAAGTGGGCTCCCCTCTCCTCCTCTTCTCCCTCCTCGCCTCCTCCTCCTTGGCCTTCTTCCGCTCCCTCGCGGCCTGGGCCCTCGCCTGGGCCTGCTGCTGCTTCTGCTCGTTGCGGATGCGCTCCTGCTCCTCCCTCTCCATGCGGCGCTCCTCGGCCTTGGAGAGGCGCGGCACGCGCTTCGAGTTGAGGTAGGCGCGGTGAACCTGGCGGGAGTTCATGGGGGGCGACACGGCGGCCGGCCGTGGATGACGGGGTCTTGGTGGGTTTATCGCGGCTCCGGCTTGCTGGGGCGCCGCACTGGTGGCCTTTTGCGGGGTTGTGAGGCCATGTCGCGCGTGGAAGACAGCGTTGATGTCGCGTTTCCTGGGAGACGCGGTCGAGCACGAGGTGTATGCGAGGTCACGTGGTGGGGCATTGTCTGCCCCGCATCCATCTAATATTACCCAGCGCCCAGCATGTGGTCAGGCACTTTGTCGTCACTCACATCCACTTGACAGCACGTTCAATTGGTGGCTGTAAATGTACTTGCAGGTCTCACTCCTCTGGATTTACAGGGCATGCAACGTGAAGCATCCGCCTCTTGGCCCAGCACACACTCAAGGACTGTTTACAAGCTTATGAGTGTTTCAACATGCCCTGAGAATCGTCATCACATCTGCACACATCTATCGTCAAATAAAGCCAAACATCAAGACAGTCCATCTAGATCAGGCTATAACTAACTCGTTTATACTTAGCCCGGGTTCGTGGTGTTGAGATGGTTCTCCAGGAGGCCTTTGCTGAAACATTCATCCAGTTTGCATATGGGTTGGAGAAAGGAGAGGATCCGGTGCTATCTCACGCTCCAACGGGGTGGCCGAAATCTCCCCAATCCACTTTGAAAACAATTTTTAGGCTTTATAAAAATATTGTAATATCTTTTTTTTCCTAGAAGGAGAACAAGATCCAGGAGCGATTTTGCAGGTTGAGGTCAGAAGGAAACACGTGTGTGGAGAGAAACCCCGTGGGGAGAACTTACACGGCTTGGCCGACGTCGGCGCACTTACACGCGGGTAAAAGGCCCGGCAGCACTTCTCAGCAGGGGCGGCACGTCAAGCGGACAGGTGAAATGGACGTGCGAAAACCTCGCATTGACTGCGCGTTCCTGGAGTCAAGGATGTCCGCGCTCGGACTTCGAGGCATCATGGAGATTTCTCCCCTCCGCGCATCAAACCATGGGAGATCAGAGCAGCACCTCCCGGATCCCCCATCGTCTTCCTGGTAATTTCTTAAAAGCCAAAAGGAAAAGATCAACTCCCACCCGTAAAATGCCAAGGGCAAGAAACAAACTCGGTTAATCCCCCTCTGACCAAGCTGAAACCGTCAACCCCCCCTGCCATCCTCCTCCACCTCATCCCTTTCCCGCCATGTTACATGGAGAATTAAGCTTATCGCGGAAAGCCATCAAGTGCCGAACGGAACTAGGAGTAACCCCTTACGACAAAGGGACCTGAAGACGAGGCGAGGCGTGGGGCAACAGGCGGAAGGAATATAGCTAGAGTAATAGCCATGATTCTGGCTTCCCAGAACAGCCGAGCGCGGAATGTTCGAGGTGTCGTTTGATCGTCAACCCAGCCGAGCAGTTCCGCGCATCTTCAGACGATAAACTTTCTCCCCCACGTTTAGCACCCAGTTTTTTCAAAGCATCTTGCGAACATGGGGCCCTCCGTTCCTCTCTTCGTGTTTCTGTTTCCGGTCGGCGAAAACCCTTTCTCACTTACATCCCCAGCCTCCCCGCCGGCAGCGACGACGATATAAGAGCTGTGCTCCCTCGCCCAGGGTATTCGATGATTCCCCTCGCCTAATCATTCCTTTGCCAATCATTAGATCTCCGGTTCATTCACTCCTTTACAAAAAAATAAAAGAAAAAAAAACAAGACGCCGGGCGCCTCTCTTTCACTTCGGCTTCTACCACGCTCTCTCGAACTCTCTACAAGTGACCGGATATATCACTACCATGCGCACCTCGCACCTCCTTGCGGCCCCCATGGCGGCCGCCGCCTCCCTCCCCCGCCAGGCCGCGGCCCCGACCAAGCTCCTGGTCGGCGCCCCGAACCAGATCCTCGTGGCCGACTTTGACGGCACCGACTTCACCATCGTGGCGAACGCGACAGAGGAGGGCACGAACCCCAGCTGGCTGGCCTTCCGGGAGCCGAACCTGCTGTACGCGGTCGACGAGATGAACGCCGTGATGAACCTCTTTGAGGTGAGGCCGCCCACCCCCCTTGCATAGTCTCGCGAGAAAAGAGTGCTGATGAATGTTCTAGTTTGATGCTGCGTCGAACACCCTTGAGAAGGTGCAAGCCGCAGAGGGCGGCTCTTTCGGCACCGTCCACCTCGAGTTCAACCCGGACAAGACCCGCCTCGTGGCCTCATCGTAGTACGTTGCCCCCTGTCCCACGTCGGCCCCTCTTCCCCAACCTTGCTGACCACCTCCCCAGCGCCCAGGGTACCATCGACGTCTGGGACATAACCGACGGTCCCCTCTCCCTCATGCGCCAGATCAACTCCACCGACCCCCTCGGCCCCAACGCCGAGCGCCAGGACGCGCCCCACCCGCACCAGGCCGTCATGGACCCCACGGGCCGCTTCTTCGTCGTCAACGACCTCGGCACCGACACCCTGCTCGTCCTCGACTCGGACCAGGACCAGTTCGAGGTCGTCAACCGCGTGCGCGTCACCCCGGACGGGTGCGGCCCGCGCCACGGCGCCTTCCTCCCGCGCTCCGCCGAGCCGGGCCAGGCCACGCATTACCTCCTCGTGTGCGAGCTGCTCAACATGGTCGAGGTCTTCGCGCTCGACTACGCCGACAACAGCCTGCAGTTCGTGCCCACGCAGGTGCTCAGCAGCTTCGGGGAGGGCGCGCCGCCCGCCAACGCCTCCACCTCCACGGCGGGCGAGATCGCCGTCTCGGACGACGGGCTCGACGTGTACGTGTCCAACCGGAACACGGGCAACGAGACCGACGCCATCTCGCACTTCCGCGTCCTTCCCGGCGGCGGGGTGGATGGAGCGCCGCTGTCCCTCGAGTTCAGCCAGAGCATCTCCTCCGCCGGCGTGCACCCGCGCATGTTCAGCCTCTCGGGCGACGGGAGCGTGCTGTTCTCGACGAACCAGTTCGCGGGGCAGGGCCTCGTGGCGCTGTCGAGGAACGGGGGCAACCTCGAGGCGGGGACGGTCGGCGGCGGCTTCGACGTGCAGGCGGACGTCGGGGGCGTGAGCGCCGCGGTCGTGGCCAAGGGGACGCTAGTTGACGCGCCGGTCGCGGCGGTGGCGCTGGATGTGTTTGGGGAGGGCGAGGTGGGCCCGCTCTTTGTGGTGCCGGTCCCAGCTGCGGCCCAGTAGGCTGGCGTGGGAGGATGCTTTGCATAGCGTGGGAGTTTGGTGTGGAGGGAGTCCATCCGCTCTTCCAGGTTGAAGTATGCGGATGGCTTGGTTGGCTCAGTTCCATTTCTGTCTGTATTAATTAGTCCGTAGGGCGTATTAGGCGTAGGGGATGCAAAATAACCGGCTAGTCAGTGTATCTCTGTCTGGTCTTCTTGAAGAGTCGTTATCGTTGAGGTTGGGGCAAAGCCCAGATTCTAGGTCCGCCCACGTGTGAGCCCTATCGAGTTGAGTATCAGTGATATAAAGGACATCACCTCATCGAGAGATGAAACACCGGGAAACACCTGCAATTGCGATGAGATCTTGAGGGTATTCGAGCAAACGCCACTGTAAAAAGCAATCGTGTCTATCCTAGACGCCTATATAAAACGCTCCAATGCATCGCTATTTAGCTCCCCGCGCTCTGGTCTTTCGGGTTCCCGGCCCGCGGGTCCCCTTGGTCCCCTTTGTCCCCTTGGTCTCCTTTGCCCCCTTCGGCGCCAGACCATTCCCACCGTCTCGTTTCGCGCGTCCCGTCTTCGCGGTCCTCGTTGCGACTGCCGGCCTCTTTCTCGCCTCGGCCTCGCGCTTCTTCTCCTTCTCCGCTATCCGAGGACTCCTCCGAAGCGGGCGCAGAGGGTCACTCTTCTCCGCCCGCTTTTTCTTGCCTGCAGGAGCCGCAGCGCCGCGAGGTGTCTCCTCCTCGGCTACCCTACCCAGCGCAGCGGCCCGCCCTTTCCTCTTCGCGGCGCCGGTTGGAGACGGCCCGGCTGGCGGGGGTCCCGCGTCCCGACTGCTGCGCCTCGGCCGCTTCTTCTTCGGTTGCTCATCCTCGACTTCGTCGGAGGGGGCGCCACGCTTGGGACTCTCCGTGCTCGGGGCGTCCTCGACTGGCATGCCGAATATCCCATGTGAAAGCGAACGAGGGGCATCTGGTTGAGGAGAGCGTGCGACGGTACTCGGGGCGTCCTCGACTGGCGCGCCGAATATCCCACGTGAAACCCGACGAGGGGCATCTGGTTGGAGAGGGCGCTCGACAGCAGGTTCGCTACCTGATGCTTCGCCGCCACCGACGTTCTGAGTCGACGAACCCCCATGTGTAGCGTCGGGATTCCGCGCATCGCGCGCCTGGGCAATATAATCAATGAGGGTGGTCGGGTCCTCAGTCGCTTCCTTCTCCTGGAGCTCCTCATAGAGCCACTTGGCCCCAGGCAGATCATTCCATTCCGGGTTCCAAATACCGTCTTTCTGCCAGTTTTCTTTGACACTCTGGTAGGCCAGGGCATCGAGGTCCACAGCACCGCCAGGGGCTTTGTAACTCGTCTCATCCTTGATCCACTCACGCTCCTTTCGCACCTGGTACGCGAACTGGTGGGAGGGACGCGATGCCTCAGGATCACGGACAATAGGACGCAGAGACAGCCCTAGCTTGACCGGCTTGTGGGGACCCTGGATGTATCTGGTGGGTTGATGAGGTTTTGGCGGTTCTTCAGGGTTTGGAGGCCTGGGCCCAAAGATGCTGCGCGGCTCTGGAAATGCGGATTCGCGCCGTGGCTCGGGCGCCACATCGGATTCCGACTCTTCGCAAAAGTCGTCATGGCCCCATCGGCAGGACGATTTATCCGCCCTCGGATTGCAGGTCCTGTAGAAAGGACCCTCCAAATCCCTCGCCCTTCTGCGCTTGTCCATGGGATGGCTGCCCTTGGGAAACGCGGGGCCCCATTCCTACCCCCAGATGCCCTGCTCCACCCAGCGCTGGCGGACATTGTTCTCAGAGTTGGCCCTGAGGTCCGAGCTTGGATCCCACGGTAGCGTCTGCCTCCGGCTGTAGCGCTCCCCCGACAACTGGTGAGCTAAGCGTTCGGCTTCGCGTTTGGCTTGCGCCTTGAACTGGGTCAGCGGCGTCGCTTTAAACCGCGCTTCCCACTGCTTCTCTCGACGATAATAGTCGTCGAATCCGGACGGCCCCGGGGTGGGTGGCTGCGTGGTCTCCCCCGACTCCGGGCAGGGAGGCGGCGGCTCGTCGTAGCGCTGGTCCATCTCGCGCGCAAGCAGGTCAGGGTCGTCCTGGAATCGTTGGAGCGCATCGGCAACCTGCGGTATCACAGAGCGCTGGCGGGAGCTAAAAATCACTGCCATGTTTGAAGTGTCGAGAAAAGGTGGTGGAATCTGGACATGCGTATGAGCCGGAAGAAGAGGTGAAATCGTGTTCGCGCGGGTCGGGGTTTATAAAGAAGCTGCTTTCCTGCCTGGCGAGTCGTCGGGGTGTTGGTCCTGCGCTGCGCCGGAAGAGTGGGGCGCGACATGCCCGTTCAAGCGCCGAGGGCGCCGGATCCTTGGCCAATGAGAAGTCCGACTGGATGTGGACAAAGGCGCCTGTTGGTTGCAACGTCGCCAGGGCTGCGGCCGACTCGGTAGGCGCTGGGGGGAGTGGGCCTGGGACCGCCCGACTTGGTGAGGGCGCCTTCCTCGTACTGGCCAACACGCGCCAGCCGGTTTTGGGAGGAGACCATGCTGTCCAGTTGTTCCTTCCCCCACGGTTCTGAGACGACGCTCGTCAACGCACTTTCCAATTAGAAGAGCAGATATAATCTGTAAGAACGTGCTATTGGCTATGTGTGTCGACGACCAGGCCGCGACCGCGACCGCGGTTGCGGTGCTGCTGCCTGTCAGACATAGACGAAACAGGGCGGCAGTTTTCTGGCAAATGATGGACCCTCTCTGTACAAGGCCCCCGAAGTGGCTGAGGCCATCCCGCCGCGGCCGCAGACGCCCAAGTTGGACGTCTGGTCCCTCTTCGTGACTCTCGCGATGGCCATGGACGCGGCGTCCATCAGCTCCAAGCAGATGTATAATACCCGTCTTCGCATCCAGGCAGTTCATGAGGCCACCAGCGTGGGCGATTGTCGGGCTTGGCATCGCATGGTGGCCGTTGACCTGGGCCAGCGAGCTTCCGCCAGGGACATGCTGGACATGCTGTATTTCGGAGATGGACGGGTTAGCCCACGCGAGGTCCGTCCCCCCGCGGGTGCCGAGCAGGCGGCGCCTAGCCCGTCGGCCGAGGTCGTTAACCAGGGTATCACCTCCAAGGGGAAGGCGCCCCGCAGAGACCACGTCGACAAGGCGGACTGGAGGGGAGCCAACCCTCCTGCTAGGAATCATATCATGATGTTTGCCGAGCATGGGACCGTGAAAGCTGGCCCTGCCACCTCGAAGAACGCCCCGGGGCTCGTCGAAGGCTCTTCCACGCAGGGCCTATGGCTCAGCCCATCCGTCGATGCGTATGCTTCTCCAGCCGCCAGGTCGATGTGAATGCATCCCACTCAGGTAAATAGGCCTTTTTTCAACAGGTAAATGGGGTGTGAGGAATCGGTCGTTAATCACGGAGTTCGGTAAGTAGGGTTCCCGGGTCTGTATAGTTTCAGAATGTATGTAATCGTTTTATTTCTGGGTAGCACGTGAATTTATTCTATTAGATAGACAACATAGGGGATATCAGTTGGCGCGCGCTTGTGAAGTGATAAGTAACAGAGATCTATCCAGGTATCAAAGCAAGCAAGACAACACCCATCCGAGCCCACCATGCCCCGTCCCTAGTTCGTCAGGGAGACCGCCTTGCGCACGTACCCCTTCCCGTCCCCCAACACAAAGTTCTCAAAAATCCACTTCCCGACGTCGTCCCTCGTGATGAAGTACCCCATCTCGCGCCTCTCCACGACCTCGGCGTCCAGGTTCTCGACGCCGACGCGGATGCCGGTCCCGGGCTTGGCCACGCCGTCCTTCAGCAGCGTCGGCCTCACGAGCGTCCAGTCCCTCGCCCTGCCGGCCCTGAGCAGCTTTTCCATCTCCCTCTTGTCGGCGTGGGGGCCCGGCAGCATGATGTGGTAGAGCGGCGCGATGAGCAGCGGGAAGTCGCGGCCCCTCTCGCTGATGCCGGTGGAGCTGACGGCGGCGATGCGCGGGTAGGCGCCGCGGCCGGCGTCAACGAGGGCGTCGAGCGCGGAGAGGAGGGTGCGCATGGCCTTCTCGCAGACGGTCGGGTCCTCGAGGGCGAACTTGCGCGCGTTGAAGACGCCGCCGATGTTGAAGACCACGAGGTCGACGAGGCGCGAGGGGTCGGACGCGTTGGTCAGGACTTTGGAGACGGCGGCGGCGTCGTGGGCGTTGCCCTCGATGATGGTGAGGGTCGCGGTCGGGGTGCCCGGGTAGGAGGTTTCGAGGGCGGTGGTGAGGCGCGAGGGGGTACGGCAGAGGGCCTGGCAGGCGTGCGAGGCGGAGAGGGAGCGGGCGAGGGCGGCGAGGCCGCAGCCGCCGGTAGCACCGAGGAAGGCGATCGTCTTGGACATTATGCTTAGGTGGGATGATAGTGTGGGTGTAAGAGCGGGTTGATGAAGTTGTTGTTGCTGAGGTTGTGAAGTCCTGGTGGAGGAGGATATCCGTGTAAGTGAGGATAGATGTATAAGAAAGCTTTGGACTCGAGAGTGGATTGGAAAGTGTAGCTGAGAGCTTGATGAGAACAAAACAGGACGCCTTCAACATGAGGCAAGCCCTCCATTTATACTCACCTTCCTCGTCTCCCAGCATCACCATATTCAGGAACTCCGCCATCCCAACACCACGATCCTTCGTGAGCGCCGCCGATCCCGTCATCGCTCCGTCCGCGCCCGCGAATCAGACGTTCCTTCGCCGTTCCACAGCGGTTGAACCCTTGTCCCGCGTGGCTTGCGCTCCGCCCCACAGAGCCCCACCTCCACACCCTCTTTCCGTACAAAATTCCACCTTTGTTAAGCCCTTCAGACAGGTCTGTACTAGAACTTGGTGGAATAATATGGCGCTCCCCTAACAGAACAAAACGCCCCACAAGGCAGCATGAATCTGTCCGAGTCCAGGGGCCTGGTCAAGCCACCGACCCAAATCGGGAAGAATTTGCGCCGCCTGCTCTTGGGCGGCCAGCGACCTCGCGGATCTTTGCCCGCGGTGCGGCTTTAGGGGCGGGGGTCCGCCCCAAGAGCCGCCCCTAAAGCCGCCGCCGCCGCGTGTCCACCCTTTATCTGACGTCTTGAGGCGCGTCACTTGCAGGGGCTGCGCCAACCACTGGAGATTTTGATGCCTGTCGTTTTTGCAGACGTGCCTTTGCACAGCCTGCCTGCCAGGGCGTAAAAAGGGCCCTGTCAGCTCGATCATCTCAACACGCAGATCCCCGAGCCGGGTACCTGATCCATCCGACATGTCCAACGCACATCAACATCGTTTTTGAAGAGGCGGGGCCTCACAGCCTCGCTACATCCCAGAACGGTAGAAACTTGCGCGGTATAGCCCCACAGGGTTTGTCGTTGGGGGGTGGAGGGGCAAGCATCGTCCGCCCGACAAAAAAGGTATCGTGACTTACTGCAGCGTCTGCTCACGCGCAGACGCGACCACCAGCGCTTTGCGCCCTTTCGGGAAGAAGCATTTACTCCGCAGCATCGACGGCTTATCACAGGTTTGCTCGCAGTGTCTCTTATGAGGAACGAGCACTCCCAGCTCCGGGTGATGGCTTCGCCTGGGCTAGGACGGTTTCGGATTGATGGACCTCTCGCCGGCCACAGCAAGAATGCTCTTCTCCTATCTTCACCGGGAACAGAACCTTCCTTAGGATCAACAGGTGGTCTTCACACCAACTGGAGCCCTTACCGAGTATGCTCCAAGCACGCATCACAACCACCACCACTTGTCACAGGCACAGGGGTCACTCTCAACCCAAACTCAATCGAGGAAAAAAGAGGTATGCGGTATATAAAGAAGGGAATCTCAACTTCGAACCAAATGCAAATGCCGAAGCTAAAAACATATGACACCCACACCCCTCCACGAATCGGAGACAATTGCCACTCCCATATTAAGATCCTCCACACCTCACATCAGGAGCATGGCGCCGACCGCAACCACGACACCCAGCGCGCTAGCCCCCATCCTCGTCGCCGCGCCCTCGTCGCCCTCCTCGTCGTCATCCCCGCTGCAGCTCTGCGAGAAGTCGGTCGACGCGCAGCCCGCGCTGCCGCCGGAGCCCCCGTTTCCGCCGCCGCTGCCGCCGTGGCCGCCCGCGCCGCCGCCCGAGTTCCCGGGGACGTTGCTCGAGCCGTCGTCGCTGTCGTCCTCGGCGTCCATGTCCAGGCCGCTGCCCATCAGGCTCTTCAGGTTGGTGCGCTGGTTGGTGTCCTCGATGGTGTCGTTGGTGGCGGACGCGTCGTTGAAGATGTAGCTCTTGCCCTTGTTGGTGCCCGGCGCCGAGTCGGCGTCGTAGCACTCGACGGTGATCTCGGAGAAGGCGACCGAGTAGTAGCCGTCCTTCTTGATGTCCTCGTGCTCCCAGTCGATGGGGCCGCCCGCCCAGTCGACGGTGCCCTTCTCGTTGGTGTCGAGGCCGCCCGGCCAGATGGAGAGCTGCACGCGCGAGGGCGTCTGCGGGAAGTCCCACTGCGAGTGGGTCTCGTTCCACGTGTCGCTCTTCTTCTTGGTGCGGCCGACCTTGCCGTCGATGGCCCAGGTGATCTCGTCGGGGGTCCAGCGGATCTCGTACTCGTGCCAGTCGTCGTAGGTGGAGCTCGACACGCTGAGGTTCTTGCCCTGGTCGTCTGCGAGGTGGTGTTAGTCGGCGCTGTTCAGAGAAGCAGACCCGGGGTGTTTTGGGGGGGCAAACTTACACAGCGGAATGCCCTGGAAGTAGTAGTTGGTCTGCGCAGTGTCGAGGTCCGTGCCAATGAACTCGTAGTCGATCTCGTCATGGACATCGCTGTACAGAATAAAAGCCGAGACCACACCGGCGCCCCTCGAGGTCTTCATCTTGGCCTTGACGGTGCCGTACCACATGTAATGGCTCGAGGCCATGACGGTGCCCGTGCGCGAGCGGCCCTCGGGCTCCATCAGGAGCAGGATGTTGCCATCCTCCTCCTTGGTCTTGCCCTGGTAGACCCAGTCGTACTTGTCGGCCTCGCCGAGGTACTTGTCCATGTTCTCGACGCGGTCAAGGCTGTCCATGTCGTACTTCTTGCTCTCGCACACCGGGGCGGGCATGCACGAGTCGAGCGAGAAGGACGCGCGCGGGTCGCAGCCGCCGAGGCAGAAGGCGCCCACACCACACTGGCCATACTCTGTGAGGGGAGGTTAGTGAGGGGTGCCCAAGCGGTTAGGGAAGGTTTGGGGTAGGGACTCACGCGAGCAGCAGGGGGCCGACTTGGGGCAATTGTTGCCGAGGCCGCAGGAGGGCGGGTCGTCAGCGGCGAACACGCCGGTGACCTGCAGAAGGCCCGTGAGGGCGATGGGAAGGAGAGAGCCGAGCATGGTGTTCGGAATCTCAAGGATTATTAAAAATTATAAGAGCGATGGCCGGAGCGACGCTAGTAAAAAGAAGCCGAGAAGTGACTCTCGGGACTGGCGCGAAGGGACCACGGACGTTTCCCAGCGCGGATGTTTCGTCGATCCTCGAGGCGTGCTGTCGTGCACCGGGACACTGCAGCTGTCAGCCGCCGAACTGCAACACGTCTCTGAGGGGGGTTACTAGCCGGGGGAACGAACCTCGTGGAATCGAGAGCGAAAGACGTCTGGCTTTCGGAAAGAAGCACAAGCGGATCGCTCGCGAGATTTATGAAGCAGGTCACGAGCGGGTGAAAAGTGCCGAGAGGAGGCCCAATATACCGCCGAACGGGACCGAGTAACGAAAGTAACGAGCGCCGAAAGAGAGCAATAAAAAAACGAGTGTGGTGATTATATTTTCCCCGGAGTCTCAGCCACGAAACTGGGACCGGATGCGCTTTTCCACGGGATGAGGGAAGGATGAGATTGGGGAAGAAGGGAGCACGAAAGGAGGGGGGCCCTATTGAAATGAGACTGGATGCGCCGAGAAATGGGGCATGTCTGGGCGCCGCGCCGAGGGAGAGGAGGTCAGGGGACTGGGTCGTACTCGGGGCCCTTTGACGTCGTATGCCTTTCCTGAATGGGCCGAGATAAAGAGGGCGTTGCATGGAGAGGCCAGGGAGGGAAAGTGTATCCGCTACTGGCTGTCTCGCCGTGAATCACCATGACGGGCGATGTAGCAGATACCCGCCGGTCACAAGGCCGAAGCGAAGGATCATTTGGGAGGACGCGCTCGAGTCCCCCTCGATCCACCCCCGGATGCAGAATGTGGATGCTCGATGCCTAAAGGGGCAGCTCCATTGTGGAGATGGCCACCCCCAAGCCCCGGTTAGCCGGCTCTCGCTCTCGCTGCCCCTTCCATCCCGTCTCTTGGAGGGCAAAGGCCGTTTCCGGGGAACGCGCGCCCTTGGTTATCTCTCTCCCCGTGCCGCTGCAGGTTCGCAAATTGGTGGCGCACGCGGCGACCCGACATTGGCGGCCCTGCCGGATCGCCCGCAACCGGCGTGGACCCAAGCCCCGTCCATCCCATCTTTGTTGGGCTATCTCGTGTCACGACCGTTGGGGGGCGCCAGTTGTGGCACCTTCGCATGTCTCGATCGAGATTGCGCCGGTGGCGGTGGCTGCTTTTGGGAGGGGCGGGGATTTATGCATGGCTCGGCAAACGGCGAAGGTGAGGGAGGCGAGCACAGGAGAGCACCGAGGAATTGATGGTGATTGAGCTGTCAATGCCGTGCACTGGACACATCAAATCAATGATCGCCCCACCACCCACACCCACCGCGCCGGCGCTCGTATTCAGCGCAGGGTCGCTGCGCCAAGCATGGTCACGGGGCCCAGCGCCAAACATGGCTCCAAGACCCTCGAAATTCGGCGCGCCACCTCCGCCTGTCGCCTGAATTGAAGTCTGACAGCTCCCCATCATGGTGGGCTCGTATTGAATCCTCTCTGTCAAAGACACCCATTTCTCGGCACGACTGAAGTCAAAAAGGCAGCATATCTAAAATACGGAGCCCCTCCGCCGATCACCCGCGGGAAGTTCCTTCTCGACCCACGTTGTCTCTTCGCTCCCTGCCGTCCCTTCTCCATAGTTTTCCTGTCTTTCGAGGACCCTTTTTTTCTCCTGCTCGACCCACTTGGTCGATTAATACTTCTTTTTTCCTTTCGCTTTCCCGCTTGGCGCACTTGTTCGGAAATTACGGGTCCCATCGGCACGATTCCGACGCGGCGCCGCTGTTCCCGGTCCGGTGGTGTGTCTCGCATAACCAGACAGCGGCACAAATAAACAACGCGCGCGATGTTTGTGGTATTCTCGGCCATTTCCCGCGGATATGCACACCGAGATGAACCAGGCGGAGCATGTCCGTGGGCTGCTTTTTTGTCTTGTCTTACTCGTGCTTTTCAGAAACAAAAAATCGCTGGTTGAAGACTTCTGTTTACGCCCATACTCCTCGGCCCAATGTAGAGAAGCATCGCGTGCGCGCAGAACGGCGACGCCAAGCCCTCTCTCCAACCGTCGCCTTCATGCGACCCGCCTCTGCCCACTGCCGTTAACCGCTCCGCAATCCACCGGAGGAGATGCTCCTGCCTGGGAAGCCCTTGTTCAAGAGTCAGATTGGTCTAAGCGCCATACCCGCCGCGTAGTCCTCCTTCACGGATCTCGCTTGAGAAGAGCCGCGAGAGGGATCATAATAGCATATAGACAGAGGCGACGCAGTCCTGTTACGCGGGTCCTCTTACTTTTACCAATGGGACTTGGGGTTCGAGGGCGCCCACTGGCCGGTTGCTCCGACTTTGCCATGACTCCATCCGCTCATGGCAGAGGCAAATCCGGACCATGAGGCCAACCAAGGCCTGCGATAATCCTTCTATACATCGTAGGCATCGTCCCTCGAGGAAAATCCACCAGCGTAGAAGGATACGTAACCTCCCTGTATATGTAGTCTACCTACCCATCGTCCGCCCGTTCTTATATCGGCATCTCTCACTGCCGTGCAGAACTGCTGCCGCGAACGGCATCTGGAGTAGACTGCTACGGCAGAAAATCCTCCTGCTCTGAGATACCATGCAAAGAATCCCCCCGGAGAGGGAAATCCCCGGTCACACTGGGGGTTGAAGAACTTCCCCCACGTTCGACTTATACCCGAACTTACTGCTGAGTCCAGGCATAGAGGCCGGGCCCGGAGAGAAGCATTCTAACGCAAACACATGCAACGTCCTCCACCCCCGCGCCCTGCATACGCGGATACGTAACGAGCGTGGATCCAGCCGCCCGCTGGCAAGACCAGGGCACCACCTATCCTATGTTTTCTTCAAGCCCGCCCAGATAAACATGGAACAGTAAGACATCTACACGTCACTACAAACAGCAGAACATAAACTTCTTGGAATCGTCTTTATTTCCCCAACGCAAAGAAACCCTTCCGCATTAGGATCTCCGCGTCCGAACCCCGAACTGAGCCCTCCCTCCCCTTCCAATCTCCCCGTAAGAATTGGCGTACTTCATCTGTCTTTTCTCGTACTCAGGGCCCTGAATAATAACGTACTAGGAAATCCTCGGCGAGCGCCTCCTGAAAGCAAGGGTGAAAGATAATCGATGCAAAGCGCAGAAACTATAGACTTATACCCCCCCGATGTTGGCCCGCCGCATGCCACGATTGTCGAAGGGGGAACTGAATTTCTGAGTCGGCAAGACAAGCCTAGCACTACCGGTGCCATAGCGTAAAGCACAGGGTCATGTGAAATCTCGGCGCACCGAGTGAGTCCTCGTGGGAATGGCAGGGAGTCCCGAGCAATCTCGCGGGACTGACAAGACGAATCGCGAAAACTGAACGACAAAAACGACCCGAAACCAACATCCACAAATTGATACCTGATAATAGTGTCCTAACGTCCAACGTCCCATCCATGCCGTGAGGCGACCAGTCAAACTGTGCGGCAAACTCGAAACGAGCGGAAGAATGACAGGGGTCTGCGCAGAATCAAAGAAACCGACCGAAAACAACACCGAAGCGGGAAAAAAACAAGCCCTACTCCCAATCAGGCTCGGGTATCGTGGCAAGTGCAAAGCTGGGTTGAGCAGATTGAGCCTCTTCCGACCCCGGGTCAACCGGCCCGGGACCACTAGGTTGGAACACTGCCCGACGAGCGAGACTTCTACCTCTGCTTATTTTGGCCGAAGAGCTCCGGGAAGTTTTCCTTGGCGTACTGTTCACAGGCCTTGGCCGGCTTGCCGACCTTCTGCCCGATGACCTTCCATTTGTTGTTCTCGTACTCCTTGATCGCGTTGAGGAGGGCTTGGCTCTCGTCTTCCGCAAACTCGGCGTAGTGCATATCCTTGTACCAGTGCTTCTTCACACTGCCCTCGGTACGCGTGGGGAATGTCTACAGGGGAAGAGGTTAGTGCCTCGCATAGGAATTACTAGATTCGTAGGGTTAGAATCGTACCTTGGCGATCTCAGCCCAGCTCTTGCCGGCATCTCGCATCTGCTTGAGCCGCTGCTCCTCGGCCGGGGTCCACGGCGTGTTGGTGCGGCTCTTCTTCACTGGGGGCGTGGGGACCGCCGCGGCAGCTGCGTCGTCCACAGCGGGTGGGGGCGGCGCGGCACCAACGGGCGGAGTAACCTGGGGCGGAGCAGAGACGGGCGTGACAGGCGGCACCTGGGGGGCCGACGTCGCAACCGGAGTGGCGGAGGGCGGAGGACGCTTCCGCTGGCGGCTCGCGGCGGGCGGCGTCGGGGCAGGTTGCTGCTGCTGCTGCTGCTGCTGGGGGGGTTGGGGACCAGTCGGTGGTTGCGATACATTCATCGGAGGCTGAACCGGCGGAGGATGGGGATGTTGGCCTGGCTGGGGCTGTCCATAGGGAGGGAAGTCCATCCGCTGCTCGTTGCGGCGACTCATGTCCTGCTGATACTGGTGGGGGGGCGCACTTGAACAAGCAACATCCGTTAGCAAAAGAACGTCCACGGCCGGTATATGAGTCTCGAGGTACGCGACCACATGGTCGGACGTGTCCTGTCCACGGCAAAGCACCCCGTCCCTTGACGCCTTCAACCTTGTATCAAGGAAGGGAAGGCTCCAGTCTGCGGGCGTTGGCAGATGCGGAGTGCCATGGGGGCAAGGACGCAAAGGTGCACGATCATGGTCCCCCCGGCGGTGGGAACGCGGACACGAAGGCCGACCGACTTTGACCTTGGCCGGCCGTTGTCAAGGCCTTTGTGCCACGGGCCGCCGACCGGCGAGCCAAGCAGAGGCCGGAGAAGCGGGGTGGTTGGAGGAGTACATCGGGTACATGCAAGACCAAGGATGTACCTGGACCGCCCAAGTCATGCTTGGCAACGAGGATGGAAACCAGAAGAGAGGACGGCGCAGAGAAACACAAGGGTGTGGTGGTACTTACTGCATCTCATTTTGGTGCGTGTTTGGGTTGAAATACGTAATGTCCGGCACAGGGCCGACCTGCCACTGCTGCATGATCTGTGACAAACAAAAACATTAGCGACGCTGCCAACGCAGAAGGCCAATATCGGTCACGGCTGGCCGAGGTCGAAACGTCAAGGATGCGGACGCCGGGTTCCGCGGTGCGTGCCGGGGCACGAGAGAGCCTCGAAGAACCCGGCTCACCCGTTGAACGACCGTCGTCGCGGAAGGTTCGACCTCTCGCACGAAAAGACGCGACGAACGAAGTGAGGGGTATCATGAAGGGAAATCTCGACGGGTAGCCACGAAGAGATGGAAAGGAAATGCGGGAGCTTGCGAGTCGACGCCGCGATTGAAGTTACGCGCGCGCACGCAAAAACGCGCCAGCCGAAGGTGAGGTCGTGCGCAGTTTCCGCCACGACGACACGGTCGAGCAAGCACGCGCGAAGGTATCGCGACTGGGGGGAGAAGATAACTGGAATTGCTACTTACGGGCGAAGTATTTCTCTGAACCGGGGTGTAGAATGCGGTGGTGTCGATAATGCAGAGACGTATCTGCCTCGCTGTTCAGACGACGGCGACAAATGGGTAACGCGCACCCGACAAAGGATACACGAGGGTCGTCCCAAGGCGAGAGGAACCCAAGACCACCTGGCTGAAGCGAAGGCGGGATTTGTGGGCTTTGGGCGTCGAGGACCTGGATGACAGGAGCGAAACGCGAAACGGGCAAGTACCTCTTGGTGACGAGACAAGAGAGAGGGCGGAGGAACTTGGAGGAAAAGTGACCTGCGGCTGCGTGCTGGAATCTGCTCCGACCTGGTTCCTTGTGGGGACGATCGAATGTAGCTGTGGGACAGGGCGGACAAACTTCACTCGACCTGGGGACGCGAGGTACTCGGTTCGAGGATGGAGCTTGATGAAGGCTTCACTTGCGCAACCGAAAGGGAAATACCTGGACCCTTTTTTTTTGCCCTGCAGAATGGCGCGGATCGAGATCGTGTTTGTTGGAAGGGATGAAATTTCTCGACAGTGGGTTTGGGGAAAGAGGAGGCAGGGTGGCGTGGCGAGGTAACGCGGTACTTTGTTGACCGTGAAAATGGCCGGGAAGGTACTGGTCGCGGAACTGTGGCGCCTGAGGAAGGAGCCGAGGGCAATTACGTGTGCGCCTGTTTGTTATGGCACCTGCCTTGGAGGTCAGCCGGTGAGGAGACTGGGAGTTTTGCGACCTGCCGCGTCTGTTTGACGAACGGAAGGCGGCAAGGGAGGACCGAAGTCAATTGAACAGTGATGCCAATTCCTGGCTGGGGTAACAAGAAAGGGCGGGTTGGCGCGATGAAGTGGATATCGTCGCCGAAAACGCGTTTGCAGGTGATGGATGGAGGGGGGAAAGTCTCCTCGACAAGATCGAGTACTCCGTACCTTGGGGTGAAGTAACTGGTGGTTCTTTGGTTCTTTGGTTGACACTTCAGGTTCCCCAGCTGTCCCGTTTTGGTTGAAGTCGTGGGGGGGGAAGGTGACCAGGGCGCGAGGGGAAACACAGACTTTCAGAGTGGAGGTAGCCTGGGACGTCGAGTAGACAGGGCAAGGTGAAGGGGAAAGGGAAAGAGAAATGGGGGGGTGTGTGCTTCCCCGGTAGGTTGGGATGTACAAACGATTTGTACAAATACTTCAGCTTTGCTTTCGCGTGTCCCTGGTCACGTCAGATGCCCGTGACTTCAGGACCGTGGAGCCGAGGGAGCAGCCAATAATACGCGCAAGCACAGCCCACTTTCTGGGCGAGTCGAGGGAGGCAATTTTCATTCACGTCTTATCATTGGCCCAGATACACTGCCCCACTCAAAGTCTCGCGCCCCAATGTACAAACGGCCGACGTATCACCGCTGATTGGCTGGCGACTGGGCAAAGATCAAGGAAGGAGGCCCACCTGTCGCGCCTGGTTCGACTCACCCGACGAGAGCCATTGGCCTCCTCACGCCAGGAAATTTCCTTCGGAATGGAAAAGGGCTCAAGAAAACCCTACAGTGCCATTTCTGGGGGCGATGGGGGCGCGATGGCAGTTCTCTGCAAAGGCGGAGGCTTCTGATATCAGGATATCAGGGCCACGAAAACCGGAAGGTTCGCACGCAGTTTAGTGGGACGGGAGCCACAATCCGCACATAGGACACGGCTTGCCCCAGCCAGGTACCCTGTACGGACGGGGCCCGTATCTCGTGTACACCACCTGCTGTACCCATACCAAGCTCATCCGAGTGTACCTTGCAACAAGCTCACTCATATCATGCCATTTCAAGCGAGAGCTGCCTGCTTCAAACAGGAGATGTCACCGACAGCAGTCGCGACCGACGCTGTCCTCCCGAGGCAAGACACGTGCCTTTCTCTGCTCCTGTCGCGGCCACTTCAGACCGGACGGCGATCTGAACAGCGTTAGCATGGAGAGCACGGCATGGTGGGCGAAAAGTACTTGAAATGAGAGTCCTTCGACATGATGCAGTGTCCTGGGTGGAGCAGGGGTATGACAGGTCCTCAAGTACCGGGACCCGCGAGGCTCATGAGGCCCAAGGTTCCCGAGTATCGACCCCGTGCATCGGCCAGATCGAGGTACTCTGGGGAGAGAAAACCCGGGAACGATGGCAATCTATAATAAGACAGCCCTATGGCCCTTGGCTTGACTTGAGGACCCATCGCGGGTACAGTCCGCTACTTTCGACGTCCCTTGCAGCCGGTGCGGCTCAGTTTGAGTTCCTGAGAGGTACAACGGGCGGAGTGACAATTCTCCATCCTCGATCGTTTCCTGTGCTTCCCATCGCGACATGGCTTCTTCCCACCAGAAGACCGGTAAAACTTGGAATTTTCTCGGGAGCTTTGAGATGGATTCGGCTTCACTATCGGACGAGATCCGCGACGAACAGCCGGTTGCCCGGGCCATTCGTAGCCTCACCACGGCTGCCACGGCGAGCGCCCGCGGATTCACCACCCCCCTGAGCGTGGCCAGCGGTTCCCCTCGCCACAGCGGCGCCGTCCACCCATGGTTCCACCGGCGAAGATGTGCGGGAAGAGAAGCCTGAACCGGAGAAAGTGGAGGCCAGGCATTACACCTGCGTAGTCGGAGCGACAAGCAGCACTCGAACGTCACCGGACCACTATTAACCCCCAGCTCATCCAGCTCTTCGACGGCTCCATGCCGCCCACACGAAGCGTCTGATTCAAGTAGAAATGCACGGCGCGCCCGTTTCGGAACACAATTCATGCGGCCGTCGATCGCTGCTGGGGAACGAAACAATGCGGGTCGCAGCGCGGCGGCACCGAGTTGCAGCCTTGGTTTGAGATTTAGCGGGCCTACCAGCCGACGGAGAGGGTGGCCCACGAGACCGACGGTTTGGGGAGTCGAATACGAATTCTTCGGTGTGAGTAGGGAGTCGCATGTCCTGACCGGCATACTACGAATGGAAGTCCGGCGGACTATCATCTATGGAGAAGCCCTCGGCTGTTGAGGCTGGAGTGATGGATGAGGCTCAATATTGGGCTCATGCAGTGGCGTCAGTGTGGACTTGGGCGCTTCACAAACCCTGGGTGGACGAAGGACGGACTCCCCCTGTGCATTACGATGCGAAGCTAGGAACGTGGTTCTCTTAACCCCTCCAATCCTTCGAGAAGGACGATCGGGCGAGAGCAAGCAGCGAGATGGGATGAAGATGTGCCCTCGTCAGATAATGGAGGACTGAACCACCGGAGTCCCTGGTTTCCACCGTCTTATTAGGCGATCCTGTTCGCTCAAGTCCGATGGCGGCGAGTATGAGGTGGGACGATGGGAGATCTCATCAACGCTGGGATGGCCGACCGGTGATCATCAAAGGGCGGGGGCATGGCCCTCTCAGGTGCCCAGATTCTGACGATCTTACGGGGCATTCTCAGACGGTGTATTGCATCTGCCAAGAGACATTCTGTGTGCGTTTCGAAAGTGCCTAGCTGTTCGAAACCATCTGGCTGCTGAACGTGCTTTCGGTTCCGGTCAGAGAGAGCAAGCCAAATCCCCTCGGTAGCCCTCGGTGGAGTTGGGCTTACGCCAACCCGAACAAGATGGAGTTTGCTGGGTAAGTCTGATGCTTCAACCCCGCTGTCTGGCCATGGCTGGGTGGATCGCCCACGCTGATCCAATGCGTTGCGATCCAATGCGTTCTGTTCTGCCAAGAGAGGGAGTGAATGCTGAATCGTTGGGCTTTCCTCCCAAGTAATACACCCATTATCTGCAGAATAACGGATGGCAGATCCACCGAGATTAGAGGCGCCTGCCTCCTTGGCATCATGGCTTCATTGGACGCCTACATCCAGTATTAGACTTCCGATGAAGTTAAGCGGCAAAGGAGAATCGCAATCAATCCGAGGCTGTTGTTGCAACGGTATGGCCTGGGAGAAACGACGCTTGCCAGCTGAGCTTGCGAGTGACTTTAACCTCTCGGCATCCGGGCTGCTGAAACCGCCCACGAGGCTGTTTCTGCGACTCCAGTCCGACACTGGAAACCAAAACATGTCGAATCAAAGGGTAAACAAGGTAGCGTCGGTCTATAGCCACCATTCAGGGTCCCATAACACTACGTAGCAGCCACATCTTAATCGCGAGGCGAACTCCGTGGAGCAAGATCTCAACACCCGCTGCCAGGAATGTCGATCCGGGAAGACAGGGTAAAAAGTAAGGGATCAGTGAAATCCAGGCGCCATGGTCGATGTCGACAGACCCGTTCCCGGCAGTCTATTCTGCGATAAGTACTTGTAGGCTGGTATAACGGTGAGAAGGGCGCGAGGCATGAATGGCGGCCGCTGGGGCCGCAGGCTCAAGGCGTCAAGTCTGATACCGAATCGAAATTGCACCAGCGTCTTAGCGAGTTTCAAGGGACAGGAACCCAGGACCCTGCCGGTCCCGAACAAAAGACGCCGCGAAACGTAAACGCCCGGGGTAAGGATGCACCGATCAGCATAGCAGCAAAGTCCGAGATGCGGTGCTGCGAGTGTGGGGTATTGGCACAGAATATGGATCATTCCAACTAGGCTTGTCCAGGCTAAATTATCGAGAGAAGGTGCGAGCTTGAGGTCATGGAAAGGAGCGATGCAGGAACAGTCCCCCCAGGATCAGTCTTTCGGTGGGTGGGTCCTGTCAGCGGCAATTGTGATGGCAGCTGGAGCCAATAATATGGGGCCGGCCTCACAGCGCACCTGCCGCCTGACGTTTCGCCGCTTCCGGCCTCTCGGGGCGGAAGGTGCATTAGAACGCAATTGGGACGGTGTACTCCCTCCATCATGGAAGGAAGGAGCGATCTGCTCGGGTCGTCAGCCGGACCCCTCTTCGTGATACACCAGCAATGCTCTTGATGTACCCGAGCGCTTCCCGGGAAGGAAGACAGCTTGTTGGCTTGTTGAAGCGTTTCTGTCACCGCCTCGGGGAGCCCTTCCCCAAACATCACCCAAGGTCTGCGTTGAGGCCACAGGAGCCAGCCATGCTGCCCGCTTGCTCGTGCTTCCGGAATCTTCAAGCCACCGTCGGCGGCCCCTCGCAGGCTATGATTGGGGCCCCGCGATGTGCCTCGCAGCAAGCTCCTGCGGGGAAGAAACGCCACGCCGTTTCGATACTGACAACTTCAAACCAAACAGGGATTCTCCGGTTCCTGTCTCAGAGCCCCTGCGAGTATGCAGTGGTATCTACCTCGGCTTGAAGTCACTCCCGCCGAGCCATGGCGGAGAAACGACCTACTGGCCTTGTACTCCGCCACGGTGCCCACGGGACAAGCGGCGTGGGGCGCATTGGCCAATGATATCGCCCAATTCGCTGACAGCACGTTTCTGGAACACAAGCGGCGGCAGCCCCACGCCCAACGTCAACCCGTCAGACACCTCGACTTTCCAAAACCGGCCCCCGAGCCTAGCGCGGCCCCTCCCACCCCAAGCACGGCAGAAATAGAGTTGAGAGCCGCCCAATGGCTGCCGGAGCGGCGCGTGGGTTTCCATGCAAGCCTCGATGAAGGGGTCCCCTGGCTAGTGCTGCCGCCCCGTCACGCTCGTCGACTCGAACCCTTCTCCCGCTCCCACTCGCAGCGCGAGGCGTTGTTTACGGGGTCGTTGTTTAGTTTCGCGATTCTGCCTCCGGCCCCCTCGGGGGAAAGTTGTGGCCCTTATGCGGCCGGTCATGGCCGTCACCGAAACAGCCCGTGCTCCACTAGGTTGCTCTGCAGATTTTGGTCCGCTCCGACCATGCTACTCCGGGGGTCGACGGCGGCTGCTGAGGGCCTACCGAGGCCAAAAGGATGGCCGGCGCGGGTGACGAAATACAGGAAACATGCAAGGATCCCAGTCTCGATTAGTTGGCTGCTGCTGCGAAGGAGCCTGTCTGATACATACGCAGGCCAAGACTCGTTGGCAGCGCACAGAGGATGCGATACCCGCGCACGTCCGCTCTATCCGAGAACTCGAGGCACCAGGGTCTGACCTGCATATGACCCAGCCGCAGGGCCCACGGTACCTGAGCTGGGTCCCACTCTCCACGTCTTGGAACACGACGGGGGTGGTTATGGCGTCCCATCTGTGGCAGATGTTGTCCAAATCGGACAGAAAGTTTATGCTAGCATGGAACGCCCCACCCGCGGCCGCGTTCCACACCCTCAAGCGCCCCCGGCACGGCTCTCAAACTAAACTTTATACTTTGCTTCCGTTATGGACGCCCTTGGCACTCCCTTACCCCCCCCTGCCCCCTCCGCCACCCCTCCCCTACCCACAACTGCCCTACGAAGAGGATGAGGCTTTGCCGGTCCTGTAGCCCCGGCCTCTGTAACACGCCCAGCCCTCGTCCTCGCTCGCGATCGTAAACATCCGCTCCACTAACCCACCCACGCCCCTTGGGTGCCCCCTGGGCGCAGGATGTACCTTATCCCGAATTTGGGAAAGCCGACAGGGAAACACTAGGCGGGATGTGTCGTCTCGTAAACCGCCTTGGAACCATTATATCCATCTCTTGTTCCCGTCCCCATCCGCCTCCTCTTGTTTCTCCTTCCTTTCCTCTCTTCCTTTACCCCTTCTACACCCTTCGGGTTCAAACCTTTTCTTGTCCATAACTTCGTTTGTTCAAAGGTGCTCCAGACGCTTCATTGCGTTCCTTCCCTTCCTTTTTTCCATTCTCTTCTTCGCAGCTAGACTTTACTTTCTTTTATCACCCAACTGGCTTGGCTGCTTACATTCTTTTCTTCTTGGAAACCACCTTGAGAACAATACGGATTTATTGGAACATAATTCTTTCATTTCGAATACCCTTATACCAGGTCAATTTGCGCTTCGTTCGGTTTTCCTCCATCGTTTGTTTCCCTTCTTTCAACTGCTCCTTCTTTCACAACGGCACGGCCAAACTTCAGTCGTCAAGCAGACTCCCGTGAGAGTCCAAGTTTTCCACCACCCGCGAGACGACGACCGTCGTTGTTGAGAGAAAGCATCGGAAAGGGACAGCTGGAGAGCCGCAACGACTCCCCCCGTCTAGCTTTTACGACCACAGCCCGCTTAAATTCGGGACTTTTTTTTCCAACCCTTCGATTCGTATCACAGCTCGGTTCTGTCGACCTCTTTTTACACCACATCTTTTCTCTTGAGGGAAGACCTCTTACACCCTCATTCAAATCGCAATATAAACTTGCGGTTTCTCCTCCGACAATTGGCACCGCACCGGAACAATAACGGCAAGAGAGAAATCCACAACCGTCGATATGGCACCCACGATCCCGCTTGCCCCGCAGTCGGCTTACACGCCCACGAGCGACGCCATGGCCCGGCACGAGTACGGCGTCACGAAGACGCGGAAGACGGCTTCGACCGGAGGTGGCAGGGCCTGGAGTGAAGAAGAGGTTCGTTTTGAGGGGTTTCCCATATGTGCCCGGTTTGGGGCTGCTGAGAGCGGGGACTAACACGGACTTGCAGGAACTGTACCTCCTCCAGACGCGCCTCCAGAAGATGCCCTACAAGCACATCGCGGCCCACCTGAAGAAGACGGAGCTCGCGTGCCGCCTCCACTACCACCAGCTAAGCCACGGCAGCAACCGCCGCAAGCGCACCACGTCGGTCTCGTCGGGGTCCTCCAACGGCCACCACTCGCCCCTGATGCCCCTCACCACGCAGTCGCCCATCCGCGAAGCCCCGACCTCGCGGTCGTCGTCGCCCCCCGGCAGCGCGAGCAGCTACGTGCCGAGCTCGCCGCACACATCGGGCGGCGTCGGCGGCCCCCTGCAGCTCCCCAGCATCGTGGGCGGCCACGCCTCGCCCCGGCTGCCCGCCATCCTCCCCAAGCCCGCGGCCATGACGCTGCCGCCGCTCAGCACGAGCCCCACGCGCGGCTACCCGACGCCCCTCCCCGAGCCGCACAGCGCCGCCCTCCCCTCCGCCACCTTCCCGCCCCTCAGCGCGCCCCTCAGCGCGCACCCCACCACGCCGCCCCTCCGCCTCGAGTGCCCCGTCCTCCCGCCGCCGTCCGCGCGCCACGCGCACGTCGACATGCCGCGCCTGCAGGCCGTGTACACGGCGCACCGCGGGGGGTTCTGGGCGGCCGTCGCGGCGGACTACGGCGGCAACGCGAACCCGGCCGCGCTTGAGCAGGCCTGGAAGTCGGGGGGCTGCTGCTCGCATCAGGGGCCCGCGCCGCTCACGCCGGCGGCGAGCCCGGATAACTCGGCTGGAGAGAGCAAGGATAGGACGAGGATCTCGGCGATTCTTGGCATGGAGGCGCATCCTAGGTCGCCGCAGGATCACCTGATGGTTAGGCGGATGGAGGAGGAGAGGTGTGTCGTTGCGGCGAGCGCCTAATGGCTCTTCTGTGAGCCAGGGGATTCGGTGGAAAGGATTCCTGTCTGCCTTTCGTTTCGTGTATTACATATTGCTTACCGGCCCTGCCCTCCTCCTGGACACGACATGTTCCCTTGCGGCAATGTCTGGTGTTGGGATGGGTAGTGAAAGCCGTCTTCGGTGCAGTCTTGCGCATACTTATGTCACCATTTCCTTTTCATCTCTTTTCTGTTTGGGTTTCGGGAGGATCGAGGTCCTCGCCGAGAATGGGCAATGTGAATGCCCATGCCCACAAGGGCGTACACAATGACGATGAAATGGTCATGACGGGAGTTGGGAAAGGGAAAGTTATGTATGCAATGACCATGTCGTTTTCCTTTGTCACAGGATAGCTTTGTCCTCGGGAGTTTCCCTTGCGAAACGCAAAAATGCTTTGCGGCGCCGAATGAGATGGGATCTTTGTTCCCGTCCGCACATTGGTCTCGTCAACGAGTCTCTGCTCTTAGTGATGTGTGTGAACGGTGAAGAATAGGATACTCTCCGTCTCTGGAGTGCGAAAAGGTGGCCAAAAGTTGGTGAAATGGAGGCTACTGGCCTCTGGCAAAGGCGATGCCGAACACGTTTCCCTCCGTCCCACAAGATGTGCGGGTGCCGGAGGTAAGACCCGCTCCGGCTCCGACGCTCCGGGCGATATGGCGGCGGACCAGGAGCGGGATGCCCCACGTGTAGGGTCGAGCAGGGGGCTGCCGCCAGCTCCCACCGGTGATTATTCCACACACTCCAGTGCCTTTGATAGTGCTTTCGAGTGTCAACATTGGAAGTGGTGTTCACTGGCATTGGATTCTGTTGGGAAACGCCGCTCGAACATGTGACCCGGTTGCCAGTGGTCCACAACGAGGGGCACATTTTACCCCTCCTCGAGCCCGGAATCGGCCATTGGGAGCGCTGCGCTGTTCGGCCCCTCCAGACGTCGATTCCGTGCTGTTACGTATGTGCTTACATGTAGGTACCAGATGCACCTTCCGCTTCCACGTGCATGCGGCGGCATTGCCTTGGTTGCTGGGAAGGCGCATCTAGAAGGGCCAGGGAGCCAGGGAAGGAGCGAAGCTCAGCCTAGAATCGAGCACGCTAGTCTCCACCCGGTCATCCAACGCCTCGTAATGCCTCGATTCCTAGAGGCCAGCCTGCGGGAGCGGGTTCGGAGAACATTGGAGAGGGGCGCACACAGCTACCTTCCAATCGGGTCACTCCTGTCCTGATTGTTTCGTGTTTCCCCCGGCACCCGTTCGATTCCACCCTGCTGGTTCGTGACCTCTGCCGTGCCGCGCTGCATGCACGAGGCGATAACTCCCGGGTCTGGATTCCTCATTTCGAATCTCGTTTCGTCATAGAAGAATTTCTTGAGTCATGGTCCCGTGCCCCATCGAACTCCAGTTCTCACAACCATCCGTTCCATGCTATCTGAGTTGAACTCGACCCCAACGATACATCACCTTAGTGTACCTTCCCCTCCGTCTCCCGTCACTCTCTTGCTCCCCACTTGCCCGAACACTATTCCCAGAGAAGCCTAGAGGGATAAGTCTGGGGTGGAGGTAGGTCTAGTCTTCTTGACACCTGGAGGGTCCCGCCGCGGGGTTCTTTTTTGATTCTCGTCACCGATATCGCGGCTCCGAATCTCACCGCCACTCACGAACCGTAGCCGTGGGATTAAAGAAGAAGACTCACACTCAGCGTCTAACATTTCCGCTTTTAGAAAGTATACATATTCGTCGCGTCTACTTGCGGATAGCCGAGCCCCCTAGTCTTTCTTGCTCCCTCCATCGCCAACGCCCCCTCTTTACCGGATTGGACAACTTTGGGGGTGAGCAATCTCATCGTTCCGAGAACAATTGTGCTCTCACTAACTCCCACAAGCTGTAGCCACTCCTACCTACCTTTCATATAACTATACACCCAACTATAGTCACAATGGCGGCTACAGACGCCTCGGGGCAGGACGGCCAGGGCTACGTTCAATTCAAGACCCTCCCGCCCGGCGGCCCGCTGAACCGGTGGTCCCACGCCGTCACCAATGGACATGACTTCCCCGGCGCACAGGTGAGTGAGGCCTATTCTCTGGATGCCGCGTGGTGCTAACTGTGTGGAGGCCATGCTTTACGGTGCTGGCGTCCCGAATGAGGAGATGATGAAGAATGCACCTCAGGTCGGTGTTGCGACGGTGTGGTGGGAGGGGAACCCATGCAAGTGAGTGATCCTAGGGCTCTGCGTGTTTGAATTCTGGCTGACATATACCCTACAGCATGCATCGTGAGTTGCCGCCCTGCCTCTGCTGTGCCTCTGAGGGTGATACGCTCAACTAACACTCCACTCACAGTGCTCGATCTCGGAAAGACGGTCAAGCGTGCCATCGAGAGCCGCGGCATGATCGGCTGGCAGTTCAACACCGTCGGTGTATCTGACGGCATCACCATGGGCGGCGAGGGTATGCTCATATTTTCTCATCACCCCTGTCCGATGCCCCCTAACACATCCCAGGCATGCGCTACTCCCTCCAGACCCGCGAGATTATCGCCGACAGCATTGAGACCCTCACCTGCGCCCAGCACCACGACGCCAATATCTCCATCCCCGGCTGCGACAAGAACATGCCGGGTGTCATCATGGCCGCCGCCCGCCACAACCGCCCCTTCATCATGATCTACGGCGGCACCATCCGCAAGGGCTACTCCAACCTCATGGAGGACCACATCAACATCTCCACCTGCTACGAGGCGTCCGGCGCCTACATCTACGGGAGGCTCCAGGCCAAGCACCGCGGCGACGAGCCCGGTCGCGCGCCGTCGGACGTCATGTCGGACATCGAGAAGCACGCATGTCCCGGTGCGGGCGCGTGCGGAGGGATGTACACGGCGAACACGATGGCCACGGCCATCGAGGCCATGGGACTTTCGCTTCCGGGGTCGTCGTCTTTCCCGGCCACCTCGCCCGAGAAGGCGCGCGAGTGCGAGCAGGCGGCCGAGGTGATCAAGATCACCATGGAGAAGGATATCCGGCCGAGGAAGCTGCTGACGCGGGCAGCGTTCGAGAACGCGCTCGTGCTGACCATGATCCTCGGCGGGTCGACGAACGGTATCCTGCACTTTCTCGCCATGGCTAACACGGCGGACGTCCCGCTGTCCATCGATGATGTGGACCGCACGTCCAACCGCACACCCTTCATCGCGAACCTGGCGCCCTCGGGCAAATACTACATGGAGGACCTTTACAAGGTGGGCGGCACGCCCGCCGTCCTCAAGATGCTCATCGCGGCGCAGTACATCGACGGCAGCATCCTTACCGTCACGGGGAAGACGCTCGCGGAGAACGTGGCCGACTGGCCGTCGCTGGATCCCGGCCAGCAGATCATCCGGCCGCTGTCGGATCCCATCAAGAAGACTGGCCACATCCGGGTGCTGAGGGGCAACCTGGCGCCCGGCGGCGCTATGGCCAAGATCACGGGGAAAGAGGGCCTAAGCTTCACGGGGCTTGCGAGGGTGTTCAACAAGGAGCATGAGCTGAACGACGCGCTGGCCAAGGGCAGCATCAAGCGCGAAGACGGGAACCTTGTGCTCATCGTCAGGAATGAGGGGCCGAAGGGAGGGCCCGGAATGCCGGAGCAACTGAGGGCCAGCGCGGCGATCATGGGGGCGGGCCTGAGCAACTTGGCGCTGGTGACGGACGGGCGGTACAGCGGTGCCAGCCACGGGTTCATCGTGGGCCACGTGGTGCCCGAGGCGGCGGTGGGCGGACCGCTGGCGCTGGTGAGGGACGGGGACGTGGTGACGATCGATGCGGTGGGGAACAGGTTGGACGTGGACCTCACGGACGAGGAGCTGGCGCAGAGGAGGGCGGAGTGGAAGGGCTTTGAGCCCAAGGTGAAGAGGGGCGTGCTGGGCAAGTACGCGAGGCTCGTGGGCGATGCGAGCCACGGGGCGGTGACGGACCAGGACTCGAAGTGGTGGTAAGGGTATAGAGGGTTCAGGGAAAACTGGATAGAAGAGGGATTTGTGATATACAAAATGTGTGTTCTGCTAGGTTTCTAGAGTCTGTTATGTGTTGAAGCTTGAGAGTTCTCTTTGGCGTCCTGGAATGCTGAAGTGGGCCGAAGCAATTATTCGGGCCAGCTAGTGCCAACTGCCATCACCTGTCCTATCCACCGTCCCCAAACCGCATTCTAATTGATCCCAAGCTCCCAATTTTTCTTCGACCGCATCAATCTATCCAGACACGCTCGCTCCCACCCACAACAGAGGCACCGCGCACGCCTCCCCCACCGAAACCATGCCGCCGAGACTCCAACTACCGGGCGTTGTCCCCGCCCGGCCGACCGCCTCGCTCACGAGCCTCTTCGCGGGCCTCTCCCTGCAGGCGCCCACGCCCGGTGCGGTCCGCGCCGCGCACATCCTCGCGGACCTCTCGCATGGGCCCGGGGCGACGAAGGAACGGAAGAGGGTTGGTCGCGGCTCGTCGTCGGGCCATGGAAGAACGGCGGGTAGGGGTCATAAGGGAAGGAAGGCGAGGGGTACAGTGAACCCCTGGTTCCAGGGTGGACAGACGCCCTTGATTCGGAGCAAGGGAAGGATGGGCTTTGACAACACGTACGTTTGCCCCCCTTTGTTAAAATCCCGAGAGCTCGCTATTCGACGGCCCCCCTTGGGAAACCCACGGCCACAGAAGGAGGATCGTGCGGGATAGTCTGATATTACAGTTGCTGACCCCCGATGCAGCGGCGCGCAGAACCTCTCCGTCACGAACCTCGACCAGATAAAACAGTGGATCGACAACGGGCGCCTCGACCCCAAGCAGCCCATCACGCCCAAGGAGCTCATCGAGTGCGGCATCATCGGCTCGGTGAAGGACGGCATCAAGCTCCTGGGCCGCGGCTCGCCGCACTTCGACCACCCGATCACCATCACGGTGTCGCGCGCGTCCTCGTCGGCCATCGAGGCGGTGGAGAAGGCGGGCGGCAAGATCACGACGCGGTACTACACGAAGCAGGCCATCCAGCGGCTGCTGGAGGGCAAGAGCCTGCACACGAACGAGCCGCTGCCCGTGGGCAAGGAGCACGTGGAGCGCGTGGTGGACGAGGCGAGGAAGACGGGGTTCAAGTACAGGCTCCCGGACCCGACGGCCAGGTGGGACATTGAGTACTACAGGGACCCGGCGCACAGGGGGTACCTGAGCCACCTGCTGGAGGAGGGCCAGAACCCCAGTTTGTTCTTCGGCGTGCCGAGCGAGAAGAAGGCGGCGAGGAAGGCGAAGAGGCACGTCAAGGAGGCGGAGGAGGAGAAGCTGTTCTAATGTAGGATATAGATCTGTGGGTGTGTGGCATTGGGGAGAACCATGCTGGATGGGGAGGGGGGAGACCTCATTGCGGGTTGTGGCCCTTGTACAAAATAGCTGTATAGTGAATTTTACTGAGCATATAGATCCCAATCGGCCCTCCGGCCACCATGGGTGTTCCAGTTGAGATATGGGGAGACTGAGGGGGATACATGTTACACGCAAGGGGGAATCTTGAGCGTGGTACAATCCCATTGTCACGCTGCTCTCAGCGAGGTGTAAGCCGCCTAAACCCACCGGTGTCCGCTAAGCCGGGAGGCGCTCGGCGGGCTGGCGGCTGTCAGCGCCCCGCCCCGCAGCAGCGCGCGACACTGATCAACCCCAAGACCTCTCTGCTCCATGTTTCACCCCAAACGCATCCCTCGAAGCTCCCGTGTTTGCCTCCCGCGAAATCTGACCTCGCCTCTCACGACGTCAAATCCGTCTGGCGCTCCGACTCTAGTCCCTACTGCTGGCGTTGTACGCGCTTAATTGCCTGGGCCTGGGACAGCACCGACCCGGTTTTGGGGCGCTCTGTGTATCGACGCACTCGCCATCCGCAGCCGCGCAATCGTCATCGCTCCGTATTTCGCTTCGTGACGAGGTCGAGAGAGCTCGACCTTGCCCATCCCCGTGCCGACCGTCCGCGATAAGAATTGGAAGCTACAGCTATCTAGCCCCCCCGAAGCTACAGCCGAGCCGATACGATCAGGCCACCCAAACATGTCCCTCTTCGGCGACTCGCCGCCCGGCGAGAGCCCTCCCCCCTCGCGCTCGCGCACCCTCTTCTCCAACGACGATACCGCCAAGTCCTCGTCCCTCTTCGACGACGGCGACGACGGCGCGTCCTCTCCCTGGGAGGCGCCCACGCCCCGCCGCAAGTCGCGCGCCGACCTGGTGCGCAGCCTGCTCCGGCCCTCGGACGTCCCCGCCTCCTACATCGAGGTCTTTGACAAGATCCTCGAGGAGGACGACGGGGGCAGCCTGGGCAAGATCGGGCCCGCGGGCGTGCGCAGGGTGTTCTCGTCCGGCCGGATCAGCGCCGAGAGGCGCGACGAGATCCTTGGCATCGTGGGAGCTGGGGACGGCGGCGAGATGGGGAGGAACGAGTTCAACGTGCTACTGGCGCTGGTGGCGCTCTCGCAGGAGGGGGAGAAGGCGAGCCTTGATGCCGTTGACGAGCGGCGCGGAGGTGAGTTTCTGTCTTTGGTTTATCTGTTTCTCTCTTGCGGTGTCGTTGTCTCCGGGGAGCTTCCAGGAGCTGCGACCGCGATCTGCGGCTCCACTTCAGGTGGCCGTGGAGAGCTTGCTATCACTGGCCTTCATCCCTGCCGGTGCACAGCGACACCACTGTCACCTGGGGTGCACCCACTGATTGGCTGTTCACTTTTTGTCCCCTCGAGCCGTCGTATTGCGAGCGCAAGTCCAATGCAAGCAATTAGCGGGGATTCTGGGCCCTTTCTTTCCCTGCTGGAACCCTTCCCCAAATTGCCTGAGCTCCGCAAACGCCCAAGAAGAGCTCGCAGCTAATTTCACGAAACCCCCCCAACGACCAGACCTCCCGCAGCCGAAACTCACGGGAATAAACCACGAGCCCGAGCCGCCCTTGTCCGACCTCGCCGCGAAGCCGCCGCAGAAGCCGCCCGCCAAGCACCAGCCGTCGACGCCGCCGCGGCCCGGGCCCACGATGGACGACCCGGACCCGTGGAACACGCCCGACGTGCACAAGGGCCACGCCCACGCCGAGGACGACGTCCCCGCCACGCCCGAGTCCGACGCCCCCAACGGCGGCGGGCCGCAGGACGCGGAACAGCACGCTTCGGACGACGGCAGCTTCCCTTCGATGACCGCGTCGACGCCCGCGGGCCCCACGCGCTCCGCCTCTGGGTACGCAGACCCGGCCTCGCCCTCCCGCCATGCTGCGCCCCCGTCGCAGCCGGCCCTTCAGAATAACAGTCCTGCAGGGTGGGGTGGATACTACGAGAACGCCGCGCAGTCCGTCGGGTCCCCCGGCGGCTTCGTGGAGCCGGCGAACCCGTTCGGCAGCAACCAGCGGCTGTCGGCGGGCGGGGGAGGCTCCGGCGAGCCGCCGCTGCTGAGGACGGCCAGCGGGCGCACGGGGAGCGCGCTCGAGGAGGTCGTCTCGGTGGGGCTGATGCCCGAGAAGGAGGGCTTCTTCCTGTTCCAGCACCACAACTACGAGGTGACGAGCTCGCGGCGCGGGAGCAAGGTCGTGAGGCGGTACAGCGACTTTGTGTGGCTGCTGGAGTGTCTGCATAAGAGGTACCCGTTCAGGGCGCTGCCGCCCTTGCCTCCTAAGCGGGTTGCAGGTGGGTTTCTTGTCATTATAAGTTCGAGGGACCTCGCTGACCGGCTCTAGTTAACGGGAACCACCTATCGAATGATCGGTCGTTCATGGAGAAGAGGCGGAGGGGTCTAGCGAGGTTCCTGAGTGCGCTCGTCAGGCATCCGGTGCTGTGCCAGGAGCAGCTGGTCGTCATGTTCCTCACCGTCCCGACGGTAGGTGTACCTCTCCCCCTTGCTCCCCGTCTCCGAACGCCCCGCTGACAACTGCCCAGGAACTCGCCGTCTGGCGCAAGCAGGCCACCATCTCGGTCCAGGAAGAGTTCGACGGCCGCTCCCTGCCGCCGACGTTGGAGGACTCCCTGCCGCCGAGCCTGGAGGAGCTCTTCGCGCGCTCGTACCTGGGGATCCGGCGCTCGGCGGACCTGTACACGACGGTGTGCGCCGTGATGGACCGGCTGGTCAAGCGCACCGAGGGCGTGGCCGCCGACCACGGCCGCATCGCCATGTCGCTCGCCAGCCTGGCCGAGGCCAGCGCCGACACGTACGCCACGGACACGAACGAGGTGCCGCTGCTCAACGACGGGCTGGTGGCGCTGAGCAAGCACCTGCGCACGGGCCAGGGCCTGCTCGAGGACGAGAGCCGCGCGTGGGACGCCGGCGTGCTGGAGGACCTGAAGAGGCAGCGCGACGGGCTGGTCAGCGTGCGCGACATGTTCGAGAGGCGCGACAGGCTGGACAGGGATAACATCGCGCAGCTGGAGAGGAGGATCGAGTCTAACGAGGGGAAGCTGGCGCAGCTGAGGACGCGCGAGGGGGTGAAGCCCGGGGAGATCGAGAAGGTGGCCGAGTCCATCATCAAGGTGAGTTTTCTTTCCCCGTTTCAACTCTTCTCGCCTTCATACTACCGGGGGGCTTTCCCGCTAACAATACCCCACAGGACAAGGAGAGCATCGTCCGGCAGCACAACCGTTCCGTCTTCGTCAAGGAGTGCATCCGCGACGAGCTGCGCTACTTCCAGAGCACGCAGTACCACGTCTCGCGGTGGAGCCAGGACTGGGCCCAGGAGCGCGTCAAGTACGCCGAGGTGCTGGCCGACAACTGGCGGAGGCTGATGGACGAGCTGGAGGGGATGCCGCTGGGGGAGTGAGAGGCTCTGCGAGGGCGGGGAGTGTATGAGAGTGCTGTGGGTGGGTGGTGGTGGTTGGGGTGTAAGCTGAGGCATGGTGGTCCTTTTCTCTCGTGGCGGCATTGTTTTGTTTCCCCCCCAGTTTGTATCTCATAGTGTACATCTTCCATCGTCGCGGTCGTTCTGCTTGGTTCATTACAAGTCTCGGGATTCCTCATTTGGGTCCCTCACGCCGAATGTGCGCATCGTGGGGTTGCTGTGAGCCTTCACGTGTCTAGTGGGTTCTACGGCCGGCGGCGCCGGAAAGACGGACAACAGGCGAGCAAGCCAACTCGGGCTTCCTTGAGATCCAATGATCCCGGGCACCATCCTACTAGCAAGCCCAAGCTTCTACGGCCATGGACGTAGGTCGACTACCCACGTACAAGATCCGGCGATGGCTCAAACGAGTGGGATACGGCGGTACCTACCAGGGTAAGGATGCCCACGCCACTCGACTCGACATTCAGGAACACGTACCGGGCCACGCCAGCCGAGCGGCATCGTTTTATACCTTGACGAAGGTCGGCGGCCCTTTATACCAGGTCACAGACCTATGTAGTGCCCGGGGGGACTTCCCACATAGTACCCGTAGGCAAACGAGCAGACACAACTGCAGCCGCGCCCCTGTCAGCTTTGACCGTGAACCGCTCACCGGGGAGCGGGCACAACCGTAGGTATAATATCTTCCACTGGCCGGGGTTTAAATGAGCCTGGTGCTTTGCACCTGCAAAGCAGAGAAGCAAGATTTGGATCCCCCCGTGCCGCGAGAAGGAGCATCCTCACACGGGAACGTGTCCGCCAGGACTCCCTGCCTAGGCCCCGGTGTCATCGCCTTGCGCAAGCTGCCGTTTAACTCCTAAACATCCCGTGACTATGGGGGTTGAATCACTCATGAATCACTCACTGGTCGGCAGGCCAGGGCCGTCATGGCTCGAATGGAAACCGAGTGACGGAAACGGGAGCCGGCCTGCGTCCTTGACGTGGATGCACTCAGCTCCACCTACCAAGGCATCCCAGGACGACACCTTCATACCCGACAGGCCGACGACACCCGCATTAATCCCTCGCCAAAACTCCGCGTGAGCAAGAAAACTCGCCGGAGTATGTGAGGGCCCGGTCCACAACCCCACAGCCTCCGTCCGAACCCTCTGTCCGACGGATATCCCGGCTCCGCGGTCAGAGGAGCCTGCTTCGAGAACCAGAAGATGGCTTAATCTGCATCCGCCGCCCCCACAGTCGTAAGAGGTAAATGGGTAGCAAATTGGCTGTTCTCGTGGACTCCTTCACCCCACCTCCGATTTCATTGGCGCGTATGCGGCTTCCGGCACCGACATCTAAAGAGTCGTACCTGCCATCGAAGCCCTTCGATCAATAACGCTCCCCGGCGTCGCCTGCTAACGTGAGGTATGCCCGCTGCAAAGGATTGGCATTTCGCCGGAAAGGGATTCGACAAAGAGTTTTCGTTGGCTATTGAGCTGGCGTCTCGGCTCGAAGGCGTCGTGTCGACTGGGGCGTTGCGGGCTGATCTCACTCCGCATGCGGATTCGCCGCTCAAAGCAACATGGCGCCAAAACTCTCGACCGTCGAGAGTCCAGTCGATGGGGCCGGCGACTCACCAGTGATTGGCTGGACCACCCAGTTGGCTGGGTCGGCAAGGGCCACTCCGGATGATATTCCGCCGACCGGTACGGTACACCGCCCCAGCGCTTGTCCTGCAAGCACTTTCGCCCACTGCTGCTGACAAGCCCCCCGAAGCTCACTTCGCCTTGCGAGGACTGACGCAAGCAGCCTTCGCAGCCACAAAGTCGACCACAAAGCAAGTCTTAGCGAAGGTGGTCTCGGGTGGACGACCTCGACGCTAAGCGTGGAGCTCCGGGCTAAACTTTGACACCACGAGGCATCTCTCGGCCTGCCCAAGACACCCGCGTCGGCTTAGCGTGTGATTTAGCCACCCCCAAACGGAGAGGCTGCGCGCGTATGCGTGCCGAAAGGAGGTCGCTGTCCAGGTCCCTGATGGTCACAACTTCGCCCCTGCGTACCGATAAATGCCCCCCGGCAGAAGCAACCTGTGCCTCGCAAAGACGAGGGGAAAGCGGGAATTTGAGATCCAACCGCGTGCAAGAAAATGACGATTCCCACCCCCTTGGTTTCCACTTGGCGCTGGAATCACCCCTCTTCCGACGATCACGATTAAGGGCAAGACAAAACCCGGAGCACCGTTTTCAACTCGAC
The DNA here is from genome assembly GCA_023628835.1 of Sordariomycetes sp. S4602. Lineage (NCBI taxonomy): Eukaryota > Fungi > Ascomycota > Sordariomycetes > Sordariomycetes sp. S4602. The sequence goes on from JAMAJV010000008.1 coordinate 295,101, forward strand.
ACGACGGTGGTCCCGTGGTCTCCGTTCCAAGCCCGCCCCCTCCATCCTTTGCTCATATCCCCGGCCAAGATCGTCTCTCGAGTAATTGATCATGCTCGCATTTCCCCCCTCGAACACGACGCTACCACTCCGTATTTTGTGCCGACTCGGCATAGGGGGGCGAGAAAAAAAAGGGGCGACAAGCAGCGACGAAGCATCGGCTCCAATCCCCCAAGAAGTCCAGGGATAGGCTTGCTCCGACGTCAATGCATTTTGGCGTCGTCGTTTGATAAACCTTGCAGGGAAAGGGCGCCACAAGACGCTAAAGGCGATTTCTGAATGGGGCAGCGTTGCGTCGTGCGAATCAAAACTTTTGGTGGTTTCTTGGTCCGGCATGGCACTCTCGCCTGCACACTTGTACAGAGCACTCGGACCCGTTCCTCTCTTGGGACACGTATCAAGGCCGTTCGAAACAGTCGTCGTCCCCCGGGCTTTTCGCAGCGACAAGTGTTGCGGAACAGGGTTGCGGAACAGCGGATGCGATCATGCTCTGCCGGTTCTCTTCTATCCCGCTCGAGCGATCGATGCCTTCGGATCTCCCATCGTAAACTTTACAGACGGACGTGAGCCATGCATGATTGCGACTCGCCGTGGGCGGCCGGCACGCAACCAGAGCTCCGTATCCGGAATGGCGTATCACCGAGAGTGACTTGAAGTCGGACTGTGTTCGACACGGTGCTGACACTCGCGTTGGCGGGCCCTGACTCGTCCGTACTCGCGTACCCCAAAGCCCACATTTCGCTGGAGCTTCCACATTGTGTTAGTGCCGGGCTTCCACCATTTAGAGCGCCCGGGCAGTCGGTCGCTCGGCACAGGCTGGATTCCGGTGACCCCGTATAAGACAAGCGTCGGTGGGGGCACGGCATGGACGGATGCCTTCGAAGCTCGTGGCATGTTCTGGGTCGCCCTGGCGAATAGTGCCTCTTACGGGCGGCCAGAAAAGCTGGCAACAGGGCCAGCAGTGACGAGGCAACCGCCATTCCCGCAGGTAGCCCGTCACGCATGACTCGTCTCTTTGTGTGGACCGATTGGATGCTCGGGCGAAAGCCAGGCCGCTCCTGCGTAGGAGTGCGTCGCCGCCAGTGTCTTCATTTATCGGAGATCCCGGCGGCCGCCCCGCCATGGCGACTTATGCGGCTTCGGGGCGAGAGGGATGGCGTTCCCGTCCTCAGCTGCAGGCCCAAAAAAAACCAAAGGGATGGGCGGGATCTGGTCCGCCTGACGGTGTGAAACGCTGGAGACAGCAGCGTCAAGCATGTTGACGGTGCATCGGCCATGGCATCGAGGGACCGTGCGATGGATGGGACTGGATGTATGCAATGTGTGTACCGAGTAGCGATTGTGATCCTGGTGGAGAGAGAGAGAGCAAGAGGGTCTGCCCCTCACTGAAATAGAGGAAGCGGACAGTCACTTCCGGTTTCTGGGCGTTGATTCCTGTTGCTGGAACACTGACAGGGAAGGTGCATCCACCACCAGGCCTTGTGAGTTCCAAATACGGCAACACGAATGGGGGTTTGCGGGCCCGGTTCCTTCAATGTATCCGTGCGCCGGGCTCCGTACATAATTGCCTGTCTGACATCGCTGTGCTCTGTCGGTTCTCGAGTGTCATCATGATTGGCGCGAGGTGGAAGACACGGCCGTGCTTGGCTTCGCAATGCCATCTATTTTGAAAGTCTGTCTTGGGCTTGGAGGCCGGTAACTTCGCCTTCGTACAATTCTTGCTCGTCTCTTTAGATGGCGAGGAGGACACTGTTGAAACCGTAAGAATTATACCTCGCAATTAAGACTCACCGTTCTGTCCCCATGTGCAACCTTGCGTGGCATGGTGTACCTTGGCCATTCTTCCAAATGGCCTCGGCGCACTGGGCGTTGCATTATCGGCGTCGGGTGCTCGAACCGTCTTTGTGGGCGATCTTGACACACCACACCTCGGCATCCTTGAACACTATCAGCTCTGCATGCCAGCATCCTTCCTTTCCCGGATGTGGTAAGCCCACATGGACGGATTGCCCCTGGCCGGTCCAAAATAGAGGGGAGAGGGGCAGTGGGCGGCGTGCAAAGATGGGCGGCTGGAGGCGACCTCGAAATGTGCTGTTCATCAGTGCCAAGTCAAATGTTGCTCCCATCTCTGACTGTGACCTCGTGAGCGGCAGGCCCCTGCAACTTGAATTTGAGTACGAGGTCTTGTGGGTTCAAACCGTCAGCCAGCAGCTGGCAGGAGCACTGGTCGTCACTTCCACGGTTGCCGTTCGCACCTGCCCCTCCCTGCTGACCCCCGCTAGCCCACGCCCCATACCGAGTACATTATGGGCCCACAGGATTGCACACGCCCCCCAGCGACAGTATGACGCTTCCACCGTCCGGACCGCCGCCCACATACTAAGTATGGTTCGAGACAGCAAAGGTAGCACAGACTCCGGAGGCCAGCCCTGTTGCACATTCAATACTACAATTATCCCATATTACTGGTCGGCCCAAATCCGTTCCGCTTCCTCTTTTCGATCCTGGAATTCGCGAGCCCAACGTAGCCCACCCTGTCCTCAACTGGCGGCGTCATCCATCGGGCGGAGGGGGGAGAACAAAGGCGCACAGTACAAGCAGTGGCCAATAAACTCTCTCCTTCCGCCTGGTCCGTCTCGCTAGAAATCATTGGCTTGGCGGTTGCCGAGAGCTTGCGCGGTTTTGCGGAACTTCGCAGGCATGTGCGAGGACCGCAAGATTTGTACTGTAGCATTAGAGCGACCAACAGGATGGGACCAAGCCAGCCGCACCTTCCAACGGCCCACTGGCTTGAAAATGAAGGCGCTGGGCACCCAGTGGCTTCCCCCCGTCATCACATAAGATACGGAACCACAACCCGCCCCATACTGTACATCTGACGGTTGAGGTTCACATTGTCATTCCCTGACTCTGTTAAACATGGCTGTTTGCGCGCACAAGACGAGAGATGTATCATTCTGATACCTCTGGACTTCCCTTTTCATGATGATAGAATGCGATCGTCTGAAAGCATATTCCTGGCCTGGGCGCAATCTGAAGTCTCTTTCCTGCAATTTGCCTCTTGGGCGTGAAAAGTACAGGGTATATCAGCGCCCCGGCAGAGGCACCTCAATCCCCACCACCCACCAACCGAGTACATGCAGGATGACCAAGCCATGCTATTCGAATTGAGTGTCTCGTGCCTGCCCCGATTGCCGCCCAACCAGAGAAGAGCAAGGTACTCTGTCGGCCCTCAAGCCAACACCCTGCCGGTGGCTTGCGGCCGAGTCCTTGATATTATCCAAGGCGAAAAGGAAGGAGCACTCGCGCATCCCCTGCAAGGAATATACGAGGGGGTTTTGTGAGTGATGGAAACGACTTCTCTGCGAAGCGGCGCTATTACCACATGCATCGACGGTTGCTATCAGGGAACGCTGGTGGCTGCACAGTGTCACAGGCAATATGAGAGGTCTGGCCGTGTCTTCCAACAGTGGCAGTTGCTGTTCCCATTCCAGCCAGTCAGATGTGGCGCTCTCACAAGCTCGTCTACGCCCTTCGTGTTCGTGTCATTGCCGTCTCGTTTCACGGCCGGCTCGCTCTTTCAAGACGGGGGGGGCTTTCTCTGTGATACTTGTCCTGGGCTCGGCTTGCGCTGAGAAGCATTCCTCTGCCCCGTCGTGTGAGGAATTTCGCCCCGATGCGGCCCCACATCGTCCCTCCACATTGGAGCAATGGTACAAGTGTACAAAGGCGCGCACGACGGTGGTCCGCAAAGCCCCGGCGCAGCTGCCTCGAGGAAGGGGAAACGGCGCAAGGGTTCTGCGGCCCAGCGCAGCAGGATGGTCCTGTCCAGGTTGAGTGGGGGCCACCATGTTCAGCCAATCCCGGGCGGCCTCTGGCGGCAGACTTTCTGGAGGACACTATTTTGGAGGCACCCAAGTACTCCGTATCCGGGGCGATGAGCGGTTGAAGCGAGGCCACTTACGAAGCAACATTAGAATGTACTTGTACGAATGAGGGGGGCCGGATTCGGATTGAAGCCATTGGAGGAAGCAACCACGGACGTCGGTCCAGCCGGGCGGAGGAAGTTGCCGGTGCATCAGCGTCGTTTGCTCCTCCCAGGTTCCAGCGACGGATATTAGTAGGAGACAAAGTGTCGATAAAGCAAAAACGAGGAAGAGGCGTCTCACCGACGGGAGTGGATACGGGCTTTTGCCCCAAGCTGTCCCTCGTTCAAAAGGTGCGAGGGCGGGCAAAGCGTCAGGGCGATATTATTCGTCTGGAAGTCTGCATTGAAGACATGAATGAGAGGGCGGCTTGCCGACAAGCACAAGCTCGAAACGGGGCCGCTGGGTTCTGTAACACGGTGCGCCAACATCCCCTTTCCAGGGATGTACTCCGTGCATGTCTTCCCGCGACGGAGGGTACCAACTGGGCGCCGCCGCAGCAAATCCTGGCAGGCGGGCCCGAAGGGGCTCAGGAATAATCCCTGGCAGCCTTCTTTTCCCAAACACAAGTCCAGCCCCGAGCGGGAGAGAGGAGGGGGGGGGATTACGAGGAGCGTGGGTTGCAGGGACCAGGAGCGGTCGCCGTCGCGCTGCTCCGCCTTGGGACTTGCAGGTATTATTCCTGTCTTACCGCAGCTGTTTTTGCAATCTTGTTTGGGAGGGGTGGGAGCAAGGTACCTTGCGCCTCCTGAGCGACCCGTTCCCAGCCCATTAAACCCTGGAGCCTGGCCCACCCACCTGGCCCCAGTAAGCTAACGGGGCGACGGCGGCGTTGGGACGCACGCTCGCTGCGGCCGCAGTCAAGGGACGACGACGACATGACATCGACTGACCCTCGCTCCTTCCCCGGCGCCCCCTTCCTCGTGTGGAGGTGATTCAACATGGAATAGTGACAACGAGAGTGTGGCCGTAGCGCTCCTTCACTTTACTTTCCCTTTCCCGCCAAACGCCCACCCCACTTTGAATTGGCAAGGTCGGCTCTAACGACCTGGAGGTATCCTCCCTCCCTCGTACCTTCCCAATAATACGTACGCATGCCTTGCCGTCCATTCAATCTCCATCCACTCTCCCTTTCATCCTTGGTTCCTTTTCTCTTCATATTGTGCCTACCGTCCTCCATTCGTGTGCCATGCCAGCACTGAATCAGGCTTCACCTGCGCATTCATAACCCTCCGCTGTCGCCTCCACGAAACCGTACCTCCCCACCTCGCTCTCGTACGACCCGCCCTCATCGACCTCCCTACCCAGGGCAACCTCGACCCGGCAGTGGCACGACTTCATTCCTCCCTCCACCACTCTCCCCTCGAGCTCCTCCGCCGCTTTCCGGTCTCGTTTCCTTCGGTCCGAGCCCTCTACACTCTCCGGGCCTTCCACACCAAGCCTCCTGCCATCTTCCACCGGGCCTGCCGTTTTGGGGAGTCTGAAGCGCAACCGAGCATCCGCGATACCCGTCCCACGCTACGAACTCGAGGCCGTACGGCACCCCGTCTGGAGCTCCTCCCCGACTGCTCCAACCCGAAGTGCAGAGACAGACCTGTGCCCGCAAACGAGCGAAGTGAAAGACCCCATGGAACCGGTGGGTAGCTCCCGTTCCTTTATACGCTGGCTGGACTGGAATCACTGACTGGGGTGCATTTGCCCGCAGCCGGAGTCGACGTTAAATTCCTAATCCTCTCCCGAGCCCGCACCTCCATTGCCAATGTTCTCCATCGCCGCCGACTTCCCCAGCACCGTCCTTCCGTCACCTCCAGCACAAAACTGGTCGTACAGGCAGGCAGCTCGGCCGTCAGCAGGCCCCACGATACCGTCTCAGAGGCACCCCGAATACTGGTCCTCCACCTCTCAGCCGGGCCCCTTCAACTTTGGCGGTCTCCGGACGCCTCCGACCGACGACATGAGCACCGCCCTACACCAACCGCCGCTGGGGCACTACGATGGCCGACCCATGTCGGCTTTCCCTCCCACCGTTCTGTCCCAAGCCGAGCGAACGAAAGATGTTCCCGATACCCTCCACAGCCAGCAGGGCCGATATTATCCCCAGTACCAACCTCACGCCGATAACCAGTCCCGCCCGGTCGTTGCCCAGCCGGTGAGGAATCCCGAGCCGAGGAACCAGCTAGCGGTGCCGCTGCCGCTTCCCGGACAGGCATCGCAGCCTCAGATGAGGCTTTCCAATGGCCAGTCGTCACGATCGTCGACTCCTGGGAGCGCTGGAATATACTCCCAACGAAAAGCTAGCGACGGAGTGTCATCCTCCCTGACGGGGCAGAGCAGTGAGATCCCAGAGTTTATCAGCGCGCGAGGCGGATCTCTCCCCGACCTGGTTGCACAGGTACGTCCACACATGGTTCCGCGGACCTACAGCCTCTCATCAGAACCCCGAATCTCAAGTTACTGACCACGGAACAGATCACCTGTTTTTTCTGGTTCGAACCGATCGAGGTTCTGAAGGCTGCCGAAGGCTTCCGAGCCAAGCCGAATACCCTCGTCCAGCGACTCAACCCAGAGGCAATACCACAGCCCGCCTTCACGAAATGGGTGCACAGCATCCTCAGCACGACACAGGTGACGCGGAACGTTATCCTCCTCGCCCTGCTCTTCATCTATCGACTGAAGACGCTGAACCCTGCCGTCAAAGGCCGCCCCGGCAGCGAATACCGGTTGCTGACCGTCGCGCTCATGCTCGGCAACAAGTGTGAGTTGTATAACTAGCGGAGGTTGACGGAGTTTGATACTGACTGTAGAGCAGTTCTCGATGACAACACGTACACGAATAAGACGTGGGCGGACGTGTCTTATCTCTCAGTCTCGGATATCCATCTTATGGAGGTGGAGTTCCTGAGCAACATGAGGTATAGCCTTTTGACGACAAAGGCAGATTGGGAGGCTTGGCTGGCGAAGGTTGGCTCGTTTTACGACTATTACGATGCCTCACTCAGGCTCCCTTCGCCGGCGCCACCCAAGCTGACGATTCCTTCGCCGACGGGGCCGCTCTACTCGTCCCCCGCTCCCTCGCCGACGCACATGAACGGCATGGCGCCGATGGCGACGACGCCGACGCTCCCCTACTCGCCGAACGGCGTCCCGACCGTCAACAACCAGGCGTGGCTCCCATCGTCATCGCCGTTGGCGAGCAGACCAAACCTGCCGGTGACGCGAAAGAGGAGCATCGATGCCGACATGACGGAGCCTCCCTCCAAGCGGATCCCTCATGGCCCGTACACGATGGGCTCAGGCATGCCCAGGCAAGCGGCGCCGGTACCCAGTCAGGCGCAACCTCAGGTCGACCCAGTGCGGCGAATGGGACAGGTGCCGACGCTGACGGTGGACACTGCCAATCACACGCTCCCTCACAACCAGCCACTCCCGTACACGCCGACAAACCCCACGTCTGCCGGCTCGCAGGGAATGATGTCCCTTCCGCCTCTAGGACCGGGAGTGCGAGCCATGACAACGGTTTACTCGCAGGGACCGCCGCCCAACGCCGTTCCGTCGGTGACGATGCCCCAACTCCCGGCTCCCAACTCGGTCTACTCGAGCACCGTACCGCAGCAGCACCCACAGGTTCAGTCCCTCCAGCCGCCGCAACAAAATCAGGTGCCGTCGATGGGATACTCGACGCCGACGAAGAACCAGGCTCACGGGATGTACAACTCTTCACCCCTTGCGGAGGCGTATCAGGCAGGCTCTATGGTCCACACGCCTGTTCTTCACACGCCCATGTCTCACTCGCCGAGCATCTATCTGCAACAGCGACCGAGTCCGTACAAGCCGGTGCGCCACGTCAACACGCTCTTGTATCCGCCGCCGTCGGCTTCGCTCGAGGAGTACCACCTCGCAGTGCCACCACAGCAGATGCACTACCGACCGCTGGGGAGGCGCAACGATCTCCGCACGGGGATCGTGCCCGAGTTCATCCCGCCTTTCCGGTATACGGGGTACTAGCTGTAGCAGCGGCGCGAGCGACTTTGACCCGGGGTTGTCTTTTCTACAAGCCCCCTGGCTACAGTACCATAACGCGACCTCACATTCATATCTGAGTCCCTTTTTTTAAAGTGTTTTTTGTTCATTGCATCTGCATGGCATGGCATCGCATAGGCGGTTTTCGAATGAGAATTTGGCTCTCTGGGCTCTACGGGGTTTACTTGGCATGGGATTTTTATATAAGTTAAGGCGGGTGGAAGGAAGAGGACATCAGGCGAGGCGGTGTGCTATGAATAGGGGAGAGTTGGGCGGGAAATCATAACATTTACATTACTTTAGCATCCATGGAGTTGGGGGTAACATAGGATCATTCATTTTATCTATGACCATTCGGGGCGTTTGTTCCTTGGTCGATTCACCTGCTAAGTCGTATGCAACTCCTTGGTCCAGGCGCATCTTTGTGCGACATGCATGTGTGTCGCCCGCGCGGGTGAGGCGGAGTCCTCGGGCGAGGCGAGTGGGTGATAGCCGCCCCTCCCGCCCGCCCGCTGTACCCGCCTTTTGCCTTATTTGGTGTGCCCGCCTTTCTCTGGTAAGAAGATCGAGGATCGCCCTCGGGAGACCGGTGAAAGAGGGGACGGCTGGAACAGTGAAAAGCAGGTGAAAAGGGTCAAGGGGCAGTGGCCTCTTTAAGAAACAAGGAAGAAAAAGAGAAAAGAAAAACAAGATGCTTGCCTCCCTCTTTTCGGTTCCTTTGTGAGCGCCGTTTGTTCGAAGGGAAGTGTAAGGTCCTGTGAGAGCAGTCTTTGTGTAATGTTCGCGGCATGATTGCCGCTTGTGACACCTCATCCAAGGCAACAATGGGAAAAGAACCCTGTCGGGGGAGCGCTTGTGCGTGACCTGCGTCTCTGCCCGAGGATCATTTTCCAAGCTAGTTGTATGGACGGGGCTTTCTTGGGTGCATATGCGCGTGCATTGACGGGGCTGAAAGGGGAGCGGGCCGAGGGAGAGGGGAAGCTCGACTCTTTGGGGCTGGCGTGGGCAGAGGAGGGAAACGTGAGGCTTTCCCTTTTGCGGGATTCAAGTCTTGTTTCGGGGCTTTTCTCTCTATTTTTTGTTCCTTTGAGGACATGGTCATGTGTATATAAGATCAAGTCCGTCGGTTTCAGTTTTGGGGCTGGAAGACTTACACGCGCACTCGACACACGCGGAGAGGTCACGACTTCCACCACCCGACAGCCCAAGACAAGGGACCAAAAGCAAGCCACCGCCGGATTAACACCGAACCTAAGCGAAAAACAAACCCGCCGAAAAGAAAAGGAGGGAAGGGGAGGGAAAGAAACTACGAGATCGACAAGAGTGAGGGACCAGATGGGCCAGTGGGACTATGACGCGCGCTGGGGGTCGCCCCGCCGCCGGAACGACAGGACGCACCACATCGGCAAGGTGCTGGCGGGCGTGGGCCTCGCGGCGCTGGCGGCCAACACGTTCGTCGACAGGTGCGACGAGGGGCGGAGGCGCAGACGGCGCACGGAGGTGAGGTACGACGAGGGGGGCCACGACCGGCGGAAGGCGTCGAGAAGCCGGAGCCGGGCGGGGAGGGAGGAGAGCCGGGAGCGGAGGTGGAGCAGGGAATGGAGTCGGGGCCGGCATGAGAGCCGGGATAGGAGGGAGAGAAGGGGGAAGAGCCAGGGCCGGTATGAGAGTCGGGACCGGTGGGATGGCAGGGGAAAGAGCCAGGGTCGGTCTAGCAGCCGTGGGCGAAGCGAGAGCCGGAGGGGGAGGAGGAGGTACGTGAGGGACTCGTCAACGGAGTCGAACTCGGAGTCGGACTGGGACTCGGACGTGGCGCGGCTGGCGGGCAGGCGGGGCCGGAGGCGGGAGAGCGAGGAGCACGCGCGCAGGCCTAGCACGCCCGCGCCCAGGAAGAGGTACAGGGACGAGAGGAGAGAGGAGGATAGGAGGAGGAGGAGCCCGAGCAGGGCCTCGAGCGACTTGCGGAAGGGGGTGCGCTGGGGGGAGGAGAAGGTGCGGACTTTCTTCCGGGGGGACGCGCCCCGCGATCAGAGGTCTCGTTACTAGCTGCCTCTCCTTTACTTTTCCTTTTCTTGACTTTTCCTTTCTTATGGCATGTTAGGGGCGTTTGGAGTGAATTTACGGGCTCATGCTTGAGCGGGCTTTTGTCTCGTTTCTGTGCTCAAGGCCTCTGTTGCAGGTCGAGGTGCTGTGGGTTAAGAGCGCCCCGAGATACACGCGTGGGAACTGGGCATACAATCGCGCGGCGGAGAGACATTTCAGGCGTCAAAAGCCACGGGCACACTTAATTCCCCTTCTTAAGGTCATCGTTCCGGTCATCGTTTGTGTAGTGAGAGGTTTCCTCGAAGCAGGAGGGCTGCCTAGCTTCTTACCGGCATGATAACCTTATGTGGATTTACACTCAAGACGACAGAATGCCTCGTCCGGACCAGAGAAGAGCCGCGTCCGGATCCCCGGTAAAGATCTGCTCTTGATAACTTTCACGGCGGCGTACTCGTCTCCAGGGCGACGTTGCGTCAAGCTGCGGCTTTCCGGCTAGGTGCCTGAGGTGGTGGAACGTGAACATCTGCGACATGCGCCGAGTCAATGTGTGGCCTGGGGCAACATCGTCGGCTCCGGCACACGGATGAGCTGGTTGTCCGGGTTGCTGCTTAGACTTGTGTAAGAGCTGTTCGGATGTTTTTGTCTGAGCCTGAGACCGGACATGGTCGATTTCAGGGTGAAGTTATCTGGGGGCAGTCCACGCTTGTTGGGTTCACCTGCCACGCCCCAGGGACCAGCTTCAACCATTCATGTTGGAGGGCTGGGGTCGCCGTCCCACCTTATTTTCCATGTTCCATTCACAACGTCCCGGAATGCAGACACCGAGCCTGTGCCGAAACGATATTGGGCCTGGCCAAGAGCCGGACTTCAAGCAATGCGATGGCTACCTACCAACGGGAACCTTCGTGTGAAGAGAAAGCGAGTTCGGGTCAGCGTTGGGGTTTTACAGGCTACCGAGTAGTCCCATGTTATGACGGTGGAATGTCCTCTGCTGCAAGCGGGATATGGATGGGTTGAACGTTAGGGCTGTTATATTGTATAGGTTATCATAGTATTAAGCCCTGAGAGCGCTGAAGTTATTGCGGATACTAATTCAGCGGATCAACGGATACCTATGGTGACATATTGATGGCTGCCAGAGTTGAGTAAAGCAGGAGATACATGTGTTGGATCTTGACCAGAGGACGCTTCGGCCGAGTGGGAAACGGGCCGCTGCGCCTTCACGGGATGAAATCCACCACAGACGCCGTCAGTTCCATCAAGTGTTACCGGCCGGGGCAATAGGATGGGGCTGGGCCATGGAGTGTTTAGATAGCCGACGCCCTGAGCGAGCCGTGCCTGTCGCCTCGAGAGTGAATTAATCTTCAGCGCAAAGCCCCAAACGCAGGCATGAATGCCGCTGCGCGGGAAGCCACAGCTGCCGGCAGCTCGCCCCGCCATTGGCCCATCGCCCGTCTGAAGTTGACGACGGGACAGGACAGCGGCCCCGCCATCACGGGCAGCGAGAGCCCAGTGGAGCTCACGTGACGCAGCATCCCCATACCAACGGCAAACAGTGGAACCGGGGCGCCACTGAACTGGCCCAGTTTCCCGAAACGGCAAGGTGCAACCGTATTCCGTCCCCTGTTGCTTGGGCAATCTCCCATCCAATACGAAGCGGCCAAGACAGGCACGCCCACGCCCCCTCGCTCGGCCGGGACAGGGACCCTTTCTGGGACACATCCCCAAACTCGGCTGTTCCGCACCGCCTTTCTGCCTTTGCCCCTGCGCCCCTCCCAAAGCCCAGCCAGGACGAAGGAAAAGAAGGCTCTGCTGGCTCCGTCTTTCCGCACCGAGGCTTATCCCCGCCACGAACGAGGGAATCCACAACGCTCGTTTTTGTTTTTGGGCTCCTTCTTTTTCTTGACTGAAGGAGGGACCAAGCAATTTAATTTTCGGACCCTGGAGAGGGAACTGGGCGAATCGATCGCGGCCGGCACGATCGCGCGAAAAGCGACGACTTCAACCTCTTTCGACTGTCGCGGCCGAAAGCTGGTGCGAGTTCGACTGGATCCCCACTTTCGTCGCTCGCGATAGTCACCCCGGGGAACGGACGCCGCCATTATCTAAACGCCATCTCGACCCCGAGCGCTCCCCGACGACTTTCCTCCGCATCGGCGCTTCGCACTGCGAAAACGAGTCGAGGCGACCGACTGCCATTCCCTGCTCGACGACAGCGTCGGACCCCAGCCCATCCGCGCCGTAAACCTCCCCCGTCCGCCAAAATGGCTGGCTTCGGCGACTTCAACGACATCTGCGCCATCGCGCCGGTGCCGCTATGCGGGACGATCGGGCCGATAACGTCGGTGTCGAGCGCCGTGGGCATCGAGCCGGACTGCTACGCGCGCAACATCGAGCTGGCCAACACCATCATCTTCTCGGGCGCGGCGAGCGCCATGCACATCGTGGCCCTGATCATGACGGTAATAATGATCCTTCATGTGCGGGGCAAGTTTACTGCAGTTGGTATGTTCAATATTCCGGGGGTCAGAGAGAGACTGGTTGAGAAGAGTAGGTGAATGGGGGTAAAGAGTGGACTGGCTAACCCCGGTGCGATAGGCCGCAAGGAGATCACCGCCTTCTTCTACCTCTACATGCTCCTGACCTTCATCTCGCTCGTCGTCGACGCGGGCGTCGTCCCGCAGGGGTCCCAGCCGTCGCCGTACTTCATCGCGATACAGAACGGGCTGTCGTCGGCGGTGGTGACCTGCCTGCTCATCAACGGCTTCGTGGGCTTCCAGCTCTACGAGGACGGCACGCCGCTCTCGGTGTGGCTCCTCCGCGTCGGGTCGCTCATCGCCTTTGCCATCTCGTTCCTGGTGTCCATCGCCACGTTCAACTCGTGGGCGGGGCTGAGCCCGACCAACACCATCGGGCTCTTCGTGGTACTGTACCTGCTCAACGCCATCCAGCTGTTCGTGTACGTGGCCATGCAGGTCTTCCTCGTCGTGCGCACGCTGCAAGATCGGTGGCCTATGGGGGACATCATCTTCGGCGTGTTCTTCTTTGTGGTGGGGCAGGTGCTGCTGTACGCCTTCAGCGGGATAATCTGCACGGCGGTGAGCCACTACGTCGACGGGCTGTTCTTTGCCACGATGTGCAACCTGCTCGCGGTCATGATGGTTTACAAGGTAGGATTGCCCCTAGAGTTTGAGGACTATGTGTGTGTGCGAACGGAGGCTAACAGCAGCTTACAGTACTGGGACTCCATCACCAAGGAAGACCTCGAGTTCTCCGTCGGCACCAGGATGAACAACTGGGAGGTGAAGGACCTGCTCCCCGAGGACGAGCGGCGCGCCACGGTGTACACGGACGATCCCTACGGCCAGTCGAGCGCCTACGACCACCCCTACTCGCCCTCGCCCACGGCGCAAAGGTTCTCCAACAAGTACTAACGTGGGTGACCATTGCGAGTTTGGAAGGCGAACGGGGGGCGCAGAACGCTGTACATTGAGCCACATTCCATTGTTTTTGCCTACACACCTTTATTATAGACGCTCAAGGGCTACTTCCGAGGGTTCCATATCCATTGACGCTTTGCTTTTGTCCTTTTGGCGAGGCGTTTCTTATTGTTTTTTGGCCTTGTGTATTTTTTGTTTCAGGGGGGAGAATGATTTGTATTGTGGCTTTGCATTTGGATTCTCGGACCTTGGCGGGATGAAGTCCGGCGCATACAAGCGATGAAAAGGGAGGAATAGGGGTTATTAGCTAAGGGAAGGGGAATAGCGAGTAATTGGATGGATGGGTGGGGGGAGCGGGCTGTAGGTAGCTTTGAAGAGAGCATTAAACTGTACTTTGCCTGGCTGGACTGCGCGAGTTGAGCTGCTCCAGGGACCTGCGTTCTATCTGTGTTCTTGGGAGTGCCAGGAGCGACAGGAGAGCCCTCCGTCTTCGGGGGCGTTGTGGTAAGTGGATCAGCTCCACATCCTCGTTGACCAGATTCCGGAGTAAGCTGTTCCTGAAATGGGTCACACCAGGTTATCTCGTGCCTGTACCTGTTCAAGTAGAGCTGGAGCTCTCCCCCAAGCTGTCAGAGTATGGTCTGTTAAGGGCTGGAGATAGCGTATGGAGATGCCCAAGGAGGTGTTGGTGGTTTTTAGGAGGGTGAAGGGGTGGGCTGCGAGGTTAGGGACGGATGCGTTGCTCCTGGAGAAGGGTATCCGCAGGGGTCCCGGAGAGGACGTGGGGGGAATCAGGACCAAGTACGTGCATGTCATCTTCTAGGGTCCTTAGGGGACGCTGGAGAAGAGAGGGGATTCGACCGAGAGGATGCTATTCGCATATCCCGTCGTTGGGGTAGGCCACTCCTGACTGGTTGTTTTGTGTAAGTCACATACTTATACCGAGTCGGCCATGGGGGCGTGCAGATCGTAGAAAGGTTAAAGATGCGTCTATATAGCGGTAAATATCAAGCTCAGTCGTTCTTCTGGGAGCATTCGATGGTAAAGGCGGCAACAGAAAGCCGTGTAAGTGGGCGATGCCGTTGACATAGCGCCGCTGAATGGAGACCCAGGGAGGACGCCTCATCAGCTCGCGGCTTTCACCCAGCACAAGAGCAGGTTCCAGAGGGAAGTGGCTTATCCGTGTTTGACTGTGGTTCCCCACCCTTCTGTATGCCCTCGTGGAGTCCCCTGAAGTCCCGGGGGGCGTAGCCGAAGAACCAACGTCCCCGTACTCGAGACGACTTCGTATGATACCTCGCACCATACAACACGCTTTTCCAACCTCCTCAGGAACTCTGATGAAGCTTCGAGGCAGTTGTCCGGTTAACCAAGAAACTCTAAAAGGCGTATCATGCCACTTACATTGTAGGATAATGGGTATTTAGACGAGTGTTTACTCGCGTCCGCTTTGTTTTCTCCCGACACACCTACAAGAACCCATCAACACCTGCACTGAAAATCATTAACACCTACAGTTGAAACCACCAAAACATACAGTCGAACACTCTTAACTTGAAGAAGAAGAAGAAGTGAGATCTGAACTCCAAGACTTGTTCACATCTGTCTTTGTTTCTCCCGATACATCCACCGGAAACCATCAACACCTGCAGTTGAAGCTATCAACACCTGCAGTCGAACACACTGAATTTAAGGAAAGAAGAGTCAAAATCCGAACTTCAAGATCTGTTCCCAACTGCATTCGTTTCTTCTGATACACCCACCGGAAACTATCAACACCTGCATTGTGAATCATCAACACCTGCAGTCGAAAACGCCAACTCCAAAGAAACTAGATCCGAGATCCAAACTCCAAAATGACACGCTATCCCGTCCCAATGATCGACTCGCAAGCGTGGAGTCCCCTCTTAGAGGCCCAAAACTCCGGAAAGCCGCGCAGGAACGAGCCACCGATCGACCCGCAGACGAGGAGCCTCCTCTTCCGGATGCCGGCGGAGGTCCGCCGCCTCATCTTCGCGCACGTCTTCGCCCGCGCGCGCCGCGACTGGGACATGGGCCCCTGGTCGACGCCCAACCCGCTGAGCCTCGCCTTGACCTGCCGCCGCGCTTACTACGAGATCCGCGCCGACTGGCACAGGAACGCCATCCTCAGCTTCCCCTGCAAGGACGCCATGTTCGACCGCCTGAGGCGCCTGCCCCCCGGCATCCTGCAGGGGATCCGCCACGTGCACGTCATGATACCGGCCTTCAAGATCATGGGCAGCTGGATTCCCGGGGCGCCGCCCTACAGCCCGGACACTCTTGCCGCCACCCTCCCGGAGCTGCGCCTCGACACGCTGACCGTGCGGTGCGTGTTCTTCCAAAGGGCCAAGGCCGAGGTGCTTGCGGAGTTCATCGCCAGAGGCTGCGGGTGGAGAGAGCTGAGGTTCGTGTGGAGGGACTACTGCGAGATGCACTCCCCGCCGGAGCAGGTGGTGGCCCTCTGGAGGCGCGTTCTCGAGGACAGGGACGGCCCGTCCGCGGGGTCTTCGATCGAGCTCTTCAAGGCCCCGGTGGCAAGCTTCCGTGATCGGGAGAGGCGCGTATGGTCCGGGGAGGACCCGGGAGGTGGCTGGGATTCCCTCGAGGAGGTTGAGCCTTTCGGTAGGGAAACCATGGCTGTTGTTAGGAGGGGCCCGGGGGTGGACATCGGCCAGACGGTGGACGTCGAGCCGGGGGAGGACTCTGGGAAAGCGAAATACCCCTGGGAAATGGACCGTCCCCCGCCGGTGGACATCCTTACATGGATTCGGAGCCGTGGCCAGATGCCGAACTCCTAGGGCTCCTGGCAGACGGAGCACTTATGGCAGGGGGTGGACTTGCCGCTTTCGGAGGGGGAAAACGAGGTGGGGATCTTCGAGGATGATGAAGTGTAGGACTTTGGGAAGGGCGAAGTGGGCGGAGACACGAGATTACGATAGCTGGGGGGTGGTGGGTGCGCAAAGGTTGCTGTGGAAGGTGTCGTTGGCCTTGCGTTCCCTTGGCGGAAGGGGTGAAGTGGTTTATAACTAGCGTTCTTTTTCACTGAGCTCTTGCGAGCTAGTCATTCGTTGCGAACATCATGCTATTTATTATTATATTCCTTATACATTTCGAGAGTCAGTCGGTGCTCCTGTGTTTCCGGGGTCCTTGTTGATCGAGGAGAACCGGCAATACCCCTGAACATGTCAGCTGTGGCAACTCATCACCGAGGGTTATAACGATGGCTTGTAAAGTACGCACCGACTGGAACTATTGAATCATTGAGAACGTAGAACTTGCATTGGATCATAGTCCTATACGCACTGCTTCAGCCTCAATGGACTCCTGGGTCTTCCAGAACTTAAGCGGGTCGAACGTCGTTGCCTCTTCCATCATATCCCGCCGCCATTCGAAATCGAGGTATTCGTCGCTCTTCATGAAATCCTCGAGCCACCAGTAGATGAGGGCATGGTCGATCCCGTCATTCATCAGTTCCAGACGGAAGCAAACATCCTCCATGTATAGTATCTCGTAGTGGCCGTCCGCGTAAATGATTCTCACATCGTCGTTGTCGGTCACCGTCCCACTGACACAGTCGTAGTAAAGCTGGTTAGCAGCCCATAGAGTGGGTGCTCTCGCCCCGAATGCCCGTGCATCAAAGCCTAGTCGGAGCCCAACATCCCAGGAACTCGACTTCTTTTCCATGTTCAGATATTCCCCGGCGAGATAACCCCGTAAAGTCGACGTCGATAAGTCGCCCTTCTCGTGTTGTGTTTCCATTTCCCACCGGTCGAAATACTTGCGCCAATCGAGCCCGCGAGCCATCAAGGTCTCCAGTGAAACCTTGTGCAGCACGTACTTCTTGGGTATCGCACGTTCGAAGACGAACTCGTAGCGGAACTTATTTACCTCATCGTCGCTGAAGGCCTTCGGGTTCTGGCGCTTGCATGAGCGTGCCAGGTCCATCGCGGCATGGCATCCATCGGGGAGCTCGCCCCTTTTTCCGGGAAGCTCAAGGAAGACGATCCAGATATCCGCGGACTCCCTTTCGGTACGAAGCTTGGTGAATGCACGCAAGAGCGTGTCGACGATACGGCTGCTCGTGGACACCAGCGCCGTCGGCCGGTCACTTCTCCACCATTCTGCGTGGTTCCGGAACTCGGCGAGGAGGTCGTCGTTTGCGAACGCCGCGGTACTCCCTTTACCGGAAACAAGTGGCCCGGCGCTGGTCTGGGAGTAAACGCGGGTGTAGATGTTGCGGTCTGCCATGGTATTGGGCAATGATGTTGTGTAAGTAAGACGTGATGTTACAGTGGACGGCGGTTTAAGCTCGTGGAGAAGGGAAGCTGCACATTCCCAAGAAAGAAAGGCAGAGGCGGGGTAATAAAGAGACTTGACTCACCTTGCCTTGTCCGACACCCCCTTCATGTACGTCTGAGACGCCCTGGCTGGCCTGGCCATATCTCGGGCCTGCGTGTCCTCGCCTCATTCGCCTCTCATGGCCGACCTGCAGACACCTCCAAGCCAACATAACACCTCACGCCGACCCTCCCGAGACCATCAACCCCATGGAAAACATATTTGAACTCTGATTTTTTGCCATTATGCATCCTCCATCCCTACACTAATAAGAACGAAAAGCCAACCGCTCAGATCCATACAGTCCCCTGAGCAAATACAGAAAAAAGCCGATGCTCCCTTCCCTCCCTTTCCCCCCTTTCCCACACCCTACGCAAACCTCAGACTGCCCCCCATCCTCTCCACCATCCCCCCAACCTCCCTCTTCAGCGTCCTGACCACCCTCCTCAGCTCCGGCACGTCCATGCCCCCCGGGTTCGTGCCCCCCGGCGGCGTCGGCAGCCCCCCCTCGCACCTCTCCAGGAGCTCCACCACGCCGACCCCCATCCCCATCTTGCCCCCGATCCCGCCCCGCCTCCTGACCTCCTTGCCCCACGAGCCCACCACGTGCGCGATCAGCTCCACCAGCCTCGTCCGCCGGCTCGTCGTGTCGAAGCCGTAGTCCTGCGTGTCGAACACGTGCTCCAGCACCCGCACCACCACGTCGTGCGACACCCCGACGCTGAGGAAGAGCTCTACCGGCCACGTCGCCTGCGCGCCGATCGTGCCGTCCTGCCGCTCCGCCACCGCGTACCGGCAGATCTCGGGGAGGAGCGCCGCGATCGGGAAGATCACCGTGTCGCACGCCGTGCGCGCCGCGATGTTCTGGATCTTCACCGACACCGACTCGTAGGGGAGCGGCGCATCGGGGCCCGCGCTCGTGACCGCGTCCTCGTGCGCCTGGTCGATGAGGGACGCCCACGTCTCCGAGATGGTCGTCGGGTTGCGGTAGTCCGCTGCGTGGTAGATTAGGAGGCAGATGTCGTAGTAGCCCGCCTGGTCCGCGTATTCGTTGAAGAGCTGTGAGCGTTAGTGATCATATTCGAAGCGTGGTCTTGCAGAACAGCGGATAAGCTTACCTCGGTCAGATCCTGGATCTTGTTGTCTAGCACCTCGTCGATCTCCCGCAGTCTCTGCGGGTCGATCCGTGGGTCAACCCTCAGCCTCTCGAGGATATCGTCCTGGATGTGCGCCACCTCCAGCAGCCCCGAGATGTTGTGGTTGAGACCCTGCTGCTGCTGCCTCGCGACGCCTGGCGACGCGACATTCGCGTTCGTCTTCGCCAGACTCAGCAGGTTGATTCGCTCCTTGATCCCGATCTTAAAGTCCGACTGCGACAGCTCGTACTGCACCATCGCCGCCTTGAAGTACTGCCCCTGGTGTGTGTAGAACCGGCACAGCAGCCCCGCGTGCTCCGCGCCCGTCTGCGCCAGGCTCTCGAGGAACGTCACCACGTGCGGCGAGTCGACCGCCAGGATCCTGTCCGTCCAGCCCTGGTCGATGTACCACTGGTAGAGCCCAAAGTGGAACACCTCGTCGTCACTGCCGTTGACCACCTCGTGCGCCTCGAGCCGCTTCGTCGCCGTGAGCGTCAGCCGCCCGTCCAGCATGTCCGGCTCCTGGCCGGCCTCACTCTCTAGGCGGAGGAGGACCTTGTGTACGAGGTCGTAGCACGCCTTCCGCTCCTCGTACGCCGCCTCTCGCTGGTCGCCCGCCGGCCTGCCGTCGTTGATCCAAGCTAGTGCCGCGTTTCCGCGGTCCTTCTCGCGAGCCACGCCTAAGCATAGCCGGATGGCCCCGGCGTAGTACCGCATCGCGACGTATTCGTGCAGCGCAGCCTTGAGATTGCCGAAGGAGAGGTTGCCGGCGACCTTTTCGAAGAGTGTCAGGCTCTCCTGTAGTAGCTGGCGCGCCACGTTGGAGTTGGGCTGCTCGGACGCCCGCTTCAGCTGCTCCTGCGCCTTGAAGATCACCACGTCGTCGGGGCTGCAGAAGCTACCACACCGCCGACGGAGCGCGTCCGCGACGGTCTCGACATTAGACCCGCTCTCGATGTTGCGGTTCACGATCGCCTTGACTAGAACCTTGGCGAGATCCTTGCCGGCCACAGACGCAAACAGCTTCTCGTATGTAAGCTCTCCGAGGCCCTTCCGCGTCTGTTCGTCCAGTCTCGCGTAGATATCAGCGACCCGCTCGTCGAAGAGCATCAGCACGAACGATATTCCCTCCGAGATGGCCTCCATCAGCTTCTCAAGCCCGTGCATCGCCTGGTGCTCCGCCTGGAGGGCGACCTCCTCCTTCTTGCTCGCCACCCGCTGGAGGTCAGAGGGGCCCGACAAGCCCTGGATGAAGGTCCGGTTGGCATCGAGGAACTTGCGGAGTTTCTCAAGGTTGTCCTGCACAGATATGAGCTTGCTCGTAGGAATCTTGGAGTTGATAGCGACACCACCAGCGGGAGCAGGCCCGACGGAGATGACTTCGGACTTCCAGAGCATCCGGATAAGTCGGCCGAGATACAGAGCCAAAGCGTCATGGCGCACCGAAAGCTTCACCGACTCGGTCGTCAGGGTCGTGCTGTCACTCTCGTCGACGGTCGGCTGGCCACCAAACTCGATGAAGATGCCCCGCGCGCGTCCCTCCGTCGCAGTGTCGTTCGCGCGGGTGCCCCCAGGTCTCGTATCGCCGCCGTGGCCGCACGCGACAGCAAGAGCCGACGCGACCGTCTCGACACGTCCATAGAGTTGGCTGAACCGGCGCATCGTGGCCTCCGCGCCCTCGTCGCCAGACGAAGCCTTGAGCGACGCGGCGAAGAGATCGACTAGCCGGCGACGGCGGATGATGTGGACCCCAGAGTTCGTGAGGACAGCAAACTCGCTCGGCGTCTCATCAAACTGCACCGCAAGCTCGTTCCCGAAGCCCACGGGCTTCTTCGCCGCCGCGAAGGGCTTCGTGGCCAGCCCAACCGCCTCGACCCGGCTCCCAAGCTCGATCCAGTTGCCGTGTTCGTAGTACTCGAGAGCCGACGGGTGGCTCACTGCACTTATCCGCCCCGTCTCCGGCGCCGACACGAAGAGAACGTCCTTCTCTTCCCCCCTGGCGACGAAATCCAAGAAGTAGCCGGGGGCGTACCGCACGCCCGCCCTGCTGGGGACGAGGGACTCCGATTTCATATCCGTCACAGAGTCTCCAGTCGTTAGGTAGTTACCCGGTTCCCTCTGGCCCGTCGGGTTCTGCGGGGGCGGGAACTTGATGAACTGGACCTGCATGCTCTGTGGCGCAACATTCGATGTCGCACCGATCATGTAGGACGCCGAGCTTGTTGCGCTGAAAAACAGGCGGCAGCCGGTGTTGGTCAGCGCCATCAGATGCAGCTTGGACGCCTCTTGCGCCGAGATGGGGCTGATGGAGACGATCTGAATGCGGTCGTTGAGGAGCGGGGTGAAGTCGATCATGTGGGTTATGTCGCGGAGGCAGTGGTTCTTCTCCTTCTCGATGACCTTGGAGAGCCTGTTAGGCGCCTCCATGTGGTAGGTCCGGATCGTCGACCGCGACGAGAGGGTGTAGAGCAGGTTCCGCGAATCGTCTATAGCCATCTTCACCAGGTGTTCCGGCTCCCTAGCCGAGAATAGGTTCGATTGTAACGTGACGACGGACGTCCAGCCAGGGTTGGTGTGATTAATCTTGCCGCACCGGTTCGAGAACCACTTCTCCTCCTGCTGGTAATACAGCTCGTACACGTCCGTGTCGTTGCTGCCGCCAAAGAATATTCGGCCCCCGGCGGACCCGACGATAATGCTGACGTCCGCGCCTCGGACGGGCAGAACCATCTTTGTCTGGTACAGTTGTACGCTCCGCGTCCCGTTTGGCGTCGTCTCGGCCGCCACACCGAGGAGGATCATCTCGGAAGCGGTAGCAACGACGAGGATGTGCGTAATCGTGTTGACGAAGATACCGGGCTTGGGTGGCACCAGGGCCACGGCGTGGATGTTGTGAGGCTGGTCTTCGAAGCCAATGAGCTCCGGATCGGGCTGCGTGTAGTCCCATATGAAGAGCGAGTTGTCGACAACCATCCATGCGTGGTTGAGCTCGGCGAAGAGGCCCATGAGGGTCTGTAGCTGGCCACCATTGACGTGGTCGAACACCATGTTCGGAATGGTATAGGTCTGCGCCTTGTGGAAGGGAAGCAGCGGGGAGTCGGGCTCGGGGATATCGTACTCGGAGGAGGCGCCAGCTAAGGGCACGTTATCAGCAGAAGTTAACGGGAGGACGAGAAGAGGGAGGGCTTACGGCGGCAGTAGGCGTCTAGCTCTGGATACTCTCCGTCGTGTTGGAGGAGCTTGTTGATGTTGAAGGCAGCCCTTATAAGCGGCGACGCCTTGTCGACCGTGGGGAGCTTAGCCAGCGGCTCAGCGGGCGACCGCGAAGTTGGGGGAGCTACCGCGGGCGCTGCGGCACCCGTAAGCCCGGGGGCGGCGCTGCTCGAAGGGGGTGCATCGGGGAAGAGGCGCCGTCGAACGGGGTCGTCTGGCTGGGCCATCGCTCGTGCAACGGCCGGAGTGTTGATGAAGGCGCCCGGCAAGGGCCGCACGGGCGTAGGCTGGGTATACGCCATGGCGAAGGCTCCCGCTGCCCGACGGAGAGGCGTGAAGGAGAGGTGTGGTGTGGATGCCGGTGGGTGTTGGAAATGCGCGAGAGATCAAGTCGGAGGCGGCGTCATAAGGGCATCGAACTCGTCGCTTCGCGGCAGTCGATCAAGGGAGCGCTCCAGGCTGCTGCGCAAGGAGCTGTGATGTCCCAACACTCGGACGCACCCGGAATAAAAATGGATAGATCGGTCGCGTGGTCTGTACTGCGGGAAGAGGAAGGAAGAATTCGGCCCAGCAGCCTCGTCTTAGGCCATTGGTGTCTCCCTCGGGTTCGCGGTAGATAATTTTGGGTAAAATCTCGAGGCTGAGGCCGAGCTGCTGCTTTGGCCAGGGACCTGCCCAGTAAGAATCGACGCGGAATTTTCGCGACGGGGAGGGAGAGCTCCAGCCACACCGCATTCCAGGTTCAGCCACAATACACGCCGACCCACACCGCGCGCCTCAGCCGTCGACTGCGCCAAGGTACAGGAGCAGAGGCGGACCTTGCATTCCAACAAAGGCATGAATAAGGACAATGTTGGCATGAATGGATCAACTCAATTGGATTCATCACACATAAGATTAATCATCATATTATTACACTGAGAAGGACACCCTATCAACGACTGACAGCGATAGCTATTAGGTTCCAGCGCAACGTGCTGATCTGCCTTATACATCCCAATAACCCCTATCCCATTCTCTGGTCTTTGGCAGCCTATACCTCATGTTCGTTCAACTCCCGTGAGGGCCGTGTAAGTCCCTTCGCCCAATGCTCAGTTCTTCTTGGCCTCCCGCTCTGCCTTCCGCAGCGCCCTCCTCCTGATGTCCTTATGCATGCTCAGGTTGACGCCTACGACAATCTTGCTCATCTGGCCAATGGTGTTCTCCAAGGTCCACAGGAGGAGCGAGTGCGACCAGTAGGGGGTGTACGTAAACGGGGCAGCCTGGTAGCCCCCGGAGCCGACCTTGCCCAGCGCGGCGCGGACAAAGGCGCGCGGCCCCGGGATCATGGCGCTCGTGCGCCGGATCTTGGACATGGCGGTCGCGACGAGGTAGCTAAGCACGAACTCGACATCGATGCCCTGCGGCTTGAGCTCCGCAGCCAGGGACGAGCTCCAGTGCTGGAGGAAGGCCTTGCTGCCGGAGTAGGTGGCTAGGTAGGGCGTGGGCGTCCAGCCGGCGAAGGAGCCGAGCGTGAGGATGAGGCCCTTCTTGCGGCGGGCCATGACGGGCGCGACGATCTTGGTGGTCTTGAGGGTGCCGAGGCAGTTGATCGTGACGATGTTCTGGAGCTCGTTGCCGTCCGTCTCGAGGAAGGGGACCGGGATGGAGTGGCTCTGGCCGACGTTGTTGATCAGCACGCCGACCTCGAGGTCGGCGATCTCCTGCGCGAGGTTCTGGTAGTCCTCATCGCGGTCCTGGCTGTAGTCCATCGCGACGACCTTGGTCTGGAGGTTATTGCCGGGGAACTTCTCCTTTAGCTCGGTGGCCAGGGCGTCGAGCTTGGAGCGCGTGCGGGAGACGAGGACGAGGTTGAAGCCCTTGCTGGCGAGCTGGGTCGCGAATTCCTTGCCGAGGCCGTCAGAGGCGCCGGTGACGACAGCCCAGGTGCCGGGCTTGCCATACTTGCGGAGCTAGTAGTCAATCAAGTCAGCCATTGAATAGAAATAGGCCCAAGGGGGAACGATTCCATGGGTTGGTCTATCATGAAAAAATCGGGGCGAGGGAGCTCGTACGTTGGTGCCTGGTAGGATGAAGCTGAGGAGAAGGGGGACCCAGTCAAGGAACTTCTTGATCAGGAAGATGACCCCAATGGCGGAGAAGAGCATCTGGATGGACGGGGGAACCGCGTCCAAAACTTCCGAGGCCGTCATGACGGCCATGATGTGGGCGTGTAGGGAGCGGCTGTTGGGGTTAGATGGGAGGTTTCGGGGCGGCTTGGTGGGTGGTTGAGAAAGTCCCACCAGAAATTCAATGGTGTTGGAGTTCCCTGATAATTTTTGGTGGGACGCGACGAAGTATACACAGTGTTAAATGTGAATACTTGGTAAATTAGCACAGTGGAATGCCTTTTGCCAGGCTCGATCTCGACCTTTCCGAAGCTCCGCCCTACATCTTCATCAGCTCCCTCCTGGCCACCGTAACTCTCGTTCAAGCTGCCTTAACAGTCGCAACCTGCGTATAATACCGGCGCAATGGCCTCCGTCCTCTCGTCCTGGCTCCCGCCATCTGACGGCATCCTGCCGTACTATATGACCCTCGTACGCCTGTCCAGCTAACCCCCAGCACCCGGCCTCGAACCCTCCGCAGCTAACAAGCCCTAGCTCTCCATCATCTCCATCGGGAACTCGGCGCAGAACCTCATAACCCTCCACTACACCCGCCGCGTCTACAACGGCCTCTTCATCCCGAACACCTCGCTCCCCGCCGCCACCGCCGCCGACTCGGTCAACAAGCTCGTCCCGGCGCCCTCGCCCTCGCACAAGGGCGCCGCCGACCAGGCGACCCCCCTCGCGGCGCGCCTCTTCGGCACCTGGACGCTGATCACGAGTATCGTGCGCCTCTACGCCGCGTACAACCTCCACCTGGGCCCCGTCTACGACCTGGCGATATGGACGTACGTCATCGCGCTGGGCCACTTTGCGAGCGAGATGTTTGTGTTTAAGAGCATGACCTTTGGGAAGCCCCAGTTCTTCCCGTTCCTGTTTGCGACGACGGCGCTGGTGTGGATGCCGCTGGTGAGGGACTACTACGTGCAGGCCTGAACCTGTGTTTCCTCGTGTGGGGTTGGCGCTCGTGTGCCCGGTTATACTATGTCCCCTATCACATGGCTACGGTCACGTAGATGCGCGAATGGCTTCGATATAACGGGCCTCTATATAAGTGGATGAGTTAATATATCCCAGGTCTATCGAACCTCTATAGCGATTTGCGGTACAGCTCGCCCCCGCAGTTCCGCAGGCGGGCGGCGGCCTGCTCGGGAGTGATGTCGCGCTGGGCCTCGGCCATCAGCTCGTAGCCCACGAGGAACTTCTTCACCGTGGCGGAACGGAGAAGTGGCGGGTAGAAGTGCATGTGGAGGTAGCTGTTCTCGACCTCCTCGGCCGAGCCTTCGATGGGCGCCTGGTGAATACCGGAGCCTACCAACGTTAGCTTTTGGTGCCCGATAGGGGGGCTACCTTAGGAGACCGGGTCCAAACTCACTGTATGGGAAGCTGCACTGGAAGAGGTTATCGTATCTCCTCGTAACCTCCTGGATGGCCTCCGCAAACTGCAGCCTCTCCTCGCCAGAGAGGTCTACCAGCGCCCTGACGTGCCTCTTCGGCAGCACCAGGACCTCGAACGGCCACACGGCCCACCACGGGCACACCACCAGGAACCCCTCGTTCTGCCACACGATGCGCTCCTCCTTCTCCATCTCCAGCTTCACGTAGTCCCCGAGAAGGTGCCGCCCAGAATGCTCGGCGCGGTACTTGGTCATCTGCCTCAGCTCGGTCGCGGGCTCCTCGGGCATGGTGGACACGGTCCAGACCTGGCAGTGCGGGTGCGGGTTCGAGCAGCCCATGGCGGCGCCCTTGTTCTCGAAGATCTGCATGTAGCGCAGCTGCGAGGCCGGGCGCGAGACGTTCGTGTGCGGGGAGTCAGCCGGGGGGAGCGCGGAGACGCCGGAGAGGGGGTTCGACGGGGAGAGGAGCTGGTCGTAGATGCGGGTCCAGGTCTCGATGGCGGGAACGATCTCGGGCGGGGACATGTCGGCGAGGGTTAGGTGGTGCTTCGGGGAGAAGGCGAGGACGTAGCAGACGCCCGTGGTGGGCTGCGCCTGGAGGAGGGTCGCAGAGAGGTCTGGGGGGACTGTCAGCGTGGACCCTAGGCCTGAAGAGACATCGTGGGCTTACCCTCATCGTTCTTGGGAGGCTCGGGAGTGTACTCCGCCTGGACTTCCTTCACAGCGCTGTAGTCGTTGACGAAGACAAAGGTGTCCGTGTACTGTGGGTTCAGATCTCCCTGGGCGCGCGTGTTCCCGGGGCAGAGGTAGCACTGCAGGTACCCGAGCCGTTAGCAAGGTGGGCCGGGATGGAGGGACTTGGCGCGCATCATGCCTTTGGGTCATAGCTCGGGAGGTCAATCGTTGCTGCACCCTCCTGCTGGCCCCTGTATCCGCGTTAGTATGATGGTCTCTACATGGGACGGCAGAGGGGCGACGCACTGCCAGGGCCTCTTCGTCCGGTGAGGCGACACCAGCAACCAGGTGCCGCTCAGCGGGTTGAATCTCCGGTGCGAGATGTCGTTCAGGACGTGGTCACTCATCGCGAAAGGCACAGAACAAGGATGGAATGTGGGGGAGAAGACATGCAAGATCTCACTCAGACCAGAGAAAAAAACGCCTGGGCGGAAAGGTCACTTTTAAGGGTCGTCGCGGGGAGGCACTTCGGCGTATTCCATGGCGACAGCGTTCGCGACCCACTCAGACTAATGCGACCCGGTGCATGCGCAGCCTAGCGACTGGGCTGTCCGAGAATAGCCCCATCAAGATCGAGGGTTGGGCCATGGTTTTGCTGCAGGAGAGGCAAAGGCCGAAGCAACGTAGCTGCCGCGCCAATCGTAACATGGAGCCCCTCGAGTCGCATTCAATTGGCTTTGGACCCCTCGTCGCATTTCTTGGAGGGGCAAAAATCCCTTGCTTGCTGGGGCCGGGAATGGGACCGAAAGTCTTGGTCAGCAAAGAAGGGATGACAATAATGGGCGGCTAATCTTCGGTTTCCAGCCAGCTCTTGACACCCGGCGATAGGAGCGGCGCGCCCCCCAAAGCGACAGACCACATCGACTACCTTGCCCTGCATCAGAATCTCATCGCCGCATCCCGCATTAGCAACTGTTTTCATCAAAATACGCGTATATACCGGACCAATCGACCTCGCCCTACCTCGTCACGGCCGCATGAGCCCGTAGACGCCACCCAGCCGCGGAGCCGACCCCCCGCTCCGAACATCCCCTTGTACCGCCCGGCACGTCATCCCCTGCGGCGGGCTTTCCGCCAACGTCGACGACCGTGGCCGACATGGGCGTCATCCGCAAGAAGACCGCCGTGCGGGGCGGCGAAGGCGGCGTCAAATACCACTGCGACAAGTGTTCCGCCGACATAACCTCCACGGTACGTGCAGGTCCTCCCGGCCGCAGCTGCCTTGCGCCGCTGTATCCACCCGCGCTTCCCCAGATTTTAGCTTGACCTGGAGATTTCAAGCCTCCAGACAGCACCCACCACACCCCGGGCATGGATCCCCTCCCTGTTACTCGCAGCGCCACTAACGCGCGCGCCAGGTCCGCATCCGATGCGCGCACAGCGCCTGCAACGACTATGACCTCTGCGTCCAGTGCTTCGCCAGCGGCGAGGCCAGCGGCGCGCACCGCCCCGAGTCCCACCCCTACCGCGTCATCGAGCAGAACTCCTTCCCCATATTCGACAGCGACTGGGGCGCCGACGAGGAGCTGCTCCTCCTCGAGGGCGCCGAGATCTACGGCCTCGGCTCGTGGGCCGACATCGCCGACCACATCGGCGGCTTCCGCCACAAGGACGAGGTCCGCGACCACTACCTGGCCACCTACGTCGACTCGCCCAACTTCCCCCTGCCGAAGCGATGCAGCCCGCACGACATGGAGCTGGCGAACGAGGTGACGCGCGAGGAATTCCAGTCGCGCAAGAAGCGGCGCATCGAGGAGCGCAAGGAGGCGCAGAAGAACGCCCCGGCCCTGCAGCCCAAGACGAAGCCCACCGCCTCGGTCCCGTCTTGTCACGAGATCCAGGGGTACATGCCGGGCCGGCTGGAGTTCGAGACGGAGCACGCGAACGAGGCGGAGGAGGCGGTGCAGCTGATGCAGTTCGACCCGGGCGACGGCGTGAACCCGCGCACGGGCGAGATGGAGCCCGAGATGGAGCTGAAACTCACCGTCATGGAGGTCTACAACTGCCGGCTGACGCAGCGCGCGGAGCGCAAGAGGGTGATCTTCGAGCACGGGCTGCTGGACTACCGCGAGAACATCAAGAACGAGAAGAAGCGCACCAAGGAGGAGAGGGACCTCGTGAACAGGACGAAGCCGTTCGCGCGCATCATGAACCGCGCGGACTACGAGGGCTTCGCGCACGGGCTCGTGGACGAACTGAACCTGAGGCAGGCCATCGCGCAGCTGCAGGAGTGGCGGAGCCTGCGCATAGGGGACTTAAAGAGTGGGGAGAAGTACGAGCTGGATAAGGCGCAGCGGGTACAGAAGTCCGTGCCGATGGGCTCTATGGATCGGGATAGGCTCGCGACCTCACAGCGTAAGGGCGCGGCGGCGGCGGCTGAGCCCACCAGCGGAGCGGCGCAGCTTGTTGCGCCGGAGCTGCCGATTCGGTCGGCGGCGTCGCCCAACGGCACGGCGGGCGGGGGCCCGAACGGCGAGGTCAAGGCTGAGCCTACGATTAGCGCTAACGGCGTAGCGAACGGGGGGAACATCGTCGTTACGAGCGGCGGGCCCGCGAGGCAGCGAGCGAATCCGACGCCGCTATCGGGCGTAACCCCCATCCCCCTGACACAGGACAATGCGCCTGATCTGCACCTGCTCACGCCCGAGGAGGTGCGGCTTTGCGAGGTGGTGCGGCTGCAGCCCAAGCCTTACCTCATGATAAAGGAGCAGATCCTCAAGGAGGCGATGAAGGGGAACGGCACGCTTAAGAAGAAGCAGGCGAGGGAGATTTGCAGGCTTGACTCTCAGAAGGGAGGCCGTATATTCGACTTCTTTATCAACTCGGGTTGGGTCGGGAAGGCCTAGTTGTAATCTCCCTCCGGTGTTTCGCTTGCAGGGGTCCTGTGTATAGCTTAGAGCGGAATCCTTCCGGGCATGCTGGTTTGGTTAGCAGGGTGGTCTTCCGGACGGAGTTGGGGGTTGTGCCTTTCGGGCGGGTTTTGCTTTGGCGAAGGGGTTTAGGCATGATTTACGTTAGCGATACCATGGCAAGAAGCCTATCATTTCGTGTTCTTCCGAGTGTCTATCCGGCTGTATCTGTGGACGTGTAAGTGATGTGCGTGCCATAGACATGCCGGAGGCTCTCCAGATGCAGGCTGGTGACCCCCGGAACCCGAGATCCTCCGATAGGACGAGATGTTCACACCCTTTTGCTTGGGTCGTGCGACGTGAGCGCGTATAATGTGATACGTCCACTTGGCTAATCCGATATGACACGGCCAAAACCCCGCACCATCCGAGAAGTCAAGGCAGCAGTTTCCAACTTCACTCTTGCCCCCGTGTTGCAGCTCCGCCCGAAATTGTTGATGTGGACGTCGTTTCCTGATGGCGTCGGAGAGTATAGTGGACTCGCTGGCGGCCCTGGTTCTTGAAACCAAACCCGTGCTCGATGATGGTCGTGGAGAGGACACCCAGGCCCCTAGCCCATCTCGTGGGGGGAGCGCAGGTCGAGGGCGAGGACGGGGGCGGGGACGGGGAGGGGTACGGGGGCCGGGTAGGGGACGTGGACGCGGAGGCGGACGAGGGCGTGGCCAGGCTGGTGGCACTCAGGCGGGGACGACGGCGCGAGGCACTGGTGAAGGGAGAAAGATAAGAGGATCCGCGGGCAGGAGCACCACCCCCGGAGACGCCTCGAAGCCCAAGGCCAAAGCCGACGGGGCCACTACAGTTACACAGCGAACGAACAAACCCCCCAGCCAAGACCGTCCCACTCCCGAGCCACCACAATCCCCAGAGAGCATCAGCCGGCCAGCGCGCCTATACATCGTCCAGACATGCGACTACAAAATGCGGCAGAGAACGGTGGGGGTCTTCGAAGACCTGGCGAAGGCGAACAAGTGCGCGGAGGCCTGCGTCGCAAGATATGGCATCCCACCACAGGAGATAGCGGACATACGCGACAGCAGCCTCTTCGGGCACACGGCCTGGCCTACCGCCGTGTCGAGGAGGTCCTGGCCCGGCGGCGCCTCTGAGCTCCGCGGCGGCGGGTTCGAGTGGGTCAAGGTGCTGCCCAAGGAGTGGTCTGCTTCTGCGTCCACTTCTACACCCGGCAATGGCGTCGCGTACCTCGCCTTCAGCGGGACCCTCGTCATCGGGGCCTACGGGTCGAAGCATGAGGCATGGGAGGCCTGTAGGCGGAACTGGGAGCAGCTCTCGTACTGGACGGCTATGGAGGTGGACATGTGGGTGGATAAAGGGGGGATGTACCACGGGGAGGGCACGATCTTGGGCAGGAGGCGCCACTGGTTCGTGGCGCCTTTTGTTATCAATGCTGAGGTTGCGAGTGGCATGGGCCATGAGAACTAGGGGTAGGATACTGGGCTGGTAAAGTGGAGGGATCTGGAAGCTCGTACCAATTACAGCTGTTTTCGACAAGACATGGTGTTAGTGAGACAATCTCCAGGTCAGCGGTAAGAGGGAGACACAGCAGAAGTCCTCCTGTGGAGAATCCCAAGACCAAACGGTCCGGTCCGCTGAGGAGGGCAGGTGCTGGCGGTTGTTGGAAAGCCCCCACCACCCCACCGTTGCAACGCATCCCCCACCATGACCTTGTCCCGCTCCTCCCGCCTCGTCTCCAACACCGCCTTCTTCCAACAACCTTCCCTCCCTCTCCCCAACAACCGTACCGACCACTTCCGACGCCGTCACCAAGATCCTCACGTCTACTCCATTCGGAGAAAAGAATACGCCGCGACACCCTCAGTTTCCCGCATCTGCTCTCGTGCCAGACCCCGCGAAGCCCAAGATGGCGACCATCGGCACCCTACATCGCATGACGGCGAAGTCGCTCTCCGAGATTATCCTCGCCGAGGCGAATGCCGCGGAGCCAACCTACGCCATCATCGACGTTCGGGACGATGGTAAGCTCCCTCCCCCGGCTCCCTCCCTACCTCTCTTTCCCCCTATCGCCACCTTCCCTTGCAGCCCCAACCCCTGCCACCAGCCAGACAAGAACAAGTTACTAACCCGCAGAAAGACCACATAGGAGGCCACATCAAGACGTCCCAGCACGTCCCCTCGGGCACGATCGACGCCCTCCTCCCCACCCTCCGCCGCAAGCTCGCCGACAAGCGCACCGTCGTCTTCCACTGCGCCCTCTCGCAGCAGCGCGGGCCCTCCGCCGCCCTGCGGTACCTCCGCGACCTCGAGACGGCCGGCGGGGCGCCGGAGGGGCAGAAGGTGTACGTGCTGGACAAGGGGTTCGTGGGGTGGGCGGCGGAGTTTGGGCCCGACGAGAGGTTGACGGATAACTTCAGGAAGGAGCTTTGGGAGGGGTACTAAGGAGTGGAAGGGCGTGAGAGCTTGCGCGGTTTTACTTGGTCATAGAAGGAAAGCGTGTGCTTGATACCCAATTCATATGCGTAGCTGTCGCGAATGCCGAGAGTTAGGCGTCTGCTCGGGTGTGATTGTGTCGTGATCGGGTGCTCGGGCCGTGTCCATTGTCTGGTGCAAACATCCAGACCGGACCGGAGGCTTGGTATTCTGGTACAAGGCTATGTTCCGGTGATTGCATTGATATACTGACGGTCCTCGTGAATATCCTGTTCCAATACCCGCTCTACCAGGTCGTTCTGATGCCCTGCCGGATCTGTGTCGCTTAGAGTTGCAGGGAAGTTATCATGGCAAGCGTGGAAAGCGAGTAAGAAGTGATTCTATATGGAAAGCGAAGGGGCGTTTCCCTGTGGTTTCGTCCAACGATACGCTTGTCCGGAATCGGGGACTGTGTCGGACCAAGAGACTGGTAATAGCGCGTCACAGACTGAAAAGAGGGTCTGACACAGGCACTGGCCAGGAACCCGGCGAATCAGAGAGCGCATAAATAGCTTCACGTTGCCACTGGCACATGTGATGTTGCCCCGCCCCCACTACAATTGCTTCAATCCCAGCAAACCGGCAGACCGCCGCAGCGCAGTAAACAAGAAGACCCCACCTCCCGCCCAGACTTTCCCCTTTCGCGATCACTTCCCTCCCTTCTCTTACGCAGAACTCACAACCACCCCTCGTTCCTCACTACGTTGCAAGAATTATCGGCGCCATGGACGACAACAACGATGTTAGCGACGTGGTGAAGAGTATGCTTTCCTCCCCCGCCCGCTCCGTCACCCTGCTGCCCCGCGACCCTGGGACCCAGGCGAGAGGCCTTCGCTAACAGAGGGCAGACCTGGGCGTCGCGCCGACCCCGAAGCCGCAGGGCGACTGGTCCGTCGACAAGGTGCTGGACGCGATATCCGACGGCCCCGAGCTGAAGAGCGGCTCCGAGTCCCCGCTGCCCTTCTTCCACCTCCTGGAGAGGCTGAAGACGACGCCGCGCGAGGGATGGCGCCGCTTCGGGGTATCCAGGTACTTCCCCCCCCCTTGTCCCAGACACGGCCAATACGCGGGGTGTCGCTAACGCCGCCGCAGCTGCGAGTCCATCGCCGACCACATGTACCGCATGTCCATCATCACCCTCCTCACGCCCCCCTCCCTCGCCCCGCGCCTCGACCTCCCGCGCTGCATGAAGATGTGCCTCATCCACGACATGGCCGAGTCCCTCGTCGGCGACATCACCCCCGTCGACGGCGTGCCCAAACCGGAAAAGTCCCGCCGCGAGGCCGAGACCGTGTCCTTCCTGTCCGGCTCGCTCCTCGGCAACGTCTACGGCGGCGTGCCCGGGAAGGAGCTGGCGGAGATATGGCACGAGTACGAGGAGAGCAAGACGCTGGAGGCCAAGTTCGTGCACGACGTGGACAAGATGGAGCTGTTGCTGCAGATGTTCGAGTACGAGAAGAGGAGCGCCGGGGAGCTGGGGCTGGGGGAGTTCGCGTACGTGGCGACGAAGATCGAGCTGGAGGAGGTCAAGGTGTGGGCCAGGGAGCTGCTGGCGGAGAGGGAGGCTTTCTGGAAGGGGAAGGGGGTGGATGTTGGGGAGGGGGGCGTGGCGCATAAGAGGAAGCAGGACGATTATTACGCGAAGGAGTGAAGGGCTTGGGGGGTTATGAGCATTTCTACAGCGGTGCTAGATAGAATAGAGGTGGTAATGCGCAAGCACTGGAGGCATAGAAGCGAATAGAGGGATGCAGCATGTTACGGGAGCGCTTGGCCTTGGAATATGACCCATCTGGCCAGGTTTGGCTCGGATACACGGGGCGTTGACGAAGAATCACACCCCTATAGCCATGTTGCGTTCCACACCGCGAGAAAAGAGGACGAAGCCGAGTCAGCCAGGAGAAGTCATGTTTAGAACTCATCGCTATCTATTATCCCATCCCCAATCCCTCCCGCTTCGTAAATCGTAAAAGAAAGACTCCAGTTCCCATCCCATCCCTACCCTAGGCCTAAGCCAGCTATCTAACCCTAAAAAGGAGAAGAAGAAAAAAGAGTGTGTAAATATCGACAAGAATCGAAGACGCCCAACATTGCCCCTATTCAACGTAGGGGTGACCCAGGTCTGCCCCTAGTCATACTCGAAGAAGCTGGCATTCCCCTTCAGGATGCTCAGGTCCACAAGGCCCATGACCTTGCCGTCCCACCTCCGGACCCTGTCTCCAAAGACAACCCAGACGGCCGCGACGCCCACCACGACCAGCGCCTGCCCGCCCGCGATGCCAACGGCATGCCTCGCCAGCGCGCCCTCGCTGCCCTCGACCGCGACGGCCACCGCCTGCAGGATGATGCCCGCGAAGAGCGCCCGCAGCGCCGTCGCGCCGGCGGTCATGTCCGCCACGTTGCGCAGGCACGAGTACAGGTTCGAGGAGGTGTACTGCGACGAGTTGTAGATGAGGGGCGGGCCGGCGGCCTCGAGGGCGGTGCTCCCCGCGGCGAGGAGGGCGAGGAGGAAGGAGAGGAGGGGGAAGTTGAAGGCGCCGTCGGAGAGGAGGGAGCGGGAGGTGAGGAGCCCGAAGGAGAGGATGCCGGCTAGGGAGAGGGCCGTCCCGGCGGCGAGGGTGGCGAGGTTGGTCATCTTGTTGAAGTTTGCGGCGTAGGGCTTGTATAGCCTCGACGCCGTGAGGACGAGCGTGGAGAGGACGAAGGGGCCAGCCAGGAGGCTGCCCAGGCTGGACTCTGACAGCTCATCAGAGAATACCAGCGAGAGGATGCCCGCGAGAGCCCACAGGCCCGCATGAGGAAGGAAACTCGCGCCAAACACCAGCATCGTCGTCGGAGCAGCGACGGCCCGCGGCGCCTGGATGAGCGTGTGCGTGTCCATCGACCCCTTGTACCCCCACGGCGGGACGCTCCTCAGATACTCCACCACCTGCTCCTTGGATATCTGCAGCGGGCCGAGCGGGATGAGGCTCGGGTGCTGGAAGCGGCGGGCGGTGGCGGGCGTCTGCAGGGAGACGCTCCACGCGTGGTCAAAGGTCGTCTCGGCGGTGCCGAGGGCCATAAGCGGGAGGGCGACCGCGAAGAAGGCGCTTATGATCTCGAATTGGAGGGTGAAGCGCCCGGCTCTCTCGGAGGCGAGGCCGCCGAGGAGGGGGGCGCCCCACGTCACGGCTGTGCAGACGACGTTGTATATCGTTATCCTCATCCCCCGCTCGTGTTCCTTTTAGGTGTTAGCAAATCCCATTCTCATCCGTAGTCCTGTTTCCGGTGTGAGAACTTACAAAGTACGTGTCGTATATCGACGCGAGAACAAGCGTGTCAAACGCTCCCCAGCCCAGCCCCTGGAACACCCTCGCAGCCATGCTCTGCCTGAAGCTCTCCAGCGTCCGCATCCCCCATATTGACCCGATGAACAGCGCCGCCACGGAGGCGAGGTACACGGGTCTCTTGCCCCAGATCTTCGCGGCCGTGACGCAGGCGAGACCGGCGAAGGCGGAGACGACCAAGGGGACGGCGGTGAGCGCCGCGGCGGAGGCGTAGGAGACGTCGTAGCGGGACGCAAGCTGGGAGTTGACGGGGATTAGGGCGGTCTTGGTGGCGGAGGCGAGGGCGGTAGTGAGGAGGAGGGCGGCAAAGTTGAGTTCTTTCTTCCATTGAGGCCAGTTCTGCGTTCGTTAGCAACTCTGCTCTCCCTGCAAAGGTCTATCTTCCCAGATCCACCTCAGGCTCCTCTTGCTCTGGGTCCCACGTACCAACGGGTCTCCCGGGTCGTCGCTAGGCTGCGGCGACAGCTCGGTCCCCCTGAAGCGCCCCCACGTCGCGTACTTTATCGTCCTCTGCGTCGAGGCCGTCGTCGAGCGCGAGAACCGCACTGTCGTCCCCGTGTTCAGTCTCGTGGCCGCCGTGTTCGGTCTCGAGGTTCCCGCCGTGTTCGGTCTCGACAGTGGCGTGTTCGGCCTGTACCCGCTGTCCTTGGGCGGCGGCGGCGGCGGCGGCAGCGAGGTGATCCTGTAGAAGATGGACATGGGCCTCGACAGCTTCGCCGCGGGCGGGCCCGCCTCTGGGTCCGCGCTCATTCCGGCTTCCCGTCTCTTTCCCTTTCCTTTCCTCTTGATTATAATCACTTTCTCTTATGTCTCCTTTCCTGTTTCCCTCCGTGTAATCGTGGTTGTTTGGTGGACTCTCGTCAAGAAAGTTGGATTCGGCGAGCGGGTGTAAGTGAGCGTAGCAGAAAAGCAGCTGAATGCAAAGTCTTCAAGACCGCAACCCAGCAGCCGCGTTTCCTTTTTAGATTATAAAATACGAAGCTGAAAAAGCAATAGCGTGAGAAGAAAGTGAAGACCGCTTGGACGAAATGGAAAAAGGAAGTAATGGCGGAGAAGATCGGGACAGGGGAGGAAGGGGGGAGGTTGAATGCAATGTAGGCGGGGCGGCGCAGTGCAGCGGAGGGGAGAGGCTCGTGCATGAGGCGACTTACACACGGACGACAGCCTTGAATCGTTGTGCTGAGATCCTGCCCCCCAACGGGGTCACAAAATCACGCCGGTGGAGGGAAATTGGTACTGTGCCTGGCCTGTTCCCAGGTTTGCATGATGATCGGGACCCAGTCCAGCTCTGGAAGTTTCGAAGGCTGGAGATCCGGCCATGCCATGGGAAGTGTTCGACCTGGACGTTAGGTCCCCCGGTATCACCGTGCCTGGATCGACGCGGTCACTCATGCGCCACGCAAAAGGGAAAGCTGATCGGGCGAGGTGGAGAGGTCCGTATGCAGGGGTCTGTGGGACTTGGCCAATGGGCCCTCCACGGTCCCTGTCGAGCACCATGGAGAAGGAAGAAGGCTCGGTGGATTTCCAGGCACGAGCCGGTTCATGAGAAACCGTGGGTTAGTGCCGCGGAAAGAGTCCTCTGGTCCCGCGTGGCTCGTTGCTCTCTTCCGAGAACCAGGCTCGAACGGGGCCACAACCTTGGGCTCGAAATCTCCTGGGAAGATGTCCCCTGCCAAGATGTCCCCTGCCCCGCGGAGGGGTTGCTCTGAAAAAACCAGGCCCAGCCACCAGGAGCTCCCGGCCGAAGCGGCTGGGCTCGCCCCGCTTTGACCCCGGTGGGCGGGACGGCATTCCCGGTTCTGAAACGGGGCTGATGCGGGAGGCTTCCTGCAAGCCGGGGAACCCACTCCACCCCGCTCCTCTCTAAACCAGGGTCGCCGCTTTCTCGGCAAGATACGCGAGCGGGAAGAAAAAAAGCATGAAGCTTGCGGCCAGTGGGATCTTTTTCTGTTGGCTGGATGAAGGGTGAATCGGTGATCATGGGTTTAGCCGGTGGAGGGCTGGGGCGATTGGCGGTGGAAACGAGCAGGAGAGCCGGGAAGGGAGAGACTCTGGGCGAGTGTTTCGAGATGTGACGTTGGAGGCCTGGATAAGGTAGCGGGGCTTCCAGGAACAAGGGTCTGGCGTGTTGGGTGGAATTGTGGAATATGTTGAACCAGGCGGCGTTGGAGCTGGGGCCGGCGCTGTCTTCTCCACATAATACCCACCAAACCGACCGACCGCGCGCGCTGGCCATTGAGGGGCTCGTGGCGGCCCTGCAAGCTTTCCCCTCTTTTCTACCGAGGGAGACACATATGCCGGACCAATATCTCGAAACCTAAGAGAGAGAATGATATCACTGCAGACCCTTCTGAATGAAACTCGGGTCCCGCATTCGTATTCTTGTGCGTGCCTCTGAAGGGGCATTACTGCGACATTCGTAGTACATCTAATGCGGTGATCGATGCTTGGCCGGAAGCAGCCGAAACAGAAGGTTACCATGCTGGAGAGGTGCCCGTTTAATGACGTTCGGCACCTTACATAATACCAGGCCACCGCAAATCGACCTGCGAAGCAGCCAGTTCGACCGTCACGCCATTCCCCTCTCCAAAGACACAAGCAACGCCCAGCCTATCGGAGAACCCCCACCATGTCGACCCCCTCCACCTCCAGCCCTATGCTCTTCTATGACATCGCCATGCGGGCCCCGGTGGAGCAGAACTGCTGCTCCCCGAACCCCTGGAAGTCGCGATTGGCCCTCAACTTCAAGGGCCTGCCCTACGCGACGAGGTGGGTGGCCATGCCGGACATAACCAAAGTCCGCAGCGGCCTCGGCGTGCCGCCCACCCGCAAGTTCGCCGACGGCACCGACTTCTACACCCTGCCGGTCCTCGAGGACCCCGCCACCGGCTCGCTGGTGGGCGACTCGTTCGACATCGCCGTCTACCTGCAGAAGACCTATCCGGATGCCGGCCACGACCTCTTCCCGCCACAGACGCTGGACTACGAGTTCAGCCAGGACATACTTATACCGCTGACTGAGCGCCGCGAGGGCTTCCCCGAGTACGCCAAGTTCAACGTTATGGTCGACGCGGCCTTCACCTCTCACGTGCAGCTTGGCGTTCAGAACCTGCCCTTCGAGCCGGCCACCGCCGAGGCCACCCAGGCGGAGTTCGTCCGGCGCGCCGGCGTGCCGTCCTGGGAGGCCTTTGCGCTGGTCGGCGAGGCGCGGGAGAAGGTGAAGGACTCGTTCCGCCAGGCGCTGGGCGGTCTGGCCGAGCTGTTCGCGAGGGACGCGAGCGGGCCCTTCCTGCTCGGGACGAGGGCTAGCTATGCCGACCTGATGGTCGGTGCGTGGCTGCGGATGATGCGCGTTACTTTGCCGGAGAGCGAGTGGGAGGAGATGAGGGGCTGGCATGGTGGTATCTTTGGGCGGTTGTATGATGCGTTGGACGTGTACCGGGAGGTGAAATAGACTACTGGGCCGAAGCTGGGTTGGGAAGAACGCCGGGGGCGCGATTGCCCGCCGCCATTGCGCCGAGACCTGCGGCCGGCGCCGGCTTGGCGATTATCCCCCCGGTGCGGGCTTCTGAAAGAATTGACTGCCTTGCCTTTCCAACAGCCCAGCCCGCGTAGCTTTCCTTTTGCCCCGCCCCGCGGCACCCCCGAAGTAAAAGAAGCAGGGGTCCCGCACGATCGCTCGTCTCACACCGCCGATCCGACAGACCCCGGCGTGTCCGTGCGCGTCCCGCCTCTGCCGAACCCGGAAACGGGCGAGGTGCGGAGCCCCGCCGCCCCCTGGAGAGCACTTTAGCCTGCGTTGGGATTTGCTTCTCTTCCGAGTTTTTTTTTTGTGTGCTGTAGGGGGGATTTGCTTTTTTGTTTTGGGCATCCGGCTCGGGGTATTTCTCTGTCGGCGATATAATTCTTGGGCGATCTTTTTTTAACTCGTATGGAGAGATGGCGAGGGCTGTGTGTCTGAGCGCCTTGGCGCATCAAGCGGCTCGGTTCAGGGTTGCGCAGCCTTGACATCGGCAGTTGGGTGGCCTCTACGCAGGGGGTTGTTTCCGTCTCATGCGCCCTTGCAGGGAGAGAGGGCATGAGGTAGCTGGAAGAGACTGAATCATTCAAACAGCTATTACGTAGTACTCCTCAATGCCCTTGCCCAACAGAGCGCACTCGGCACAAAACGCCCACCCGTCCGGCAGCAAAGGACCAGACCGAAACATCCCCAGGTGCAAATCCCCACAGCACATGTCCCCCTCCTTCAAATCAGTCCCAGAGCCCCCAACAAAGTACCAGTCGCGACAAGACACAGCCCCACGTCCTTGACGGCCGACTTCCCGCTCCGCACCCTCAGCGCGATCCCGAACCCCTGGAACAGGACGCACACGCCAGCCGCGGGGGCCCTGGTCCGCTCGAAGAGCAGCAGCGTGCCCAGCGCGGCGTCGACGTAGGGGATGGCCCGCGTCGAGGCGTCGTCGGGCGCGCGGTCGACCTGGTAGGAGTAGAAGGCGGGCGTGTAGCGTCCTTGGGTGAGGCGGCTGAAGGCGCCGAGGTAGGTTGCGAAAATTGTGCCCGCGAGGGCGAGTTGGGCGAGTACCATGTCTCCTGTCTTTTGGTCCTCTTTTGATTTATAGATGTGTATCGGTAGCTCTGGAGAGGGTGGAGAGCTGGGTTGGGGTTCTATGAAGCGTGAAGGCAGAATAAATGGGAACGCTCTAGGTCTGTAGCCTGGCCGTCCTTGGGAGATGGAGGGGAAGCCCGAAGGATTCGTGCGCCGCCGTCGTGGTTGGCCGAGATGCTCCGAAGGATTACGGTGCTGACGGGGCCCCGCTGGCCCCGCTCTTTCAGGGCGAAGCTCCGGGGCCCACACCGGGACGCCGGCGCTCGCGACCTGGCGTGTGCGGCGCCCGCCGGCGAACATGAAGTGATTCACCAAACTGCGAGGGGCCACCCTCTATATCCAACTCTACTAGGTCATGTTCCCAACGGATCCGGGTGGCCTAGCGGTATAACGCGACGGCCACACCCCCCCACTGGAGGTACTCGACTTTGGGGGCCATGGCGGTGGGATACCTCGAAGCCACCCGGGTTCGACCCTTCTTTTTTGCACTTTTTTTGGACCCTTTTTTGCCATTTAGATCAAATCGTATTGTTTCGATGGATATGTGTATCTAAAGTTATTATCTATTTTGCTTCGTTGGCAAATCGACCAATATATTGCGGCCATGAACACATCAACCTGCGGATACCTTCTATCCATGGCACTTTTCATGTTGAGTTCATGAACGACTCGCCCAACCTCTCGTCTCCACATTATCAGACCTCCTCGTGAATAAAGTATTCATACTGGGTTTGGAGGCCTTTAATAGCACTGCGGCCTGCAATTCCTGCCAAACTCATTGCGGTACCGGGACTACGGCCAAGGCACCTTCGTCCGCCGCAAACGTCTCCAAGAAGGTGCGGTCCATCGCTACCAACGGCAGCATCGACCGCATAATGAGCGCTGCCAGCGTCAGCCTCTTCTCCATGTCTACGACTACGTCAACCACAGACTTACCGTCGTACTCCATCCGGTACGAGACAGGCGGCTGCTCCTCCGCTCCGACAAGTAACGCCTCCGCTTCTAACGACCTCACCCTGGCCCTCAACCCGCAATCCCTGTCCACCCCAAACCATAGGATACTCCGGTCGTCCGAGCAATCGCCCCCGTCGACCGCCTCAGCCTTCGCGGCGGCCGCCCCCGCGAACCACTCCCGCGAGACGGCGAGCACCTGCTCCCACACGACGAGATGCGAGGGGAGCGCCGTCGGGCCCTCCGTCTCGATGAGCGCGCGGAACGTCAGCGAGACGTCGCCGGCCCCCTCCTCGATCGTCACGTCCTTCGTCGGGACATGTTCATCAGGGGGGGTCTCTAGTGGGGTCGCAGGTGTAGTGTGCCTCGGGCGGGGCCACCGCGACTCCCCGCCTCTCCTCACGATATGGAACCACGAGTGCCAATAGAGGGGGCTATGAGAGGGGCTCTCCGGCTCGGGCGCATGCGTGGGGTAGTGGGAGGGCGGGGTGGTCTCGATGTAGCGGCACGAGAGGGAGGGCGCGGAGAGGCGGTCGCGGTCGTCGAAGCATTCGAGGATGAGGTCGGTGGAGGGGCTGGAGAGGGCGTCGCGTAGGCGGCGGAGAACGATGGAGCGGATGGCGTCGTAGAAGCGGGAGCTTACCTCGAGGAGGGGGAGGAGGTGGGTTGTCGTGAGAGATTCGAGGACGAGGGCGAGGATCTAGCTTGGTTAGCGGCGGGTTGGGGAGAAGGTGAGTGAGTGCGGACCTCGTTGGGGAGGGCGCCCAAAGCGGCCGGCGAGTCAGCAATCCCCGCCGTTGGGATCGCGGAACGGGAAGGCGGCTCTTGAGAAGCCATTGGGAGCTTGGAATCGTGGTGGTGGGAGGAAATGGGCGATGCTACATATGGAGCTCGAGCTCTGGAGGTATGTCTTGCTATGTGGGGTTATAGTGGATGACGTCGAGTGGCCAGTGTATCCACGCCAGTGCCGCCGCCTGGGGAAGCCCCGCCCCCGCCAGACGACTTGGAAGTGTATTGGTGGGCAAGGTGCACCTTCCTGCTCACATCGAGTGAACATGTTTGGAGGAAGGAACAGGAAATGTGTGGAGTCTTCAAACCTGTTGTACCTAACTCATTCGTTCCTGTAGAAATCAACGTCGTCAACTCACATTACCCGTTGAACACGGTGCCCGCGCTGACACTGGCATCTCACATCTCACAACCACTCTCTCAGTGTGCCAGAAGGAGCATAAGTTTCTCTCGGGATATGATTGAAAGCCTCTATGTACAATGTTTACGTCTACCCCATTCCATGCATACATGTGCCTTGCATCCGGCATCCACCGCCACGTCTCTTTACGCAACGATCCCCTCACGCGCTGACAACCGCCGGCCCGGGGATCTGGTAGTTGCTCAGGTCGCCGGAGTAGATGTCGATCTGGATGCCGGGGTCGCTCGCCGAGTACGCGCCGGGGATGCTGACGCCCTCGGGGACCGAGCCGCCGCCGCCGCCCGAGACGTGGATTTGCTACTCCCATCAGCCGCTGGACTCGCACACCGGTACTCACTCAAATTGGAAGGGGAATGAACTCACGTAGCAGGACATGTAGAACTGCGCGCCGTTGGGCTGGCTGGCCGTGTGCAGCGCGATGGCCTCGGCCCTCACCAGGTAGTCGCCCTCGGGCAGGTCCGCGGGGACGGTCGCCTCGAACTGGCCGCAGTTCTCGTTCATTACGTCGGTGCCCCACGTCTCCGTCGCGGCGTCGTAGCCGAACTCGCCGATCTTGAAGAAGGGGTCCGAGCCGGTGGCGGTCGTGGCGTCGGCGACGGCCGAGAGGTAGACCATGACGGGGCCGAAGTGGTTGCCGCCGATGGCCTCGGTGCCGCACTCACGGTCGCCGGGCTGCTGGTGCATCTCGACGGCGATGGTGTCGCCCGCCGCCACGTCGCAGACGCCCGAGGCCGCCGCCGACCCGGCGTTGCAGGCCATGTCGGCCGAGGTGACGTCGGTGATGGGGTTGTTGCTCCCCTGCGGTGTGTGTTAGTGTGCGGGATGGGGGACAGAGGCAGGGGAGGGACGTACGGGCGCGCGGACGCAGGTGTCGCCAAGGTCCTCGCCGTTAACAATGAGCTGCTGGAAGGTGGCGTGGGCCGCCGCCGTGGAGGCGGTGGCGAGGGCGAAGATGGCGGACTTCATCTTGTTGGTATGCTTTGGGGGAGTGACGGATCGAGGAGGGCGAATGAGAGTCTCAGCGGTGGCCAGCGATGGGAAGTGGGCTCGCCGTCCTCTTATTATACCTCACCGCTGCCACCCTCCGGAAAGACGAGCCTGCTTCCCTTGAGCGCAGGCATCAACCTGGGTATCTCGGATCCGCCAAGATGGTCCATGCATTTCGCCCCAATCTACAGAGTAGTGTCCCCTTTACTTACAACTCGAAGCCCATCCCAAATGGGAAGGGCTCGGCGCATCACGAGTCCTCAATCCCATCCGTCCCGTCTCTCCCGGCGCCCCACGCGATCCCTTATATCACGGCCCCAGGGCGCGGTCCCCATATTTTGGAATGTCAGGCGCAGCATCGGGTGTCGTCAGAGCGGACTCGCCGCTGGCGGGGAGAGGGTGGGATGACAATATGGGACGCCAAATTATACCACCCATGTCAAGGAGCGCCCGCCTTGGTTTCTATATTGCCGCCGCGCTCCCGTTCGCGGAAGAACACCCGGAGTGGAGCCCCTCGCCCACGACAAATTGGACCCGCTGCGTCGGATTGATGGAGGCGGCGGGTCAGGCGGCCATACAGAACCGTCGTCCGCCGGGGAACATTCCTTCGGATCGAGGGTTCCGGTATTGTTTGCGTTGATGTGTGGGGTCGAG
Source organism: Sordariomycetes sp. S4602 (assembly GCA_023628835.1). Classification (NCBI taxonomy): domain Eukaryota; kingdom Fungi; phylum Ascomycota; class Sordariomycetes; species Sordariomycetes sp. S4602. The sequence continues at coordinate 338,638 of JAMAJV010000008.1, forward strand.
CCGAGATCAGCGCGGGAGGAGGCGATATGAATCTTGACTGGGGCGCTCGACTTTTTGTCGTTCCGGGCTTCTGAGCGGACGGGCTGGGATCGGCGTGTGGGGCGTCGCATTGATCGCTGAATGGGGGAAGTCATGCCGGGCTGGACGGTCTCAAGCGGATGTGCCGCGGGAGGCGGCCCGACAGACGATGGACGGCGTCTTAGCCCACTTGCCCTCCGAATCAAAGCTCTCAGTACTGAAAGCCAGGGGGGAGTGTATATCCACTTCAAAGCTCTCGGCATGGAAGTGTGAGGTTTGTGTATATCGCCACTGACGAACCTGTCAAGCAGCTCGGCTCCCCTTCCCGCAGAACACCAAGCTCGCCCGGGCAGTGGTGCTCAGGGGGGAGCAACACTTACCCCCAAAAGGTACGCCGAAAGAGGGGCGACAGAACCCAATAAGACGGCATCAGTCATTGAGGTGTAGACTGTTCCTGCTGCTCCTTGATACCAAGCTAAGTACAACCAGCATGTCTCTGCCTACTCCAAACGCCAAGCGCACTCTTAGACTTCGTGGGTAATCTCATCAACAGGAATCGGCCCTATGGCTGCCCAAGCCATACCATTTCTGGTCCCGAAACCGCAGCCGACTCCAGCGACTCCAGATTGACATCCCTCTCCTTTGTGGCCACAGCCCACACATGCCCGAACATGTCCCCCGGTACCCCAGTCTCCTCATCATCCACCTCCGTAACTTGCACGTTCCCATATCCCCCTATCCACGCCACGTACTTCCCCTCCCCCCTGTGATTAACCGCCACCTTTGTAACCCTGCCTCCGTCTGGTGTCGTCTCCCTCCCAGAAACCCGCAGCCTCGGGAGCACGTCAAACTTCTCCGAGAGTCCGCTCGCCGCCGGGTCCTCCTCGGGACAGAACCCCACGTAGCGGTTGAGATACGAATACGCCAGGCCCGGCGGCAGAGGGACCTCCCCGGCCACAGGCCCCGCTGTACGGTTCTGCATCATGTTCAGCAGCCCCACGGCCCGCGCCTTCGAGCCCAGCGCCCCCACAGCAGCCGGCGCCATCCAGCTCTCGCCCGCCCGCACGAGGTCGCCGTACAGGCCTATCTCGATGAGCAGCAGCGCCAGCACCGTGGACACGAAGTTGTCCACCCTCGCCAGGGGAAGCGTGTAGGCGCATGACAGCGGGACGCCCTTGTCGAAGTGCTGCAACGGGAAGGCGGAGACGCAGCGCTGGACGTAGCTCTGCGCCGTGGTGGCCTCCAGCGCGTGGATGATAGTCTCGGGGAAGACCCCCTTCCACTCTCCGCTCGTGAGGCGGGTCGTGCCGTCTGCTAGCGTCTGGAGGAGGATGTTGTCCGTGAACTGTAAGAGCTGGAGGCGCGCTGTCGTGGCGTCTGACAGGTCCTTGCCGTAGGCGAAGGTCGGGGGCCCGCCGCCGGCGCGGAGGGTGATGGACTGGTCGATCTCGCCCTCTTTAGGGATAGTGGATAAGAGTATAGAACTTAGGATGGAGAGGTGGAGGACCGAGCCGTGGAGGGAGGGGATGACGATGGAGTTGGCGGTCAGTGTGCCGCCTCGGGGTGCGTACTCTGGGTGGGTGCTGATATCCGTCCCGGCCGCCTTGGATGCGAAGGACTGCAATGTCTCGCCGTCGGTGGGTCTGCGGGTGTCAGAAAGGAAGGTAAACGGGTGAGAGAGGAGGGGCATACGCGTTTATGCTGCCGACCATGCCGGATTGGCAGTGCGACCCTTGCGCGTCGTAGAAATAGAGCGGCTCGGTGTCATTGAGCACAACGGAGAAGACCACGCCATCCGATGAAGGGTCGGTAGGTATAAAGCCGCTGACGAAGCCGTTGTCCATGGGACGGCACGGCTTGTCGAACGATGCCTGGACTACGGAGTTGTTCTATGCGAGTCAGTCCCGGTTTTCTCCTGGTAAAGGTGTGGAGTGGTTCGAGGTACCTTTGGGTGGAAGTGGAACTCGATGACCGTCCCAGGGATCTGGTCTCGTGCGTCGCTGGGTGAGAAGCTCTCGCCGTCCTTTCCCACGTCTATCGTTAGTATCCTCTGCCCGCCCACCGGTTCGTCCGTCCCCGGTGTTGTCGTCGTTGCGTTCTCGGCCGCCCTCTTGAATTCCTCCAGCGACCCGTCACCCTCCGGTGGCCTAGCGGTGTTAGACCTAGTTCCATCCCGAGTAGTAATACGGGGGAGACGTACGGGTTGATGACCTGGAGCATCCCCTTCGAGCAGCTGTCTCCCTCCCCGCTGTAGACGTACACCGGATCCGTCTGGTTGAGGATCACCCTGAACGTCAGGGCCTCTGCCGCCTCCGCCGACACAGAACCTGACGAGAATCCACCTTCGACGGGCGCGCACGGGCTTTCTAGAGATGTCTGGATGACCGAGAGGCTCTGCGCGGCGGTCAGAATACGTACTGCGTTGGGATGCTGCGGACTTACACCCGAGTGGAAGGAGTAGTTTATCACGTCCCCTTCCCTAGCCTCCAGTGTGTCGGGCGAAAAGCCGCCGCCGTCGTCCCCGACCTTCACATCGTGCACCGCGGCGTGCGTTCTAGAAAGGGAGGCCAACAGCCACGCGGCCGAGCGTAGCCTTCGGTGGACCATGGCGATATCCCGTCCTATCCTCCCTTTCGTTCTCTAGAAGACAAGAAGCGAGGGGACTCACGAGCCAGGGCAGGAGTAATGAAGGCAGGGTAGGATGGACGAATATGTCACATAGATAGCAAAGAAGGAGAAGTAAAGCCGGGCCCGAAGCGAAGGGATGCAGTGTAAGCCATATCCCCCCCGTGATATCGCCCTTCCCGAGCGTCCCACCATCTCGGCACGCTCTCCCCACCCCTACACCAACTCTCTTTATCCCCTCCCCGGACCCGAGCGCCAAGACCTCCTCCTTCTGTCCCACTGCATAATACGGACATCATGACGAGCTGTGTAACGAGCCTCCAAAGTCCGGACGCGCAGCAGCAGCTGGGCGCAGACCTCGTGGCGCCCCATCAGCCGGCCTTCTCTTTCTCGGGGAGATATAGATGCGTGCGTACCCGTGTTATTGGAGATGGCTGCTCCACGGATGAGGCTTCTGTGCTTCAGGACGATAGCGTCATGCCTTCAGGCTCCCCTCGGCCCAGCAGGTTTTACCGGCAGAAGACTTCATTTAGCACCCGTCGTCACCGCGGCTAATACGAGCCGCTCGCCACCAACCCGCGCTCCTCGCCAAACACTCCCCACATCCCCAGTTATTACCCCAAAAACATTCCATTACTATTCTAGTCTCATCTCTGTTTAGACCTGTTGCTTCCGATTGTTTCCCTCTGGTTTGTCGAGACGTAGGACAAAGGTAAACAGCCGGTGACACTGCTGGGCCAGTAGGAGCAACGCGGTGTAAGTCGGGCTGAACAGCCACAGCGTCAGCCCCCGGGCGCCAACATGGGGAAACCCCGAATCCACTCACACGCACGAGAGGGTGGGTGTACGGCAGATTCCGGATCTCCGCTTTGGAGGTGGTGGGTAGGGAGGTAATATGGGAGATGTGCGTGCATGTGGCGTGCTGGGCGACCACGCTTAGATGATGTAGGCGGGAGGCTACTGGGTGGATAAGGATGTGTTGCGAGCTACTCATTCATATCTTCCAGAGCTGGCGGGAATTTCCCGAGCTAGACCTTCCCACTCTTGACAAGGGACTGCGGCGATACTGTCGTCATGGTACCCGGCTTATTGGAGCCGGAGTGTCACAGCTAAAGAAGCGTCTTATACCGTGATTTACACTCTCGCTCTTGCTCTTGCCCATTGCCCGCGCCTCGTGGACTGCCCAACGCAAGACAGCCAAATCTGAGCCGGCACGATGTTTGCAAGATTCAGGGAAGGCCTCGGGTCGAGGTCAAGCCCCGTTCCCACGAGGATGACCCCGAGGGTCCTCAAGCTCGCCTCCTTCGCCATCTCCCTCATTGCCGCAATCCTCACAATCCTCGTCCTAACAGCCGGCTCCTCCCCAAACGCCCTCCAGGGCCTCTACCTCCTCAAGGTAAACCCTCACCCCAATCCCAGTGCTCCCCCCTCGCTAACCATGAGTTTCTAGGTCGATACCTCCTCCCTCAGCGTCCCTCCCAAGCTCTCATCCTCCCAATATCTCGTCGACCTCTCCGCCCTGACCCAAGCCGACCTAGTCGGCCCCCCGCAGACGCCCTCCACCCTCGGCATCGCCGACCTCTACCGCGTCTACGTCTTCACCTGCTGCTCGCCCACGTACTGCACCGCGCCGCTGATCGGGCCGACCTTCGACCCCATGCACGACTTCCGCCTCGCGTCCACCTCCCTACGGGGGCCCTCGCGCTCCCTCGAGGAGGTGCTGAGCCTCTACAAGGTCATATCGCCCATCCTCGCCATCCTCCTCATCCTGGCCTTTGTGTTCTCGCTCTCGGCGCCGAGCGTGATGATGCTGGACAAGAGGGTCGGCAGCGCGGGCTGGGTCGCGCTGATGATGTACGCGCTGGCAGCGCTGTGCCTCCTCGTGGCGTGCGTGGCGGGGCAGGTGGGGATGGCGCGGCTTTGCGACGGGCTGAACGGGGAGTTTGGGGAGGCTGGGCTTCGGGCGTCTCGCGGGTCGCTGCTGGGTCCAGCGTGGGCTACCTTCCCCCTATTTCTTGTGAACACGGCGTTGACATTCGTCTGTATCAAGACGAGGAAGAGCGACGAGAACGATGAGAAGGCTGCGGCGGTGGCGGCGGATATGGCCCAGGAGCAGAATCCCCAAGCCCAGAAAGATGGCGTGCTGAAGAACAAAGCATCCCAGATGCAACGGGGCCGGGAATCGTGGCCGGTGTCAGAGGGGTACACGCTCAGGAACACGCTCACGGAAGAGCTCGGAGATGGCTGGCTGCGGGAGAGCGTGCTGGGAAGTGTTGATGGAAGCACAAAGTACACGGGCGATGGGTCTCGCTCGGCCCAGAGCGTGAGCGGCGACGCAGACGCGTGGTACGTCGCCCACCACCGCCGCAAACCAGTTCGCATGCCCGAGTACCGGCAGTAGGCAGCTGCGTCCACTGTAGTGTAGTAGTGGCAGCACCCCAGCCCGCACTTTCCGCTGCCGGCCCCTGGATATGATTCAGGAAGGCAACCAGGGAAGGAGCAGCTCACCCCATGCCCCCTTAGCCCTCTCCCCAAAGCGGAAAGAGCATCATGACTCGAGATAGCTTTATATATACCGGTTCCCCCCCACCTCCCAACCGAGCAGCTCAAGTATTAAAACTACAATCGGGTAGGAGTCTCTGCGGCATAATTCCCGAGCGCTCAGATAAGGCCAGAAACCAACCCGGGGCCCTGGAAGGGGCATTTCCAGGCGGGGGGAGTTTCGTAGCTCGTCCAGGTTCAACCCCGGGCGGGTGAGCTTTTTTGCACACTTTTTTTTGGCCCTTGGTCCTTCTGGACTTTTGTAATTTTTGTCTATTCATATTAATGCCCATCATAAAATGATCCATGTTTATTGTGACCGGTATACCTTGAGCTTGATGCCGCCATTCAATGTTGCTTCAGTGGGCAAGAGGTACATACCTCCCTCACTCGACCTCCGCCCACAGCGCCTCCAGCTCCTGCAACCTCGCCTCCAGCGCGTCCACGTCGCCCGGATCGACGACGCCGCCGTCGAGGTCCTCCCTGGTCTTGACCATCTTCCGCCACACCGCCTCCCGGTGCCTCATGATGGCGCCAAAGTCCGACAGCGCGCCCCTCAGGTCGCCCGCCCTCGACGCCTGGCCCCAGAAGCCCCTCACGCGCGCGCTGTAGAAGTCGCACCTGCGCGGGCCCGGCACGCCCGCCTCGCGGTACGTCATGAACACCGCCAGCGGGCTCTGCAGCACCACGTCCCGCGCGCAGTCCTCGCACGCCGAGAACTCGCCGTTGCCCGTCCACCGGTGCTCGCCGTCCGTCGGGTGCGAGCGCGGGCAGGGCGGCGACGACGAGAGGTAGGACGCCGTGGAGAGGAAGATAGCCGGCTCGCCCTTCTCCGCCGACTCGGAGATCTTCTTGATGTACTGGTCCACGCGCGGGTTGGCCGCGTTGAGCGCGCAGATGGTGCCGTCCGGGACGGGCGACGTGCCCTCGACGATGTGCGCGTCGAGCACGCGGATCGGCGTCACCAGCGAGGCCACGCAGGGCGCGCAGACGGCAAAGTTGCGCACCGAGGGGAGCGTGTAGTACGGCGCGTCCGGCGGTATGCCCGCCGGGGAGCACGGCGGGTTCGAGAGCACCGTCTCCACGGCCTGCAGGAACAGCCTCGGCTCGCGGAACTCCATCATCAGCCCAAAGTTGACCGCCAGCGCCGGGTACGTGCCGAACCCGCACGCCAGCGCCCTGCCCGAGAACCCGGCGTCCTCGAACAGCGTCTCGTACTGCGTGCCGCCCGCCGCGTCCAGGAAGCACTCCTCGCACGCCGCCAGCCCCCTCACCCTCGGGTCCCTGGGCCGGGACCACGCCCTCGACCCCGCGCCCACGACCTCGGGCCCCGCGCAGCGCGGCGCCTTGGCCCGCCGGCCCAGCGCTTCCAGGAACTCGTCGTAGTCGCCCGCCTCGGTGGCCATGCGCCGCGCGAAGGCGTTGCCGACGTCGCAGAGCGCCAGCTGCGTGGGCGGCTGCCGCACCGTCTCCTCGGGGATCAGGGAGGCGAAGTTGGAGGCCGAGAGGAAGTCCGAGTAGCAGGCGTGGCAGGCGTCCATGCCGCCGCGGAGCCGGTGCCAGCCAAAGTCCTCCTCGGGGGCCACGGCGCGGCCGAGGCCGCAGTCACTCACGGTCACCCTGTGCGCGGCGTGGGACTCCAGGGTGGCCACCGCGGCGTCATCGCCCAGCGAGGCCCGCGCCACGAGGGACTTTACGCGCGGGGTGTTGTAGTTGCAGAAGCGCTCGGGGCCGGCGATGGACTCGACGACGGGGTAGAAGAGCTGGGAGAGGCCCGCGGGGAGGACGCTGGAGTTGTAGCAGTTGGAGCAGGCGCGGAAGGCGGGCGTCGAGACCAGGGCGTACCAGGTTGTGGGGTAGGACACGGGGTAGGGGATGGGGTCGCGTGAGGGGCAGTGGATGAGGGGGGTGGACTCGAAGGCGGGGGAGGCCGGCATGGCGGCGGCGGGCGGGGGAAGGCTATGCTATGATACGGTTGTCGAGGGAGCGTCGCTGGGGAGGAAGCATCTCGGGGTGGTGACGAGGGACGGAAATGTCGCCTCCTTACTCTGGGATAATATCAGCCGGCAGCAGGTTGCTCACAGCCCTGTGTTAGCCACCAGGGCTGCCCAACGAGGGCTTGCATATGGTTACAGCGCATGTGGTTCGTCCGTCTGCCGCTTGATTGGCGCCGGGCAGACCCGGAGTTGATCCTGCGGGACAAGACGATGTTATGCATATACGGGATGCAACCGTCTATCGAGTGGCTGGCGGCCCGCGTCGGACCGCGCCGATCCTCAGCTCTTCTAATCTCAGGGACTTGGATCTTCATCAACAAGCGGTGCTCAGCTCAGCTTTTACCCTCAAAACACGGCCTACACTCTTTTCAAGTTTGCTTCCCACTCTCTTACTCCACGTTAGGTCTCTTCGTCAAAATCGTTCACCATGGCATCCACAACGCGCTCCCGGCTTGACTACCTCTACATCGCCTTCTTCGGCATCTCCCTAGCATCCATGCTCTGTAAGTTCCTTGACGCCCGAACCGCCTCCCTGTTCAAAGCTCACAACCCGCAGGCGTCGACCTCGTCGCGCTCCTCCCGGAATCCCTCTGGGCCTACCCCTCCTCGCCCCTCTCTCCCCTCCACGCCCTCCGCCAGTATTACACCACCACCTACCAGGACCTCTACTTCCTGACCCCCTGGGAGGCCCAGCCGCGCTTCTTCCGCTTCTACACGATCCTGGAGGCCGTCTTCCAGCTCCCCGCCGCCGTGTGGATCCTCCGCAAGTTCCTGGGCGGCAAGGGGACGACGCCCGGGCTGGAGCTTATGTGCATCGTGTACGGCATGGAGTGCGCGCTCACGACGGCGACGTGCATTTACGACTGCTGGGGGTGGGCGGGCTATGAGTGGGAGGTGCAGCAGGTGCTGATCTTCCAGCTGTATATGCCGTGGTTCCTGATCCGTGAGTGTCCCCCTCGTTTCTTGAAGCGTGTCGTGATGTACTGACGGTTGAAGCCTTGGGTATGACGGTGGACATGTACATGAGGCTGCTCAAGAGGACGAGCCAGGCCGACGGAGTTAAGAAGGCTCAGTAAGGGGTGAAATCCCCAGCCATGCTGTAGATTGCCATGGTCATAATCTTGTAATTATAACACGCGTACATAGACTCGTACAAACGCTCTCAAGAGAAAGCAACACATAAAAACGCCAGGTATACCCCCAACTCCGGACTCTACACTCAGTCTATCCTCTTCGAGTACCCCCACCCATTCCCAACTCCCATACCGCCCAGGGGCGTCGCGCCTCCTAGTCCCCGGCCCCTCAGCCTCCGCGGCAGCACGCGTCCGTAGAGCCACGCCCCGGCCGCCACCGCCCCGGCCGCGAAGGCGAGCACGATGTACAGCACAGTGCTCACGTACACGTGCCCGCCCATGCCCGCCCACCTCACGCCTCCGTCCGTGGACGGCAGGTCCGGGTTGGGGAACCACCGCACGCTGAACTGCAGCTCCAGCGGGTCCCCGACCGCGACGTCGCCCAGCTCCGCCAGCGGGCTCGTGCTGTAGGCCACGCCGCTGTCCAGCACGCCCGTGTCGTGCGCGCGGATCCTCTTCTTGGGCGCCGTGTGCAGCAGCACGTTCATCCTGCTCGCGACGCGCAGGCGGCCGTCCTCGCGCGCCTCGCCCGCCAGGGCGAAGACCAGCGGGATGTGCTCCTGGACGTAGGGCGCGTCGTTGAGTATATCGTGGTGCGGGCGCGGGCGCGCGGGCAGGCGGCAGGAGAGGGGCGCGTCGGCCTGCAGGTAGAGGGAGAGGAGGTGGAAGAGGTCCGGGGTGAGGGAGGCAAGGGTGCAGTTCTGGGGGCCCTCGACGCCGTAGTGGAACTCGAGGGGGCGGTCGGTCTCGGCGCAGGTCGGGAAGGGGATCCACTGGGGCTCGTGGTGGGCGTCTTCTAGGTGGGCGCCGGTTGCGCTGGTGCGGTTAGCGGGAGTCGGGGGGAGGGGCTTGGTGGAGGCTGGGGAGGATGGCGTACATGCTCCGGTTCATGCACTCGACGTGTAGGGGTGCGGCGTAGTGATGCGCGGGGCCTGATTCGGGGCTCGTCGCGCCCACGCCGGCTGTGAGCGCGAGGGCGCAGGCATATGCCGGAGCCAGTCGCATCTTCGAGATGGACGCTTGGCCGGAGGGAGCGACGGGGTGGTGTGTATAGAAGAGTTGAGTTAGGCCGAAAGGAAACCTGTCCAGTTCATGCCGATATTACATGTAAGAAAGGCAGTCATGCCAGCAAAGGAGCGAGGCAGAAGCCGCGTGGGCGAGGTCGTTCGAGTTGCAAAGGCGATTTGGCTGGCGGGAAGTTGGAAGGTTGGAGGACAGCTGGCACGACCTGGTCGGAGCTTACACTGTGACAACCCGCCCCACGGCCCACCAAAGGTGGTAGCAAGTACATTGTACCGAGCATGGGTCCCCACGTCCAACTCCAAAATGCCCAGGGGCAAGATTCAAGTACATGAGAATCGACTGCCAAGTGCGGTGGGAACCAAAGCCTTGAGATGGTTGTTGTCAACGAGGTGATGGACGCGATACAGTTGTGTTTCTGTGAAGAGAACAGGACTCGTCGATACCGCGGCTACGTTAGAATGCGTTGTTTGAGGCCGCTGTGAGAAGGAAGGCGCGGAGGGTTGAGCCTGCCTAAGTTATGTTTCTAAAAGGCAAGAAGACTCCGACCCATTTCACCGTTGGCTTTTCCGATCTCCACATGCTCAGTCCAGATAACCCTGCTAGGATGGTCTCGTGATGTGAGTTCATTAAAAAACAACCAAAGCCGTAACGCCTAATCCCATGAAACCCCATCATCACCCAAAGATCCGTCATTAAGCCCCTCATCCCCAGTCCCCGTTCCTATTCCACTCACTCAGCGCCTATGCTCTCAAGCACCCTCATAGCCCTCATCCCCTCCTCCTCAAACCTGCCCACAAGGCCCTCGCACTCCGCTCTAAGCCCCTCCTCCGCCCTCCCGGCGTTGTGATAGATCCACTCCTCGAGCGTCATGCCCTTCTCTGGGCTCGCAATCTCCGCACCCCCCATCCTCCTCGCGATCTCCCCGCCTTCTCCTAGCGGCGAGCGCACCACCCTCTCGATGTCGACGGGTTCCCACGCGACCGAGGACTTCACGCCGCGCACGAGGGTGCGCTTTGTGGGCGAGTTTGCAACCGCGGTGGGGGTCGCCGGCGGGAGGATCACGCGGGCGGTCTTGCCCTGCTTCGTCGACGGCGGCTGGTTCTCGGCGTCGGAGGATTGCGGGGACTGAGAGGGAGAGGGCACATGACGGGCGGCGGGCGAGGAGCGCGCAGGAGGCTGTGCCGATCGGGGGATCTGCGGGAGCGGCCTGGCGATGGGAGACTGGACGTCCTCCGGGGACGCCACGGCAACGAGTTCGGGCTCAGGGTCTACCTCCAGGTCCTCTTGCTGTGGGATAAGCTCAGGTTCTGCCGTTTGGTACCGCGAGACCTCCGAGTCACGAGACATCGGGGTGTCTTCCTTTGCCGCCTGGGCCTGCGTCTCCGAGATGCGCGACTTGGTGGGCGGGCGGCCAGACGACCGCTTCTTGGGAGGCCGTCCTCGCCCCCGCTTCTTGGGGGGCTCCTCCTTCGCCGCGCCACCCCTAACCACCGTTCCCGAGCTGGCGATGCTATCGTCGTGATGTTCCTCTAGCTCCTGCTCTAGCTCCGGCTCCGGGTCTTCGTGAATAGAAACCTCGGCTAGCTCTGCCTGCGGCTCGGGGGGTTCGATTAGCTCCGGCTCCGGTTCGGGCTCGACCACAGGTTCAGGTTCGGGCTCCGGTTCGGGCTCCTTCGCCTTCTTCTTTGAAGCCTTTCTCGTCCCCGCCTTCTTCCCTTTCTTCGGAACAACCAGCTTCTCCTCCTCCTCCTCCTTTTTCTCGGCCTTACCCTGACCCTTCTTCACCTCGGTCCGGTTCTTCTCTTCAGTCCGACTCCTTTCCTCAGTCCGGCTCCGCTCCTCCTCCTCCGCCATAGCTCTCAGCTCCGCATCCACCTCATCCTCATCCACGGCCATCGGCTCTGGGTCAAACATGTCATAATCAGACCTGTCCCCCTTGCCCTTCTTCTCCGAATCTATCACAGCCTCCTCATCCGAAAGCGGCCTCTCCAGATCTGCCGCCAGCTGCCGATCAATCTCGTCGTCATCGGGCATGCCCGCGCTGCGCAGCGAAGCGGTGGAGGCCGTGGACCGCAGGGACGTGCCGGACGCCTTCCTAGTGCGGGTGTTCGATCCCCGGCCCTTCTTCCGGCCCGGCTTCTTGGGGGCCTCGGTGTCCGTGGCGTCCATATCGACGTCCTGGTCGACGGACAGGGTCGAGGCGTTCACAGCGTTGCTTCCTCTCGCCTTCGCACGTGTGGCGCGCCTCTTGGGCGCTGGTGCCTCGGTGGCGGTGAGATTCGAGTCATCAACGGCCTCGCTGGCCCTCTTCTTGCCCCTCTTGGGTTTCGGGGCCGGCGCCTCTTCGTGCATCGTCTCGTCTTGGGGAGCGTCTGACTCCTCGGGCTCGGGCTCGGGCTCTTTCTTGGCGCGCGTCTTCCTCCCCTTCGCAGCGGGCGCCTTCTTTGTCCGGCCACGCTTGGACGCAGTCGTGACCACGCTGTCGTCAACTTCAGCTGTGGCGTCGAGTGTAGACTCCTCCGCGGCCGCCGCTGCCCTGGTAGCCTTCCTCCCGCGACCTCGTTTCGACGCGGTGGTCACGACGCTATCGTCAACCTCTGCCGGCACATCAAGCGTCGACGCCTCCGCGGCCGCCTTGGTCGCCTTCCGTCCACGACCTCGCTTCGACGCGGTAGTAACCACACTATCGTCAACCTCGGCTGTTGCGTCCATGGTAGATGGCCCTTCCGAGATGAAGGTCCCCATGTTGGACTGCACCGACACCCGCGAAGCCTTGGACGCCCTAGCGCCCTTCCCGCGAGCCGTCTTCTTGGGCGCAACGAAGGTGAAGAAGGGGCAGTCAGGCGACCGGTTGCGGTGCTCGTCCATCGGCTTGTCGCCGGGCTCCCACCCGTCAAGAGCTAGCTGGCAGTACACGCAGGTCGCCATGTCATCCGACTCGGGCGTGGGTGTGTACTTCCATCCCGCATCGGCGAGCTGCTTCGTCTTGCACTTCCACCCTTTCTTTCCTTCGTGTGGCCACCGGCCCGCGAATGTCCCCTTCCGCGCATCAACCATCCTCTTCCCCTTGGGGTCCTCCGCGGCGTACTCCGGCATCTCCGCCTCGATGGCCGAGACGATAGCCCAGCCGCACTCGGGGGCGTGTCGCAGGTGCTCGAGGAGCGGGTCATCGCCGTCCTCCCACCCGTCGAGGCCCTTCCTGCAGAGGAAGCAGAGGGCCTGGTCCGGGTGCTCCGGGTGCGGGGCGTGGTACCATCCCGCGTTGGCGAGCTGCGCAGTGTTAGCCTATGCTTTCTTTCACGGCCCTCTGCAGAGCTCAATGGGCTTCCGCAGAATACGGCTCGGCATGGCCCGTGGGTTTGGATAAGAGGAAGTAGGAAACTCACAGCATCGGCCTTCAAGTGCGCATGCGGCCACTTCATCGGCTTCCCCCTGGCCGACCCCCTCCTCTTATGTGCCGTCTTGAATGACGCTAGCCGCGCATCGTATGTGAAGTAGTCCTCCGCGTTGACCTCCATCGTGGCGGTCACTCCCTCTTGGCCTTCTGTCGACGTAGTAGGTAATGTCTTCGGGTTTCAGTTCTTGTTGGTTGCGTCCAGGTGGTTTCGTTTATGCAGTATCGGCTGAGCCGTTACTTCCAAGGTGATATGGGCCGTCGCCGGTGTCGAACGGGCTCCTCGGTGGAGAGTCTTCGGGTCCAGATGCTGTTGTTTGGGAACGCGTCCGTGGTGTGGGAGTCTGTTCAGTTTAAGCAACTGTCTCGCTTGTGATGTGAAAACAAGAAACGCCTATGCGTCGGACCCTCAAATATCACATAGGGCCCGGAATTCAAGGTCAATGGGTCGTGGTGGTGGGTGGGTGCTTGGCCTGGTCAGCGATGATACTTCCGGCATGTATTGTTTGGAAGCGCGTTTGTTTACATTCGGCTCATCCTCGGGTGTCCGCCCCACCAGACACAGCACCCCACCAAGACCTCAGCTTCATTTGGATTCCGAGAGCTTGGTGACACAGCCGTCAACGGCTGCAAGCAATTGTGAAGAACAAGAGCGTTTAAAACGTTCAACATCATCCGATTCAGCAGTCTAGGGTGTCCACGATACCCTCAACTGCGAAGACTTTATGTCTAGGTCGTTTCAATGAACTGAACTGAGTTCTTCTATACCAATACAAATCCCCAGATGCCCCGATCATATGGTTCACGCATACATTACTGAGTCTCTCACCGGCGCTTCGACGTCCCTATGTTTGATTCGAGCCCTGGCTGAACCCTTCCTTCTTCCATTCTTCACGGAAGCTTCTCCTTCTAAGTTTGGCTCTCTATAACTTAATATACTCTAGAATTGCATGGTCGAAACTCACGCAGACTTTGAGTTCCCCGCCATGTGAGCGTAAAGGGAGAGACCTATCGAAATATCATCTCTGAAGTTGACGAGTCCAAGCTCAAAGTCAGTCATGCAATCCCGGAACTTGAACAACGTAGAACCTCAAACTCCTTTCCCAATCTACTCCTCTAAAAGCTCCTTCCTTGACCTTTCCCTGATTCCTACGATATCCTCTCAACTCAACAGCTCCCGAGACTCTACTCTCTCGTCGCCTCCCACTTACATCAACATGGACGCCCCCACGAAAAGATATCCCTGCCCCTGCACCGCCCGTCCGGCCAAGATCGACTTCCGGCCCTGGGTCATGATCATTGAGGAAGTTGGCCGGGGCCTGCCCTCACAAGAGGCCGTCAGCAGCCGCCACGAGCCGGTCCCGACTCCGGCCCCGTCCACGCCCGCCAACCCAGTCTCCGACCCGCCGCCCAGCTACGATGCCGCAACGGCGCCCTCCGGAACACCCAGCCCGGCACACCCGCCGGCCCTCCACCCCTCCAGGGTAGCCGCCCTGCCGGTCGAGCAGCCCCTGCCTGGCGTCGAGTACCTCTCCATCCTCGACCGCTCCCCGCCGCCCATCCACTTCGACGAATGCACATCCTGCCACAGGTCCTCCTGGTCATCCTCATGGCGGCTGTCGCGCCACATAACGTGCGCCCTGCGCAACGCCAACCCCGCCCCGTCCCTCGTCCGCCGCCGGCTCCGCTACTACGACGAGGCCAGCCGCGCCGTGGAGCTGAGCTTCGCCGAGGGCCTCGAGGCCTGGGAGCTGGAGCGGCCCGCGCGCGGGAGGGAGGACTGGACGGCGGACTACACCTGGGGGCTCTCGGCGCGCCACGGCGACTCCGCGGGCGCCTGGGTGGCGGAGGTGCGCCTCTTCTTTTTGGACATGGCGGGGAGCTTGCAGTGCGGGATCCCATGGGGAGACGAGAGGGGGACGCGGAGGCCCCCCGTGTATGTCGTCGGGGCAGATCCTGGGGAGGGCGGGCCCAAGTATAAGTCCTCGTGGTGTTATTTCGACGACGACAAAACCCCGACCTGATGTGCCGAGGTGACGCTCTGTCATGAGAGCTTGGAGTCGCTTGCCGCCGCCGGTGACACTGGCCCATGGAGCTACCTAGAACCTGAGTCATGCCTTATGTACGTCCTTATTATACCTTTACCCCAATTCTTCATGTTTTTACCCTGGATCCCCGTTACGCTGACACTTGTACACGCAGGGCCGAGCTAGATCAGAGCGCACAAGCTGGAACATACAAGAAGGTCATGTGGTACCACCGGGGCGTCGGCTACGGGAACGACCTTCTCGATCACCCGGTACGGCCCTGGGACGAAGGCACGATGGAGGCCTACGTCGAGTTTGTGAGGCCCCTCATGCCCGATTCCGGTGAATCAGAAGTGAGTAGGAGCGAGGAGGACGATGACTGGGAATCGGAAGTGAGTGGGAGCGAGGAAGACGATGACTGGGAATCAGAAGTGAGTGGGAGCGACGAGGACGGTGACTGGGAATCAGAAGTGAATGGTAGCGACGACGATGAGGAAGGAGCACGTTGCGCATGACCACGTTTATGACTCGGAAAAGAAATCATAGTGTACGATTATACTTTGTGTGTATTGGCCATGTTCTGTCCTGAATCAGCTTCCTTCTATCCTGAGAATGGCAGCCGAAGGAGCCGCACACGGCTTCTCGATTTGTTTTACGGGCGTAATAAACATGATCCACGATCTACGCCCTTTGGCCGAGTCCTTGTAGGGACAAGATAAACCACTACTAAGACCTCTACTGCGGGATCCCAAGCTCCTTGTAGAACGCCTCCGTGCTGGGCTTCCTCCCCAGGAACTGCTCCAGCGTGACCATCTCGTCCTGGCTGCCGCCCTTCTCCAGCACCGTGTGCCTGTACCGCCTCCCCTCCTTCCCGTCCATCGGGTTCTTCTTGAAGACCGAGTGGAACATGTCCGCCGAGTACACGTCCGAGAACAGGTAGCCGTAGTAGCCCGCGTCGTACCCGCCCATGAGGTGGCCGAACGTGGACTGGCCGTTGCCCCAGTCACTACACACAACCCTCTGTTAGCACAATCTACTTCATGAAAATATCCTCGTAAGCTTAGGGGGGGGGGGGGGGGGGTTGGGGTCGGAAACATACAGCTCGTAGCCGATCGCCTCGGGGCCCTGGATCCCGCAAATTTCCGCCCTCAGCCCGTTGTAGATCTTGGGCAGGTTCATCGCCTGCAGCTCCTCGCGCGACTTGGGCGCGTGGATCGTCATGTCGAAGATGCCAAAGTGTAGCTGGCGCAGGTTGAACAGCGCGCCGTTGACGTGCTTCGTCGCGATCAGCTTCTCGATCAGGTCGTCCGGGATCTTCTCGCCCGTCTGGTACTGGTTCGACAGCGACCGGAGCACGCTGGGCGTCCAGCACCAGTTCTCCAGCATCTGCGACGGCGCCTCGACGAAGTCGCGGACCGTGCTCGTGCCGTGGAAGCGCGCGAACCGCGTGCGCCCCGCCAGGTCGTGGATGCCGTGGCCGAGCTCGTGGAAGAGCGTGACCACCTCGTCGTGCTTCAGAAGCGAGGGCTTGTTGGCGGTCGGCTTGCTGAAGTTGCACACCAGCGCCGTCGCGGGGTAGCGGCGGGAGCCGTCCTTCTGGACGAAGCCGGGCTGCAGGTTGAAGTTGGCGGCGTGGCCGTACTTGCCCTTCCGCGGGTGGAGATCCAGGTACAGGTAGCCGACGAAACCGTCACCCTCACTAGCATCGTCCCAGACGCTGAAGAGGATGACGTCCTCGTGCCACGAGATGTCCTCGGCCTTGCCCGTGGAGCTAATCTTGGCGCGCTCCTCGGACCCAAGCTCGACAAAGACGAAGCCCAGAAGCTCCTCGAAGATCTTGAGCATGCCGGTGACCGTGGACTGGAGAGGGAAGAACTCGGCAATCTTGTTCTCGTCAATGCTATAATCCTGCTCGATCATCAGGCGATCGTAGAAGCGGTTGTCCCAGAAGTAGTAGCCACCGTCGAAGTCCAGACCCCGGGCCGCCGTGTCCTTCTTCTTGAGCGCCAGGAGGCGAGCAATCTCTTCTTTACCACCAGGGGTCAGGCGGGTGCGCAGGTCGCTGAGGAAGTCGTTCACAGTCGTGGTGTTCTTGGCCATCTTGTCCTCGATCCTCAGGGCGGCGTGGTTGGGGTACCCGAGGAGGCGGGCAGCTTCGTCACGGAGCTCGACGGCCTCCCTGAAAAGGGGCACGTTCTCGTTGAGCTAGGTCTCCGTTAGTATCTAGACACAAAGGTCACAATTGGCCTTCAGACGTACCTTGTTCTCGCTCTTCATGAACACCTCCTTCCTCGTCTCGGAGTTCAAGGCGAACTTGAGCGTGGGGAACAGGTCGGGGTACTTGAACGTCAGCCTGACCTTGCCCTCGTTCTCGCCCTCGCCCTTGTCGAGGCCGTCGACGACATCGGCCGGCACGCCGTCGAGCTGCTCGCGGGTGAACCAGATGCCGCCGTTCTCCTCATTGAGGTTCTTGGAGAACTGGATGGAGATCTGGCTCAGGCGCTTCTTGATCTCCTTGAAGCGGTCCCGCTTGGGGCCGGTGGGCAGGCCCAGGCCGTTCTTGATGTAGCCCTTGTACTCCTTCTCGAGCAGGTGGCGGCTCTCCGGGTCCAGGTCGAAGGCGTCGGCCCTGCGGTTGTACACGCCCTCGACGAGCTTGAAGACATCCTCGCGCATGTTGCACTCGATGCTGAACTCGTCGAGCACCTCCTCGGCCTGGGTGGACGCGTTGCGCAGGTCATCGTTGGCGGACACGTACTGGTAGAAGCCGAGGATGCGGGCCGAGAGGTCGACCTCGTTCTCGTCCTCTAGCTGCGGCAGCATGACGCTCGTGAAGGTGCCCTTCTCGGGGCTCTCGGCGGCGACGACCTTGTCGAGGAGCGCGCGGGTCGAGTCGCAGACCGTCTTCGCATCGGCGACGATGGACTCCTTGGTGCCGGTGAACAGCGGCGGCGGCTGCGGCGGGGCCCGGTACTTGTCGGGGGCCATGGTGTCGGTGTACAGCGGGCGCTGGCTCTTGAAGAAGGTGGTGGTCGTCGAGGCGTGCGGGCTGGGTCGCAGACGCAGCTGTTGCAAGATGGAGTTGAGGCGCGGGAGGGCTCGTGGGGAAGCCAGGATGACGGTAATGCCGGCGAGGAGGAGGAAGGAGAGGAAGACGAAGGGGGACCTGAGCTTTATAGCAGGCGCCAGGTTGATGACGGCTCAGGTGGTCGGGCGGGGGCGGGGTAATGGGGCGTGTCTGCCAGTCGAGTGGAGGGGGGTGCTTTGTTCCAGGTTGCTGCGGCGGCGGCCTGCAGGTGCTCGGAGGTAGAGATGGGGTAGACGATGGAGTGGGCAGGTTGGTGCGTGGGCGGGCTAAGGGTCGAAGCTGCGCAAGGCCTGGGAAACGGAATGTGTCAAGGTATTATCGTCAGAATAAAGAAGGGTTGGGAGTTTGTCGAGGATTCAAATGTGATGGGAAAGAAGGGTAGAACGAGCCGGAGACGGGGCGCGGGTGGAGCAATATGAGGCAAGGAGCTCGGACGACCTGGAGGCGAGGTACGCCAGTGGTACTTTTCGCGGTGGTGGAAGCTTCACGTCCGGCACCGCAGAACCGGGAAACAATTGTGGGTCAACTTCCGACACGGGCACACATCTCCAGGTGCCAATTAATGAGGTGCAGGTCGTACGGCGGTCAGGGATGCATCGAGTCGGGGTGTTACGCTGTAATACTGGTCTCAAGTCGCGGAATGTCTTCAAGCCGTGCTCTCCGGCAAAATGCCCAGGGCCCTTCATATGCGCTGCCACCTGTCGTCCCAGGCCCAGCACCGAGCCAAGAAATCACCATCTCGCACCAAGATAATCCCCGCTGGCACCGCCATTCGTCAGGGGCGTCTCAGGCACAGCAGCAGGCATGCAATGCAACCCATCGAATTCCACTAAACTAATAGGTAACGCCGGCAAATCCCTTTACAGATATCCTCATAATCCCATGTATGCGTACCACTCAGAACACCTTCGACTCGTCCAGCAAGTAAAACCTTCCGATTTAGTTCGCGAGAATCGTCCGCACAAGCTCTGCAATTAATCACACAGCGGTTAGCAACCCGTCCCCTCGCCTCATGGCGCAATGAAAGCACTCGACATACCGGTGTAGTTCACCTGCCCCGAGCTCGTGTCCACAGCCTTCAGCAGCTCGTCCACCTCGTCCTCCGTCATCTTCTCGCCCAGGTTCGTCAGGATGTACTTCAGCTGCCCCACGCCGATAAACCCCGTCATGTCTTTGTCGAACACCTGGAAGCCGCGGCAGTACTCGTCCGGCTCGCCCGGCTCGCGGAAGCCGCCGGGGCGGTTGAGGACGCGCTGGAAGGTCTCGAAGTCGACTGCCCCAGAGTTAGCCTGCGGGTCGCAGCCTGGCACGAAGAGCTGTCAGGGTAGAGGAGGGAAAACGGGATGAAACGTACACTCCCCGCCAACGTTCTTCTCGAGGTCGCGGATCTCGGAGAGCGTGGGGTTCTGGCCGCAGGCGCGGAGCAGGTCGCCTAGGCTGTCGAGCGGCACGCGGCCGCTGCCCCGCTTGTCGAAGAGGGAGAAGGCCTCCTTGTAGTCGGTCGACGCCTGCGATTCGTAATTGTCAGAGGTCATGGTGGAAAGAGGCTCTGGCTGCGCGCAAACGAGAGTGGTCTTTTGGTGTTTAGGGCAAAGGAGAAAAGGGCCGCGGGAGGAATGGAGGCTCGCGGGCGCGCGACTAGCCCAAACTCAATGGGCTCGAGTCTAGTGGCGACTGCGACGCCCACGCTAAAATTTTAGGTGACGCCTCGCTCGCCCATTCAGAGGGGTTGTTTACATGGGCGTCGGTGGGAAAAGCACGTAAACACGACAGCTGATGTCTTGTCTTGAACTCACCATAGTTTCTGAGGGTAGGACAAGGTAAGAGGTCGGGGTAGTTCGCGGGCGGTGTTGTTGACGAGGTCGGTGAGATCAGGGATGGCAGCGGAAGGGATCAAAAGCGCAGTTCCCGCGATGATGGACAGAGGTTGAAGAACGAGGTGTGAGCGAGGGAAAGGAGGTATCGTTCGGGATATTACTGGAAGAATGGGGATCAATGCTGGGTGGTCTTCTTGGGGCCAATGGGGGCTTCAAACGGGGGGTGAAACGGGGGTCGTCCCTGTCACGCTGAAAGTGTTCTCGCTTCAATGTGTACTGTGCTGGTTTCCGGGCAACCAGCCGGTGCCCCTCCCACCGACGAGCCCCACCATGCCGCTCTCGGCTTTCGCAGCTCACACGTCGCCGGGCTCTGCAACAACTCGAAGCTCGTACCATGAAGGTTCATTCAACCAAATCTCCGTATTGAGGAATCATATAATTCCCAGAGTTCCCGGAATACACTCGGCGCACTTGCCTAGTCAGGGCACTTTTCTCATTTCCCTCCTTCGTGGCGGACCCCGCAGACGCTTTGAACCTGGCCGTCCTTCTCACAACACCACCCGACTAGCTCTCCAGGTATTCCTAGCTAAACTTGGTCTCCTATCCAGCTTGTAAGCTCCTTTGCGGGCTCCGGGCGGCGCCATTCCCGATAATAAACCCCCCGATATCGAGTCGCCCCTACGAGTTCACTCCAGGCGCTACGATTCCCCACCCTGTCTCGAGACAGACATGTTAGTAAACGCTGCCTTTCAGATTCCGTAGATATAACCCCTCGTAATTCAAGCACTGTAATCAGTATTGCCAAGTATAATGGGTGCTTGTATCAGTCTGTCCCTTGGTCCGCTCGAGCGGATGTGCCCCCATGAGCCCCCCTTCCGATGTCCCCTTCAATCCACTCGCAGCGCCCAGCGCATTTCGCGGGGCCCCACCATCGGATTGCATCATGGCGATCGCCCACACCTTAACCTCACCCACGCCCGCTCCGAACTCGCCCTCCACACCTTTGAAGCACTCATTCCTTTGAAGCGCCCATTCCTTCACCCAACCCTGATCACTAAACACGCCAATATGTCCGCTACCGAAGCCGCCGCAAAGACCTTCTTCTCGTACCCGGCCTTCGCCGTCGTGGGCGCGAGCTCCAACCCCGCCAAGTTCGGCAACATCAGTGCGTCTGCCCTCTCCCTCGCTCACCCATCTCTCTCACCTCATGCCCTTTCCCCTCATTCCACTCAACTCTGCCCATTTGGAAACCACCCAGCTTACACGCAGCAGTCTTCAAGTGGTACCACAACCACAGCCTCCCCGCAACCCCCATCAACCCTACCGCCGCGACCATCACCCTCCCCTCCGTCTCAACGCCCTTCCCCGCCATCCCCTCCATCGACCGTCTCCCGAAGCCGGAACAGACCTCTCTGTCCATCGTCACGCCGCCGGCCGCCACGCTGGCCGTCCTGCGCGAGGCGAAGGGGCTGGGCGTCCCCGCCGTGTGGCTGCAGCCGGGCACCTTCAATGACGAGGTGGTGAGCTTCCTCAAGGAGGGGGCCTTCAAGGCGGCTGTGCTGGGCGAGGGCGGCGCGGGGCACGAGGGGTGGTGCGTTCTTGTTGACGGGGAGAAGGCGCTGAAGGAGGCGGGGAAGCTGTGAGGCCGTGAGGATTGGGTAGTAGGGTTGCTTGAGAGGATGTAGATGGTGTTGGATCAAACTCATGGGGGCGAGTGATTTTCCGTCGGGTAGTATTGGGACTCGTGCGTTGTAGTGGGATATGCGAGCACTCCCGATGAGACAGGATTGCGAACAGGAACGAGTAAATCATGCCTGCTATACGATTATAAACACGCCATACGAAGCCGCTCTTAGGCTTTTTCACAGATTAAAGTCTGGCATCGTCATTTCGTTTATGCTCATACGCCTCTAAGCTTACAACTTACGCACTCTTCCTCACACACTCAGGCCATCTCGGCCGCCCTCCAGCCATTCACCTCCTCCCTCGAAATCTCCCTCAGCTTCACCACGCCCGCGACCCTCCCGGATACCGCCCCGGCCACGACGTCCTTGACCGTCCCGAACACCCCCTTCCCGCTGAGCGAGCACGTCGCCGTCTCCATCCTCACGCGGATCATCCCCAGCCGCGGGTCCGCCGCCGACCCGTCGTGCTCGCCGTCGCCCAGGTCGCCCAGCCACGCCCGCAGCGTCGGCGTGTAGTGCCGCGCCACGAGCTCCCGGTCGCTGACCACGGCCGCGGACCCGGCCACGGACGCCCACTCGCCGACCGCGTTGACGAAGGAGAGGTTCACGTGCGGGTCCTTGGCGAGCTCGTCGACCTTGTGGGTGTGGGTGTTTGTGAAGAAGAGGAGGTCCGTGCCGTTGGATTCCTGGAGGGTTCCTGTTAGTCCTCGATTCTGCCCTCTGGTGTGGAAACGGAAGGGGGGCGGTAGGGGATAAACGCACCTTGGCGGCCAGTTCCATGCAACGCGAAGCTAGGAGGCCCGAGTTGGCGTCCCGCGTGGTCATCATCGCGTAGCGGCAGCGGTCCATGAAGGAGAGGAGCGCCTCCATCTTCTCCTTGACCGTCGCCTCGGAGTCGTAGTTCTTCGCCTTGTAGGGGTCCGCCGGCTGGTCGCCAATGCTCCCCGTGGGCGGTTGCTGCTGTACAGAAGCCATGTTCGCGGCTGTGTGTTTGTGGATCGCGTGTAAGTGTGGTTGGCGATGTCTGTGTGATGGATGCGGTCGAGATTTGCAGTTGGTATTCGTATTCTGCTAGAGACTGAAGACTGGGGTGACAGGTGATTCACAAGCTTTATATTCCGGGCGCTCGCTTATGGTGGGGATCACGTTCGAGATCCTGATATCAGATGAAGCTGGGTGGCAAGCATGACGTCATGGGTGAGGGCCGGGATCTCGAGATCACAGATGACGGTGCGATGAGCGTAACCTGTGCGGCTGTCCTTCATCGGCTACCGATCTTTGTCATCTATTCCGCTTCACCGGACTTTGCCTTGGTGGCCGGCGGGGATTATCGGGAGGTGACGGAACGGCCCACCCGTCGTGGCTCCATATTGCCCCATCACGAGAACCAAGTTCCATTCGCCCATGCCGTTGCTAACTCGCGTACTTCTCCTTCCAGATACGATCCCAATTCGCCTTATCCAGCGCAAACTCCCTCACAAACTCGTGCTCCAGCTCATGCGTCTGCGTCCCCAGCAACACAAGACTGTGCAGCGGGCCCCCCAGCGCCTCGTCCGCGTCACACAACTCCTTCAAGGTCCCCGCCACGAACTTCTCATCGTCAGCCCCCACCCTCGCCGCGCCGACGGCAAGGCTCTCCTCCCCGCAGATCCCCTCCTTCTTGTCCTCCTCCACCTCCAGCATCTGGCTCGCGCACTGCCCCACCGTCATGTACCTCGGCGGCTCGTAGATCTTGCGGCCCCGCGCGAGGTTCTCCATGCTCTGCTCCTTGACCTTGATGTCCAGCAGCACCAGCGTGTGCAGGCCGAGTGACCGGTTCTCGCGTATGCGGTCGTAGAAGGAGGCGGGCCGCCAGTTGTCGGTGAAGAAGACCATGGAGACGGTCTGGCCGAAGTGGTAGAGCTGGAGGCCGGTGGCGCCGATGGCGGACATGATGGAGGCGTTGGGGATGGTGCGGACGGGGATGGAGCGCTCGCGCGCGCGGAGGACGAGGTCGGTGTGCGTCGTGGCGCTGGTAACGGTCAGCAAGTCAGTTCTCTTGGTGGTGAATGGGCGAGGCCTAGGATGTAAGTACCCGAATGGGTCGCCAACGACGAGGAATGCGACGTCGGCGGAGTCGGCGCCCTCGAGGATCTCGTCGCTGCTGGACTCGACCATCTCGCGGTCGGCTACGATGACTTCACGGCCATAGTACGACTCCTACTGACTCTCCGTTAGTATGTGCATAGCTGCGCGATCTCAGTAGAAACCAGGGGGAAACCCACTAGAATAGTCTTGTCAACGAGAAGAATGCTCGTGTATGCCTCGAGGTAAACGCGCGCCGACTTCTTGACGACCTCGAGGCCCTTGAGCGTGATGTCGGTCTCGTCGCCGAGACCGAGGCCCACGAGGTAGAGCATGGTGGAGGTTCGTGTGGGAAGCTCTTCCTGTACAGCGGGGCTCGGAGCAATGAGTCGACCAGACTTTACAATCTTCACGTCGGTGCTGTGATCGCATTGTCGCGGGGTGCGGGCGAGGGGTCGTCGCATTTTTTGGCCGAAGACTGAAGGCCCCACATACCCCGCCGAGGTCACTAAATCCACGACTGGCGTGCACCTAATAATTTCGTCCCTCCAGCTGGCAGTTTTCCTGAGAGCTTCACCAAGCTTCAAGTTCATCTTCGCATCGAACCCGCCAGCGCTCCACCTCCACCATCGACCTCGCACATAACCCTAGACGACTCTCTACAGCATCCAAACTTCTCCTGTATCCCGGCACCTATATTCACTCCCCAGCACCCACCGCGATGGCCGACAAAAAGAAGGGCGGCGCGTACGGCACGCCGTCGGGCGACACCGACTTCCGCCGCGACTTCAACCCGGAGGAGGCCGCCGCGCGCGCCGCGGAGAAGGAAGAATCCGACCGCGCCGAGTCCAAAGCGCGCTACGAGGCCCGCCTCGCCGGCAAGAAATACGTCCGGCAGCCTACGGGCGCCGAGGCCCTGGTCTCCGCCCGGCGCGCCGCCCTCGACGTCTCCGACCGCGTCGGCAAGACGCAGCTCGTCCCCGCGGGCGCGGGCCAGGGGAAGCGCGGGCGCGGCGCGGGGTTCTACTGCGAGGCGTGCGACCTGACGTTCAAGGACAACAGGCAGTTCGTGGACCACCTGAATACGATGCAGCATCTCATCGCGACGGGGCACACGGGGCAGGTGAAGAGGGCGAGCGCGGAGGAGGTACGGGAGCGGATATTGTGGCACGTGCAACGACGAATAGAGCTGGAGGAGGAGAAGACGACGTCGTTGGAGGATAGGCTTGCGTTGAGGGAGAAGGAGAGGGAGAGGGAGGTGGAGGAGAGGAAGAGGAAGAGGAGGGAGGCGGATGAGAAGAAGAAGGTGGAGAAAGAGGAGGCGGAAAAGGCGAAGAAGGACTATGGGGAGGATGTGAGGATTGAGGGCGAGCATGAGGAGGATGATATGATGGCGCAGATGGGGTTCTCAGGGTTTGGGACGTCAAAGAAGTAGCCTGCGAACTTGAGGGCCTTTGTCGTTTTCTGAGGATCCGGGTGAGAGGCATACAGGCGGTACGATCTCACAATTTCCATGTTGGCATAGATACGGAACATATAATTTGATACCCAAGCGTTCGAGAGAAGCAACCCCAACTCCTCATATCTCGCTGCGCGCTCCCGAGTGAGGAAGGATTGTCACCCGCAATATCTCAACTTGTCTAAATACTGCGGAGCGCGCACGGTTTTCCCAGACTACAGTCGGAAAACAACTCCCTGTCGTCAGCGAAGCCGCGTGGAGGGACCCCTTTGGCCGTGACGGGCCGGCGCAGGGCCGCGTTTGCCCCCCAATCGGAAGCCCGGGCCTAAAGCCAAACTCCGAAAGATGGACCCCGCCACCTGCCCCGCGGCCGGACCCTCGAAACCTCGACTTGATCACGAAGGACCCCTCCCGCCCAATCCGCGCCTCCCTCCCCGAAAAGCGAATATGAATTAGACACAGCGAACGAAGCACGAAAAAACGGTTCAAGACCTCGAACTCTCGACACGATCCTTCGGGCACAATGAGCTCGAGCGCGGCCGCCGCGCTACTGGCCCGCCAGATGCGCGAGATGCAGCGTAGCAAGGACATACCGGGCATCTCGTGTGGTCTGGTGAGCGACAGCAACGTGTTCGAGTGGGAGGTGATGCTTATGATCAGCGACGACTGCAAGTACTACGGCGGTGCGTTCCTCTCCTCTTCCCCCCTTCCCTCCTTCCTCCCTTCCCAAACCCCCTTTCAGAAACAAAGAAGGGCACTGACAAATCTGTCCCGACTAGGAGGCAACTTCCGCGCCCACCTAATCTTCCCCCAATCCTACCCCATCGCGCCCCCGAAAATGACCTTCCAGTCGCCCATCCCTTTCCACCCGAACATCTACCCCTCCGGCGCCCTCTGCATCTCCATCCTCCACCCGCCGGGGGAGGACCAGTACGGCTACGAGTCGGCCTCCGAGCGCTGGTCCCCCGTGCAGACCCCCGAGACCATCCTCATGTCCGTCATATCGCTGTTCCACTCGCCCAACGACGAGAGCCCCGCCAACGTGGAGGCCGCACGGCTGCTGAGGGCGGAGAGGGAGGGCGGGGAGAAGGAGTTCAGGAGGAAGTGCCGGGCTTGTGTCAGGGCGAGCTTGGGGGAGGACTGAGGTAAGTGTGTGGAACAAGATTGGCCTGTATATGTGCGAGGTAGGGGGCTGCATGACGGCGAGGTTCAGCGTTGGGAGAGGTTGGCGGTGAAAAAAGCATGGATCGCGCATCATGTTTATATTTGGCATCTGCAACGAAGTACATATTATTGTCTTTCCTAGTGGAGCGTTGATCCGGCTTGCTTGGAAACCAGAGCGGAAGAATGTCCCGGTGGGTAGAGGGAGAGCGTTCCAGACCGGATTATTTTAAATAGCAACATCACTCCAGCCCCGTATCACAAATGTAAATATTTCTTCCAGCCATACTTAGATCATTGCGTGCATTAACCTCTCTCTGAGACCGCAACCGTATCTACCCGCTCAACTCGAGCGCCCTGCCCACCGAACCCTCCCACTCATCATCCCACCTCTTCTCCCCCTCCGCCAGCGCCCCCTCTCTCAGCCTCCGAAGGCCCTCCTCGCCGACCTCATCACTCAGGGAACTCAGAATGTTCACCAGCCCCTCCGTGCTACCAAAGCCCCACCCGTTCACGTCCTGCTTGACCAGCTCGCCGAAGCTGTAGTATTTTCTCCGCCCCGTGAACGCGGCGACGGGAAGGCCCGCACCAAACATGTCCAACACCTTCATCGGGAGGTCGAGTTGAGATGAGGACTCGTGGAGGCAAACGCCGAGGTCGGCGCATGCTAGGAGAGAGGCGTAGTCTTCCATCGGGAGGAAGGCCGTCTTTATGTTGACCAGAGGGAGACGCCCCTCCGCCTTGAGCGCGTCAACCTTCTCCTCAAACGCTGCCTTCTGGGGGCCTTTCCCGGTTATGATGACCAGTAGGGGGCTGTGACCCCTTGACTTCGCCTTGGACTCTGCTTCCTTCTCTGCAGAGGAGTAAGAGGCTGCGTCGGACCCGCCATAGCAGAGTAGCGCCTCGAGGAACATGCCGAGATCCTCGTCCGGAGTCCAGGATGTGCTGCTCACAAGGAGCCTTGTCTCACCCCCCATGATACTGCTAGCACAATCCTTTGTCTCTGGGAAAGATGACAAAAACGTCCTCCTCGTTTTCTCAGAGGAGATTGGCTGGAAGATCCCTGCAGGGCGGTCGTGCATGGTGATGATAGGCATTTTCAGGTTAAACAAGGTACCTTTGAGGTTCTGGGCCATCGCATCGGTGACGGTGATGCTGATGTTGGGGACAATGCGGCCCAAGAAGGTCTCATACATTCTGTAGAGCTGGACCAGGGGGTGGTGGAAGTTACGGCCCCGGGAGACGGCCATGATCGTAAAGCCGTAGTTATGCCAGTCGACCATGACCTTGCTGCCGCGGAGCCACGCCATGATATATACAATGTGGAGCGTAGGTATGGAGGGCGGGTTCTAGAATCGTGTTAGCGTGAGTCTCGATACCGTCCAGGGCAGATTAGAAGCAACGACACGGAATGATCGAGGTCTCCGGGGCGGGTTGGGTGGCAGAGACGAACCTGAACGATAATCCACTTGGCGGGAGGTGCACGGTAGGCCAGCACACGGAAGAGGCTAAAGGACTGCCACACGGCCTTGAACGCCAAGCGGATAACGGTGGTCGGCAGCGGCCACGCCGGCATGGCCTCGACGGGATACACGCCGACCTTGTCGTTGTCCACGAGCGCAGGGTGGAGTTCAGAGTCTGGATATCATTAGAGACTTAGACACCCACCCAGAACAGCGCATCCATACCTTTGTAGCCAACGAGATCGACCCTGGCACCGCTCTTCACGATGCTCAGCGCGTGGTACTGCATGCGCGGGCTCCTGCCCAGATCGCCGAGCACGAGCACCTGGTAGCGGTCTTCCTTGGGCGACGCGGCGGGACGGTGCCTCGTGGGAAGGAACACGGCCAGGAAGGCGAAGACGCCGATGAATGAGAGGAAGGTTATGGCTGCAGCGGCGGCCGTGATGACGGCGGCCCCCATGGGCGAGGTAGTGGCGCCCGGCATGTTGACGGTGGACAAGGGACTAGCTGATAGAGCTTTTGGTTGCCCTCCGCTTCAAGATATCCACAGAGTGGATGTGTTGCGTCCGAGGCGGCTCCTCGAGAGCTCAGGCGCAAGTCAGACGCCGGTCAATCGCGCTGGAAACACGACTGGTATGCGGCGAACGGTGAGCTTTTCAATACCGAAGGACGCCCCGCGTCACACGATAATGGGAACTTTTTGCTACGCTATTGGAAGCAGGCCGTCTGGACGAGGTCGCATGAGCTGCCCTATCAGGCAGGTCGCGACGGATGCGACGTTGCCCCAGCTCAAGTGACAGCAGGCGCTAGCGGACGGCACTCTCCACACCAGGCGGGAGATTATCTGCAGCTGCCCTCAATTGACACCGGCCCGTACTATCGCATTTCAATCTGTTGCAGCAGCCGCCATCTCAATCCGTGTTCCATGTTAAGGTGGGCAGATCATCAATGGCGCGGATGTAAGGTGCCTGTTAATCTACCATCGCCAAAGCTCCCTGCATCAACCGATATTCCTTAATATTGCCAACACTCCTTGCCAAGATGCCCGCTTCCATGAACCTGGTAACTTTGACCACAGGCACTCCATGCTCACAATCGAAGTGGGTGGCCAGCCTCCTGGACAGGTCTCTGAGAGCAATTGAGACATTCCAATAGAGAGACCATTCTGCCTCTGGCTTACAGAGGACATCATTGCTAGATACAGGCCAAAATTGAAACAATGTCCCAGAATGGTGGCTCAAAGTACCCATCAAAACCTGCGTCGGGCTGTTGTTTTCGCCCATAATCAATCCGCCAGCAAGGTGCTCGTTCCCGCCAGGAACACTCCCACATTGCATGAAAACAGGCTCCCATTGGTGCCCCCCTCGCGCGCGCCCTGCATACTAGCGCAATGCCAGGACTCCACCTTCCCCAAGGCACTGAACACGCCGCTAATCGCCTTATCTCCATCTCGTGGCTTTCGCCTTCTCTCCTCAACTTTTATCTCTTTACTCCCCAATTGAAGATGTGCGGATGCCGGCGTAGTGTTCTGGTGTAGACTTTGCTTTTGGTGTAGAAAACGAACAACATCGACGCTGAGACATCCGAGCCCTTTCCCTCGATGCTGCGCTCATTTCGCCACCGCTCCCTTTCCCCGCTCGCAAGAGAGCGCGATCCCCGGACGAACCTTGCTCTGACGACTGCTCTCCCCATGGCTGCGTGATCGCGACCCTGACCGCGCACCGGACACCATCCGCAAACCCTAATCCAAGGCAACCGTGTCCTCCAACTCTACTCTCCTCTCCCTGCAGCCACCGGGCCGTCGCCCTCTCGACTCCGACCATGGCCTCCTATTCCGCGCCGCCCTCGAACCTTCCCTACGTCAGAGAGGCCGACCACTCACTTCCCTACTCCCATTCGCACTCCCACTCCCACTCGCGATCCCACGCCTCGAATGCCCGCCACTCGCATTCTCGCTCGACCAACCTACACCCCATTAGCGCTATAGACGGCACAATGGGTGCCGGCGCGCAGTCAAACGGCCATCCTGCGCCAAACGGCCTCAGTCCCGAAGCCGTAGACAGCGAGGGGCGTATCCGTGCACATACGGGGTTTCAGGCGCAAGGGGCGAAGCACTCGCGCGGGAGGATGGCCCCCGCGCCTATAAGCGTCTCGCAGTCTTGGAAGGATGACGGTGGGGGAAGCATCCTCATGACGCCAGGGACGAGTACTATGCCCGTCAAATATCAGCTGCCGGAGTATACAGAGACGGCCTGCGACCACCACCACCACCACGACGGCCACGATCACGGTCACGACCACCACCACGGACACGGGCACTCACATGCGCATTCACACGCCCATACGCATGCCCACGTCCACGCACACGACCACGGGAGCTCGGAGAAGTCGCTAGTGACGAGAGTGTTACTGAAGTACTGTGCCTCATGGCCGCTACTACACGCCATAATAGCAGAGAAGGACTCGCGGAGGATATTCTACTTCATGACGTATGCCTCCCTTTTTGCACCCCCACCGCATTGCTGCTGCTGACACGCCCCAGCCTCAACGTATCCTTTATGTTTGTACAGGCCTTCTACGGCTATGTGACGAACTCGCTCGGCCTCCTGAGTGACACCGTCCACATGTTCTTCGACTGCGTTGCGCTCCTCGTCGGTCTCGTCGCCGCTGTCGCGAGCAAGTGGCCCCGCAGCCAAAAGTTCCCCTACGGCCTCGGCAAGATGGAGAGCCTGAGCGGCTTCGCTAACGGCATCCTACTCATGTGAGAACCCCCTTCTCACGTCCCAAACCTCCTGACCAGCACTTACACCGTACAGTCTCCTTAGTGTCGAGATCACCTTCGAGGCCTTCGAGCGCATTTGGGACGGCTCAGCACCCAACCGCCTCGGCGAGCTCCTCATCGTGAGCGTCCTCGGCCTCCTCGTCAACCTAGTCGGCATGCTCGCCTTCGGCCACCACCACCACGGCCCTTCGGACGACGGCGGCTGCTCGCACAGCCACGACAACGAGAACATGCAGGGCATCTACCTGCACGTCCTCGCCGACACGCTCGGCTCCGCCTCGGTTGTGGTCTCCACGCTTCTGACCCACTGGACAGGGTGGTCCGGCTGGGACCCCGCCGCCAGTGTCTTCATCTCGGCGCTGATCCTGCTGTCCGCGAGGCCGCTGGTGGTGTCGTCGGCGAAGAGGCTGCTGATTGGGGTGCCGAGCGACGTGGAGTATAACCTGAGGAACGTGCTGGCGGGGATCTCGCAGCAGAGGGGCGTGGTGGGGTGTGCGGTGCCCAAGTTCTGGCCGCGGGAGGGGGGCTCCGACCACGACCACGACTCACACTCTCACTCTCACTCGCATAGCCATGATCATGGCCACGGCCACGAGCATGAGCACGAGCACGCCGGACCCATGAACGGGCGGAAGCTTCAGGGAATAGTCCACGTCGTCGCGGGCCACGGGTCCTCCATCGACGAGGTCCGCGACAGGGTGAAGGCCTTCCTGGCGCGGAACGACATGGACGTCGTGGTGCAGGTTGAGCGCGAGGGGGACTCCAGTTGCTGGTGCGGCTTCGGGAGGATGGGTCCTCGCAACACCAAAGAGGGGCCAAAGAACATCTAGATGCTGTGGGCAGGGTTCTGCGTGGCTACGCATGTACTTCTACGAGATGGGTGTACTTGTATTGGGGCATGACTTTGGATACTTGCCGTATGATGTAGGTAATATATCTAGAACTACAGCGTCCGGCTACCCGCCACCACGCATACCTAGCCGACCTCAAAGGAAACCCCTGGGGACTATGCGCATCTGACTTGCTTCGCTCAGACATGGCCTTGGCCATTGCTACTAGCCCCGCCGGTACGCTCGTGCGTCTCCTCGCCAGGAGTGTGCCCTTTCGTAAAGGCGTTCGACGGCCGAACCTCTAGGTTTAAACCCCCCTTGGCGAGTCCCAATCCTCCACGCACGTGAGTAGCTGTAGCCCGTAGGCCCCAGGGGCATTCTTGGCCGTCTCTGCTCCAGCTGGTCGGAAGCTCAATCTTGTGCGCATCTGATGGTAAGGCGACCTTGTCGGTCCCAATACATCCTCTGGGCCGCAGCCTGCATTCCTATCCCCCACGCCCCGAATTAGGCTCCCGGGGGGATAGCGCTCATGGCAGGCCCCAGCGGGTAACCTGCATGATAGGGCGAAAACGCAAGCGTGGCCCAACGGGGCTGTTCCGAGAACGCTGCGCGATTGCAGCCGGCAGCCTGTCCCGATGAGCGGAGCCGACACCTCGATCTCCAAGGTGCCCGGCAGCGCTGGACTGCGCGTCATTTCTGGCTAGACTCAAGTCTCCCCGACAAATGGTCTGTTCTTCTCCCTCTTTATCCTCGGGCATGATGAAAGCGTCGCCGAGGCTAGGACTCATACCACGAATTTCCCACCACAAGCACTGCACGCATTCCCCTCGACACCCCTGATCCTCTCCGCGCTCTCCTCCAGGAGGCCGTGCTCGCCCGCCAGGCGGAGCAGCTCCCCGGGCAGCAGATTGGGCCGCCCGCAGAGGGAGCACGTCCGGGACGTCGCCGGCGAGAGGACAGGCAGCGAGGAGGTCGCGCAGCAGGCTGAAACTCGTCAGCCAACCCTCCGAATCCAGCAATACAAAAGCGAATAACAAAGGGGTGGGAAACTCACCAAAGACGTGCCCCGCCGTGCAGACAAACTCTCCCCCTTCGAGCTCCAGCGAGCCCTTGCAAAGCGCACAGCCCATCCCGCTCCTGACTCCGTCAAACACGTCTCCCAGGACAGGCTCCACGTCCCCGGTGAAGCCGGGGACCTCTCCCCCACCGCCGTACATCCACTCCCACGCCCTCCCCTCGGCGCTCAGCCCGGCCCGCGCAGCGCCCAGAGCCTCGCCCCTCCTGGGCTTGACGGGCCCGAAGGCCACGCGGGACCGGCAGACCCGGTCCGGCATCAGGGCGCTGTGCTTCGAGAACAGCACGGCCGTCGCGCCGCCGCCGGGGCTCCTCGCCAGGGCCCAGAGCCTCGCCCGACGGGGCGCGAGCCTGCGCCCGCTCGTCTCGGGGGCTTCGAGCTCCGCCTCCTCGTCGGCGTCGGTGGCGGAGGATTCGGAGGCGGAGTCGATGGGGAAGTAGGATTGGGACTCGGAGACGGTGAGGGTGACGAGCTTGTCGATGGCGGTGGCCCAGGTGGGAGGGGCGGGAGGGGATGGGCTGTTGTGTTGGTACCATGTCTTGTTCGTGGAGGTTGCGGAGAGGCGGGTGAGTGTGTAGATGGGGACGGGATATGTGTCTATTGTAGAGTTCAGGGGCGGCGGATTGATGACGATCCCTGTCCTTACTGTTAGAGGCGGTGTATAGCATTAGAGATATGAAGCGTACCGGTTATCGGGTTGGAATTTCCCGCGTCGGAGGGTAGGGGATACACCGTCTTGCAGTCCAGCGCCCGGTGCTTCGGTATTGAAGGGGCCTGCCCGAGCATGTCGACCTCGAACACTTTGGCCGTAAACGGCGTAGCGATGACGCCGCGGCAGACTTTCGTCTTCTTTGCATTCCATACCTACAGAAGTCAGCCAGAGCCCCCTCCGATCTCTTAAAACATCCAAACCTACCGCGTCTTCCCACACGATGAATGCGTCGCTCGACAGGTGGCAGCATATCCCGAGGATGTCCTCTTTGGACACCTGCACCTTGGGGACCTTGCCCCTCTCCCACGCGTCGTCCAGGGTCACCCTCCGGAATCCAATGTAGTTTGGCGCGATGTACGCCATTACGGTCGTTTGCGAACCGTCTTTTGATATCCAGGGCGACCATTTGACGGAGAAACCCGATTCAGAGGGGACGTAGTCCGGGTCATGGACCTGCAGTCTATTAGAGCCGTCTCCAATACGACACACCGAACAACTCACATCGGTCCTAACGTGGGGCCCAGGGGCTTTCACTCTCGCAACCTCGTCAACGCTCCACACGGGCCCATCCGAGTTCATCCCCTCCTCCCGCACATCCTCGACGTACTGCACCGCCATGACCACCAGCTCGTCTACATCGGTATGGTACGCCAGCAGCGCCCTTCCCACCCCGACCTCCCCAGCCCACGCAAACGCCGTGACCTTGTCGCCCCTGGCGGAGAACCTGCCTCCCTCGGGCAGCGGCATGCTCCCGCCAAGACCCCACAGCATCTTCCAGTAGCGGAAGTCCCTGGTCCCGCCTTCAGCGGCCTGCTCCTTCCCGGACAGCACCTCCCCCCACGCGAGGATCATGCCCTTGGTCACCAGGGCTGTAACTATGGGTCTCAGGTTGGGGCCCAGGCCCGAGGGCGACCACTGGACGGCAGCAGCCTGGTTCAACGCGGAGCCGAAGCCCGTGACGGCGCCGACGCCGACGCCCATAAAGTCGTCCTCCTCCTCGTTGAAGTCAACGGCAGCCCCACGCTTCGCCAGCAGGCTCTGGTTGGCCCTCGGGTCCGTCATCTGCGGGATCAGAATCCGCAGCGGCGCGGCGGAGTACTGCCTCTTCCCCTGGATGACCTTCCTCAAGAACCACGGCCTCTCGGTCCCATCCTCCCCGCTCCCCCTCCCGCCGTCGCTCTCGTCCGCGTCCTCCCCCTCGGAGTCCTCTTCCTCCTCGCCCAGGCGCGGCTCGTTCCGGAAGTGCGGGAGGTACACGTGCAGCGAGTCGTCGGTGGCCACGGCCAGCTCGCCATCGCTGGACCAGGCTAGTGACTGCGGGGTGTGCATCCGGGTGCTGATCACCTTGAAGGGCGCCAGGGGCGGCACCTGCGACGCGCGCATGTTGCTGGTTTGGCGCTGCTGGTGCCCGAGATGTCCCGGTCTCGCTCATGTGTCGACTTTCCGAATGTCCGAGTTTCTCGGTTGTGGAGAGGCGTCGAGTGGGGCTTCGGGCGTGGAGACCCCCCACAAGGCGTTCTGTGTATGCGTGTGTGTGCCTCCCTAGTTTTTCAACATGCTGGTGGCTTGAAGTTGTTGTTCTCCGACGTCACGGCAGAATCCGAGGTCTACAACATGGACTCTTGTGAGAAGGAGCTGTGAGATCCGCTTGGCTGTGTGCTGCGTCTGCTGCCAGCCGGTACCAACTGGACCGCCCGTTCCAGTTTCACCAAACATGCAGTCTTCCACGATGGACCTTCAATGACACTACAGAGCCAGTTGGGTATTATATTGAACATGAAGTCATCGTACAACGGCTAGCAACGCCCCAAAGCGTCTAGAGCCCCGATCTTCCCATTGCGCCATAAATCGCTTGATATGCTAGTCCCTTCCGCCCGCCCACAACCCAGACCATCCGCGATACCGAAGGAAACTCCCGACTTGAACACACGAAACCAGAGGCTCCACGCCTACTACGCACCTTCTAGCCACGAGCTAACCCCCCATAGCAGCCCGCACCCCGCCACGGCCGTAGCCCCATATATCTTCTTCGTCCACCAGTCATCGTCCGAGAGCATCTTCGCCCCCGGCACCCTCTCGACCTTCTCGGCGCGGGGCACCTCCTTCGAGCTCGAGGCGTTCCCCTCCTCCTCGTCCGCCAACTTCCGCAGCTCCGCGATGGCCCTGCTGAGCCCCAGGAGCTCCTCTTCCTCCCCGGTGCCGTTCCTCACCTCCACGTTCTGCACGTTCCCGAAGAAGTCCGTGATGAGCCGGTTCCGCGCCGCCTCCTCGCCGCCGGGGAAGAGGTCGTACCGGAAGCCGGGGTTCGAGTGGATCTTGCTCACGTCGTAGCTGTCGAAGAGGTCGCCGACGGTCTTCTTGCTGCTCATGTCCTGGACCTGGCCCTCGAGGAACTCGAGGTTGTAGTAGGTGAAGCGGTCGATGACGGCGACGCCGACGTCGTTGTCGGCGTGGTGCGAGTACGAGGACTGGTCGACCTCGGAGGAGCCGGTCGCGATGATGTTGGGCGAGTAGAGCTTGCTGTACATGGAGTTCGCCTGGCACGTGTCGATCATGAAGAAGAGCTCGTGGTAGCTGTTTGCCCCAGTGCGTTAGCAACGACTCGCCACTTTCCTCGGGGGTTCCGCGTCTACGGCGCTTACCGTTTCTTCTCCCACATCTGCTCAAACGCGTCGGCAAGGTCAAAAGCCCCTATCTCCTCGGCATCCTGGAACTTTAGGAACTCGTTGCCACCATGTCCGGTCATGTACACCAGCACGTTGCTCCTCTCGTCCGTCAGCAGCCTCTTGCTCCTCGGCATCTCGTCTCCCACGCGGTCGGTCAACAGCCGTATAAAATTCTCCACCGTGACCTCATACCCGCGGTAGTCCACCTCGATGTTGTCCCCGTACAGGTCGACGGCGCGGTCCGAGTTGCTGTAGATGGTGCCCGGGAAGGCGTTGCGCGGGTTGCAAGCCATGTCGTCCGGCAGCATCATAATGATCTGCGAGTCCGGGATGCCGAGGCGCTTGACGGTGCGGTACATGGACAGCACGTTGGAGAGGTGGCGGTAGTTGAACCAGAAGCGCGACGTGCCGACCAGCACAGCCCAGTTGCTGGTGTGCTGGGCCAGCGCCGCGGGCGCCAGGAGCGCCATCGCGGCGACGAGGGAGATCTGCATCGGTTCGGTTCGGTTGGGGTGGTTCTGGAGGTGTTGACGCTATCTGGATGGTGGTGGCGGGGATGATATGTTTGGTTGGAGCGGCGGAGCGCAGGCAGGGTCTCGGAAGAGTGGAAGGCGGACAAAGGGGTGCACGCAGGGCGAGGCGCAGCAGCTGGGGGACGGTTGATTACGCGGGTTCGCAGGGCCAAACCTTGGGCGGACAGGGTGTTGTTACCGCCTGAGGGCCCCGCTGCAGGGGGTTAAACCGGATTTGAAATGGGGGCTCCGGGAAGAGTGACTAAGCGCCAACGTCGCGGGTCTGCGCACCGCCATCCGATCCGATCGTCTTTGCTGCCCCACCCGACCTCTCTGCCTGCTCCACCACCCGCCCAACTACGAGGCAGCACTGCGCAACGGGCCCGTCGCACCGGGATCTCCCACCGGACGTGGGTCCGTCGCGGCGGGTCCGGCATTGCGAAAAGCACATAGCCGGGAGGCGATCTTCGAGCTCGGTATCCACCACCCATGGTTTATGCTTAACCTGCGGTGATGTGCGACCCTCTTTTGACTCCTTTTCGACGTCATGGCCCCTGGATCGTCACCACCGTAGAACGGTGATTGTCGGTTTGCCAATTTCTGCTGCTAGCGAACACACGTGCTGGAAAACACTCGTATGGCGACCCGGTAGTCTCCCCTTTTGCCCCCCGGGGTGGCTAAAGTTTAAAAATCAATCCGGTTCGGTAAACACCATGTCTCGGGAGCTATGTCCGGTGCTTCTTTGTCACCTCGTCTTCTCCAACTGCTCTCCGCCAAGTTAAAAAGGTGAGGACCCGACGCTACTGAGTGATCTTCGGACCTCGTTCTTTTGTCGGAAGGCTGAACTCAATCTCATCTAGAGCCTAGTTGGAATCTTCGTATTGGTCTACCTACGCGAGGACGCTGCAGATTTGATCCATGCATTCACTCCGAGCATGCTGGGCCCTTTGGGCGATCTTCTTAGCAGCCCTCATCCCCAGCTGTCTTGCCTCCCCCCAGCACAGCCGGCATCATGCCGGGCTCCATTATCGACGTGCGAAAGACGTGAACGATGCGGAGGCATCCAAGACACAGGATATCTACGCCGCGCAGGCCGACACGTACATAGACCCCGCGAAAGGCGAGAAGGCAGAGGTGAGCCACGGACAACCCCCATCTCACTTTCTCCGGTACAGCAACTGACTGGTCGGCCCTCAGGATCACGACAAGCTCAAGGCTCCAAATGGCTCTGAGCTCACATCAATCCGTGTCAACTGGCACGGAAACGAGGAAATCGCCGCGTACATCTCGGAAGACCTGAACAAGCTTACCCTTGAGCACCTCTTTATCGTCATGCACGGTAAGATGCGGGACGGCGACCACTACTGGAAGACGGCAGACAAGGTCATCAAGTACGCCCGGGAAAACGATGTCGAAGGGTCGCAGCGCGACATGGCCGTCATTGCGCCGCAGTTCTTCTCCAAAAAGTACAACTCCGGCCAGTACTCAGATAACCAGCTGGCTTGGGACGACCTGAACGCTTGGCAGCCCGGAGCGCAAGCTATTCATCCCAACGGCACGACCCTCACCTCTTTTGACGTTCTGGACGGCCTTATAGACTCGCACGCGAACAAGGTCATGTACCCGAATCTGAAGAACATCACAGTTGTCGGCCATGGCGGAGGCGGGCAGCTCGTCCAGCGCTACGCCGCCGTGGGTGCGGATCCCCCGGAACACATCCACGTTCGCTACGTCCACGGCGACGCGTCGTCGTGCGCGTATTTCACGGAAGACCGCCCTATCCTCGATGGCGTTGATACCTCGAAATCCGAGTGCAAGTACTACAACACTTGGCGGTACGGTTTTGACAAATTCCCCGGCGCGGGAGGCAATATCAAGACGCCCCAGGAGTATTTCAAGCAGTACGTCACTCGCGATGTGGTCTCGCTCGTCGGGTACGAGGACACGAAAGGCGGCGGCGACACGAGCTGCATGGCCACGCTCCAGGGCGGGAGGAACCGGAGGGCTCGCAACCTGATTTGGTACCGGTACATCAACGGGCTCGCGCGTACGGGCGTAGATGTGTCCGCTTTCCCTGGCGATTTCGAGAATCTCCCCGACTGGAGCCACTTGGTTAATGGGACCAGCCATCTACGTCTCGTCGTCGTCAAGGACGCAAGTCACGATATGGAGGAGCTGTTCGAGAAGGATGTCGGCCGGTCCGCACTCTTCCACGATTTCGACCTCGACCATGGCTGGCGCCCAGCCGATTCGTCGTCAACCGACAAAACCGACGAGCCCGCCGACGGTTCAGGAGACGACTCGGGCGGCAAGGGAGGCGGCAAGGACGGCTACAAATCGGGCGACAAGGGAGACGACAAGTCTGGCGGCAAGTCAGACGACAAATCCGGCGGCAAATCGGGCGACAAGTCTAGCGGCAAGTCGGACGACAAGTCTGGCGGCAAGTCGGACGACAAGTCCGGCGGCAAGTCAGACTCGAACTAGAGTGGCCACTGGGATGGCAAAAAATCAATGGAGGAGGCATCAAAGTCCGAGTATGCTGAGACAGCATTCCGTTTCTTTCAAAATAATTGGTATATAGATTCTACTTTCTTTAATACACTCGACGATCCTTTGTCCATATCGCTTCCTTTACTCGCCACCGTGAAACAGAAGTGTGGCTGGATGCTCGCGCAGAGCACGGCGTCTATTTCCTTTTGCCGCTTCATAGCGGTAGATGTGGGGTTGGGGTTCCTCAGCCTCCGTGCTTTGGCGCGTTTATCTTCCTAGCGTCCGTATTACCTCTTTTTTTTCCGAAAAGAAAAAATTCCGATCCAGTCCAAGACCCGCCACGCAACGTCATCGGTACGTGGCAATAGAGGTTTTGGCGCGAAAAGGGTGGGCCGAAGGTCGGGAATGGAAGCGCTCCCTTAGGGCGGTTTAAGAAGAACGAAAGTGCGGCTCTGCCGGTGTCTGAGACTGGACATCCCGCCTTCGCAAACGTCGGACGTCCTGCCTCTTGGCACGCGTCGTCCGAAACACCCACCTCCAAATCCACGCAATCTGCGTCAGACGGTTGGGCGGGCTTCTGGCAGGTATCAACTCCACCGTCTCGCCCTACCTCGTACTTTTGCATCCTTGCCGCGCAGAAAGGCCCCCTGGTCTCCGATATCTCCCATTGAATGATCTACAATCAAGCTGCCCACACACACCTCGCGCCGGCCCCCACTTCGCCGGGACCGGCTCCCGCCGACCCACACCTCCACCGGCCGGCGTCATGTTGCGGGCCAGACATGAGATGGCTAACGAGGTATGACGATCGGGGCCAATTGCCGGCGGATATTTTCTATGTACACTGCGACGCTGTGGCGACGCTCGACCTCGTAATTGTCTTATACGAGGGAAGATCCCACGTACGCACGAGATTTGTCACATTCAAGATTAATAGTGAAAAAGGCTATTCCTTGTTCTAACAAGAACAACCCCTGTAAACCCGGGAGAAATGGATAGCGAGCTCATGAAGTCCCAGACCCTCGGGCCAGCCACGCCCACATGCGTCAACGCTGGCCCCTATTCGCATTTCTCGCCCAACCACCGTCCAGTTATTTGGCGGGCTTGCCAAAGCGAAGCGGTGTCTCTAGCCAGCCGTAGGAAGCAGTGCTTTTTTGACTTCTCTCACTAAGGACGATCCCCCCCACTGCGTATGTATGCCCACGGATCGAAATCTCCGTCCCGCCACAAGACATGACGCCAGCACAGGCAGGGACGTGCGACGCTTCTCGCATAAGAGAATGCCCAAGGCCGGCTTCGGGTAACTCGTGGCATTCCTTGAGGCAGCACTTTTTGTCAAGTCATCCCGCACAGACGTATAATACGGCTTGGCCTCAAATGTTATCAAAATTCCGAGCACTGTGGCCGACAAGGGTGGCAGAGCGAGCCTCGTCCAGGTTAAGAGATTGAGAAGGTGCAAAGAGTTAGGTCAAGGTTTAGGGGAAAGTTGGAGATAGAACCGTCCTCAACTTCCGAATTCGCATTCCATGCCATATTTCAGGAAAGTAATCCGCGTTATGTCCATTGAGGGCCTGCCTACCTAGGGATTGCATACATTCTACATTGTTGGCACGACTGTGGTTACGGGAAGGCGTGCTGAGCACTGTGGGTCCAAACCTCCACCTTACACCCCGTGGGTGTCTCTGTAAGTCTTGTAGGTTAGTTCACTAATAGTAGGCGATTCAACTTGGTTATTCCCACCCAGGTTAACCTGGCCCATGGGGTGGTTTATCCAAATTTCGAACTGTGGGTCTAGAGCCGCAATTAATTTCGTGCCCGGTGAGAGACTGATCTTTTGCCCACGTCTACCGAGTACAAGTCAAGGCGAGATTGTTGTCAAATTGATACTATAATGTGAGAGATTATATCCCGACGAGGAACCCTCAAAAGGGCCTAGTATATCCGCTACACCCTGCCATCCACGAGAAGAACTGAGCAGCGCCCTGTCCCAACTAGCCAGGCTGGTCCCGCCCGGGCCGGGTGGACCTCCCGAGATCTACCCAGATGGGGCTTAGTACAAGAGAGGACATCACTAAACACAAATACGGGCGGGCCGCCTAAGAGTTCCGCGTTTATCACCGAGTAAACTCCGCACGTCTCCGGACGATAATGATGTTGACTAGAGCGCCAGAGGCCACGACCTCGGACGTGTTCTAAGGGCTCTACGGAGTAGAGCTTCCATATCTAATGAAATACGGTGACTTGACGTGCACAGCCCCGGAACTCCACAGGCCGTCTGCACGCCCCTTGGCAAGACGCGAACCGCGACTGACGTCAAAAGTCTCTCTCGGAGGCGGTGCAGCCCGTGTAAGCGCTGTCGGAGCCAGGAGAGAACGATCATAAATGGAGCATGTAAATGCCAGCCAGTCGGACTCTTCGGAAAGTTTCAGGTTCTCCACGTCGCGATGGCCACCGGGCTCCTGGATCCACGTCCCACTTACGACGTCAACGATCTTGGCGGGTCCGAGCTGGAATGTTTACATACTTTCCTTAGGCCAGGAGAAAGTCCCGGTTGGCGGAGTGTGTTCCGGGTGGAGCCTTGGCCGTCCTGCGTCTCTGATCGACATCGAGGCAGTGACCAAGGGGGCGGGATGGCCCTTTGATAAGGCATACATACAGGTCATCGGACTGGTTTTTATGGGTGTGATCGTGTTTACGACTAGGGTATTCGAAGTAAACAAACCCAAGGTCCACTTGGCGGTGCTCTCGCACCGATAGCAGAGCTCGGTGAGCTTATACTTTGAAATCTAGCAAAGGTTGAGCCCAGGGATGGTCATACCGAGTCCCCGAGCCGGAGCAATATATGTTGGGCATTGAAGTATTCCCGGCTTTGAAGACAGGTCTGGAAGTTTCGCGGGGTATGATGTATATGCACGAGATGGACATGGCCTCGAGCCCAATGCCGCCAGAATGACCGAACCGCAGCGATCATCAGGGGTAGGGTCCGGAATATCCCGAAATCCCCGATGTCGCCAATGTGGAGCAATTCGCCTCCCTTCTTCATCATTCCGACGTTGGCCTCAAAGAGAGAGAGCTCCTGTTGTCCCTGCCTGCGGTCCCAACGGCAGTTTCCGATGAGAAAGCTTCGGCTGTTCTCGCCCCTTCGCACGACATGGACCTTGGCAAGTCCGGTCCTCTGGTTTTCGTCGAGTTACCCGAGGCTGGTAATTCCACACAGGGACTGATTATCTCTCAGGTTCTCAGCCACGGGGTTCTGGATGAGCGGGGCGCGATTAGTTGCGCTGGTTTCTTGGGTAGTCGTACAATGGCCAAGAACAACAGGCATGGAGAAAGGTTATGACGTTTTGTTGTGTCCTCGGCCCTGTTGGACGAATGGCCTCACGCCTGGGAGCTTTTTAGCTCAGAGGTAGAGCCTTGGGCCCATAACTTGAAGCAAGGAGCATTGGGTGAACTGAGGAAGCTTTCCTCGGAGGTCAATGCAGATAACAAGAAAGGTAGAAAGAAGCCCAGAAACAGGGGCCATTCTTTCGATGCCTTCTAATGCGATAAGACTTCATAAAACCATCTTTTACAACTCAGGAGGGCCTAAGATGGACAGGGGTATGTGCTGGAAGGGCTGTTAGATGTCTTGGAAGACCCTAACCTGGTATTCATACTCTCTTGTGAAGTTAACAGGTTATTCTGTCTACAAGTTCTTCCTAGCTTCAACACAAAGCAATCCAGACTGCCCTGCTGCCTCAATGGCCCAAGTTGGGACCGGCCAATTGTCGTTCCTGAGAGGCTGTCCAAAGTCCAACACTTGCGCTGGATCTTCCGAATGAATGCAGTAGTCTAGCACAGCCTAGTAGCCTCGTTGGGGGTGCTCCAGCCTGACTCCCTGGATGTATATATTGAGGTCTTTGAGTTACTAGTAGACATATGAGTATCTGAACTCGAACAACCTGAATAGGGGTGTGGCCATGGCGACCAGGGCAAACTTACGAGGACCTGAAGACGGGCTTGCTGCTGGAATATTTCCCAGAAAGAGACGGCCCAATGATTCGGGATGGCACTCCGGACGGGCTCGCTGATGAACCGGCTAGCAACCGCAATGCTCGTGGCGGTGTTGTAGAGTCGATACAAGGAAAGGCCGTCTCAGATTCCACCAGCTACAATGGCAACTTTCTCCAGCCAGTAGCCTCCCCCTTCCGCGCCAAGGACCCCATAGGTCGCTATTCCCGGGGAATGAGGTGACCAACAGAGCAGGAAATGGGTTTATCAACCTAGGTCCGGGCGCTTTCCCAGGACCGCAACGTCTGGATGATGGGACGAGATGGCGTTTCTGGGTGCGTTGGCTCGGCGCCCCCCTTGAACATCTTCCGCCACTTCTTCTCGTGGCGGACCTTCTTGCCCCTGATCTCCTCCTTTGCCTGGTTCTTGCTCACCGCCGTGTTGTAAGCTTCGGAATACGGACACGGTGTGGGAGTGCCTACCACGGCCATGCCCCAGCCTTAACCACCAGCGCTGCTGGAATCGCATCTGCGGAGAGGATCTGCCTCGGCGAGTTTGCCACACAAATTCCCGCACCAAGCCGGCATGCGTCTCGGTTTGGATGGTGTGATTATTGCGATGCTGTACTTGGAGCCCACAATGGTTGTTTCCCGAACGCTGCGTCTCCATGACTCGTTCCTTGGCGAAGCGGCGTCGAATGTCGACGTATATCTCCGGGTTGTGAGTCAGCTTTCTTGCTGCGTCGCTGTCCATGTAGATTGGGAGACGACCGATTTCTAGTGCCTGACGAAAACCTGCCATTGCTCTGGGATCTGGATGTTCTTGGTCGCCCTCATGAATAACTGAGAGCTAATTAGTATCAATAGGAGTGCCAAGAAGACAGTGGAAGGATAATGGTTTACCTCTGGACTTGCACGGATGTTGGAAGGGTAATCCTATACAGGTATATATTGAGATATAGCGACGTATAGTAGAACTGGGACGCGAAATAGAATAGATTGGACTGCGGGGGGATGGTTGACGTCCGCGGCTCCGGGTTCCTCGGATCAGAGACGAGGGTTTCCCTTGGTCAAGGGGTCAAGAGTCGATAGCACTCGCCGCGCGGACATCATGTTCCACCCTTCCTCGAACACCCCTCGTTTCAAATTCGAAGGCATAGCCGTCCCGGAAGAGGATCAGGTCAATGAGTGTGTGCCGCGCAGCTGGGGTATACGGGCAGGAAAATCTCGTGGTCGGAAGAGGGGATGGCGTCCCGCATACTTGAAGACGCGCCCGGGTTCTTGATATCAAGCATTCCTAACGCAAGTGACATCGAATTGCTAAGCGGTGGAAAATAGCGGAAAGCGTTCGTACCCATACAGTATGTTAGGCTTTGGTGTCGATTCGGTTGCATTAGAAATGGCGTGAACGGCTGTTGGCTATTTGTCGACCAGGCCTAGAGCTAGCAGCGCCACGGACACAACAGCCAGAGCCTAACATGTCCCTTCTTGGAGGTTAAGCCTGCACTCAACACCATCCA
The DNA here is from genome assembly GCA_023628835.1 of Sordariomycetes sp. S4602. NCBI lineage: Eukaryota > Fungi > Ascomycota > Sordariomycetes > Sordariomycetes sp. S4602. The sequence continues at coordinate 382,709 of JAMAJV010000008.1, forward strand.
GGGATCGAGCTACCGGATCCGGTTGTGGAGGGTGTGGCGGAAGATCCTGGCGTTGCCCTTCCCGAAATGGCGCTGGAAGACTGGTTTCGTGCCCTCCAAGGCCCATCGACCTCGAAAGCTCCCACATCACGTTGGCGGGTACGACGGCGACGAGGCGGGAAACGTCCCAAAGGACCCCGTGAGCTACACCGCCAGCAGATAGACTGAATGACTTTTGACTAAAGCGCTTTTGTCAAGCCAAAAGACCGGATGTCGATGAGACGATGTCGACGGATTTGTCCCGCCCTGTCGCCTTCAGTTTTCGCGGAGCATGGGCCGCAGCTCCAGCCGAGATCCGAATGGATTCTAGGAAAAGAAAACTCGTATATAAACATGGACGAGTAATTGATGCTTTGTACGAAAGTTCTTCATTTCCCGGTGAGGATGCGACGTTCTAAATAACCCATGTCAGAACAAGCATCTCCGAAGTTCCGTACCTTGTGCCACCATGGCCAGGCACCGGTGGAGCCCAAAGTATGACAGCATGACGCTTGCCCAACACATCTCCCGCACCTCTCCAGATGAGGAATCGCCGTTTGTAAGTGGAAGGGAAGGCGGTGACGCCAGGAAGTTGAAGCTGGTGGGGCCTACATGTATGTATGGACGTCGCAACGATCGTGTGGTGGACGTGGAGGTGCATCCATTGACCCCACCAGATATCACATGCTTGCCCCGGTTTTCCCACATGCATCCCGCCGCGGACAGGTCGAGATACGTACCTCCCTTTGGTGACTCAAGCTTCAATCTGTTTTACGCCATGTTCCTGACAGACCTCGCTCGAACGTAGACCGGAAAATCTTTTAGGCTCTTTCTGAACCGAGATTATCGGGCATTCGGTTCCAAGCATCAACAAGTCGAAACACCAACTCCCACCGCGCCGAAAGCTGCCCGCCACGCAGGGACCCACGTGTGATTGGAGCCGCACCACACCACATGCGCCAATCCCGGTTTGGCGGCGCCCGGTGATTCGCGGCCATTTTGCCTTGCTTGTCGACTCATCGCATCGGGAAAGAAGGAGACCATCGTCCGTTTTTAGGGTCGCTGCAGCTGCAAACCGGGAAGCAGCACCCTGACAAATGCAGACAGCCCAGCCGAAGCTTCCAACCTGCCGAACGAAGGCCCGCTGCCTGCCGGTTTCCAGGCACTAGCATCAACAGCGATCCGATTTCTCTCGTCTACCATCGTCTCGTCAAGCATTTCGGTTGCTCAGCATAATAATATCCGCCGGCATCTGTTTCATCCCCGCGTGTCTGCGCCCTCTGCGGAGAAGGTAGTCTCGTTTGTCGTACTTCTCCTTTGCCTCCGGCGTTCCGAGCTCCATTTCGGGCAACCGCACCCTCGCGGCGCGCCCCTCCCCCGCCACAACTACGCCTTTCGGACCGACACACTTCTGTTTTATCGATCACAAACGCCAGAATAGAGCCTCACCGACCGACTCTGCGAACGAAAGCACCCGGTCTTGACCCCCGATCGGCAAGAATTGCCATTGCGAGCACGAACCCGTGCACCCCGCCCGCCTTTCCCTCCCCGCGCTGCCGCCGCCTGAGCTTGGACGCTCCAGGTGCGGCATCAAACTGCGACACCCCTGAAGCCCTCGGTTTCTTGCCCACGCGTCGTCATACGTGCATTCGATACGAGCCAATCCCAGGCGCAGCGTGCGCCACCTGACACGAGGCAGCTCCGCCCGCGCAGAGGAGGAGCCAGAGGCCGAGCAGAACCCGATTCCTTGCCCCTCTTCCCCTCAAGCACAACGGCTTTCACGCCAGTGATAGCCCCAATTCGCGAACATGGGGAAACCGCCTGCCTACATCTTCGTCGTCAGGCAAGTCATTCAAGTTTGGCCCTGCGGCGCGACCTTTGCTGACCGCTCGTCGTTTGCAGGCACGGCAACAGGCTCGATGTCGCCGACAAGACTTGGGCCGAGGGGTCTCCAACCCCCTACGACACCCCGCTGAGCTACGGTGGATGGCTCCAGGCCAGGACACTAGGAGGAAAGATCGCGAACATCATAACTGACGCCGAGGCCGAGTACCAAGCGTCTGCGACCCAATCCGCGAGCGAAGACACCGATAGTACGACAGGCGCGGAGTACATCTCGGACACGGAGCTAAAGGCCAAAAAGAAGCGGAGGCGGTTCAAGGTTGCCATCCACAGTTCGCCATTCCTACGATGCATCCAGACCTCTGTCGGCATCAGCGCAGGCCTCTGCGAGCCTCCCGGCACCCTGCCTCCCTACCCCCGCCAGAACCGCGCCAATAGCGTCGCCACGAGCCAAGTGCCAAGGGCCCCAGTTCGGCGGCCTACGGCATCACCGGTTCTGCCGTCAATGGGGTCAGAGCCACTCATGAACCCTTTGGATCTCAAGGACGTGAAGTTCGCACATCGGCTCTTCCCCAAGGTGGTGCTCCGCTTGGACCCGTTCCTGGGGGAGTGGATGTCCCCGGACTACTTTGAGAAGATCACCCCGCCACCCTCGACGTCTATCATGCTAGACCAGGCGAAGGCGGAGCTCCTCCGGCGAGAGGACTATACCAAGTTCGCTGACCCTGGTCTTCAATCAAGCCCTGTGGTGCAAAAGGGAACTCAGCTATGGGGTAGCGACGGCGGTAGTACCCTCGAAACTGTGCCTGATATGGCTAGTGCGCTGCCGGAATCCCCAAAGACGGTCCAGACTGGGTACAACGCGCCGACGCCCCACTACGCCATCTCGAACAACATGAAGATACCCGACGGATACGTAGCCCATGCCCGCGACGCCTGCCTCACGGTGGATTACCAGTGGGATTCGTCGCGCCCGCCCCAGGACTGGGGCGAGGGTGGCGCGTACGGCGAGGAGTGGACAGCGATGCACAAGCGGTTTAGGACCGGTGCGCAGAGCCTTGTGGGGTGGTATACCGACTGCAACAATCCGACAGATATGAGCTGGAACATATCTCCGGGAGGCGCTAATGGCGCGACTAATGGTCGCAAGAAGGAAGCGGAGGAAGAGGAGGGGGAGGAGGAAGAGTCGGTGGTGATCCTCGTGTCGCACGGCGCGGGGTGCAATGCGCTCATCGGCGCTATCACGCATCAGCCGGCCCTTATGGATGTCGGCGTCGCGTCCATCACCCTTGCAGTCCGGAAATCCACGTACGAGGAGCGGGAGACCATGCATGACGGGCAGCATGCGAAGGAATCCCCGCCCGTGCACCAGCTCTACGACCTCAAGTTGACGGCCAACACGGACCACCTTCGCGGCGTGACCTCTGGATCGCCTACCACCGCATCAACGGCAGGCAACCTCCGAAGCCGCGGGAACACTACCTCGTCGGTGGGCCACCAGCCCGTACTGGCCCCCTTCACTTACGCGGACTCATATAGGAGTGTCTCGACGGGATCAGTTGGGAAGCGCGGGTCCAAGGGACCATCGAATCTGTCGATGGGCCCTCCGGCCAGACAGGGGTCGCTGGGGCTCTGGAGCCCCGTGAAGAGGGAGGAGGAGGAAGAAGAAGACTTGTTTCCCGATTTCGATGACAGGAAGTTTGAGAGCCCCGTTGAGGGGGATATGTTCGGGGAGTTGGAAAAGGACGATGCGGGGCTTGCGCTGCCGAATTTTGACACGGCGCAAGCGGGGGAAAGTGGGAAAGACGGTGGGGGTTCTGGTGGGCTTTGGCAGGGGACGTCAGGTGAACGGGAGGGGACGGGCGAGGAGGGGACGGGCGAGAAATGAGCGGGTGGTAGCTTTGGAGGATGGAGTTGTCACCCATGAGCGATGCGCGTGATGCGGCATCTCTACTCAGTGGCTTCGGATTTGGTTTCTCCCCTCAGGGGTTGGTTGGCTTCAGGTTCTCCTCTCACAGCTTCGGAGACGGCGTTTTGAGCGACATTGTGTTACATACCCAGTCTTTAGCAGTACGCGATTACGAGATCAGCTTCAATATCTTTACTTGGTTTTCGTGTCACTTTTCTCAAGGGGGCTTTGACCTTGATCGAGGCCGCCTTGCGGTATTTGGCCGGCGCATTGGCTAAGCACAGGATGGGACAGTGGTATATCTGAAATGACCTTGACCGCGGCTCTATGCAGTATATACATCTAAGAACAGGCCAAACGAAAAATCTATCACACGTATCTCCTCTGTCGCGACCCCGTCCCCGGTCTCCCACCACCTCTAGCCGAACGCCTTGTTCATGGCCTGGTGCGCCAGCTCGACGCCGAGGAAGGTCGCCGCGTTGGCGGGCACGGCCCTCGCCAGCGCGGGGCCGAAGCCCGGGAAGAAGGCCTTGACGCCGCCCCTGCCCCACACCTCCTTGATGACGCCGCCGAGCGTGACGTTGCCCTCGGCGGTCTGCAGCCTGCTCTTGACGGTGTCGACGGGGAAGACGGGGACCCACATGGCGACGCCGGCGGCGGCGCCGGCGCAGGTGATGGCGGGGAGGGAGAGGTCGCCGCTGGGCTTGCCGGTGACCTTGTCGGTCGGGGTGAGGGCGCGCTTGATGTACTCGTAGGCGGCGAAGTAGGCGGCGCTGCCGGGCCCGTCGCGGGCGAGGGTGGCGGCGCTGCCGCGGAAGACGGAGCGGAGGCCGCCCTCGCGGTAGAGCTGGCGCACGACGTCGCCGGCGCCCGAGTACTTGGGCTTCTCGCCGGGGGCCAGGGTCTTCTGGCCCTGGACCTGGAGGATGACCTTTACGCGCTCGAAGGGCGCGGTGATGAGGGTCATGGGGATGGCGGAGAAGAAGCCGGCGGCCGAGGTCTGGCCGATGGTTAAGGGGGTGGAGGCGGAGGTGGAGGTGACGTTGCGGACGACGGTCTTGCCGAGGTCGTAGCCCCAGAAGGAGACGGCGACTGCGGGGTTTTCGTTAGCAAGGCTGTGTCTCTGTGTCCTCTATTCCCTCCATTCTCTTGGTAGTGCTATCCTCTCAGAAGAGGACAGCACGGGTGAGGCAGGCGGGGGTGAGTGAACCGGGGCCAACCTACACATGGGCGTCACGCCGATCAGCGGCGCGCTCACGCCAGCGTACAGCCCCCTCTTGAGCCCGTCCCTCGCGATGCTCTTCTTGACCACGTCGATGGCGGACTTGTACACGCCCGTCTCGGCGGTCTGCAGGCGCACCTTGACCAGGTCGAAGGGGTGGCCCACCACCACGGCGCACACGCCGCCGAAGCCGCCGGCCGCGAACGACCGCAGCTGCGTGACGAGCTCGGACTTGGGCGCCGGCGCCGGCGCGGCGACGAGCTCCGAGGGGGTCGCGGGCTCGGGCTTGGACATTTTTGTGTTGTGTGTGTGTGTTGTTTTTGTTTTTGTTTGTGGGAGGGAGAGTGAGGAGGAGTCCGAAGGCGGGCGCGAGGGGCGCGGTGGCCGAGGTCTCGGCAAATGCGCCTAGGCCGGGGCGGGATCAAGGACGTTTGCGCGCTGGCAGCTCGATCGCAGGCGAAGAAGAAAATAAAAGACCCGAGAAGCAACAGGAACGAGTAAAAACTGGATATCAAGACAATTGAAAGATGGAGAGATCAAGAAAAAAAGAATTCAGAACTCCAAAAGAAGCAACTTGGAGAAAATTGGAGGTTGAAACGCTAGCCAAAGGTACGCGGCAAAGGGGCAGGAAAGAGGCGCTACGTCACAGTTGAGGTCTTCCGGGCCGAGGCAGGGCACAGCGCTCAAGTAACGCGCGTGGCGGGGTCAAGGTTCTTCGAGTTGATCTGCGTGGGGAACCTTGGCGTCTTCACAAGCCGAGCTTAAATTCCCTGGATGGAGGCAAAAAAAAGCTAGGTTGGAAAAAGAGGGAACCGCGACAGGGACCGGATGCTCAAGAAACACAGACAGCTCTTCTCTTCTCTATTTTTTTTTCTTTCTCTCTTCTTATCTTGGCATGTAACATTCCGTTTTCCTTTCCCCCGGTTTATGGAAGCGAGGCGAAAGAATCCTCTCATCGCTACGTATATTGTTTCCCTGGCCGCTTACTTCTTGTCAGCAGTCGCAAGGTCCAGTTAGCCCTTGGGATTTTTTTACCTCGGCCGAGCGGCTACCCCCACCTCGGTGGCCGGGAGGAAAAGAGCCGCCCTGTCAGCGGTGGCCCTTTTCCGAACTCCGCACTCCCTAGCGCCATATGCTCCCTTGGTGCATGTTTTCCCCCGCAAAGCGACGATCGGACGGTTTTCCCCACGTCCTCCTCCACTATTATGGACGGATGCCCAGGCCTTCGATGCGCTGCTCCCAGCGCCCGCGGATATACGCCCATCCAGATCGTGCATGGGATCCAGACCGCCGCACGGGTGGCGTCGCCACTGCCATCTAATAACGCCACTGAAGGACGTTACAAGGCCTCAAGACTCACACCGGACACGCCCGAAAACAACGCCTTCCAAGCCGAGTGTCCTCCCAGCCCTTACTGTATATCCTCTTCTTAGTATATTGCTCTTCTCATTCTTGAACCGACTCCCGCAGTTTTACGCAACCCCAGCGTCAAAATGCCGCAGTCCCTTGCCCCCGTGACCCCAACTTTCCCCAGCCCGTCCCCACACCTCCGTTCCGCCCGCCCGGGCCCGCAGCTCCATCCGCCCACCCTCTGTGCCTGACTATCCCCGTACGCCTTCTCCACGCCCCAGGCCACAACCAGACACATGTGATTCTGGATCGAGTCAAAATGTTCCACTGGCCCCGCCGGGCGCCTCACCTGCAACCCTGCTCTAGCCTGCCTTTTGAGCCCCAAGCCGGCCAGAGGCTCCATAGCAGCAGCTGTAACCTGACAAGGATGCTAGATCTTGGACCTGACACATGTGGACAACAGACGTGTTAGCGAACCAGCTGGGGAAGAAAAGTACAGGATATTTATTCATCAGCTCTCATACACCTCTCCCTCCCTCCACTCTTGTACATAAAAGACAAATCTTCTCCTCGCTACATCACCCCCAAAACCACCCCGTCTGAGCCCTATCCAAACTCATCTCAGACAGTCCTATGCCGCAAAGCTAGTCTCGACAGGAATCTGGGGACAAAAAAGCCCCACTCCTTCAGACAGAACGAAAGAAAATAACCACATTTATCCCTCGAACCTTCTTCCAGACCTACGCAAAGTCTGGACCCCAAAAAAACGCTGATCAAAGGGAGCTTGGCACCCAAGACAAGGAATGACGAGAATAAAAAAAACCAAAACATAGTTTCGGTAGATAGTTTGGATATCCATCCTGCGCCGATGACTCTCAAATCAACCGTCAAAACGCCGTAGCCCATGGCCCTCCACTTCTAACCTGGTCCTATGAGGCCTGTCCCGGAACGGGCTTGCGCCTCGGCGCGCCACTGCCGCCAGGCGGCGTCACCTCGGGCGCAGCCGGCGCCGGGGAAGGATCCTTCACGGGCGTACTAGGGTCGAGTGACAGCGGCTCCGATAGCGTGGGCGTGGGCAACGGCGTGAACTCTACAGGCGGCAGAACGGGGCTCTGCTTCGAAACGGGCTTGGAAGCAGGCATCTCGATGGTACCAGGGCTGGGCGACCGCTCCGACGGCGAGAGCGACGAGACCACCGAGACAGACGAACTAGCCGGGGGAGCCATGGGTGCCGAGAGCGGACCGGGGGCGGGACTCATGATGCGGGCGGGGCTCGCAGTCGGGGTCTGTGGCTTCGGGGGCATGGGCTGGTAGCGAGGGCCCGGAGCCTGCTGGCCGGGGGTTGTGGGTCGGCTGGAGGCGTTCTGGGCTTGACCAGGAGGCGGGCTCCCACTCTTAGGGGTCACCGGGCGGCTGGCGGGGTTGACGGGGGGTCCATTGCGGCCCTGGCTCGGGCCGTTCCGGGGCTTCACGGGGCGGGTGGATAGGCAAGTTCGGGGGACGACGCCCTGGCGGGACCTATCAAGGCGGATACAAAGCGCCTACACACGTTAGCCCTAGTTTCTCACTATGATCTCATCAACACTTGAACTTACCCAGCCGTCGTCATACTCGTGAAGCATCCTAACAAGTTGCCCGGCCTTCAATCCAAGTTCATCCTCCAGGGTAGGCTCGAAATCAAGCTGCACGCGGTGGACCGCAGAACCAGGGGGTCCACCCGCCGCAGCGATGGCCGAAGCGCCGGCCGTGACGGGCGCCTGGTGACCGGAGGGGACCGAGCTGACGCTGTACTCCGTCCTCGCGGGCGAGGGGGGGACAGCTGACGCTGGTGCGGGCCCAGGAGGCGGAAGAGTGAGGTCGAGCTGCTTATGGCCGTGGTTGCGCGAAGCCTTCCGCTGCATGCCACGCGTGGCCGCAGCGCCCGCCATGGCACCGATACCACCGGCAACGGCCGCTGCGACGGCGGTGTGGTTGGAAGGCGGCGTGGTGGGTCGAGAGCCCGGGAGCTCTGCATGGCTACCGAAGGGGTTCGCAGCGTTCTGGCTACCGCTAGTCATGGGGCGCTCCCAAGAGCTACCAGCCGGCGATCGAGGAGGCTCGTTGCCGAAAACGCCACCGGCAACAGGCTGAGCACCCATCGCTTGGTGGGTGGGCCCGCGGGATGCGGCCGCGGAGGCAGCGGCAGCCTGAGCCGGGGTAGGGGCGTAGCCACCGGGCCCAAAGGCACCATGCAGCTTCTCGTCGTCATTGAGACCCTGCATGCCCTCCTTCTGCTTCCTCTTCTTGGCGAGGAGCAGGAACACTAGACCAACGAGGGCAAGCACACCGGCGACGACACCGATGGCGATACCCGCCTTGGCGCCACCGGAGAGCCCGCCATCATTCGAGGAAGATGCGGCAGAGTCGGTGTCGACGGCCTTGGTCTCGGCGGCGACGTTCGGGGTGGAGGACGACTCGACGGTAGTGATGGTCTCCTCGATTACCGTGGATGAGGGCGTCGATTCCGTGGTGGTTGTCTCGTCATCGTCCGTGTTTGCGCGCGTCCTCGTGCTGTAGCCGGCAACAGAGCCCGAAAAGGTCGGCTCGAGTGTCCGATACCTCGTTCGCACGACAGTCCTTGGCCCTAGTCCACAGTTAGCATCATTCAGGCGAGTCCGTTTGCCCGCTCTGTTTACCTGTCCTAGATGGCCTCTCCCTCTCCCTCTCGTCATCGTCATCATCGTCGTCGTCGTCGTTGCGACCTCGCTGGCGCGGGAAGAGCTTATCTACAAGCTCCTCCAGGCGATCTCGCCGGTGGAGGATGTGGTGGCGGTCCATCATTGCTTTTGTAGCGGGCCCTTGCGGAGTCCGAATTGTCAAGTGATCGCTCGTACCAGCAGATGCATATGTCTCCAAACGCGGTGATGCCGTTTGCAAGTGCTGTCAATCGATTCGGCGAGTGAGCCCAGTCTCTCGTGCAGGCCGACAAACAATTGTGTTAAATCGCCTTCAATTGGCCCAGCTGCGGTTTGCCGAAGTGTTCGTCGACCAAGTAAGCCGACGCAATATTAGTGAGACGGATGTGTCGATATCACCGTCTCGCGGGTATCCTCCTCTCGACTACTGAAAAAGCACAAGCGCAATGCTTCTCCAGGTCCCGGAAATGTCGGTAAAGAGCGTTTCCTTCCTAAGAAGGAGTGGGAAAATGAGTGTATAACGTCGAAAGAATGGACGAACCGTCACAACGACAGCGCTTAAAGAGTGAAAAGCGACTGTTCAGGGTTCAGGTTCAAGAAAGACCCCAACACCTCTTGATGTTGGTTCCGGATGGAGCAGAACGAGCGAAGGGGGGACACTGGAGGCCTGGGACCGGGAAGACGAGGGAAGAAATGAGCGAAGGCGCGGCACAACCTGCTAGGGTTGCAATGCGAAGTCCGTGACGACAAGGGTGTTGCAGCACTTGCCCATAGGCAGGTGGGGTCACATCTTGGGCAACCACAGGCTGCGGGGGTACATGTACCACTTGGCGCCGGGCAAAATTTGCTGTCCAGCGTGCAATCTCACCAGCAATGCCGCCAAAGCCATTGGGCTCCTTGGCGCCAGATGCTGCAATTTCACTTCCCCAGGCCTGTATTGCCCGGCCCAGGTCCCTCGCCCTCGCCTCCGCTCCACATTGGCCGCTCGGTTGGCTCGGCACTCTTGGCTTCGAGAACAGCGGTCTCCGCCCCAGACGATGCGAACCGCACAGGACAACCGTGGGTCCACTAGGGCCCATCCAAAGCCTGCGCGTGCTCTGATAAACAGATGAGCACAGGGGTCCCGCGCCGTCAAGCCCCCGGACCCTATCGGCGCTGCGACGTCTCCATACGAGGTACAACACCCCGCCGCACGACGGCGCCTACACTACGGCAAATATCTCTCCGAAGTAGTGAATATCCGAGAACCATAGTGCTTCCAGCAGAGACATTTGTGCCATTTAACGGCATGGAAGCAGGCAGGAACGTTCTCGACGGAAAAGTGTTTCGTTTCGGTCGCCCTTCCCTTAGCACGACTCCACCGAGCCGCCCATCAAACTCTGTTCAACCGGGTTTGCCCAACCACAATGCCAAAAGCTCGCCCGCACTTCCCCTTTCGGAAGGACGGGCACCACCCCCTGCGCAAGCACGCACAGTGCGCCTGCCCTGCTGTGCGGCCCAGCCAGGCACCATGCAGGGGCAAGTGCGAGCTGATTGGCGGATGGGTGTTCCAATCTGGGAAGGCGGCACGCCAGAATGCGAGGCCAGGAGAAGGCGCTATGAGGATCGGCGCTGTCGCCTGTCGTTCTCGGATGTACTCCGATTTTTGTACCTGGCCCAGGCATTCTCCGCGGCTTTCACACCCAGCCGAGGGCGTCAACAGCATCGGGAGATCGTCGACGTTTTGTCCATCAGCCCCGTGCTTTGCATCCAACCGGAACCATGGCGGGGTTACGTCGGATGCAACCAACAGAGCATGGGATCGGGCCTTCGTTTGGATAAAATCTGAGGCCAGGTGGAAGACCACCGCCGAGGAGGTGCCACCCAACCGGTTTTGAGAGCCCATGGGAATGCTCTGGGCTCCTCAACTTCCGCCCCTCTCCCGGGTCATCCCTGGGCCGACTCGCCCATTGCAAGCGCCGTCAAGATGCTCCAGGGGCCCCGGACCCCGGTTCCTCAGCTCCCCCTCCCGCTATCTCGCGAATACGACGGAGAGCATCGTTGGCAACCCTTGCTCCTTGCAGTCCGCAATTAGCCAAGCCCGAGGTGCCCAAGGCCCTTCCAGAGTCGCACGAAGCCCCACCAACGAACAAGGCCCAATCAAGCGCACCATGTCCAGCCCAGCCCGCGCTTCAGCCACGCTAGCATGCATGCTCGCCCCCGTCTCATCAAACCCTCGGCCTTTGAAACAACCCAGCCAGGAGGGCGGTCGACATCATCTTGTGCGCGGAATGATCGGTGACGTTTTGTCGCGACCGAGACCTCTCGGTCAGAGCCGATGCCGATCCTTCAAGTGATGCTTTGTGGGGAACGGAATCCAGTGGGGAATATGGATTCGTTCCTCGGACCAAATCGAATGATCGGCGGCGTCGAGCCCTGTCCGAGCTTTCCCACATCAAGATCGATTCCGCCCATGGTTAATTTCCGCGATCGCGTCGTCACGTCCTCCATCTGCCGCCCAGCCACAAAACTTCTTTAAAATGCTCCACCCGACCCCAGCATCTTTGGGCCCGTCTTACGAGTAATCCTCCCGCCTCCTTCGTCCCGCGTAGGGCTGGCTTACATCCAAGTGAACTCACGCTGGGCGCTGAGTATGCGTCGGCGGTGAGTCCACCACCGTCACGCCACACGGACCCGTGGGATAAGAAGAGGCGGAAAGATATCCCGCTTAGGCTCCAGCCCCTTCGACCCCCGACTTGTCCCGGCTTGGTGCAAGTGGGGTTTACCCCTTTTCGAAAGCGCCAACCCTGCGCCGCTCTCAAAGAAAGGCGTCTTGTGAGCTGAAGAGGCAGCTTCAGAGGCTGGTCGCCGCCGGGGATGCTATGAAGTGGCTGGCAGGCTGCCGCCTCGAGCTGCAGCCCTGCATTCAGGGGCGCATGTCGTGTTGTCCTCAGCTCGCGCGGCTGCGACATGGCGGTCTGTCCGCTGCATAACGCTTATATGAGGAAACGGCCGACTTCATGTCCCACGTTCAAGGTATATCCCGTAGACCGCCAGCGAACGGCTTACGCACTGTAATTATGCGTCTTAATAACCCAAGGCATCCGTATCAATAAGTGTGAGAAGAGAAGTATAATCCGCAACGACGAGGTCGCAAATGCGAACGCTCGGGAGTGGTGTTGGGGCATTCACATGTCCACGATTTCTCTGCCTTGATTATGTTTGATTCATACAGCTCCTTACTGAGTGACTATTCGAAGCCTTCAAGCAAAGATGAGTAAACTCCATGCCGACCCATTTATAGCCCATATACCCCTATCTTTGCAGAATCTCACTGCTGCCCGAACCCCCCTTGGTGCCCGCCCTGCCCCTGATTCTGCATCTGCGCAGCCTGGTACTGCCTCAACACCTCCAACACCTGCGGCGTCAAAAGCCCCCCCGCACCCTGTCCGGCCTGTCCCGCCTGTCCCGCTTGTCCAGCCTGCTGCCCAGCCCAAGCAGGCGGGCTTTGCGGGTTCGCAAACGGCGGCGCCGCCTGGCCCCACTGCGCTCCTTGCTGCCCCTGCCCGAACATCTGGTTCATGGACGGGGCCCCGAAGTTGAAGCTCGGCTGCTGTTGGTACTGCTGCGGCGGCGGCTGGTATTGCTGCGGTTGCTGGTATTGCGGAGGGGGCTGGTACTGTGGTTGGTACTGCTGGGGGGTATATTGTTGCGGCGGCGGTTGGTATTGCCCCTGTGGCGGCTGAGAGTATCCTTCCCGTCCGCCGCCACCGGGACCACCTCTCCCACGGCCCCTGCCGCGTTGCTGCCCTCGTCCCCTGCCCCCACCCCTCCCGCCCCTGCCCCGATGGCTCCCCGGCAGCGGCTCCTCCGACGCCTCGGTGAACCCACCGCTCCCAAAGCCCGGCGGCCTCGCCAGCGGCTTATACGGCCCATCCTCATCGTCGTAGTTCAGCGCCCCCTCCCCGACCTCATTCCTCAGCGGATGCGGGCCCTTGGGGCCCCCGCCCCTGCCCCCGCGCTCCGCCTGCCTCTCCCTCCTCTTCTGCTTCAGCATGCGCTTGTACTCGGCCTCCTTCTCGTCGTCGGAGAACTCGGCCTCGTCCTCGGCCACCTCCTCGTCGTGGAGGTTGCTCGCGTCCGAGCCCTTCAGGTTCTTCAGCGCCGCCGTGAACACGTAGTTCGCATGGCTGGCCGAATAGAAGATCTGCGTGCCGACCTCGAGCCCGAGCTCCTTGATCTCCGCGGCGGAGCCGAAGCGGACCGTGTACAGCGGCTCCTGAACCTTGCCGAGGACGTCGGCCAGGGCGCCGACGACGGCGCGCGAGGCCGTGCAGAGGACGGAGCCGGTGTCGATGATCTGGTACTCCCCGGGGATGACGGCCTTGACGACGATCGTGCTGTCCACGATGTGCTGTATCACGCCCAGCTCCACGATCTTCATGTCCTCCGTGATGGTCACGTCCGGCTTGGGGAGGACCTCTTCGGGGGCCTCGTTCTTTGTCCGCACCTGGGCGCGCATGTTCTGGTTTGGGCCGGCTTCGTCGTCGGAGCCGCCCTCGGCGTCCATCAGCATGCGCGCTGCCTCGCGGAGGTTCAGAGCGTTGAATGCCTCGTCGTCGGAGTCATCGGAAGAGGTCGTGTCGGAGCTAGAGTCTGAGGATACGTAGGGTGAAGAATCCATTTCCCACTCGGGGTTCTCATCGGCCTGTTGCTGTGCGTCTTGGCCGTTGGTCTGCGCTTCCGCAGTGGGGGCTTGCGCTCCCGGGGTCTCGGACTGGACTAGGCCGCCAATGGCGGCTTCGAGATCATCGGTAATAGACGCGCCGTTGGGAGCCTCGTCAACCTTCATAGGGTTGTCATTGTTCGTAGTGTCCTGCGCGGCGACGTCGTTGGGGGTAGACCCGTCTCCGGCGGTAACCGCAGACGGCGCACTATCCTGGGTAGGTTCGGTTGGGTTCTCAACGGCCATGGAGTCCGCCTGTGCGGGTTGCGCCGCGTCTTCTCCGGCCGGCTGAGGGATGTCGCTAGGTCCCGACTCATCTGCAACAGGAGCGCTGGTAGCACCACCTTGGACTGCTTCTTCTATCTTTTCGACCTCCATAGAGCCATCGTCTGCCGCTTGTGTCGCAACGGCTTCGGCGGTCTGTGATGTGTTCCCGTGCTGGGGCTCCTCCATTGTTACATCCGCCTCCTTAGGTTCATTGTTCGATTCGGTCGCGGGAGCTGAAGGGACATCGTTCGCGGACTCGGGCGCCTGTGTCGCGCCAGTCTCGCCCGAGGTGGAAGGGTTTGTCGTGGTGTTAGGAGGGTCCGAGGATTCGGCCTCCATTGGAGGGAGGGTCTCGTTTGGTTGCGCGAACCCCAGTCCGGGGATATTCATGGAAGACATGACGAGGACACCACTGAGATATGTGAACTGGATGCGGCAGGGCGAGAGAGGATCAATTCAGAAGCGCCGGTGGGACGTCCGGTACTGGTTGAGCCGCAAATTTCTTGTGTGCACAGAGGTGGGCCTTGCAGATCTGAAAAACCGCTATACCGCTCAGCTACACAAGTATCCTCTCGTATAAATTAGACAGAAAAAGGCCAAAAGAAGTGTTTTGGCAGACTGGGTATCACGAAGCAAAGAATTCGGCGCGTTGGAAGGTGGGGAGCAGCGGCCGGGGGCAAGAAAATCAGAAAATTGTTTATCGATAAGAATATGCTTATCTTATCAATGACGTCCCGCCAGTCCAGCTCCACTTAAATTGTTGGGAACAGCTCAATGCGCCTCGGCCTCAACTCACAACTCAGGCCGGATCTCCTGGAGTACTACAACATTCGTTTTCCCCCCTAACCACCTATTTTCCCCTGCGGAGTGTAACGCCAGCTCATAGACCGACGGATTGTGCACACCAGCTCACGATGGCTCCACCGAGCGAGGAGCGGCCCTTTGTCCACCCGGACGCGCATGCCAGGAAGAAGCAAGTTCCTGCCATCGCCATCCCTTCTCCCTCAAAGCGGGGTCGACGGAGCTTTGGTACTAACCCATGCGATTAGGAAGCCCAGTCCCTACGGTATCGAGCCGATTAACGTCTTCTACCTCTTCCTCGCTGCGAACGTCATCTCCGCCGCCTTTGCGCCGATCCAGGACTGCGACGAGACCTTCAACTACTGGGAGCCGACCCACTACCTCTCGCACGGCTATGGCCTCCAGACGTGGGAGTACTCGCCCGACTACGCGATTCGCAGCTGGCTGTACATCGTCTTCCACGCCATCCCCGGCAACATCCGCCGCCTGCTGCCTCGCCCCACCAAGGTAGCTCAACCCCGCGAGCCAGCCTCATTCCGTATGCGCCTCGAGCTAACCTGGCCCCTACCGCACCCTTAGGTCTCCGAGTTCTACTTCGTCCGATATGTCCTCGCCTTTATCTGCGCCCTCTCGCAGACGCTCTTCTTCCGCGCCGTCACTCTAGTCCTCACCCCGCGCGTCGGTGTCCTCTTCGCCGTCGCGCTCGCCACGAGCCCGGGCAACTTCCACGCGAGCACGGCCTTCCTCCCGTCGAGCTTCGCCATGTACACGGCCATGGCCGGAGCTTCGGCGTTCATTATCTGGCAGGGCGGCATCAAGACGGCGCAGGGGCTGTACTGGTTCGCGGCGGGAGCTGTCTTTGGCTGGCCGTTCTCGGCGGCACTTTGCGCGCCGTTCGTTGCTGAGGACGCTCTTCTTGCCTTCTATCGCAACAAGGACCAGATACATGAGACGTTCCTAGCGCTTGTCCGAGGCGTCGTGGGGGCTCTTTTGATGATTGTGAGACATTACCCATCCTAAATATCCTCAGGCTTAACGGCTAACAAACCCTCAGGTTGGCGACGTTGCCATCAATGCCTTCTTCTACAAGAAGCCCGAGTTCGTGGCGTGGAACATCGTCAAGTACAACATCTTCGCCAAGTCTGGAGGACCAGAGCTCTACGGCACCGAGCCCATCACCTTCTACTTCCGCAACCTGCTTCTCAACTTCAACATCTGGTTCGTTTTGGCCATCGCCGTCATCCCCCTGGCACTGGTGCAGGACATCTGCCAGTGGATGCCCGGTCGGTTCCTCGGCCTCCGCACGATAGCGATCACGATGCCGTTCTACCTCTGGTTCGGCATCTTCACTCTCCAGCCCCACAAGGAGGAGCGCTTCATGTACCCCGCCTACCCCTTCTTGGCCCTCAACGCCGCCATGTCCGCCCACATCCTGCTCACGGCCATCGGCAAACCCAACTCCATGATCTCCAGGATACCCGCCAAGATCCGTCTCTTCTCCATCGCCTCCATCTTCCTCTCCGCCACGGCGGTCAGCTTCGCCCGCATCTACGGCACCTACTCGGCCTACTCGGCGCCCCTAAAGATCTACGAGCCCCTCGGCGCAGGAAACGCCACGGACCTGGGCGTGGGCAGCCCCGGCGACTTTGTCTGCTTCGGCAAGGAGTGGTACCGCTTCCCCTCGAGCTACTTCCTGCCGCGCGACATGCACGCCAAGTTCATCCGCTCCGAGTTCCGCGGCCTCCTGCCCGGCGAGTTCTCCGAGGCGGACCACGGCTTCGGCTTCTGGAGCGGCACGTGGCTGCCGCCCAGCGGCATGAATGACCGGAACGAGGAGGACCCGGGGAAGTACACCGACATCCGCGCCTGCAGCTTCCTCGTCGACACTCAGTACCCGCTCAACGAGGGGGAACTGCCGCCTGCGGAGCCGGACTACATCGCCGACGAGGAGAACTGGGAGGTCGTGAAGTGCGAGCCGTTCCTGGACGCGGCGAGGACGCATGCCGCTGCTCGCGCGCTGTGGGTCCCCGACCTGCCTCTCGTTCCGGAGAGGTTTAGGAGGAAGTGGGGGAGGCATTGTCTGCTGAGGAAGAAGTAGAGCGATTCTCGGCTGGCGAGTGCGGTGAGGTGGTGGTATGAGGTGGGCAAAGTGGTTGGTCGCCTTTGGAGGTGGTGAGGTATATACCATGAGCTTTCAGTTCTGTTATGAGGATGTATATGTACAATAATATCATGATGCTGCACGTAACGGTTGAATCAGCTTGCAACAGTCCAGCATGCCCACCGCTCGGCCTCCCATGCGCACGATCAACACAAGGTCCTCCATCTACACGTCTGCTGTGGCCCCGTTGTAATAGTGTATCTGCCAAGCCGTCAGCTCTCGCCCGACCCAACCGCCGCAGCGCAGCGCCAACGAGGAATGATGAACTTACCGTGTGGTCAGAGCAACCCTCGGGGGTCTGGTACCCATAAGCCCCCGTATTGATAAACAGCCCACCCTCCTCACAGACCAGCCACGCCGCGTTGTTCTCCCTTGTCATCCCGTCAACCCCCCACGTCAGCGCGTCGCCCGAGAACACGAACTCGCCGAAGTCGCTCTCCGCCTCCTCGAAGCTGGCCGCGAGGGCCCGCGGCGGGTCCGCGAGGTCGGCGGGCTGCTCGACGTGCAGGTACAGCGGGGTGGCCGGGTCGCCGAGGGAGACGAGCTGGCCGTTCTCGACGTTGTACTGGCCGGCGGAGGCGGCGGGGCCGAGGATGGCCGGGCCGGGGGCGTTCTGCGGGGTGGTCTGGAGGTAGTCGTGGAAGTGGGGGTCCGTCACGCCTCGGACCCAGAGGGCGCCTTCTTGGAGCTCGGAGGGGGTCGGGGCTCCCTCTTGGCGCCTCGCGTCTGGAGTTGTGGTTAGTTGTGGTGTCCGCGGGAGAAGGGGGCAGAGGGATGTGCTCACGCTGGCCTCCCGTGGCCGCGGCTGAAGCCTGCAGCGCAAGTACCAAGGGGAGAAGGAGAGCAGCCATTTCAAAGGATCTTAGAAGCAGTTATAAACTATGCGTGCTGGTTCAAATGCGTAGAATTGATGCTAAGCTCTCAAGCCAAGATGTCTGTTCGAATACCAGAATGCAGGCGACGTTGGAGAAAACCGGGAATGGATTCTCGGGACACAATCCCCGGAGCAGCCGTTCATTATGTATCCCAAGCTTCCGGTATCCCCACACTCAGTGTACGGACGCGGAAAGCCGAAGTTGGGGTGGCTTAATTAAGGCGGCAGATGGGAGGGATATTGCAAGGGGCATATTAACGACGCTCGCTGCTGGATGGGGTCGCTTCGACGGGATCACTCGAATTCCGCCATTAATATCGGTCGTGGCCCGGGCGCACCCCAGGAAATTCTAGAGCAGCTCATAAGCGCATTGGAATTATTACTTTCTTTATGCGGCCTGGCCTGTGTTCGTTCAAGCTCTGTGCTAGACTGGGTAAATAGGCTGTAATGCTCGGGCCGGCCGAACCAGAAAGACAGGAGAACTGCGGCTCCCGACTGAAATACCGAAATTGGAAATGCATATTCTTAGGTATGCATATTCTTGGGTGAAAATGTCATTTGGGTTAGGACGTAGGTTCGGCTCGTGTAAGTGCCAAACCCCACAACACGATGGCCACGAACAGCAACTATCTAGAACTGGTGGGATATCCACCAGCTTCACTCTCCTTGGAGTGCTTATAACCCCCATGTCTAATTCATCAATGAGGCCAGGTCGACAGCCACTGGTTTTCATGTCACTGATTGTTTCGAGAGCTAGTACGAGCCCAACTCCATGACGCCAGAACTGCGGACACACCTGGTTTCTTCCCACCTTCCCCGTCATATTTTCGTAATCCTTTACAAACAATCCCATCCCGGCTGTCATGGAACAGAGTAGTGGGAGTTGTCTCATTCTGTAGTACGGAAGAAAACCTTGCCCGTTCATATCCAGACTCGGAAATACTAGGAAAAACAAGAGGCCATGTAGCGGGAATTTTCTAGCAGAACACACGATGCTGAATCCGAGGATCGAGCTTTTTGCTCTTTTTGGGGGGGGTACGGGTAGGTCGGTGGGAGCCTGGCAGTACACATACTCTATGTGCTCTCTGAATAATATCATCTCTTTCTGAATAGGATCATCTTCCTATTCACCAATACCAGCGCTTCATTGCAAGTGGGAAGGTGCGATCTTACTCTAGAATTTGGCAAGAACCCATCTCAATTTGGGACCTCACTCGCTTTCACCTCAAGCATCACTGCCTTCGTTCCCCCCTTCTCTCACAAACTCTCCTTCACCCCAACCACAACTTTATCCCCCGTTTATTCCAAATTCAGCGCCTACAACCACTACTCAGTCAGTCATCATGGCCCCCAAAAACTCGAAGAAGCCTTCAAAGCCCGAGAAGACCGTGGCCATTTCTCCCACATCGTCCGATCCTGAGGAGCTTCCAAAGGAGACTGCCAGCCCCGGGAAGGCCACACCCGTCAAGCACATGGACCGACGCCGCACCCCGTGCCTCGCATGTGTCGGGCATCTCATCAGCTGGATTCCCTCCGACGAGGGCGTTATGTACTGCCAGGAAGGAACATGTGCGTCGGCTCCCTACTACAGTCCCAGGTTAACAACCCGCTAACCGTCACCACATCTAGCGAGCGGCACCTGCGCCAGGTGCGAGAATGCGGGAATCGAGTGCATGAGCACCACCGGCGTCCTGAAGAAGCCCGCCACCAACCTGCACACCGCCCTCTCCAAGACCATTCGCTCCACCGTGAGTTGGCCCCCAACACACTCCACCACAGGAACAGCTGCTAACATCTTTCGCGCAGGAGTCTATCAAGTACTTCCAAAACAGCGTCCGCACCAAGTTGAAGACGGAGGAGGTCCGCTCCGGTGAGGACAACCGAGACTTCATTGCCGACGAGCTCTGCGAGAAGATGGAGCCCTTCTTTGAGAGCCTGCGCCGCAGCAGCAGGCTCGAGGGGTTCCAGAGCGCCATGGACCTGGCCCTCAAGACCGTCGGGGACTGCAACGGCACCTGCCACTGCCTGCTCCGCGGCTGTACCATGGGGTCGAAGGCCGCGATTGCTGTGGCCCAGGAGGTGGGCGGGGACGAGACTGAGCTGAAGGCTTGCAATGGGAAGAATGCGAAGGCGGGCAAGGTCGCTAGCCCGGGCGAGTATGCTCCTACTCCGAACACTGAGACTTGGGAGATGATCAGGGCATCCAATGCCTGGAGACGGACGGGATCATAAGTGGTGTAGACGGATGATGATATTGGAGGGCGTCAAGAAGTGGAAGGGAAACGAATCTCCACGGGTATTGGGAATGGGAAGAACATGAAGCTGGGAAAGGCTCGAAGAGGAAGACAATAAGGAGAAGAGGATATCAAGGCAGTTTGCTTGGGATGACTGAACTGATTGCGGATATTTCAGAGCTACCGTTACGGGTTCGGATCCGAGGTTCGTTGTCTTTACATCTTGCTACTGCTTTGAGATTAGTTCCAGGTTTCCTTCAAGCCACCACAATCATTAACCACTTTTTATGAATCCACTCTCCTTCCGTATCATGTACACGCATCCATAAGATGATTCATCTGGGATGGGTGTTCCGAGTCCGCCTTCACGAAGTGCCGCCGTCCATTTGTACTAAAACATGGCAACTTTTAGGGGCTGGCATCACTTTCCAGCGTCTTCGGAGTCAGCCTTTGAAGGCACAGTCGTAATGGAATGTTGCATGAAAAGCACAAGGTTCAGAGCTCGTATCAAAGTTTGTTCGTTTCCGAGATTTGCTTCTAAACTAATGCCCGTTAAAGCCATCGTCACGAGTAAGCAAATTCATGAGGCCTTGGCGGGAGATAAGAATGTTGGCCCCTGCCGCCACCAGCCCTCTCCCAGAAGAAAAATGAACCCAGACGGCCTCAAGACCCCACACCACTGCCTCGCCTTCCTCATCACAACTCCGGGCTGCCCTCCTTCTTAGAATCGGCGGTGGCCTCCATAATGATTTCAGCTCCTTGAATGAAACTCTCAAACACCCTGAGACGCTTGTTCCGGTCGTACCCTTCCCGGTCGTACCCTCCTCTTTCATTCAGAAGAGAGACTACGGCCTCGGCGCCCTTTCGGAAACCCTTCAAGTGGAAGCCATACTCTTTAGCATTAACGATCCCCATGACAGTCTCGGCGCCCAGGCTCGCGCTCTTTCTCTGGGCAACTTCCTTTTCATCCGGTATGTCGATCAGGAGCGAAGCCATGGCCTCGACCCCTTTGCGAAAGCACCCAAGCACCTCGGGCTGGGTAACCCCCACCACCTCGAATATGTTCTCGACGCCGTGCTGGAGGCCCTCGACTAAGGACATGCAAATTTTCCGGTTCTGGATATACCATCGAGCGACGCGCTGGTCTTTGGGCGACTCAGGCTGTCGTAGAACTTGTTAGCCTAGCCGCCGCCCCTCGACAACAGCCAAACGGCGGTAGAGACAATCACTTACATCGTAATCGCCGTCGTAGTATCGGTCGTGGAGGTGAACGAACAATGATAAGAATTCATCAGTCCCGGTGGGCTGCACGCATTCTTCCTTCCGTACCGCGCACCGCGCGCAGGCATCAGGCGCTGCGCAGCATTAGCTCGGCCTCCGCCTCGACATACCTGAGTGGCAGCTCGAGAAGCTTACGATACCCATCGTAGCAGCACGCGAGCTCCGACTCGCTCATCAGCCTAAGGCATGGGATACACGGGACGGAGCGTCTCTTGGGAGGAATCGGAATCATGTTTCGCCGGGGCCTCGGGTTGGTGCTCGACTGGGACTGCGTGTCCGATGCCGTCAGTGTGCTCTCGACAATGTCAGGGGCTGCCTGTCGCTTTTCGGCCGGTCGTGGGCCCAAGGCTGATGGGCCTCTCTTCACGGGTACCTTCTCCTTGGGGGCCATTTTGAGGGAATCTGAGTGAAGAATGGTGTGAGCCGCGTTTTCGTTTGCCTGGGTTAAAAAGGGCAGATGCCTGAAGCAGACATGAAGGGGAAAAGGTAGGAAATGATCCTGGCCTCCAGTCTAGTGCTCCTCCCTCTTAAGTAGCGAGACTAGTCATTCCACACCGAGGACCAGGGTGGTTCCCGCTGCATCAAGAACCGGAAGAGCGACTCCGTGTAAGTCCCATCTTCCTTCCCATAACTTAGCGAGGATAGCCCGATAGACGTCGTCCCAAAGGAGGGCAATGGACATCAGCAGGCCATCCTTTCCGACACAGCATGCGTATTTTGCACGATCCATCTTTGCAACTGGATTCCGGAGGGCAGCAAATATGTATTGTGCTCCCACTCTGAAGATAATGCCCAACCCTTCTACTCATACCATGCTTCCAGCAATCCAGCGCTACCATACTGACTCTGTGAATATACAGGGCCCAGACGAATCCTCCATCTGCACTCGATGCGAGAGCCATCCCGCCATTTCGCCCTGGGCCCGATGCCCCTTCACTTCCTCCCTTGAGTTGCCCAGGACCACATGTTCTCGAGTCCCGTTTTTGACTTCCTGATGAGGTGCCGAGCGAACTCTAGATGTGAAGTTTGCTCTTCGAAGTCCACCTCCATATCCTCTTTATGGAATGTTCTGCTCCCTTGGCGGACAATGTCAAGGTACTCCTCCTGGTCTCCATCGCTACCAATGATGGAAACGTGACCCGCGTATTTGAGGAGGAGTACGTTCAATATAATCCGTGACATGCGGCCGTTTCCGTCGCCAAATGGGTGGATCATCACGAACTGGTGATGGTAGCGTGCAGCAAGTGTGTACGGATCCATCTCCCCAGAATCTTCGGCAGTGGCGATTTCGTTTCCGAGGTGTCCAATCATCCGTTCCATATACTCTGGAACTGCTTTGGCGCGTATGCAGATGTTCTTCTGTCTCTTCTGGCCCGGCTTGCTGTACGACACAGCCACCTCATGATCGCGGTATTCCCCTGGCGTAGCATCCTCATCGCCAATGTCATGTTGCAATATCCGATGAGCTTCGAGGATAAGCTCCTCGGACAACGCCATGTTGTCCAGAACAACGCGATCGATGAGGAAGTTCAACGCTTTTGCGTGATTGATGACCTCGCGGCGTGAACGAACGACGTTCGACATTCCACCCTTCCTCTGTGTCTTGACAAGGTTGTCGAGATGTTCTTGATATTCGGGACTTTGTTCTTCGATGTGCGGGTCGACCTCTTTCCCGCGAAATATGTCGCGGCAAATGGAGGACGTCAGGCGAAAGTTGGTTCCCGCTCGCTCTATCAAGTTCGATCCGTACACGAGGGTAACCAAGGACGTTTCCATATTATCCCATACTTCTTCGAACGCGGCGAGTCCGTCTTTCAGCGACTCTTCGCGGGCCCTGGCTATTATAATTGCCGGTGATTCGGGAAGCGCCAACTTCGCGGCCTCTTCCTGCAGGTTTGCTGCCAAGCGAACCGTGAAGTGAATAGGGGGGTTTTGATGCTCGCGAGTGCTTCTCCAGGAAGGCCATCCCGAAGAAAACGATTCGCTAACAGACGCGTGAAGACTCTTCATCTTGAAGATTGTTTCCTGGGATCTCTTTGTGCGTGAAGTTGAGGAAGGGTTCGGAACCGCGTTCGTGAGTCGGGGGATATTCAACTCCGGGAATACCTCTCTAAAGACTTGCAGTGCGGGTGCGGAATAACAGGGTTTCTTTAAGCAACGAAACAAGAAAGTCTGACGAGAACTTGAAACTTTCTGGGCCGCGTGATGGGCAGAACGTAACAGAACTTGGCTGGTGCTTGGGTGGTCGCCTGAGAAGTCGGAGAGCCGGCGTGATGGGAGGGGTGGGAAGATACGTTGGAAGAATATGGGAGTGTGGAGAGATTCGAACAGTTGAGGGTTTTCCAAGAACTGAAGCCACGGTTTGAGGTGAAGCGCTCCTGCCCTCGAACTCGGAGGGAGCTGAAGAGGAAGGACCCGACAGTGTGATGGGATCGTGGTGAGTTTACAAGGAACTTTAGAGTCCAAAGGGAAAGTATAAATTCACAGATGAATCAGGCCCAACTGTCGCAGTTTTATAAAGCAGTAGCAGTAGCGGTATCCCAGTCGGTTTGGCTTGCTGGAATGTACCACCGTTTTGGAGGAACTTTAAGCCTCGTGGCATGGGGGGGGGATGTGTATAAGCTTTAGAGGAGCATTATTTCCCAGATGATCACTTTACTTTCACAGCATGCTTGCGGAAGAACAAACGACTCAGTACCGTACGTATGACTCGAGCTTGAAATAAGACTTCTCAGGTGCTCACCAACGGTCAAATCTTGAGAGCTGACAGAACGCAGCACAGGCCCCAAAGGAACGCCCTGCACGAACGTACTTGAAGATGGCCCCCCTTCCTTGAATGTAGGGCATTGGGTAATACTTGTCCTACTCCTCTAAAAACGTGATGGAAACGTGAGGGCATATAGTCCGTGTTACTACATGAAATAAGGTCCACTGGCAACACTCTCAACGCTAAAGATACCACCAAGACCATGACACAGCTCGACAGCTTCCTTTTGCCATCGGCAACATGCTCCCTCAAAGACCTATAACTCGATGACATTACCGGCCATATCAGATGATTCCCAACTCTTCTGCAGCCAAATCGGCAAACTGCTCCGGGGTCCGCTCGCGTATCTCTTCCACCAGCAGCGCGGCCATCTCCGTAGCCCGATGGATCTCGCGAACCTCCCTACAGGTGCGCCGGCTGCCCATGGCCTCAACAAGGGTCCGAATTGTATCTATAGTCGATCCGACCCTGTGCATCGTGTTCTCGTCGAACTCATCGGGGTCGCGGAAATCCGGGCTGCCAAACATATGGGCTTCGATGTCGATCTCAATGGCCAACTTGCGACGAAGGGCGGTCTGCACGACCCGAACAGATTCCTGAGAAAAGATGGGACTTAAACAGACGTCCCAGCTTATGGTGTAAGTGGCGACGCTGGGATGGGGAACGTACGGTGTCTTGGGGAGAGTGGGTGAGCTTCTGGCAGAGATCCCGCACCTCCTCGTCCATTTCTCTCGGCTTGCTGCACGACTTGTCATGGTATTTGCAGCGGGTACATTTCAAATCCTCCTTGATCCCCTCTCTTTTACCAGGAGCTACATTGGCGGTCAGCATTCTAGAACGGGCCAGGAATTCTCGACGTCGATACCGGCCGCGTCGTAGCAAAACTTGGGCTCCCCGTCTTCCGGCATCCAGTTGATCAACCCAACAAGGCACCCAACGCATGGAATGTCTCGGCGCTTCTGGGTCACCGGCTGGGCGGCTGCGGCACGTTTCTTCTTGGAGGTAGCCGGCTTGTTTCGGTCGTCGAGGCCAGCGTCCGTTCCGGACCGCTTTGCGCGAGGCATGGCGGAAGCGACCAGAGTACAACGACGCAAGCGGGCTGAGAAGTGTTGTGTTTGAGCCTCAAGGTGATCTTGGAGGGCTTGAAAGATTGGCAACGAAAGCGGGGGGAAGTAAACACTCCAGACGGGCGTATGCGACGGTATGTTCGAGGGTCGACGAAGAAAAAGGAGGGTTCCGAGAAGACATTGTGAATCATTGGTGGTGCCTTCCATATGGGTGGATGAGAGATGGCTGAGGCATGGCAGCCTGTTTAGGGAAGGAAGGAGCCTCCAGCATCAAGACAGACCCAGGATCTCTGCATCTCCCTGGGAAGGAGCTACTCGTTGCCACAGGTAGCCAATGCTGGTACCAGATGGGCATGAACGTACCCTCTTATGGATGGATCGAAAGAAGTCAATCAAGCACTACACATTCTCCTTTTATGTAGGCACTGGAGACTTGCCATAAAATGGCTACTTGACTTGAGGCTTTACTGTGTTATCATGTCTCTCTTGCCTTCTCTTGATGGTGGTTGGGAAAGATCGCGAATGCCCACATGCACTCGTGGACGGAGGCTGTGTCCCGAAATCGCTCCTTCTACATCCGCAAGTCCCTCTCCGGCTAGGCCAGCACGTGGTGACGTATCGACATTTCATGTTTGGACAGAAACATAGATTCAGGCTCGGTAAAAGCATCACCATCACCCTTGGGCCGACGCCACCCTTTTGCTGTCAGCGAAAACTCAATATCCTACATCAATATGGCAGCGTCCAAACCCCTAGGCCGAGCCCATGCAGCGGCGGCCAGGTACAAGCCACGCAATGCCTGCTGCTTCGAGTGCCTCGAGAAGCTTGCCACATCCACAAGCATCTTTGACTTGCCGCGCCCCTGCACGCAAGAGCCGTGTAAGTTTCGTCTCATCACTTCCCCTCTTGGGGCAGCCAGAAAGGAATGCTTATCGTCAAAGCCCGGTCGGGGTTAGGTATTTGTCGAACCTGCGCCATGACCGGAAGCGAGTGCCACCTGGCCATGGACATTCCTCCCAGGCTTAGGATGCTCGCCAATGAGGTTTTCCACGGGCTGAAAACAGTCGGCGGCGGTCCTGTAAGCATTATCTTGATGAGTATACACGCGCGTCCACTGTCCGCACCACGGCTCGTTAGACCTACGTGGATCGGTGCCCTATTGACCGCAGTCTTGCAATAGGGATGCCGTCAATTACAATCTCGACTACACCAAGAGTTGAAGGCATTCAGACGGCTCTGCAATAACGGCATAGTCAAAGACTACATGAGGTATCACAATTATTTTGGGGATTGCCTACACCCTAGATCCTGCTACGTCCACTTGGTAGCCCAACGCCGAGCCGACGCGGGATTGCGAGGCCTCGATCGACCCCGAGCGCGCAAGGTTCCCGAAGTTACCGAGTACTACCATGGCCCCGGAGCACAAGGTCCTACTTGAAAGGGGCAAGAGATTATTCCGGAGAGTGCGAGGACATTGTTCAAGAAGCACTGGTCCCCGAAACCCTCGAAGAGACACTGAAAGTGGCTCGACTCGCACCAGGCCGCAAAACCGGCCAAAACCGCCCGGGCTTCAAGATATACCGGGGCCCCGTGGTCCAGACCAAGGACCTGAAATATCGGGTTTCAAAGGCAGCCCGAACCCAGACAGGGGTCCTGGTACCTCTAGGTATGGAGCTAGCCTCCTACGCCAAAGGTCGCCCCGACCCTAGCGCCCCTTCGCCAACCGCAGAGCGCGGCTGTAAGCCACTTCCGACCAGAAGAGGCGAGATAGTCACTGTCAGCCCCGAAGATCTGGTGAAGCGCGAGGTAGAGGAGATGGATTCCCCCGTAGCGCAGCCCGAGGCGCGCGACGAGGCGAGGATCGACAGCGACATGGAGAGTCCCCGGGAGTACTTGACTGACATGGATGACATGGCGGAGGAGCCATTGGATAAGTTTCAGTCGGCCCTGATGGAAACGGTCAAGGCGTACTCCAGCGATAACTCCGTCTCTGGGACACCAGGCCAGTCCGACGAGAGCGAGGTGGAGGATGGGGCAAGCCCGGCTCAAGGGACTGGCAGCGAAGTGAGGCGGGAAGCGATCATGGATGGGGTCGAGGCTATCATATATCATACCTGGGGGTTCAAGGAGGACACCGGAGAATGAAGATGACCGAGGGTCGGGTAGAACTGAAGTCCGGGATGATACATCGGTAAGCGTGGTAATTTCTATATCAGCGGAGGTTGTAGCTTGCGACATTATCGGGGGTTGAGCCCATGAAGAGAGCGTTTTCCCCTTTATTCACTAGAGAGCTCCAAATTCAGGACTTATAATCGACGGTGATTTCGGCTCCAGGACAGAATCCAAGCGTTGGAATAAACGAATACAACTGGTCCTACTACAACCCGAACACCCCGTGGCCGCCCGTCCGTTATCCCCACCGAGCACTCCCTCTCCTTCAAATCTAAAACTACTTTGTGCCTACACAGTTCCCTTCAAAGTAAGGTCCTTAAAGTTACCCTCGCCGTTGCCCGTCCCTGGGACGAGATACCTTACGACAATCGAAAACCCCGCTGGAGTGGCTTGAGCAAGGCATCCCAGGCAGGGGATTTTCCGGGCCTTGTTCCTCGCGTGGGCGGCCGTCATGCGTATTCGCTCGCTCAGGCTGGGCGACGGGGGGGGAAAGTGGCCCATCTTGGGCATCTTCTCGAGGGGCCAAAGGGTGGGGTCGTCCAGCTCGAGAGGGGTCGTCGGCTCCCACAGGCAGAGCAGATTGGGGTCGTTTAGCTCGGGAGGGGTGATCGGCTCCCAGGGGTTCAGCAAGCTGGGGTCTATCGCGGCTAGGATCCTCTCCATCTCTTCCAGGGATAGCCTGGTATTCTCGGGCTCGGCGTGAGAGGTGGACTCGGGCCCGAGGGCTGTAGTTGGAGAGGAGTTGATGTCCGGAATCGTCTCGTCGTCGCTAGATACGTGGTCTTGGAGAATATCCGAGTTGATGTCCGGAATCGTCTCGTCGTCGCTAGATACGTGGTCTTGGAGAATATCCGGCTTTGGAACGGCCTTTTTGTTGCCGAGACTAGGATGCCCCGCCTCCCCGGACGATATGTTTATCTCGGGGCCAACAGCGGAAACGGGTTTGGGTCTGAGAGCTGGAACTGGAAAGAAGTCCGTATCGAGAGCCATATCGTGGTCACTGGGGATGGAGTGTATTCCGATTTCCGACAGTGTGTTGCCCTCGGCGTCGATATCGGACAAGGACTCGGGCGTAGCAGACGGAGGCGGACGGAGGCTTGTCTCGGAGAATATCTCGTAGTCATTGGGGATAGGATGTTCTTCCTCTTCAAGAATGAGCGTGTCGCCCTCAAGGCTAGGGGCGGAGGCGGATTCCGGGACAGGAGCTGCGAGCGGGGGAGAGCTGATATCGGCGACAATCTCGTTGCCACCGGGGCTGGGGTCCTTTGCCTCCACAGACGGCTCGCTATTCTCCGGATCGACAGAAAACGATGATTTGCTGACTGGAGGCGGGCCACGGAGAGACTCCATCTTCTAGATAGCCCCATCGCTGGGGCTGGGATCCTCGAGCACATCCGCTGCCCCTGAAGTCATGTTCTTCTGAGTCGCCGTATCCTGGAGTGGGCTCTGGAGAACATCCAAAACCGGCCCAGGGAGGACGTCCCCTGCTGTCCTCTCCTTCGAATCCCTGCCCTCGTTTGCGCTCGGCCTCTGGATATTCCCCCTTGTCGTCGACCTTAAGGGGCGCCTTGAACCGCCGCCTTTCTCGCGCTTTGCGTGCTTGCGAGCGTGTTCGTTCTCCTTTCCCAGGCCGGGGAGGGCCGCCGCGGAGGCGAGTCGATTGCGGCTTCTCGTGAGGGCTACCATGTTCGGAGATAGGTTTAAGATGGTGTACGATGCTAATGCTGTGTTGAAGCTGCGAGTATAAGGTCTCTCTGCTAAAGATGGTGCGGGATGTCGATGCTGTGTTGAACTTGCGGGTGTAAGGTCTCTTTTCTGTAGGGCTGTTTGAGCGCGGCCTTGATTTTGGCCGTGGTCAGGTTTGGCTACCGGTGGCTCTTGCTGGCATGGATTGAACATGGAAGGAACACCGCTTTGTATATGCATAGCGCCAGGGAAAGACGAAATCTGCGAAGAAGGCACGTATCGCTTAGAAGTCCTCGATAAATTTAAGTATTAAACTATCTCTCTTCCGGGCTCGACACGTTTCCAAGAGCCTCCCTCCTTGTTGATTCCACGCCCGAGCCGGCGTCAGAACACGACGGGCTGGCCAAATCAAGCGAACGAACAAGACAAGACGCTTTGATGGACCGGCGATGAGGATCTAAACATGACGGGTCTATCCAATCTCCGAACCCGCTGTGCTCAAGAAATCACCAACTCAGACTGGCGTCAATCTCGGAAGTTCCTCCTCGTCCCCCTCCTTCGGCCCATCTTCTCCGCTCTGTACAACCCCAGTAACCATGTCGTCGTGTCGCTGTCCGCTCCCAAACATCCTCCTCATCCTCAGGTCCCTCAGCTCCGTGGCCCTTCTCGCCCTCCCCTGCCTCTCAAACTCCCAGTACATCCACGAGGCGCAGTCCACCACAATGGCCAGGGCGGAGAACATGTTCAGCAGGCCGAACACCGGGAGGTCGACGGACCGCCAGGCGCGGTATTCACGGAAGGCCGCGGGGTCGTAGCCGGGGGTGTCCGGAGAGATGGTGGCGGGCAGGCGGTGCAGGCAGATGAAGGCCATGATGCAGACGACCACGTCGTTCATGGACCATAGGAAGGCCTGGGCGAAGAACATGGGCGGGCTGGACGGCCAGCGGAAGTTGCGGGCGCGCGAGACGACCTGCATCCCCGGGTAGGAGAGGATCTCTAACAAGACCACCGCTAGGTTGAGGAGGAACTGCGGAGCCTTGTTTAGTCCTCCTTGTTTGTGGATTTGCGGCGAGACAGGAGAGGGGAGAGGAACGTGGACCGGGGGATGGGAGGGACTTACAGTGTCATGGACTCGATGCGCCGGCGTGCCCGCGAGGTCGCCCCTTATAAGGCTGTAATAGAGCTTGGCGCACCATCCGAACTTCATGAAGAGCAGCGTCGCGAGAATGAAGGCCCACGGGCCGTGGGCGCCATATCGGTGAAGCCGCGGCGCCTCGCTGACGCGAAGGCCTTGGTTCGGCGTCGAGCTGCGGGCGTCCATGGCGTGACGGGACGACCAAGAGGGAGGCAAGCGAGAGACTCTGGGGAAATGGAGGGGCAACCGGAGTGTGGCCGTTCATAGCGGGTGGCATCTCCCTTTAAAGGCGCGGGAAAGTATCGCCTGATGGTGGTAGAGTTTGGATATATGGTGTAGAAAGATGCGTCGGAGGGGTCTCACGAGGACGGGAAACCTAGTGATGCCCAGCAATAAGCGTGGCTGGTATAGATGGAAGATGTCATGCGATGGGAGAAGTGCGGGCGAGATCACGGTGGAAGTCTGTTTTGGCCAGTTAATAGACGATACGAGGCGCGGCGACAGCAGAAGGGCCTGGGAAGGCACGGGGGAGGAGACGAGAGTGCCGCCGTCGGTTGTGTTCCTCGACTGACCGAGTAGCTCTTTCCTCGGTGCTGATAGCGCACTCATGGCATGATGCTGCACCAACCTTTAGACGTACTGAGCCAGCTGCCGACTCTAGACGCGCCGGCTCGAGCCCACGTGTCTGTCAACTCTCGCTCCTCATTGTTTGTTCCGAAGCATGTCGGACGAGAGAACGAATGGCTTGCAATCAACATCACCATCACCAGTGACAGACAGCATGGGGACTTTGGTAGAACCTCTTTTGGTACAAGGCAGATGCAAATGCTAGGCCCCTCTGCCCATCCCGCGCCCACAAAGGAAAATAGAATGCCGTCCGGAATGCCCGTTAAACAGTACACGTGTATAGCCACTATGCCATCATGATCACCCTCTCCTCCCCCGCTCTCCTCACTTCTCCTCGCCCTTCCCCGCATCCGTCTCGTGGGCCTTCTGCTTCCCTTCGCGGTACCTCGCCATCTTCTCCCCCATGTACCGCGCGGACTTGCTGAACCCGGACGTCAGGATACCCTTGGCGCTCTGCGTGGTGTTGACCCACCGCCCGGACTCCTTGATGGCCCTCCTCACCATGCTCGTCAGGCCGACCTCGCCCTCCCGCGCGATCTTTATCTCGAACTCGCCCGCCTGCTGCCGCCGGAAGCCGTTCTCGTCCTCGTCCACCGTGTCCTCCATCTGCCGCATGAACTCGGCGCGCGTCATGCCGAACTTGCCTTGGTACAGGAAGTACAGCCTCGAGCGGAACGCCGACGGCAGCCGCCGCACCATGTTGGCGCGCTTCATCAGGTCCATGTCCTGCCGCAGCGGGTGGTCGCGCGAGCTCTCGAGCCACTCCTGGCTGCCCGGGTCGAACTTGCCCTCGTAATCGACGTTGGGGAGCTTGTCGATGAGCGGGGAGTAGAGCCGGCGGAAATTGACCAGGTTGTTGGCCACGATGTTGTTGACCTTGCTCTTGTTCTCCGTCGGCAGGGACATGCGCGGGTCGCCGAGGTAGCTGAGGGCCGATATGGTGCTGAAGAGGTCGAACTCGGAGAACTGCTCCGGCAGCATCAGGAGGGCCGTACGAACGGCGCCGACGAGGTTCTGCTGGTTCGAGATGCGCACTGCGGCGTTGTCGCGTAGGATCTTGACGGGCTTGTGGAGGCGGCCCGCGAGGTACATCGTGTCCCAGGTCGCGAGGTCGTGGCAGAGGTTGTCGATGCTCGTGACGCCGTACTTAATCAGCATGCCGTTGACCACCACGTACGGGTTGAAGTACACGCCCGCCCCGATCTTCTCCTGCACCGTCGCCACGGCGCCCGAGCCTAGTCTCCGGAGGCCGGAGTAGTGCTCCGGGTGCTGGCGCATGTTCAGCCAGTGCCAGTGCTCCGGGTGCGTGACGCCAAATATGAAGTCGATCATCTTGGGGTTCCCTTTCTGGGTCTGTAGGAGGGGCTCGGGAGGCTTGGGGTGCACGGCGCGGAACTCCTCGTCGGTGATACTGCGCTCCGCGCTGCCCTGCGGGAAGACGCCCGAACCGTAGGCGAAGCAGAAGACGATGGGAGCGCGGAAGGAGCGGAGCATGTGCGTGAAGGCCGCCTTGAGCTCGGCATTGATGAGCATGTGCTGGTTTGCGCCAAAGGTGCGCGATGGGAGGTCCTTGAAGCCGGAGATGTCGGTGTAGCGGTAGTCTTCCCAGTCGCGGACGGGTGCGGCCCGCGACTTCGAGGAGGATGATCGGGTTGAAGGTGGAGCCGTCGAGGTTGAGGTCGTGGTCGATGACGTATCGGAGGATCTCGTAGAGGATGTCGTGGACGTTGACGAAGTGGAGGAATCCGACGAGCTTGAAGACCTGCCTGGGGAGGGCTCTTCGGAGGCCCGGTCCTTCGACCCAGGCGGACTAGGACCGCCATTTCCGCCCGCATTTGACGCGAATAGTCGTTGTTGGAAGTGGGTGTAGCGGTAGGGCGTCAGGACCGGGTAGCCGCGCGGGATTCGAACGGCCGCAGTGAGCAATGGCGCCCGGGTCGCGGTCTGCTTCAAAAGTTAAGGTTAGCCGAGGGCTCGGGCTCTGCGAAGACGGGGACCCTGGGCCCTCCAAAATGACGTACCACGACGCGGAGAGACGCCATTGCGGCAGAATCGAGCTCTGCTGCTCGCTCGTTTCGTGCTCAGTCGCCAATTGCCGTCCTATCGATCTCGCAGCCGTCGTCGGAGCTCCGGATCGTCGCGGCGGGTCAGATGATGGAGGTGGAGGAGGAAGCTCGGCGCGGGTGGAAGTTGGGCATGGAAGGAGGTAGCTAAAGCAAAGCAAAGAGGCGGAACTCGAAGCCCTTGTCCACCTAGTGAGGCGGCTGGCTTAGTCGGCAGCTAGCTGGAACGGCGGGCATTCACGGGTGGAGTGTTTGGAGGTGGATTGGGAGGAGACTGTTCAGCCAAAATCCCGTGATGCTATTGGAGCAGCCTTTTCGGAGCTCTCGATGCTGGTGCGGGCCGGTACGGAGGTACATGTTGCCAGCGCTCCACTGAGCTGGGAAATACGTCACTGCCAAGATCTCCTGCTCAGAGCTTGGAGTCCCTGTTGCTCACTTCCGTGGGCATTCAAGCTGCTAAAGCAGGGTAACTATCTCAGGAAGTGATGTGAACTCTTTCTGAAACTTGGCTCTGTGTAGAAACATACTCAGGCCCAAACATACGGTTAGAGGTGACCAAATGGTAATAGCGCTGGCATGTTTTGTTGAAGCAGGTAGCAGAGCTGGGATGACAAAGCAGACTCTCAACGAATACCTTGAAGACTGTCAATTTAAGTCATCATCAAAGCTCTGCGATCAGCCTGAAAGAAGCAGAAGTGTGTCTATGGATTGCTGCTTGCCTTTGTCTGAAGAGATCACAGGCATGGGCATGTCAGCACATCCCTGTGGCATGTGTGTTTGATCATCTTGAAGGTTACAGGACAGATGAAGGCTTTTGTATTTGAACTTGAAATAATATTCCCAATGAGGATCTCATTCTGAAGACCCAGGTTCTGTTGAAACATTCGCAATGGTGCCTTCGATCTTCTTGGACTTGCAATTGGGTTTCCATCGGCCGAGTCCACTTCAGACCGATGGCTTGTGCTGAGACGAATCACGTGATCACCTGCCAAACAGCAGTCGCGATAGTTTAGCCGGCGTCGCGATGTTTACCTGACCGCGACGATCTCTCAACGCGCCACAAGGCAACCACAGAATGGGCTCCCGCAACCTCCGCGACCTCCGCGCTGGGGATGACCCCAATAGGCGGGCCTCCGTCTCCGGGAGGCTTCGCACCCCGAGCGGCAGCGGTCTCCCGCGGCCAAATACGTCGCTGAGAGAATCCAGGGTACGTCACGGTTCACATTCCAGCAGCCCGCGGCTCGTCCGGATATAACAGCCTCTAACTTTTCTTTTAGATTGCCTCCTTTCGAGCGTCTCAGCCGACATACAACCCCGCTGGCGAAGCCCGAACCACATCGCGACCACCCTCGCGCCACAGCTTCGCGCCCGACACGATTCGCCCCGTATCGCGCGAGAGCTCCAAGGAGAACATGGCGCCACCCGACGCCGAGGAGTATGAGACGCACCGCCGGCAGATTGAGGAGCTCAAGGCCGAGCTGGGCACGCTGCGGTACTCGCTGAGCACCGTTGAGCAGGAGAAGGAGATGGCCGAGGCGCGCCACAGGACTGAAATCGAGGATCAGAGGCGACGCGCCCAAGAGGACTTTGAGAAGAAGACCGCTGCCGAGGCGGAGTGCGCCAAGATGGGGAGACAGGTAGAGAGCGCGAGGGAGGAGTTGTACGGGGTGAAGGAGGAGGCAGAGGCTGCGAAGACTGCTGGCGAGAAGAGGGTTAGGGAAGTCGAGGAGCAGAACCGCGTGCTCGCGGAGCAGATGGAAGACCTGGTGGCGGCGAAGGACGAGGGCGCAAGGGTGGGCGAGAAGAGGGTCATGGATGTGCAGATGGAGCTTGAGGCTGTACAGAGGACGGTCCAAGAACTCGAGCAAGAGAGCGCCTTGCGGGATTCCGTGCTGCAGACTGCGCAGGCGCAGGTTGCCGAGAAAGATGCCCAGGTCGGTACCCTCGAGGCCGAGGTCCTGCGCCTCAAGGCCCACACAGGCGACGCCGAAACCATGGCGGTTATCAAGCGGGAGCTCTCCGAGCAAGTGCAGCACATCCGTAAGCTGGAGGCCACGAACCGCGAGCAGCTCGCCGAGCTACGCCACCTGCGGCAAATACACAAGGCTGTCGAGGTTGTCGAGGAGGAGAAGCGCAGCCTGCAGCGGAAGGTAGAGGCAGCTGAGGTGCTGGAGAAGGAACTTGCCGAGGCGCGCATACAGAGGCAGCGGCTCGAGGATGAGCGCAGGGCGTGGACTGCGTATCTTGAGGCTACGGCGGTACACGGCGGCGAGGACATGCGGTTCGAGAGCCCGGAGGAGCTGGCGCGTGCATTGGTTCAGGAGCGTCTCACGTCTGCATCGCATATGGAGAAGATGGGGCAACTGAGGGCGGACGTCGCGGCTCACGAAACGACCATCCGTGGACTAGAGGACGAGAGGGCACAGCTCAAGGGCGAGATCGAGACGGCAAAGGAGGGGGCCGCGGCGGAGAGCGGGGATAGGGCAAGGGCGAGATTAGAGAGGCAGAGGGCGCTCGCCATCAAGGAGGTGGAGTCTCTACGAGCGCAGTTGAGGACCTACGATGCGGAAGACGTCACTTTCAACCAGGGCCAGCACGACCAGGCTCGCGCGGAGCGCATCAAGGAGCTCGAGGAGCTCGCTGACAAGTACAAGGAAGAAGTACAGAAGCTCCACGCGGAGCTCTCATCCGTCGAAAGCTCCAGCTCGCCCGCAGCAGCTGGTCTAAAGCGCCCGCGTCCGCTCGAGGCGGACGACACCACGCACGAGCAGCTCGGCGTCCTGGCCCGCAAGAACAGGACGCTGCAGGACGAGATGTCCACCGTGCAGACGAACCTGGCACTCGTGGAGAAGGAGCTGTCCGTGACGAAAGAGCAGCTCGCGTCCGCCAAGAAGCAGAGCAAGGTCCGGATATTGGCCATGCGCTCGAACCCCACGTCCGACTTCGAGGCCGTCAAGACGTCGACGCTCTCGGCGCTGCGCAAGGAGAACGA
This sequence comes from Sordariomycetes sp. S4602, assembly GCA_023628835.1. NCBI lineage: Eukaryota > Fungi > Ascomycota > Sordariomycetes > Sordariomycetes sp. S4602. The sequence goes on from JAMAJV010000008.1 coordinate 418,557, forward strand.
GCAGCTCCTGGCGCAGATGCGCGCCCCCTCGGCGGCGCAGAAGTTCAAGACAATCCCTGCCTCCACGCTCGCCGCCGCAGAGCGGCAGATCCAGGAGGCGAAGGCGGAGACGGCGTCGGCGCAAAAGTCCGCGAAGCGCCTGAAGGAGGTGTGGACGTCCAAGTCGCTGGAGTTCAAGGAGGCCATCTTCAGCACGCTGGGGTGGACGGTGACGTTCATCCCCAACGGCAAGATGCGCGTGGAGAGCGTGTACTACCCGAGCAAGACGGACGAGCACGAGAACAGCATCGTGTTCGACGGGGAGAGGGGCACGATGAAGGTCGGGGGCGGGCCGAGGAGCGAGTTCGCGGGCAAGATTGGGGACCAGATCGGGTTCTGGGTGAGGGAGAGGGGGTGTATACCGGGGTTCCTGGCGGCGTTGACGCTGGAGTTTTACGAGGAGCATATGAAGGAGGGTGGGTGATGGGATGGGGTTGGTGGGCGTTGGGACTTGATCGCGTCTTTTCCGTGGATTTTGCGGGTCATTTCGGACGGGGTATAGATATATTAATGGGGCCCCGCGGCGTATAGAGAGCATTGACTCGGTATTTGAAGTTCCTGAAGTTGTTGCCTTTGGGATTTGCTCAACCAGTTTAATTGACAGCAAGTTACAAGTTCCCATTTCATGATCCGGCGCGTCAAGTGTGCGGTAAACCAGCCTGCCCAGCCGGGGACGGTCCATCAAGGAGCGGTAGGACACCCCTGGCAGAGCATACTCACACCGTGGGACTCCGCGTGAAATTCTCCCTAGAAGGCTCGAAAGCTATCAACCGTGTTGATCCGAACCGATCAAAGCCAAACCTCGCCGATATTTTCGGTGTGTTCGTCGCCCCACCCGGCCCGGCACGGGACCTGGCGGACCCACTTGTCGCCGGCCTCCGAGCCGGCGGACGGACCACCACCACAGCAACATCTCAACTCTCGCAGCCCTCACGCCATAACCTTAACCTGAGTTTCGGCCGCACCAGGTGGTCATATGCTCAGGAATATGCGGTTCGGCCAAGGCGTATCCGGGGCGACCACGAAGGTATCGAAAACCATATTCCTGTTGCTCCGTGCTACGGGAAACGACTGACAGTGTCCTAAGAAAAGAGAAAGAAGAAGCCTTACGGTGGCGTGTTGGGCTGGGAATGGTAAACATGCCCCCAGAGGACCGCGGGCTGTTTTTTCTTCCTCTTCTTCCATACTCTCAAGTATAGCTGCCAACTTGGACCCCATTGATTTCATCAACCCAACGTTCAAGATATCACATATCCATCACGAACAAGGACAGCACTCGCTAAAATAAGAAGAATATAAGCCAGTTCCGCCACACCGGTCATAATGGAGCGGCTTCCACCCTCCCCCAACGGCCATTCGGACACGCGTCTGGACGCCGACACTACGGAGTACTCGCAGCCCACTCGGGCCAAGATCACCCGCGGTGCTCTTATCCAAGGTGGGAAGAAATCTTGCAACACCTTTGACGACATCGAAGTTCCCGTCTGTGATCGGGAAGATACCTGTCTGGGGTACACAGACTGCCTGGACGAGGAGCAGGAGCAGCCAGAGTGCCCCGCGCCCTCCAGGCCGTGCCCCCCTATGGCGTGCCCCATGGCGCCCATTCCCGAGGAAACCATGGACACGGTCTCCCAAGATGGCACTTCATCCTCCATCTACAGCCAAGACGATGAAAGCCCCAAGGCGGTCCATGACAAGCCGGAACACGCCACCGAGGGCCACGAGACAGAAGCCCCCAGCAACGAAGACCCCGAAAAACGATCCGCTGTCGAAGAGGCGGCCAGCGCTACATCAGAAGATCCCGCCGCCGGGATAACCACCTCACAGGAGGGCTCAGAATCCCCACCGTCCGAGGAGCCCTCGGAAGCCCTCTCCCTCGAGAGGCAGGCTCCCGGCGAGAACATCGTCACCTTCATCAACCGCAAGCGCGAAGCGCGCATCGCCCGCCACCGAGCCGAGAAGGAGGCCAGCGACGCCAGGGACGCCACGGAGCGCGCGGAGCGCGAGCGAGCCGCCAGCATGCCCCCTCCGCCGGGGCCCGCCGCGCCGAACCCGGCCAAGGACTTCAACCCGCGGCCGCCGGGGACAACCAACTCGTGCTCCAGGGGCCCAGCCAAGTTCTACACCAAGGCGCATGTCCTGACGGTGCACTGGTCGACCATGTGCCCCGGGCTGCCCGCGCCGGTGAGGCAGCTCAAGGAGGTGATCCGGAAGTACTACGGGTACGAGGTCACGCACTGCGCGCTGCCCGCGCACAGGGACGCCCCGCAGGTGCTCGCCCAGGCCCTCGCCGAGGTCGTGGGCGTGTACGGTGCCAACGCGAAGGACACGCTGATCGTCCTGCACTACGTCGGCCAGTCACGCACCGACGCGGACTCGTTCCGGATCTGCCCGCCGGCGTGGGCCCTCTGCCCGGCAGCCGTGGAGGTGGACTTGCACGCGCTGCTCTGTGACACAATCCTCACGCCCGAGTTCAACCCGGACGTGCTGTGTCTTCTCGACTGCGCGTACGCGCTTGAGAACCGCGGGCAGCCGTGCGAGGGCAAGGAGATCCTCGCCGCCAGCACCGAGCCGTCGCGCTTCACCATCCGCGACCGGAGCGTGGGCGGCGGCTTCACGAGGGCCATCGCGGCCAAGCTGGAGGGCGCCATGGGCGGCATGCAGCTCTACACCGACGAGCTGGAGGAGAGGCTCGCCAGGGAGGCCGAGCCCAAGACGTGGAGCTTCCTGAAGCTGCGGGGGGTGTTTGGTGGCGGCGACGACGAGGGGAAGAAGCGCACGGTGACGATGCCGAGGACGACGGCCGAGCCCGGGCTGAGGACGGGGATGGGGCCTCCCAGGAGGCATGTGTTCCTCGCGCCGCTGGTGACGCCGTGGCAGTACTGGCAGATGAGGAACGAGCCGAGGAGGAGGGGGTGGTTCGAGACCGAGGACGTGGAGGCGAGCTGCTTCGTCTGCGGGACGCTGAGCACTGTCGGGGGACTTGTGCATAGGCATATGTGCGGGCGTGTTCCCGTGCGCGGGGTGCGCGGGCATACGTACGATGTTACGCGGGAGGGCATCGAGATGGATGAGGTTATTCAGAGGCTTCCGCGCGCTCACACGACGAATGAGACGGCTTAGCGCAAGGTTTTCCAGGCTGGTGTCGAGTTGGATGAGGCGTTGTCAAGAGGGGGGCAATGGTGTTGTTGGAACACAGTGGCCGTCGATCCAGGGGGCGAGTCCGCATTTTCATTTTGAACATTCGCTGTATTGGATATTGGGGTTGGATGGGAACGATATGGTGTTTGTGTTATGTCTATGGTTTTCGGCGTTTGGAGTTATGTCTCATGGCACTTTGGAAATCGAGCCGGACGGTACTGTAGTTGGTTTGGGTGGTTCCTTTGGCGTTTTCTATGATTCGTTTTCTGGACAGTAGTTAGTTTTGGGTCGCCCCTCGGGCGGTTTAAATTATTCGTTTTATTGTCATGGGTCCTTTACCCCCTTGACCGTGGCAAAACATGTTGCACCTGAACCGTAAGAGCCCCTGTGCGAGGGCGCCAGCGTCATCGTGACTTCCTCACCCGGAAAAGGGGTGGAAGAGCCCCTAACATGGCATCGCACGGGATTCCGTGGTCCTAACTTCGAGTGGACGATCTCGGCCCGCACCCGTTTGGGAGCTTTGTATTCCTTCTTCATACAAAATGCAGCTACAGACTGTCTCCTAGCATACAACGTTCGCTATTAGTCCCCTCTTCCCTTCATCCACCCTCTCTCTTCCCTCTCCTCTTCTCCTTGCTCTCTCTTCTCCCCTACACCCCCCTTCAACCCCCGTATACAAATTCCCTATCCCTATCTGAAATGCATATGCCAACGCTAATCCCCCTCCACGCTGCTCGCAAACGAGCCGTCCTTCAGAGGGGGCAAAAAAGAAAAAGCGAAGGTATCAAACAAATTAAAAACACAAACAAAGGGAAAGCGAGCGTGGGAAGAAAAACATTCATCACTTCATATCTTCTCCCGTCACCTCACCTCATACTTCCCACTTACGAGCCTGTATACCATGGGCACGTCCCCCCACCTCTGCTCAGACTCCACATCCGCAAACGGGTCGTCCGCGTCTAGTTCCTTGCCCTTCCCCTTGTCATCCTGCAGTCGCGACACCGAGATCCCTGTAAGGCTCGCTGCCGACGGGCCGGCGTTGTACTCCCACCTAGCCTCCACATGTCCGGGCTTCGGCTCCGCATTCTCCGCGCCGATGATCCGGCACACGATCTTCTGCGGCTCGGTCGTGAGGGTGACCTCCCCTAGGCGCCAGTAGACGAGGTGCTTGTCCTTCAGGTGCGTGCCGGAAGGTTTCGTCTGCGCGCCGCTTGCCCTGGCGCCCTCGTACGTCACGAAGATGACCACATTCTGCAGGGTCACGGGCCCGGTGAAGTTGCTGTTCGGGTTAAGCGAGTACTGCATAAGCAGCTCCAGCTTGTCGCCCTTGGGCTTCCAGGCGGGGCGGATCAGCAGCGGCGCGTGAGGGGCTAGGTCGGCGCCGTCGGCGTTGCTGTGGATGCGGTACGTGAAGGCAGTGGCGGTCTTGGTCAGGTGAGAGACGTCGAGGGCGTACTCGTCGTTGCGGTCGGCGGAATTGCGGGCGAAGATGCGGTTCGGGCCGATGACTTCAAGGCTGGGGAAGTTGTTGATGCGAACCGTCACGTCGTGGGCTGAGAAGGTCAGTATGGGCGACCCACATGGAAAAGAGAATGACTTACGAGTGCTAGCTTGATTCTCGGGGTTGTAGCAGAAGGCGATCTCCCCTCCGATCTTAGCACGCTTGATGGCACCATCCTCGAACGATGCCGTCATGGTCTCGATAATCGACGAGTTCAGCCCCGGATCGGACATCTCGGGGTGTCTTGCCGGCGCTAGAGTCCCGAGCGAGTTGCCCGACCTCACGGACTGCGAGTCTGAAGTGCCGGCAACGCTGGCCTCAGAAGTAAGGGCAGCAAGAGCCGGGGGCTTCGAGAAACCCGAAGGCATGGGTGGTGTGGGTGGCAGCGGGCTCTCGGGTCCGTCCCCGTTAGATGAAGGGACGTAGATGGTGTTGCGGACATCCCTGCGGCCTCTCACGGTACCCTTGCGCGATGGCATCCCCATCTGCAGTGCGCTCGAGACATTCGAGAGTGCAGCCTTCGCCGCGTCGGGATCATCCTGCGCGAGAGGCTTATTCTGGATGCTGAGCTTGAACAGCTGTTCGGCGTCGCTGCCCGCCTCCCGCTGGGCCTGTGAGATGGGGTCGTTCATCGAGGGCGGGATTGTGAAACCCTCGTCGTCCTTCTTCGGCTCCTCGGCGGGCTTCAGGTGTGACGGTGGCGGCCCGGGCGGAGGCGCAAACCCAGGCACCGCGTCTGTGTTTCCATTGACAGACGTCGATGACGCGGCGGCTCCAGCCAGGTTGCCGGTGCTAGCGGTAGGCCTGAGACCATTGGTGCCCTCTTGCGGGGAGAGGCTGGATCCCTGTAGCTCGGTCATGTCGTCGTTCTTATTGGGCATCTCGGCGAGCGAGGGTAGCTTGTTCGAACTTCCCAAGTCGCTAGCTGACGGGCGAGGAGACACGCTGCTGCTGTGGCTGCTGCGAGTGTTCCTGCCAAAAGAGCTCGTATTCTTCTGCGAGATGGGGCCGAACCCTCCGTGGATGCTCTGGCGCCGCCGATTGATCATGGTCCCTATCCTGCTCCGCAATCGTGGTTCTGTCCAGTCAGTTAGCAGTTGCAAGCTTGTTCGGGAAGAATGCAGACATACGGGGTGGGGGAGGAGGCTCCTGAACAGAGGTCTCGCTAACTGCCTCATCATCCCGGGTCGTTTGGGTGGTAGCGGTGGCCGGAGGCGTTGGGTGAGACTGTGATTGAGATTCCGCCGCGCTCGGCCGCCTAATGCTCGGCGCCGGCTTCTTCTCAACCTTCACCTTGCCATCGGTGACCTTGCTGGCGTAGGCCTGCACTTCCTTCGCCGTCTCGATCTCGAGCACATGCTGAAGCGTATCGGACGAAGCGAGCTGCGACCGTTGCGCCTGGTCACTCTCGTGCGTCAAGAACTGCGTGAGGAGGTCGCGCAGCTGGTTGACGCGCTGCTCGTCGAGGACCTGGAGGCTCTCAAAGATGAAGGGCGCCTGGGACTCCCACTGCTGCGTCGCGGAGCTCAGCCTCGTGGCGGCGGCGTCCACCTTCTGTGTGTTCGCCCTAGCGCCCTTCTTGGCGAGCTTGTCGGACTTGTCCTGCGCGTCCTCGAGCTCCTTGGCGATGGAGGCAAGGTTCGACCCGATGGTGTGCATGTTATGCACTTCCTTCTTCTGGCTGAAGGCGCGGAGCGGGTATTCGACGTCTCTCTCGATGCGCATGGAGTACTGCGAGTGGGAGCTGGCGACAGACTCGACGAGGTGGAGGATCCTATCCCAGGGGTCCTGGAAGGCTCTGCGGGGCGGTTACTACCTGGCCGACGGAGGGGACGGGGTGTAGAGATCAGACGGTTGTGGGGGTGCACGTACCCTAATTCGGACTGAGCGTTCGGGGCCTTGAACTGCATCAATCGTTTTAATCCCTGGACATACTGGTCTTCGACCTTCCGTCGTTCCTGTACGGCAGACAAATTAGCCCCATCCAACATATCCATAGAGCAGAGCCTGCCAAGTTTATAACGTGGCACGGTTGGGGTGTCGGTCGTACCTGTAACCAATCCGCGATTTCGACATTGAGCTTGGTGATGCGCTTTACGCGGTCATTGAGAGTGTTGACTGCTTGCGTTGGTTGGAGGTATGCCTAAGCCCAATTGCGATTAGCGACACGTCGTCCATCCGCGCGGGCGGCGCACCAGGAACCCGGGGCCAGACTAGCTCCAAGCTGTCCGCTCCGAAGCTCGTGGCGCCGGCCCGCCGCGTGAGCACCAGACAGGGTCGTTTCCTCACCAGCATTGCCGGATACTCCGTCGCCGACGTGTCAGCCATCGCGCCGGCCTAGGGATGTATGCCTGTGTATGGAGGGCGACAATTGGGGGGCTCGGGGCGGCGGCCGTCGCGGACTCGCTCGCGGGGGGGCTTGGTTGTTCGGAAGAAATACGGTGGCGGGTTAGACGAGGCCGGAGGCGGCGGGAACGCGCATATTCGGGGGAACCGGAGGAGGCGCGAATGCCGATGGGGTTCGTCGGAACGGCGGCCGCGGCGAGATGAAAACGATATTCGGCGGCGAGGGGGGGAAGTGTGGGTGGGCGGCGACGGGCGTTCAGATCGGCATGGCGAGATGGGGAAGAAGATGGCCCGGCGATCTGGGGGAGAAAGCGGAGGCTGGATAATTCTCCTTCCGCTCCCCTTCACAGCCTTTTCCAAGGTTTGGGCCCTGGCTGACGCGGGAGTGGAGATCCTAGCGGGGCCGGCAGAGCGGCAGCGAGCCCTGTGACGGTGGGCCTGGGTGGCACAGGAGGCGCTGAGGCATTTCAATGACGGGTGGGTAGGTGGGTATGAATACAGGGTAGCATCAGATGAAATCACTGTGCGGGATGCTGTTGAATCTGAAAGGTACATCTGGGCATGCCAGTTGTACTAGTAGAAGTGCAGTGAGTGGAGGTACCGTCAAGCATGATCGTCCTCTTGGCTCGGCATACACGGTGCGCCAGACGGCCCTCCCGCCGTTGCACCGCCCAACCAGACTGGAACATGCTGTCGCAGTTCGAATGTCAGTGAGGTGGAGGACCCGACAATACTCAGAACCCATAAAAACCCGTGATGGACTGCAAACTACCGCTAAAAGGGCGTTCATCGCCACTGAAGCTCATTTCTTCTTGTTGGCCTCTATAGCCACCTCCTACATAGACACTATGTCTCCTGTCGATTGGAGAGTCACGCTCACAGCCTCTGTGCGCTATGAGAACATCCAGCGGATGTAAGTCGGCCGCCCTCGCTGTCCCAACCAGACTCGTCGTTGATGCCCAGCAGTGACGCAGCCATCACATCAAGCACCGTTGGAAGCAGAATCAACGCCCAGGAGGAGGCTTTCGATATAGAGAGCCGGGCATTCGACTCCTCCGCCACAAGGGTACGCGTCCATCCCCACTGTCACCACCGGGTCGTGTCTCACGATGTTCCAGGATGAGTATGACGAGGCAATCGAAGTTGCCTCCCGGGCCCATCCAACACCGCGGCCTAGCCCGGGGTTCATCCCCCGGAATGGAGGTGATTCTCCCGGCCCCTCCATTGGCAAATACGCGAACTGCACCGAGATAGGCGAGGGCGTGACTTCAACCGTCTACCACTCCCCGGGCATCAGCTACCCCAATCCGCTATCAGAACGCGGCTACGCCCTCAAGGTCATACACTCTAACCCCCCGGAGCCTCATAACCCCCTCCGCGAGATCAGGTCCCTTCAGGCGGTCGCCCACGAATCCATCATCACCCTGTCGGACACCTTCCGCGACGGTGACGGCCAACACGTCCTCGTATTCCCCTTCAAGCCCCTATCCCTCCCGCAGGTCCTCCACGCCGGCGGTCCTGTACCCGTGGGGCATATACGCTCCATCGCGCGCGATGTCCTGGCTGGGCTCGCCTTTCTCCACGGCAAGGGGATAATACATCGGGACCTGAAGCCCTCCGCCATCCTCCTCGATGGGCCCGACGGACCCGCATGCCTCACTGACTTTGGCACGGTCTGGCACCCGCAGTTCTCGACGTCTGCGGAGCCCGAAGGTTCGCCGCACCTCACATATCTCCCTTCCCTATAGACCCGGGCAAAATTAATACGTAACAGACTCCAAAATCCTGGACATAGGCACGGGCCCCTATCGACCCCCCGATGCTCTCCTAGGAAACAAGTCGTACTCCACCCCGGTAGACTTATGGTCCTTCGGAGTCGTACTCTCCGAGCTGGCCTCTCTGCAGGCCACCCCGGCCCCCATCTTTGACTCACCGCCGACCCACGAGGACGGCAGCCAGCTAGGCCTCATCCTGAGCATCTTCCGCACGCTGGGAACCCCCACGGCCGAGACGTGGCCTGAGGCGGCGGCGTTCCGGACGACCCCCTTTGGGATGTGGAGGGTGTTCGAGAGGCAGGAGGACGCGCTCGTGGGTATTAGGCACGAGTTCCGCGATCTCGTGGGCGCGATGTTGAAGTATGAGAGCGGGCAGCGGATGACCGCCGAGAGGGTGAGTCCATTCACTTCCAACCAGAACTTTTATTCTATTCTGCCGTCTATGATGTTCCGCATGCTAACGGGTCCCCAACCAAGGCCCTGAAACACGAATGCCTCCTAGAAGAACAACCCTAACGAAACTGAATGCGAATTCAAGGTCCGCCACTCCAACGCATCTCCACAACTTCAGAACGACATCCGGGTGGCCTTGACTCAACCTCTCCTCCGCGTGTCGGACCCCAAGTAATCGATCGGGTTCCGGCACAGCGGGCATGTGTTCTGGTTGCTCGTCTGGAACCACTTGTACAGGCACGTCCGATGGAACTGGTTCCGGCACGTCTGGCACCGTTTGTCGGGCATCTTGCGGTCTGAGGCGATGATGGCGTAGCAGATGGCGCACTCGGTCTGGCCCTTGAGCGCGCCCACAATGTTGCGGCGGAAGGCCATTAGACCGTCGATGATGCTGCCGTTCTGGGAGTGTGTTAGATATTGAGTTCGAGGGGAATGCAACCAGGATCAAGCAAACTTACCGAGAACGTGATGACACCCTGCGTGGTCCTCACCCAGCTCTGCCACTTCCTCTCGTTGACAACAACCCTGCTCGTCCCCGTCACCCCGATCGCTTCAATAGGGTAGCTGGACGGCACCTTGATCGTGATCGCCGCAACCGACTCATCCACCTCGTACCCCGCCACCACCTCCCTCGCCGCCCTGCTAACCTTGATCATCAGCTCCCCTTCCTCATCCCCCTGCGCCCCGGCCCACTTCGCCACGTCCTCCAGCGCGTCGCCCACGATCAGCGGCGAGAAGTACTTGGTCATCCACCCCTCGACCGCAATGCGCGTCTGCTTCGACCGGCAGTTGATGAACCAGCTCTTAAAGAGCTCGGGCACGTACTTCAGGCACAGGAAGTACACCCGCACCATGAGCCAGTGCATGTCCCTCTCGTCCGCCTCGGCCCCCGCGAGCCGGATATCGTAGTCGCGGATGTGCGCCTCCGTCAGGCCCTCCTTCTCGAGGTTGAGCGGGTGCGCGGCGGAGTGGCCCAGGACGTCGAAGATGAAGTCCATGAGGGGCGGAATGTAGCCGCCGGACTTGAGGTCTTCCGTGTAGTCGTTGCGGACGGTGAGGGAAGCGGTGGTGTAGGCGTCGAAGACGAGGTGGAAGGTTAGGAGGTAGGAGCGAATGGGGCTAGGGAATTGTGAGAGGACGTCGTCAGGATAGGCCTCTAGCGTCGGGGGTTCGAGGAGCAGCGAAAGCAGCTCTTCCGGGAGGTGGGCGTCTGCGGCATTGTTAGCGCTAGTTTACAGAAGGTGAAGTGAGGAACTTACTTGTCTTGTCAAGTAGCACGTCAACCGACAGCTGCTCCTGCATCGCGGGCAGAGCCTTGTGCATCAACGAGAACGCCGCCGTCTGAATATCCCTCGACCCAGATGCCAACAGCCCGTAAATCTCCGACAGATCCTTCACCAGCCGCAGCGGCGTCTTCTCCACCTGCCTGCACAACAAAGAATCGAGGATCGCTTGTGGCTGGGAGTCTGACTCCCGAGGCAGCTTGAGGAGGTCAATCAGAGAGAGGGCCTTCACCTCGGCTGAGGTCTTGAGCGCATCTTCGAGGTCGTCGTTTGGTTCCGCGAGCGACTCAAGGGCTGAATAAAACTTGACAGATGCGTGGATTGCAGATAAGATGACCTCGGGCGGATACTCGCCCGCGGATGCCCAGATCCTCGTGCAGTACTCGAGCGAGGTCTCCCAGTGCGAGCCGTACACGCTGGAAATCTCGGGAAGGAGTCTCATCAGAAGGCGGCAGTTCTCGGTAGCGAAGAACGGGTCGATTTCACCCTCCTCGAGCCCGCTCGTGACGTTCTTGACCACAAAGACGAGGCGGTTCATCTGCACGGGCACCTCGCCCTCTTGGTAGAAGACCAGGCAGCACGTCAGAAGAACAAGTTTCGCCAGTGCCTTGGGAGAGTCTAGCTTGACGCCGGCCACGTCGCTAACGAGGCGGTTGCACAGCGTGTTGAGGGACTGGGGCGGGTCGAGAGACTGTCCGACACCGTAGAGGAGGGCCACGGCGGGGAATATCGCGGTGGGGTCGTCCTTGGGCGGAAGGCTACTCGAGAGGCGCTCGTCAAAGTTAGGCGGGGGCCCGTGCCGTTCTGTGAGTTCCTGGGTGAGTTCGCTGGCGGCCTTTGCACAGTAGAAAGCTAACGGAGTGGTGTCACGAGCCTTCGCTAGTAGGACCTCCAACAGCTCAGTGACGATGCGTCCCGAAGGGCTCTCGCCAGACTCCCACCCTGTAGAATCCGCAACCAGCTTGTTGATCCACCGTCGGGTTGAAGAGACGAGGTTTTCGATGGCTAGCAGGTTGTCCGTGGACATTTCATCAAAGAAGCCGCCCGGCTCCATCAGGGTTAGCTGGTCGGACGTCATTTGCGACGTGACAAGCAGTAGCGTCACAATGTCCGTCAGCGAGTGCTCTGAAAACGCCTCGACGCCAATCTTCTCGTCGAGAAGGTTCGCCATGTAAAGCCCCATGCGGGCGGCGGCGGAGCGCCCGCTTCGATCCCGACTAGCGGGTTCCGGTTCAGCTGGTGACTCTACGTGTACAAGGAACTGTGCGCCTCCGAGGTTGCTCGTGATCGATAAAGATGGGTTGACCCCGGCTGTCGTGGCGGCCGAGAGTTCCTTAAGCCAGACTGATCCGTTGGGCAAAAGGTCCTTCAGTGACCCAGGGTTGGCCTCGAGTTCCCGAGTGGCCAGATCGATGAGTGTATCAATTCTACAGAGGGTCAGTATCACGGCGTCGTGTTTCTAGGATAGACCGGGGTGCTTACTCAAGAGACTCGGGCCCAGCTGCCTCCAGGTTGTTCTGGACAATCGAGAGCGTGGGTTTCTTTCCTTCCGAGTGGCCATCGACGAGATTTCGGAGCTCCGAGGCCTTCGACGACACCGCTGTGTCATTGTTCTCGGAGAGAGACAGGAGCTTCGTAGCAAGAACAAGATGAAGCTCCTCGTCTTGTAAGAGATCCGCTCCATGTCTTGCTATGATAGTCAGAGCATCCAACGACTTTGTCGTGGTGGTTATATCCTCCTGTGGGACGTCCAACAGGCGCTTCGCAAGCGTCTTCCGCGCGTCAGCCGTCAGGGCATCGTATGCTAACGACCGCTGAAGGAGACTCCAATCTTCGGACTCGGAGGATAGAGAGTCCAGGGATCTTTCGACAATATAGTCCTGGACCTCCCCATCCTTTTGCGCCAGTGGCGCGGCCTTTGCGTGGGATAGCAGTGCCCCAAGTACGTGTGGAGCAGCGGGTTCATCGGACTCTTTGAGAAGAGAAGCGGCCCATGCCTTCCAGAGCCTCTCATACTGAGAAGCCGCCTTGTCCGCGAACGACTGGACGCAAACAACGAGATCGAGTTTCGAGTGTGCTTTTAGAACCAGACCCATCTGCTCGCTTCCAGATTCCAGGAGGAAATCGAAAAGTGTGTTCGTAATCTGCGCGTTCGAGCCGATATACACGGTGGATTCCGCCATCTGCCGCAACGTCTTGGCAGCTCCAAAGGGCTTTAGGTTCCTCCGCGAAAGGATATCCACGCAGCACGACACAATCCCTGCAGCGGGAGCGTCGAGCCTCGTGCCGTGTCCCGCCTTCGTCCGCTGCACCTGTCCAATAAGCTTGAACCAGCGAGCTCCCTCCTCCGCTATAGCCTCCTGCGACTTCTGGTAGTCGCGTGACACCTCTGGCAGAGAGTTCGCGACCCGGTTGGAGTAGTCCGCCGCGAGCCCTCGCCATTTCTCCATGGACGCTGACACCACTACCTCGGGCGCGGACTCGGTGGTGACGGCGTAACAGCCTTCGATGACGGAGGAGGCGGAGGGGCCGGGGACGACCCAGTTTGACGATTGGCCGGCCTCCCCAGGGTGGAGGTAATGCTCGACTAGCGGTGCGAGGGATTCCGCGGCAAAGGTCGCCTTCTCATCGTCTGAAGGCAGGATGCCCATGAAGTACTTCGCAACGCGGAGGTAGCTTGTCCAGGCTGCCACGGCGTGAAACCGGGGCTCCTCCCTGCCCGTGATACCAGCCCTCGTAGACTTTGTAAGAGCGGTAGCAGCCTCTAGTGTTATTACCTCGGAAGGTAGGTTCTTGAGAAGGGCCTCGAGGCTCTCCCAGAACCCCCCTTGGCTGCCCTGGGAGCCCTTCTCGACGAACTGGCCCAGCCTTGAGACTGGCGTCTTCTTGTCGCCAGATGACGCGAGCCAAATATCAGGGAACGATTGGGTAAATGAGGTAAGTGCCTTTATAAATGACACCGCGGAGCCCACATGGCTGCTTTTTAGGCCGTCGGATATGAGCGCCTTCTTTAGACGCGGCATCTTTTCCTCGAGGAGCGGCTTCCTGCTTTCCAGGCACCTTTCGAGGAGTTGACAGGCTGACTTCCGTACCGACGGGTCCCCGATGTTGATGCACTTCCACACGACATCCTCCTTGAGAAACTCGTGATAGCTCTCCTCGAACTTTACCGTGTCCTCATCACTCAGGGTCTGGAGCAGCCCGAGAACAAGCGATAGTGCCGCGCCTAGGACCCGGAAATATTTAGCCTCCGCGTCTTCGGAAGTAGTGGACCGTTCGTCGCTGAGCGAATCCTTCGTCTCTCGGATAGCGCCGGTCGCGAACTCGAGGATCTGCGGCTGGCACTTGCGCCAGAACACGGTGACCTTCTCGGGCGAGTTGAGGAATGAGGAGACGCCGTCGTTGGCGGCCCGCGAGACCAGACGGTCCCGGTCGTAGAGGCCCGCCAGCCAGGAGCCGACGACCTTGGGGACGTGGCGCTCCATGCGCTTGCGGGCGGAGCGCATGAGCTCGAACTGGACGAGGTGTGCGAGCTCCCGGACGCGGCGGGAGTTGTCGATGGATGTCCTGGGGTATACTTGGACCTGTTGCGCTCATTAGCGATGCCTCCTCTGCGGGATTGCAAAGATAGGGGCTCTCATACCCATGCTTCTAGAATGGCCTCCTCTACGCCCCCGCCTTGCTCGTACGGATGGGCCCGAACATAACTGAGTAGGTCTTCCAGCGCTTTCGTCTTGGTGATGCTATCCTTCTTGAGAAGGTTCTTGAAGGAGACGACGACCTGCGCATCGGAGATCGATGAGAAGTCTGGCGGCTCTGCGACATAGGAGAGCTCGCTGCCCGCAGACGCCATACCAAAGCCAAACCCCCGCGCAGCCCCGGGCTTTGTGCCGAAGCCCGAAGTGCCGGGTGTTCGCTTGCCCCCCTTGGATTGTTGGCGGCTCATGGCTGTGGATCGTGGAGATGCGGATATGAGAGGTTTCCGAGCTTCAGAGTTGGCGGACGAGGCCCTGGAGAGGGAGGAGTGAACCCGACTTGTTTATAAGGGCCGTTGGTGAGTGGCGGGGAGTGAGAGAGAGTGAGTTAAGGATAAGCGGGATGCTTATTCCGGCATCATAATTCGGAGCTTTGGCAGTTGAAAACGCTTTCGCGGGTCCTGCAGAGCCGTTGTCAGCGTTCTCTCGCCTTCACAGGGGGGAATACACCCCTTCTACTTACGAGACCAAGCTACTTTCAAACATACGACACCGCTATGCCTAGATATTCCTTCAATGCGCCCGTTGTAATGGCGTTCGGTTGGCTCACAGGGTCTGGCCGTCGGAGTCATTCGGCCATCGCGGGGCACTCAATAGAGGGGCACGCTGCAGAGCTGTGGCAGGGGCTGAGGTAAGGCGATTAGTCAGCCAACATCGCTCTCTCGGGCTCCTCCAGTCCTCCCTTCCCATTGTCAGGGCTCGCTCTTCTCCATTATACCAGCTCGCTGCTGTGGCATCATTTGTTCATCTGCAAATGCAAAATAAAGCTCATGTTAAATCGCTCGTTCATAAGGGGGATTTTTGTTTAATACGGCCGATTCCTCTACGGGCATTATCCTCCCAAGGTGCTGACAGCGTGCTCCGCCCCTCTTCGACACGGGATGTCCCGGGCCTTGAAGCTTTAAGTAGTTTCCAGTCATCTCACCAGACTAGAATCCGTTAAACACTATTTCAGGGAGAAAATTCAGTAGTCCGGAGAATTTTATTTCTCGGCACGCAAGTTGGGTTGAACGCAGAAAGGGCTGGCGTTGCGAGGTACAGGGCGGATGATAGCGCCGATATTACGTCACTGGTCGGAATCGCGGGGTGACCCACCCAGGACTTCCCCGCAACGGCGCGTTAATGGGGCGGTCTCCCTAAACGCTTTGTCGCTGTCAGTCACGCGAGAGGAGCAGATGTGCCTGATATGAGCACCTTACCAACTATAATGTACTGTGCCCACTGTCAGCTGGGCCAACTTAAGCTCTCCATGCCAGCCAGGGCGCTTGATTGATGCGCCTGACGTTACCCCGCAAGCGACCCCCACTTTTGCAGGAGCTTTCCCCAGAGCGCACGAAGAAAGCCCGGCTTGTTCGCGCCACCATCCATCCCTCCCTCACCGAGACCAAGTCCACTTACGATTCCATCTTTATTAATCCATCTCTCGGACCCCCTTGGCGTCGCACAAGCTCTTCGCCACGAGTACGCCCTCGACCCCTTGGCCCTCGAGCTCCGCCATCCCTTCTTCAAAGCGCCGACTCTCTCAGAGCTCCGGCTGACATCGTCTCTGTGACACGAATTGCCACATACGACCCGTTGAGCCTCTCGTTTTCCGGTGCTGATCGCCGTGGTTGTAAGCAATACGCCTCCCCGTGCTACGCGACTGCGAGCGTAATTTTCCCTGTTTATTCCGCGTCGGAATGTTCGGTCGCACACAGCTGCGCCCTTCCATCCTCTTTGAACTACCCAGACCACCATTCTCCAGCGACCGGACAACCCGAAGCTGATACCATTCTAGCCGAGATAGTATGGTGTCTTCCCATCCCGATCATTAGGATGCCGGCCTCCGTGCGCTCGGCGTGTGCCCGCTCCGCCCCCGCACACCGCCTCGTCGCGGACCTCCGACCGACCTCGACGTCATTCCGCGCTGTGCCCGCCCTCAGTCGACGACAACAGACCCGGAACCTCCGCATCTG
The DNA here is from genome assembly GCA_023628835.1 of Sordariomycetes sp. S4602. Classification (NCBI taxonomy): domain Eukaryota; kingdom Fungi; phylum Ascomycota; class Sordariomycetes; species Sordariomycetes sp. S4602. The sequence goes on from JAMAJV010000008.1 coordinate 434,805, forward strand.
GTGGTCCTCATCCTGGGACCCCGATAACTCGCGCCAGTATCGGGCGCTGTGGCAGAAGTATGCGAAGCTGAGAAGTGACACCTGGGGTCCGCAGTGGGGGCCCCGGCCCTCGTTTCCGCCTCTGATGCGGGAGGTGGAGAAGCTTGAGAAGTGGGTGAGGGAGCTGGAGGCGGATTTGGCCCCACAGCATACGGGTACGCCGCATCACAGGCCGCGTTCGTGGTCGGACTCGTGTGCAGGACATGCCCCTTCGAGGCGCTGGGACTCCCATGGCACCAGGTACCAGCATACCGGGCGTGACGGGCCGTACGTGCCCAAGGGCAACGGCGGCTCTCGCTCTCCCGGCTCACCCCAGGTTAAGGATAACCCAGTTGAGCGATCTAGAAAGAGCGATTCTGCATTCCAGGAAGAGAATGTTTGGGCCGCGACGTCGCCAGAGCCGAAGGACCATTTTATCGATCCGGTCACGAACAAGAGAGTGGCCAGGCCTGGACAGACCATGCAGAAGGACGAGCCTATCCATAAAGTAGCGGATCCCGTTGAATCAGATCCGTCAACGACAGCAATCCACCTAGGGCCGGGAAGTGCAGAGGTTGGAAATTCTGAGGGAGGCGAGAAGTTGCAGCACGAGCCTGTTGATCGCCAGCAACCTCCCGAACAACCCCGGTCGGAAACACAGAACGGAAAGGGCCCGACGCCTCCTTCCCCAAGTCTGAAAAGGGACGGAAACAAGAATATGAAAGCCGTCCACCCGAAGCCTCCTGCGATGCAGAAGGACGGTGTCGATGGTGTGAGCAAAGGTGGCCCTCTCTATAGAGGCGCAGAGAAACTAGCCGGAACTCGCGTTCAGGAAGAGGAGCCCAAGATGACGGGGAACTACGTGCGAGACTTCCCGGAGGACTTTTCTGCGACCTGGGCAGGCCGTTACCGCCCCGAGACATCGGTTGATAACAAGCCGTCTACTGAACGGCTCGAACCGGCGCTCAGCAGGGCCGGAGAGTCGTCGGCAGTAAGCACACCAAAGACGGAGGAAACGGAGCCAGCGGTGGAACCAAGGACCACGCATGACGAGCTTATCGAGCAGATACGGGGTATCTACCTCGATTCAAACGCCGCTATCGAGGTAATGCCGCCTGAATCAACGTCTGCTGCCTCCCAATCTTCCAGTGGCAAGCCTGGGAACTCGAAGACAGAGTATCAGTCGGAAAAGGCTACACGACACCCCGGCCTGTACAAAATCCTCGTCTATAATTCAAAGACCGAGACTGTCGACTCGGCGGACGCTACATCCGTCGTACCCGACGATATGGCCGTGCTCACCCCAGCCGAGGCCGTAACCAAGCTCTCGCATCCCGCCAAATTCCTCCCGCACTTCGGCCCCCTCCAATCTCAGGGCTACGAGATCGTTTCGAGTGAGGACGACGTCCTCGTCTTCCGCAAGACACGCGATGCCACGGAGCCCGGGACGGTGTTTCTGCGCGGGACGAGATACGCCTCGCTTCCAGAGCCCAAGGCCACCTCGCCGGGCGTCAACCCCATCGACATGATGGGCAGCGAGTCGGTCGTGCCCAACATTGGGAACTTTGCTAGCCCGACGGGGTACGCCAACTACGGCGAGCTCGAGCGGCGAGAGGGAGGTGTATCGAAGCGGAAGCCGCCTCCTCCTTTCAGGGACGCCAGCGAAGTTGACTACGAGGAGGAGGCCAAGGAAAAGCGCCGACCGGGCGTTCTCTGGCGGGCGTCGGTGGGTGCCGTTTGGGCAGCAGGTCTAGTCTACGGCGGATCCGTGGTAGGCGAGTACTTCACGACGGGGGGAGAGAATGGGAAGGGGTCTAGGGGACGACTCAACTAGCCGGCACCAGGCGGCCTTTAGGAATATGTTTAGGGCCTCTTGGTTCTGTTTTCGAGACGGAATAGTGTCTTTTTGCACGTCTTTTGTTTTTGGCAAACGCGGAATTCTCTACTCTTTTGGTGTTTGGATGGCGTAGGACGGGGAGCTGGATGTTTTCCTTTTTGTTACGAATAGATGCTATCGCTCGTTTTCGTATTGTACAATTCGAGTTTTGAACGCCGAACCGAACTGGATTCCGCCCGTGTTAAGTGCCCTCAGTAGATGATCCTGTGTGTTGCATGCTTCGTGGCCCCGAATATCCCCGCGGCTTGCACGGCGTCGTGGCAATCTTCGCCCAGTCCTCTCCCCCTTAAATATCCTTCGATCGCTCGCTAACCTGCGAATACCCCTCGGGCAGCCGGCACCCCATGAGGCCCATCTGCGAGTCCCTCTTCCTGTCCTCCGCCGCCCAGCTCTGGCGGCGCGCAAATGTCGGCTGCCAGCCCTGCGTGAAGCGGACGGCGTGGGCCGTCGAGGCGAGGCTCGGGTGCTGCCCGCCGTCCTTGTCGGTTTGTTCTCTTGGCCTCTGGTCGGCTCTTGGCTTCTGGTCGGCCATTTTTGTGCGCTTTCGGTGTTTTGATTTGAGCGTTTGGTTCTGTTTGTACAGGCTTGTGCTGTTGGTGTGGGAAATTTGTGTGTTCGATATGCTCCGAGAGGCTCGTATGATGTCTCCCTTTATATGAATGTCGGACGATACTTGTCCTCCGGAAACGGCCGTGACACAAAACGACCTGGTGTCGCACGGCGGGGAAAACGGAAATGCCATCACCTGTAGCTCACCTGAACTCAGCATAACGCCCCCATCCCCTCACCACTCATCGCCCCCCGGGAACACAGACCGGGTGCCTGACTGGCCGGGTTAAAGCGGAGGGAGGGAGACAAGACAGGATGGGCGGATCTCACGCCACCAGGAACGTCATACGCGCCGCCCGCCGATCTCCCCGTCAGAAACGTCTGACCGTTCAACGGGCGGGTGCGAGCGGGTGGGGGGATTATGGACGGGGGCTCGCTCGCCACCGTGGCGTCGGTGTGTGGGCGCCCGCGCGTGTAAGTGGTTGCCATGGAGCTTCTCCGAGGACGGGACTTTGCAGGAAAGGTCGCGGCCATCGATCAGCTCATCCGTCACGCTGCATATACTGTCGTCGTTAGGGGGTAGCCAAATGGGCTGCTTGCTGCTCGCTTCATAACACCACCTCTACTTCGTCAAATCGGAGCATTCGGCGGACTGACTTCCTGCTGCCGGCCCATTGCGGCGGAACTCCCGAGAGCAGCATGCAGGCGCCCGCCGATCCCGACCCCAACAGCCCCCGGCAGTGCACCGACCTGCACTCGGTCAAGGTCTCCGGTAGCCCATGAGCCGAGAAAACAAGCAAAGGGGGGAACCCAGACTCCGAACAGCCCACCTCCCGGACACGACCGAAAACGCATTTGAAGAAATATGATTAGAACACATGAGTATCGGAACAAGATCGACGCCCTGCGCTATGCTCCCCATACCCATACCCTAATCCCGACCCTTTCCCTCCACTGCCTTTGCAACTATCATGAGGGAAAGCTCAGGCGTGGGCGACTCCAAAAAACAAACACAGAACAACAGGGGGTATGTATCCTCCGGAAACGCAGATGACAGGACTTGCGATATGTACAGCTCCAACGACACTTCGTATCACCTCGTAACACGTCCCCCTCCATCCACGGGCCTCTAACCTATTCCATCACGGCGTCCGTGGCCTCTTCCAGTAGTATTGCTAAACCTCCATTAGCATCACGTCATAAACACAGCAACATACGGGCGGATCTCCCAAGCGAGAATACCCCAGACACAAACTCACCTTGTGCTGTTTCCGACAAGCCCTCAGGCTAGGCTTCCTCAGACCATCCACAACCGTCGCCTTCCTCTCCTGGTCGTCGTCCTGCTCGGGGACGTAGTAGTACTCGCTCTCGAGCGGCTTGCCCGCCGCGTCCTTGCCCTCCCGGGAGATGACGCCCACGCACGCCGTGCCCTCGATGAGGCTCTGCAGCTGCGGCTTGGCCACGCGCGAGCGATCCTCCGCCGGCAGGTTCTGCATGATCGTCGACAGCGGCGTGGACGACAGCCGCGAGAAGGCGAGCTGGTTGACGACGTGGTTCTCGATGGCCGGGTCCTCGAAGCGCGGCTCCCTGGCCTCCTCCGTGTCCGTGTTCTCCGACGAGGCCGCCTCCTTCTTGGCCTCCTTCTCCTCCGGGATGCGCGGGGGCCGCGCGTTGGGGGACCGGTTCACCTTGGGAGAAGAGGCGGTGATGGAGGCGAGGCGGTTTGAGAGGTCCGCGCCGAAGGGGCCGAAGGAGTGCACGACGGGATCGTTCTCCTCGTTGGGGTCGTTCTCGTCTTCGTCGTCGTCGAGGTCGCTCAGGTCCGACGAGAAGGAATTTGTTATGTCCGTGGCGTGGCTGACGTTGGGGTCCACCTGGTCCTCGACGGGACCCTTGGAACTGTCCTCGTCCGCGCTGGGGTCGACGTAGATCTCGACGTTCTCCTGCTCGCGCTCGCGGGCGGGCATCAGCATGTCCAGCCGCTTCGAGCTGGAGAGGCTCCCCGGCGTCGGCGAGACGGGGCTCTCGATGCGGCCGGACCTCCGCAGCGGGCTAGACGGCATGAACGGCGTTTCCCGCGCCCTGGACCTCGGCGACTCGTCCCAGGACGCCTCCGAGAGAACGGGAGAGCCCCGCCTCGGCCACTGCACCAGTACGCGCGCGTCTTGCACGTCAAGCATGACCTCCGTCCCCTCGGTCTCGGTGGTGAAGGAATCCCCCTTCCAGAGCTCGTATGTCCGCCCCTGGCAGTGTAGCGTCAGGCCGTTCCACCCGCCGCACACGATCTCCACCTTGTTGGGCTCCAGCGGGCTCGGAGCAGGCACATAACGCACTCGGACGTGTACGCGAGAGATGAGCCTATTTGACGAGAGCTGGTAGTTTGACGAGTTGCTGGACCTCCCCATGAGCAGCGTCTCCCCATTTGCGTTTAGCACGACGGACGGCACGGCGGAGAGCGGGGCGCGTTCCGACGCGGAGGACTGGCTGCGCGTCAGGCCGCCGCGTGGCCTCGGGGGTGACGAGGAGAGGATGCCCGTGCTGGAGGTCGGGACGGGCGTTGGGTACTTGAGGTGGGCATGCGTGCCCGTGGCCTGCCGCTTCGCCGGGCGAGGCAGGCCCGGCGACGAGGAGAGCGGCTCGAAGGGTGGGAGGAGGGTCGGGGCCGGGCGTTTCGTGCCGGCGGTCGCGGTGGCCGCGGGCGGCGGGAGCGTGGGCTCCGCGTGCTTGGGTGGTGACGAGTCCATTATGGCGCCCGGAGCATTCACGGTGAAGAATTGGTTGTCAGTGACGCCAAGGGGAGAGAGATGTTCCCCGAACTAAAACACCCGCGTGGAAGGCGTGTAAGCTCCACTTCCGAGGCGGTCCTTCCGAACGCGTTGCCTCGTGTTTACCACCTCGACAGGTTAATTCAATGGCCTCAAACGAATGTCCGGCTTCCAAAGAATCCTCTGGTATCCTCGATATTTAATTCCGAGCGTGTCGTCGTGCTCTAGTCCTGATCTCGCGAGTCCGATGCCGTCGTGTCGGACAGGAACACCAGACGAACCCTCACCGAAGCCTCGATATATTCCTCCTTGGGTAAACGATTGAGAAATAAAAATAGAAATCTGCTGGGCCCAGAAGATGGCCGGGCCGGGTCTGCTTCAAGTCGGCCCAGAAAGTAAATGTCGCGGGTTGGAGAGAGGGTTTTGGGAGGCAGGATTGTGGGCGAGAGGGGGAGGGTGCCATTTAAAGTGACCTCCGATGTACCGGGCTTGGGCGTGTTTCCGACACGCGATTTTCCGCGGGCGCGCGTTGGCGTTGGCGTCTGGCGTTTTATTGAGCGCTGAGACGGTACTGAGGTACCGTGCTAACGCTGCGGGACGGCGGCGCCCAATGGGGCTTGCGGGGCGCTGGCGGAGCGCTTCGTGGGTGGGATTACAGCGGGCTACCCGCCTGTGAGTGGCCCGTTTACAGGGGGCTTTAATGAAAATGCGCTGGTACCGCCGGGCCGAGCAACAGTCCGGACACTCCTTCGACAAGCCCGCGATTCCTGCCTCGAGTCTCGTTTCCTGCTGTCAATTTGATCGTGTCTTGGATCAGAAATCTGCTCTCCTTGTCAGAGGATTCGAAGCCGAGTCCGTCCAGAGAGCCAAGCCGTCAGAACCACTTTGACCAACCCCTCTGCAGCCGCGTCCTGTCCTTTGGTGACTTTGCTGCACCTAATAAAGTCACGTCTCCACCCAAACCCCTCCAGCGGATGCCGGAAGCAAGGATCACGGCGTCTGGGAGCGCGTCTGTGACCAAGCAGAACTTGTATCGGGCCTGCGGCCATTTCCCGAGGTATCAGCTGCAGATACAAATACGCGGGACATGCCCTCTTTGTGTCCCCCTCCGTGATTTCAGCATCCCCCAGGGCCTATGGCTCCTCCAGATCTCTGAGGACGAACTGCGCTTTTCGGTCGCTACGCGTGATGCCTTTCCACTAACATGGCTGGATTTATTTACGTCGGCTTACATCTCAGAAGCCGGCGGGACGCACCACCTCGGAGAACAGCCTCCATGCGACCCGCCCGGCAGCTCCTCAAACCAGATGTACCTCCCCCTTCTCGCGCCCTGGACCGCGGATGCGAATATGCGGCTTCTGGCGTAACATTGCCCTGTCTCGACGCATCGTCATCGGATCTGCAAAGGACAAGCCCCCGCCACACCGCACCACTTGTTCGGTCTATTCTGAGCTGCCTTGGCAAGCCTGGTACGACATGCATGTAATAGTTCGTCCTGATCTTACTTGCTCGGTAGAAACTCCTCACTTGGCGGAAGAGCCCGCAGCAGTGCAAGGCGAGGGGCCGGGCGACCGCGGATCCTCCAATCGTGGTGGGGTTCGAATTTGGTGCCGAGAGGGGCGCCGTGTCGCGGCGCGTCTCTGGAGCTTGGCCAGAGCGGAGTCCGCCCCAAGACCAGCCATCCGTATCCGTATTCAGCGACGCTCAGGGAGTGTTGGCCATTTCGTGAAGTTTGAAGTAATCGAGATACCTGCAGTTGCGGTTGTTGCAATGGCCCTATGGTTCTAGAAGAGATGGATAGTGTTCAGAGGAGACATTCAAGGGCTCGTTGGCTTCTAGATAGTGTATACGGCTGTCAATTGTATGCCGCAGATACTTCTCCCCGGCCCTGCGTCGTAGATATCGTCGAGAAGATGTCTGGTGTTTCGTCCATCCGACCTTAAGAGTCCCGACCGTGGAGGTGGGCCCCACTCACCGAGCCCACCGGACACACCGAGATACACGGCCCCCAATTGGTCAATGCCGCTCGGTGAGCTCGCCGCCAAAAAGTGAAAAAAATTCTGCCGGCCAACCCCACTACACCGACCTCCAAACTTTTCTCCCTTCATTCCGCGAATACCTCCCTCAACCACACTCTCCACCGTCGATACCCCCATCCCACCCACACAATGGCGCCCAAGAAGCAAAAGCAAAAGCAGGTAGCCGCTCCCGCGGCGGCGGTTGCCCCGGCGGCTGCCCCGGCCACCGCCCCCGGCGTCGACCCGGAGCAGGCCCTCAAGGCCTCCAAGGCCCTCCTCGCCCACATCAAGAAGGCCTCGACGCAAAAGGCGTCCGCCTCGGAGAAGAAGAACCTCCTCGACGAGATCGAGCCCGAGGGCTCCCTCGCCGACACCCCCGTCTGGCTCACCCTCACCACCAAACGCCACATCGCCGACACCAACCGCCTCAGGCCCGACAAGATCCCGCTCCCCCACCCGCTGCACACCAGCGCGCACGAGTCCATCTGCCTCATCACCGCCGACCCGCAGCGCGCCTACAAGGACATCGTGGCGTCGGACGAGTTCCCCGAGGACCTGCGCAAGAGGATCACGAGGGTGATCGGCTACAGCAAGGTGCGCGCCAAGTACAGGCAGTACGAGGCGCAGCGCCAGCTGTTCGGCCAGCACGACATCTTCCTGGGCGACGACCGCATCATCAACCGCCTGCCGCAGGCGCTTGGCAAGACCTTCTACAAGACCACCGCTAAGAGGCCCGTGCCCGTCGTGTTCCGGACGCAGACCAGGACCAAGAAGAAGACCGTGGGGGGCAAGAAGAAGAAGGCCGACGACGAGGAGGTCAACGCGGCGTCGCCGGCCGAGATCGCCGAGGAGATCAACAAGGCCATCTCCGCGGCGCTCGTCTCGCTCTCGCCGAGCACCAACACCGCCATCAAGGTCGGTTACGCCTCGTTCACGCCGCAGCAGATCGCTGAGAACATCTCCGAGGTGGCCAACACCCTGATCACCAAGCACGTGCCCAAGGGCTGGTCCAACGTCAAGAGCCTCTACGTCAAGGGGCCCGAGACGACGGCCCTGCCCATCTGGCAGACCGAGGAGCTGTGGGTCGACGGGCGCGACGTGGCCGCCGAGGACGAGGCGTCCAAGGAGCTCGAGGGCGGCGAGCAGGCGAATATCGGCAAGAAGAGGAAGGCGCTGGAGGCCCAGGAGAAGAAGGGCCCGCTGAGCAAGAAGGCGAAGAGTGTGCCCGAGAGCGACGACACCGACCTGAAGAAGCAGATCTCCGAGACGAAGACGAGGTTGCGGAAGCAGAAGGCGGTGGCCAAGGCGGCGATGGAGGATTAAAGGGGAGCGGTTGTGAGTAAGGCATTGAAGCATAGGTTACTGAAAAAGTTAGGCGTTGGTTGGGTTTTGCGCATAGTCATAAGTGTAACTCCATTGAATTACTGCAAACAACAGGCATCCGGTGCCGCTACATACCCATGTGGTTCCCTCGTGTTTCCAGTCTGTCCCGACGCTAACCCAGTTTCCCGTCCGATAATAACACGCCAGACAAATGAAAAAGCAAGCGCAACGAAATCAGAGCTCGTGCTCGCCCACCGGCACGAACTTCTTTCCATAGGGCCCGAAGTACGCCCCCATGGCCTCCTCCAGTTCCTCCTCCGAGACCTGCATGTGCCCCCCGGACACCCTCTTGAAGTCGATCGCGCCCTTCCTATCCAGCTCCCGCAGGCCGAGCCAGTCCTCGCCGTACAGCCTCGAGCCCCTCAGCGGGGTGTTGACCGTCCCGTTGACCTCCTCGAACCACGCGCTCTCCTTCGGGATGAGGGTCGTGTCGTCCTCGAACATGTACATCACCAACCTCTCCAGCCCCTGCACGTTCTCCTTGTACTTGTCGTCCTTGTCCTCCCTCTCGTTGTTGACGTCCGCGAGGAAGTTGGAGCCCTCGAGGTACGCGTCGTAGTCCTGCGGGTCGCGGAAGTACTGCGCGGGGACGAGCTTGCCCTGCACGAAGCCGGACCACGTGTTGAAGCGCAGCAGCGCCATGGCGCCCTTGCAGAGCAGGTCCGCGGCGCCGCAGTCCTTGAACTCGGTGATGCCCGCGTGAGGGCTGCCGAAGGTCACGAGGCTGCGCACGGGCGGCGAGTTGCAGCGCTCGACGTAGCCGCGGAGGAAGACGCCGCCCTGCGAGAAGCCGAGGGCGTCGATGGCCGGGGCGGTGGAGAGGATCGGGTGCGCGGCGAGGGCGGCGCAGACCTCCTCGAGCTGCGTGGTGACGTTTCCGTAGAACGAGGCCGTGCGGTCCGAGTTGGCGTCCTGGCCCAGCTGGATGTTGTGCACGAAGGTGCCCGGGTTCACGGACTCGGCCAGCCCTGCGATCTGCTTCATGCCATCGCCATCAAAGGAGTCGCCGAGGCCTGGGGGGGGTGTTAGCGACGCATGGGGGATCGGGGTGGCGGAGGCCGTGACGTACCATGCCAGATGACCAGCGGCAGAGGAGTATCGTCCTCCTCCTTGGTGCGCCAGAAAGAAGCGCTGGCGACCGAGAGGGCCGCCGAGCCGTATAGAAGCTGGGATATCGAAACGGACCGCATCTTGAAAGCGCTGCTTTGGGGTAATGCGGAGATATTGGTCTGGAGAACCGGCGCTTCCGGACCTTGTTGACGTCGTCGGGAGCTTGCCACAATACTGGTGCCTTGTCATCTGCGATCATCTGGCGCAGCCGGCGTTTCGGTAAAACTTCGGGATATTGTATTTCTCTCGTGCCATTACATAAGCCATAGTGGAGCGATTATAGGGTGCTCTTGGCACTGGCTTTCGCCGGTTGGTTGAGCCAGAGGCAAGCTCACATACAGCATCTTCGCCCACTCTCACGCCGGTGGCTGTCAAGAAAGATGATGTAGAAGGGCCCCCATATCCGACTGAAACATGCATTTATGATTCCAATACAACGCGGCTTAGATACCCTACCAGGCGTACCTAAACAGTGGCGACTTATCCAGTATCTCCACAAACTTCTGTCAAAGCTCTCCCTGACCTCGTCCTCTGAAATCCCATTTTACTTCCCATTAATACAGATATGGATACCGTCTTATAACACTGACGTGATGGCCCCAGCCTCGAAAACCCAGCGTCTCATAATCAATAGAGATATACAATGCCCTGGTGCCACCCTAACTCGTAAACGAAGTTGTGTACGAGCCGGAGGTGGTGGCACAGGAGACTAATATGAATGACATTCCCAGGCCGCTGCATCACCAAACTGCTCAGGCGCGTCTTGACCACCATGCTTACAAGGGCCCATCCACCGCCTACAGCAGACTGATGTTCGAATGGCCGAGTAAAACACTAGAGGTACACATGGAATATATAGACACGTCCGCCATCCGGTGTGTAGATGTGTTTTGATTAGTTAAACATGATCGTGGACCCTTCGCTGACATATAAGACTGTAAAACCTGTGGGCCTCATATAAAGAATCTTCTATCTGTGCGGCGGTAAAATCCAAACTTGGAAGATTCTTATACCGACTTTCCTGAAGGTGTCTATTCTGCGGCCAAGCCAGCAGCGTGCTCCCGGCTGGTAGGATCCCGGGAGCTCCACAAGCGGCGAACGCCGCCGTCTTCGGCGTATCACGGTATGTTAACAGGCACCCTCCCCGATGACATCCTTGCGCCTGATTACTTTTACCCAACCAAAATATGTTTCAAGACGGGAATCTGAAAACTGTTTTATGTTTAAACCTCTTTCTGAGAACGCGCCCTGGACTCCACTTTATGTTTCTTATTGTCGAGTTTGCTGGATAGAAGCTAACCAGACGATGTTGGAAGGTTTCATTCCTAGGTGTCACAGATACTGCGAAGCGGAAAATACTATATGGCGATCTGCTGCGTAGGCCAATGGCGGCACTTGAAGTAATGATCTTGCGGCGCCTCTTAAGATCTCTATCTCGACTTGTCCACTGCCATCCGCTACTTGCAACGTATCTGTCTCATTCTTCCCTTAGGATCCGTTTCCGCAAATACGGGTGTAGAATTCGGATCTATTCGAGTTCTGCCCCCAAATGTACATTTATCCTCAATAAACAATACCGTAGAATCACTTCTTCCTCTATGTAATCGGGTGGTGGTGGTGAAGTCTTGATCCGTGGCCGCGGCTCTTACACCGTGCGATGGAACCGTGCGGATAAATACATATGCACGTACGCGACCGCGGGGCGTTTTTCGAGCTTCGCCAAAAGAAGCAAAAAGCTCCCGTCCGCCTCCAACTTCCCATGTCCATTCGCGACCCCGCGAACCGTCTTGCACCTCGGCCGCAGTACGCTCCGCGTCCATCCCTACCCATGAGACCAACCTAGCCGAAGCCCGACAACCCTTCCCTCCGCCTTCACTCCTCTACGCGCTCCTCGACACGCCTATCATGGCGTCCGCCGTGGCCCGCAACGGCGTCCCCCCCGAGCAGCGGCCGGGGCCGAAGCCCCCGAACCCGGACGAGACGGCGGATGAATCTCTTCCGGTAGGACCGCACCCCGGTATCGTGTCCGTGCCGGCGCAGTACGTCTTCGAACAGAACATCCGGCAGATGCAAAAGGCGGCGGGCTCGGACCCAAACCGCGAGGACAACAACCGGCTGCAGGGCGTGCAGATGATAGACAATGTGCGGAGGGCGCTGCACCTGTATGTCGCGACATCGCTCTTCCCATATCATCTCGTTCAAACCTGCGAAGGAAGAAGCTGACACTCTCCAGTCCCGTGAGAACCTTCGACACCGCGGTAGTCTACTTCCACCGCTTCCGCCTCCGCCACAAGGAGTCCGAGTATAACGTACACGACTCGGCCATGGCCTCCCTCTTCGTGGCATGCAAGGTGGAGGACACGATCAAGAAGTCCAAGGACATCCTCTGCGCGGCCTACAACCTGAAGAACCCGGACCACCAGACCAGCGCGGACGACAAGGTGCGCTTCTACCCCCCTCAGCCCCCCTTTCTAAATATTGGGCTGCATTGCTGATCCGAATGCGACATTAGATGTTTGAGCAGCCCTCCCGCGTCGTCGTCGGCCTCGAGCGCATGATCCTCGAGATAATAGGCTTCGACTTCCGAACGCGCCACCCGCAAAAGTACCTCGTCAAGCTCGTCCGCACGCTCCTCGGCCCGGACGGCAGGGACTTCTTCGAGATCGCCTACGAGATGTCCCTCGACGCCTACAAGACCTTCATCCCCATAAAGCAGACCTGTCTCACCATGGCCCTTGCCATCGTGCGCCTCACCGCCCTCATGACGGGCACGCACGTGGAGGAGGTCAAGACGCTCGACCTCGCGCGCTACAACGTCTCGCAGCGAAGTATGACAGAGACGGTGCTGGACCTGCTGGACCTCTACACGCACAGCCACAAGTCCACCAAGCTCGGCGCACGCTACGACCTCGATCGCTTCATGGAGATTAAGATACAGATCAACGACGAGGTGGAGGCGGACCCGGGGCTCTCGCGGCACGAGTTCGGGTGTGAGCCGTGCGCGGAGAGGGACATGGTGGAGAGCAGGGCTGTCTCAGGACCGGTCACGTCCCTGAGCATCGCGTCGGCCTTCAACCCCGTCAAGCCCGGCCGGAGCTCGGATACCACGCTGCGGTTCGTGTACGGGAGGGGCGAGGCACAGGAAGAGGCGAGGGCGGTGGGAATGTACTTTAATGAGGAGTACGAGGAGTACGAGGTCGAGATTGAGGAGACCATCCCGGAGCCGGAGCGGTTTCCAGATAGGGCGGATCCGCGGCATGGACCTCCGGGACGGGGTAGGGGTAGGGGAGGTGGGAGGGGAAGGCATGAGGGCTGGGGGGGCCCGTACCGGGGGAACCCGCGGGGGCATGGGCACCACGAGAGGCGTGGAGGCGGGCCCCGGCGGTTCCACTGAGTGGCCATTTGCGTGGTATTTGACGGGCTGTTCCCCGGGTTTGTTTTGTTCGGTGTGGGATTGTATTCGCGGCGTACGGACGATACCCCTGTTCAAAGGTTGATATGCAAAGGGTAGATATTCAGAAGAGTACACATGTAGGACAAGGCGCATTCAGTTCTTCTATCATAAGGCGATGATGCCCCTGTTGGTCATGTCCCTGTTCCTAGAGCCGGCGGAAAGCTCGGGCACCTTAGAGCCACAAGCCCAACCTAGCGGGTTGTGCGCCTTCTCGAACCGGTTTTACATGTGACTCCTGGACTCGATTCCAGCCGGGCCGTTTCCCCAGCCCTATTATCTTGCACAGATAGTCCTGTCGCCGATACTCGTCAGAGTTCAAATACCTCGCAGGGATCCGGCCCCTCTCTCTTTTTTTCCCACGGTGAAATCTGGCCTCTTGCCGACTCGCCCCAGAGCGGGCCTTGGCTTTATCTCTCTTCAGCTCGTGTCGTCCCGCCCGAATTCCGCCCGCACCACCTGGCCCCAAGTGAGACTGCGCTGGCCGAAGACCGATAGCGCCTTATTAACAGCGGCCCACCTCCGGCTCACCCACAGCAGATAGCGCCCGACCAGCAGTCCCACTGGGGCGAAATAAACGTAGCTCATGACGTGTGAATGAGAGCTTTCGCAGCTGAAAACGGACCCGAAAAATTCCAGGCAGCTCTTGTTCAGCACCTCTGGCCAGCGCTTCGGTGGGGAAAGCTATAGGTCCAGGAAGCTCCATTCGCCAGCCACCCACGTTAGCCCTCTAGCGTCATTGCTTGCTCTCCTCGTCCCCCAATTTTCTTCCCGCTTCCTGCGCCTTCTCTCCAACCCCCCCGAACTTTCTGAGGTCACCACCATCCACCCTCTTGCATCACCGCCCTCCATCACCGCTTTCCCAGCCACCGAAGCAACGGGATCTCCCTCTCAATTCACCCATAGATTCATCCACTGGTCTCGCAGACCTCGAGCATCCGAAACCACAGCGGAGCGTTTTCGCATCTTTCAACAAGCAATTCTATCGACCACTCGAGCTCGGCAACGATGGCGCCACCTAATGCGGAGCAGCCTCTGCAAGAGAGGCTCTTGGTCCTCGCCAAGACGCTGCAGTGTACGTGATGGACTGTCCTCCCCGGATACCACCGCCGGGTCCCTTTCGGAAGCTGGTCTTGCTGCTCTGGAACATTTACTGACGTCTTCCGCTCGCAGTTGGCTGGTTTGTCGGGTACGTGTTAGATCCCTACGTCGCCCGCCCATTGTCTGCCTCACCCACGCGAATCCCACACCCATTTCTCTCGCTTACCGAGACACTCGACACCTGATACTTTCGAGCGGCGACGCCAGCCGTCGACAGCTTCGGGGACCATTTGCTAACCGGCCGCAGACACGTCCTCCTGATTTTCTCGACCCTTCGATATGGCCTCTCGTGGATGCGCTTCAACTACTATGGCGGCATGGCCCGCTTCTCGTACCGATTCGCCTTCCTCGCGGCTGCCACGACGTACGGGATTGTCGTGTACAAGACCTTCAAGGCCCGCGCCAAGGCCGGCGCGCGCAACCCCAGCCCCATCGGCCTCCTGGCGGATGAGAACGTCCAGTACCTTGGTGCGTCGCTCCCGCGCCCTCATGGCCTTTGTTGGCACCCGCTAACACACCTGCAGGCATGGCCATCATCTGGCTCCTGAGCCCGCAGTACCCGCTTGCGCTCCTCCCCTACTGCGTGTACTCCGTCTTCCACGTGCTCACCTACTCGCGCGCGAACCTCATCCCGGCCCTCCAGCCGCCCAAGACCGCGGCGCCCACTTCGTCCCCCGGCGCGAAGCCCGCGGCGACCAACCCCATCGCGGACAAGATCGGCGTCTTTGTCCGCTCCTACTACGACGACTCGATGGCTATCGTCTCCTCGCTCGAGATTGTCCTTTGGCTCCGCATCGCCCTGTCGGCCCTCTTCTTCCAGTCCCGCTCGTGGCTGATCCTGACCGTGTACACGGCCTTCCTGCGCAGCCGCTTTGCGCAGAGCCCGCACGTGCAGCATGCGTTCCGCCTCCTCGAGGCCAAGGTCGACGGGCTCGTCGGGTCGCAGGGGACCCCGCCGGCGGCGCGCCAGGTCTGGGAGCAGGTCAAGGGCGGCGTGAGGCAGTTCTACACCGCGACGGACATCTCCAAGTACGGTGGAGGCGGTGCTGCCCCCAAGAAGGCGTCGTAAGGGAACAGCGTTTCGGGCGTCCTGCGGGGGTGTGCGGGATTCCCGCCTGCTGGATTAAGCTATATCGACAGAGGCCCACGGGTCATTGTCGATCGCGTGGGCACATAGCGGTACCAGGCCGCCGTACGACTGGGTGGTTAGAACAGCTGCCGGAACGGAGCCGGCGAATAGCAAAGAGTTGGGCATTGCGCAGACACACCCGCGCTCTGCACTCGGAGATGATGATACTCCCATCCACCGTCTGGAGGAGGGTCACGAGGAATGGGTAGTTCTTTTGTGTTTTACATGATTATCTGGCGTCTGTGGTCCGCCTTCTGTACGAGAAGGGTAGTGGTGAAGAATGGCGAGGAGTGACTAGATTGGTGGTAAACGGCATAATTTTGTCGGATAATTCACGAGTTTTGTTACCGCGCTTGAGGCTTCGTAGAAATGCCCTCCCGCCTGTCGTGACCTTGAGGATTTATCGCTCGAGAATGTAGCCTACACGTGGACTTCAGCTGTGACGCGCACGTTGGTCGCGAGAGACGTGGAGCCGTAAGCGGCGACTGATGACGTCGTGTATCTGACGGGTTTCCGCGTGCACTTCAGCTCCCAATCACAATCCTCGAGCTCCGCCGGCGACGAACCAACCACTCACCAACACTCACCTCTCTCCCGACTTCATCTCTTTCGAATACCTTCAGTATCTCATATACCCAAACCCCTTCTTACAATATTTTATATCTATACACGATACCCTCTCAATTGCATTCTGGCATCGCTTGTACGAGGTCAGCGCCAGCGGCAGGACTTGCTTGGATAGAGAAGGAGGGATCTGAGGGTAAAGGGATAACCTTGGGCGATTGGGAAGGAAGAGTGTGAGGACAATGGCGTCGCTGCTACGGCAGATCGTCGCGGGCCCGCGGCAGCAGCATGCGGAAACGGGGCTGGACCTCTGCTATGTCACCGAGGACATCATCGTCACGTAGGATCGATCCCTCACCTCCTTATCCTCCCATCTCACGACTCCCCGGCCCATCCATCTTGAAACTTGCTCATGTCAACCAAAAAGCTAATCCTCCTCAGCTCGGGACCCTCCAACGCCTTCCCCAAGATGGCCTACCGCACGCCCGTCAACCAGCTCGTCTCCTTCCTTGACGAGACCCACGGCACGTCGTGGGCCATCTGGGAGTTCCGCGCCGAGGGCACGGGCTACCCGGACGACGCGGTCCACGACCGCATCCTGCACTTCCCGTTCCCGGACCACCACCCGCCGCCCTTCCGGCTTGTGCCCCGCATCCTGGCGAGCATGAGGAACTGGCTTGCGGGAGGGGAGTTGCAGGGCCAGCGGATCGCGGGCGTGCGGCGTCAGGATGGCGCCGAGAGCGGGGAAGGGGAGGCAGGAGAGGTGGTGGAGGCGGGGGAGAAGTCGGGGGAGAAGTCGGGGGAGAAGTCGGGGGAGGAAGTGAGTGGGAATGAGAGTGAGGGTGAGGGTAAGGTGAAGGGTAACGGCAACGGCAGGGTGATCGTAGTCCACTGCAAGGCCGGCAAGGGCCGCAGCGGGACCATGTCCTCCGCCTTCCTCATCGCCGAGCGCAACTGGGCCGCCGCCGACGCGCTGGCCCGCTTCACCGAGCGCCGCATGCGCCCGGGCTTCGGCCAGGGCGTCTCGATCCCCAGCCAGCAGCGCTGGATCTCCTACGTCGACCGCTGGGCGCAGCACGGCAAGCGCTACGCCGAGCGCCAGGCCCAGGTGCTGGAGGTGCACGTCTGGGGCGTGCGCGACGGCGTGCGCATCGAGGTCGAGGGCTTCGTGGACAGCGGGAAGAAGATCAAGCCCTTCCACCGGTTCACGCATGACGAGAGGACCGTGGTGGACGAGCCGGGCGCGGGCGTGCCGAACAAGGGGTCGGGCGCGGAGTCGGAGTCCGAGGCCGCGAGCACGAGCGAGTCGGTGTCGAGCAGCATGTCGCGCGTGAAGAAGGCGAAGCAGAAGCTCCGCTCGTCGATCCTCTTCTCGCAGGCCGCCAGCCGGATGTCGGCCCAGGTTCAACCCACAAACCCGGGCCCCCAGACGCCCGCCTCCACGGCCTCGTCGTCCCCCTCGCAGCTCAGCAAGGAGAACATCAGCAAGGTGGACGGGGCCACCAGCCCGCCTGAGGCCGGCACGCCGTCGCTGGGCCAGGCCATCATCCTCCGGCCGTCGAAGGACGTCGTGCTTCCCTCGAACGATGTCAAGATCAGCGTCCAGCGCCGCTCGAGGCAGCGGCAGTTCGCGCCCTCCATCATCACGACCGTCGCGCACGTGTGGTTCAACGCGTTCTTCGAAGGGAAGGGCCCCGAGCTGGGGACCGCGGAGGAGAGCGGGGTGTTTGAGGTGGCGTGGGACGAGATGGACGGGCTGAAGGGCTTCATGCGGGTGGGGACGCGGGCGTTTGAGAGGATGGCGGTTGTGTGGAGGGCTGTTGGCGATGAGGAGGAGGTCAGGCAGCCTGGCGTCGAGGAGGACGTGGGCGGAGTGCCGGCCGCGGACTGGAGGGGCGAGGAGAAGACCGAGGGTGGCGTGGAAGCGGAGGCGGAGAGCAAGGTTGGTGCGGAGGGGGAAGTTGATGTTGGGGGAGCGGAGACGGAGGAGGGCGAGCGGGCTGGGCTGAAGATGAGTGGGCCTGCGGGCGAGGATATCGACGAGGAGAGCGCCTCGAAGGACGCGCGTGGGACAGGCGAGGCTGATCCGAGTCCTCCTGCGGATAGCAGACTAGATGATACCAGGAATTCTAAGAGCGGAGATGTGAAACCCGGCGATGGTGAAGACGCCGGGGGGAAGAGGGATAGTTAGCGAGATCTCATACTCACTCCATTGGAAAGAGGCGTCGAGAGTATATATCGGGTGTAGGATAGTCGCGGTATATACACCTGCCGTATTTGAGCTTTTTAGAAATCCCCGTATGCAACCCTCAAGTCATCTAATCCAGAACGAGCCCTCTTTCCTTCTCCGCCCAACTGCTTTCATTAACGCCACGTTGCTTGGGTTGACGCAGCGGGACTAAGGGCAAACGGAGTGACTCTATTCCAAACACACCGACTAAGACAATACGTATTCCAGAGCATTACATCCAAGCAACCAGGCATTAAGCCACTGTCTCTGGTTATCCCCCTCCCACCACCGGCGGACGCCCTTACTCCATATCTAACGATAAACCTCCTCACTGCGGGGGATGCCCGTACCCCTGCTGAGGCGGCGAACCGCAAGGCGAGATGCCCCCGGCATACTGGCCGGGTAGCTCTTGCGCCTGCCTCGCCTGAACCCCCGGTGCCTCGTACACGGGCTGCTGCTGCTGCTGCTGATACTGCTGCTGCTGGTATTGGTGTTGGTATTGCTGCTGGGGCGGAGGCGTTGGTGTGTAGGGTGCCGTATACTGCTGAGAAACGGGCGAGGGGTACGTGCCCCCAGTAGTCTGCGGCTGGACGGGAGCTTGTGCCGCCTGGAACTGCGGGTTTGGCGGCGGCTTCTCGGGGCAGGCCGGGGCGGTGGACTTGCGGGCTTGGAGGTAGGCGGCGAGGGTCTTGCCAAAGGTCACGGCGAAGAGGACGCTTTCACCCTGTTAGTCGTCGAGAAGCGACTGCTGGGGGCCAACAAAGAACCAGGGATAGGCAGGTGGATACGAAAAGGGGGAAGAGGAGGAAAGGAACCTACAACTCCAGCGCACACCCAATAGCGACAACGACCATGATGGCCATCCCCACCGGGCCGGCCACAAACGCCCTCTTCCTCAACTTGTAGCAGGTCGTGCTGTCGACGAGGCTCCCGTCGTCGACGCAGCCGGAGATCTCCACCGGGATGGTGAAGGCCGCCCTGTGCGCCGCGTTCGTCCCCATGGCCGCCAGCCACATGATCACGAGGAAGAGGTCCAGCGAGAGGACGGCGAAGATGTTGTATGCCGAGCGCAAGGAGGAGACCCATTCCGCGAGGAGGACGTAGGCGAGGACCGCCCAGGTAATGACGGACTGTGAGGTCCGTATCAGCTCCAACTTCCCCCTACTCTCAAGAAAGAACATGGCTCTTTACCCCAGGAGGGGGAGGGGACGACTTACACATGCGATGGCGAGGCCTTGCGGGTCGGCGTAGGCCCCGTGGATGAGGTACGCGCAGCACCCCAGCACGATCACCGACACGACGATCTGCACGATGCGCAGGACCGTCACCCACGTCGCGGACGCGACGACGATGTTGGGGAAGCCCTGGCCCGTGGGGGCCGGTGCCTGGACGGGCGCGGTGCTCGCCGGCGGCGCCTGGGAGGCGGGTTGTTGATACTGGTGGTTCATGGCGACGGCTGGCCCAGTACAGAAAAAGTCAAGCTTCCTTACGATTTTCCGTTAGAGATCGTGGCTTTTGGCTGGAAGCGTGATAACGCAGGAACGAAAGCGCTAGAGGAACGGCGAGAATTAGAGAGGAGCCAAGGGCCGGTCGAGAATGGCGGACCCCTTTTGTTCACTCATCCAGCGCCCCGATACCACACCGTCCGCCCTCCTCCCGGAGCATCATTCGTCTCGTCCTTCATTGGACGAGTGCGCCCCCCGGGCCGCCCAGATCGAGTCCCGAGCTACCGCAAGGCTGTAGTGTGCCCTCGGCACCCACCCGGGTCACGCCCAATCACGAGGGGACCCCCCAACCCAATCTCGTAACGGGCAGGCTCGAGTCGTACGAGCCCGCTGGGGCTCTCGTCGCCGCGGAATGGAGCGGAATGATGAGCGCGCCGGTGCGCAGGTCTGGGAGCTGCGCAGCTTGTGTTCCGCTGTGGCGCTCTCCGGGGAAGAACCCCTTTTCAGCTACACCCCTACGCCTCAATGAGAACCGAGCTTTCATGCCCACGGGCACCAAGCCGCCGGCCGTTCTTGCCCTCGACCGAGGATAAACTGAGAAATATCAAGATTTCTCGGGAGTTTTCCGCCACCCTGGTCCCCACGATGCTCTTGTCGGTTGGACTTGGTGGGGTCGAGTCGGCAAGCGGGCGGCTCAGCTGAGTGACAGCCCGTCCCAAAGCGGAAATATGGGCTGCAGAGAGCCGATAGTCTCGGCACGCCCCTGCACGATCCAATACCGGGCAGGTACCGAGTGTAAAACCTGTAAAACCATCTCTCCTAGGGTACAGGCATTATGTGGTTCGCCCAGGCTGGATCCGGTATTGAACTTAGCGGGATCACCTTTCGGCCCCCTGATGCCGGCCGTCCTCCCCAGCCGCTTCCGTAGCCCACTGTAATGATGTGCCTGTGGTTGCATGGTGGTTAATTATCGAGAGCCGTGATCTCGTCCCTTCCTCGCCCCTTCACGCCCCATCCCAAAACAGTGGTTCCAATCCCAAATCAAAACATCCGTGCTATGCATTCATTCGTCTCATGATAACGCCGTAACCCCCAAATAGTAATCCAGACACAATCCAAATACGCTCACCCGCCCCAGTCCCTTAGCGCAACGCCCCTGCAGCCGTCATCTTCTCCCTCGTCCTCCGCAGGCTCTGCCCCTCCATCCGGGCCCTCCACTCACACTCGCCCGCAAACTCGCAGTACCCACACTTGAACGCCTCCTCGATGTCCACGCCCGTGGGCTTCCTCTCGCCCCTCCACCACTCCATGTCCGACTCCAGGTGCAGGCTCAGCGCCTCGTCGTCCACGGGGAAGGTGTTCGTGCCGATGATGCTCCCGTCCTCGCGGTAGCGGTAGTCCACCGACACCAGCTGCCCCAGCGTCGCCGTGCCGTCCGAGAAGGTGAGCCTCAGCTCCTCCTGCAGGAGCTGGAGGAGCTCCCGGATGCACTTGTACTTGATGAGGTCCGGGCTGGAGTCCCCGTCCGACGACCCCTGCGGGGCGTCCGCATCCGCGTCGTAGAACACCTCGTCGTGCAGGGCCCCCACCTGCGCGATGAACTCGTCCGAGAACGGCTCGTCCGCGTCGATGTCGAGCCGCTGGAGCACCCGGAAGAAGTTCAACTCCCCAGCGATCATCGCGGAGAGGAAGCGGTGGTACAGGAACAGCTGTATCTTGGTCGGCCGGAGCATCGCCGCGCTGGTGGGCGGTCTCTTGCTGCCTCTCGTTTTGATGTCGGAGAGGTAGATCGTCAGAGGCTTCTTTTTGGGCTTGTCCTCGGCGCCCTCCTGCGACTCTTGGCTCGAGAATATCTCCTCTTCGAATTCCTCGTTGGGACAGCTGTAGCTCAGGCTGTCGATGATGCCAGTGACGAGATGCCCGTCCACCATGCCCCAGACCTCCATCTCCCTTGTCAGTCCCGTGTCGCGCAGTGTCCGAAGGCCCTGTATGACGTTCCAGAGCTTCAACCCGAATATGTCCTCCTTCGACACGATGTCGACCTTGACCGTCGTGTGCACCTCGTCCTCGAGCTTCTTGTGCACCTTGGAGCCAGACTTCATCGCCGCTGTTCGTGTCTTCTTCCCGAAAGGCAACCGCGTGAGGGTGTAGTAGTATTGCAGCTCGCACCAGGCGCCGCCCGACGTAAAGTCCGTCACGGAGAACGGCTTCTTGGGGAACGTGCGGAAGCGCGCGAGCGGGGCAGGCTCGGGGCGGGAGAGGTCCGCGGCGGGCGTCTCGTCGGGCGTGTCGGCGGGTTTCGCGGCTTCTGGGAGTCTAGAGAGGGCGTCGGTCACTAGGCGCTTGTGGTTAGTCAGTAGGTCGGGCTCACGGGCCTGGTCGGTATCGCACGAGGGGCAGAACTTACGATCCGGGTAGAGACCATTGCTCGCGACGGAGGAGTTCGCATTCGCGGGTCCGGCCGCCGCAAGACCCCGCCCAGGACCCGACTCATAGATCCTCGAGCTGTGGCCGGAAGAAGTAGTGGCAGAGACATGGCTTCGGGGGGTCTCGAAGAGCGTGCTTTCGGTGAAAGAATCGGCGGCAGTTGCCTTGGGCGGCCGCTGGGAGATCTGCGCGTCGAGCAGGCAGAGCAGGTCCTCTTCCTCCGCTGTCAGGTCGTAGTAGTCGTCGTCGTCGTCGTCGAACGCAGGGCTGTCAGAAACGGTAGCCATAACTTCTGCGGTTGGGGCGTCAGAGAAACCCCATTTCGAATGGACCTGGTGGGGGAGTTGGCGAAAAGCGCGACGCGAGCGATCTATCCCGCGGTTCGTTTGGGTGGTGGCGAAGAGCAGGCAGGTCGCGAAGTCAGCTGACCTGCCCCGCGATGATATGTGTGGGGGGATGTCTTGTGGGAGGTCGAGGTCTGGGGATGCGCTGGAACTGAGCCCCGGATTACTCCGACTGTTCGGCACGGGTCAGTACAATACAGCGGACTCGGTCCTTGGATGACCTCGATACGAAGACGATGCTCGTTTCTCAATCGCAATTGGACATACCAGGTCTTGGCCCTACAATTCCCCCCAGGTAATGTTCCTCATTGCCAGCAGTGCGCCCGGAGAGGTCCAATCACACCCGAGGAATTTCAATCACAGCCACCAAATATAGAACCTCCACAGCAGCCGCCGCCAATCGCCCAGCAGGCACCGACTTAAAACCCCTGCATGTTTCATCGCCCCTCGTGTCCATTGCAAACGCATCGAATCGGGAAAGATGACAGCGGCGCACCTCTGCCTCGCTCGTATTATATCATGTCTCTCGAGAGCCTTTCGTCGGTGCCTGGGATGCAGAGCCCCATCAACCCCCTACCTCTTCCCCTGTTGACAGCTTGGCCCCATCGCTGAGAGGCAGTGCGTCGGTCAGTGGGTCCAGGACATCCAAGGCAACGGGCGAACCACCCGCGCGCCAGGCAGCAGCTCATTACTTGAGACTCTCATGCTCCCCCAGTTGCCATTCGCTCTGCATACAGGACCAACAGCCACTTGACTCAGCAAACTCCAATTGACGCCCGCTCTCGTCTTACTCTCCCACCATGTCCCTCCTCCGCCTCCGCCGCTCCGCTAAGAGCCCCGCCCCGGAATCCTCCAGGTCCGATGCCACGGCCCTCGTCCCCGGGTCCGGCCCCACCTTCAGGGACCTGCCGCCCGAGCTCCACCTTCAGATCTCCAAATACTTGATCTATCCCGACGCCCTCTCGCTCAAGCAGTCCTGCCGCTACTTCCACTCGCTGGTCTTCACCGGCGTAGAGCTGAAGATCGAGTGGCTCATGCAGCGCCGCAGCCTGCATCTCGAGTGCCCGAACCGCACGCGGTGCGACCTGGGTAGCGACCTCCGGTTTTGCCGCGGCAGCGTAGCGTGAGTTCTAGCCCCCCTCTTTCTTCCTATGGCCCTCGCCTCCCGTTGATCCTTGTAACTGACGGACTTGACAGGCTGCTTATGAAGAGACGGCGAGAACACATCGAGTGTGAGACGCGCCCTGGGGTAGGCTGTGTGGTGTACAGTACTCCCACATGCCCGCACCGCCGGAGCGCTATGGTTAGGTGGGCGATGTGGCTTAGGGCCACCATCCCGGTGGAGCTCTGGTGGCTACTGCTCGCCGCCATCCCGCTGGTCTTCTGCGGGGCGTGGTTTTCCGAGTTTCTCAGGGTCTTATCAATCGGGTCCATCGTTGAATAGCCCTTTAAAGTAGAGAGCAGTGGGTGAGGGTATCACATACCGTTTCCTTTGTCAAGCGATAGCGGCGATTTGCTTTTAGGATCAGACACCTAGCAATCTGCTGGACAGATATAATTTTTAATTTTTGGGCGAGGATATCTCTGCGGCCGTGGCCCTACCCAACTGTCCCTGATTTGAGCTCTCTAATCGAGAAAGATCGAACGTCTGACGCCCATCTGAACACTTCCGTCCGCATTTGGCAAGCCGCTGGCCGGCTCTGAAAGCGACCATGACTTACGTAAACGCAGTTATTCCCACTGGAGGTGGTCATGTCTAGTACACCTGCACAATTTTCTGCGTAAGAAGGGCGCGAAGGTGTGAATATCAATGACATGCGTCGCACGCATGTCATTCACGCCCTCCAACCCCTCGCCTATATATTCCCCAACCCAATCGCTCAGTCCCCCGAAACCAGGAACCCCAACTCTCCCACAGAACCATTTCAACCCCTCATTCAACATGTCCGAAGAGATAGTCCCACTCATTTCTCAGTGTCTCTGCACGGCACACACCTTCACCTCCTCCGTCAGGAAGTCGGAGTTGCCGCTGAATGTCGTCGGCTGCCACTGCGACTCCTGCCGACATGAGACCGGCAGCCTCTATTTTTCCGCCGTCGCCTGGCCAGACCCCGACGTTGACCTCTCCTCGCTGCAACAGTACCTCTTCTCCGAGACGCTGGTGGAGTACACCTGCGCGACGTGCAGCTCCCACATGTTCTGCAAGAGGACCACCCCGGGCGCGATACCCGATGCTTTCTCGGGAACCCTGAACAACGCCCCGGGCCTGGTCGAGTACACCAAGCACATCTTCGTGGGAGACACGGTGGACGGGGGCGCGACGCCTTGGCTCCGGAAGAACTACCGTGACGGAGAATCCTGCACATCCTGGAAGGAATGGTATGCCACTGATAGCCGTGTAGGCGAGGAGCTCACGGATTCATGGCCGGACCCGGCGACTCTTCCGAAGCCTTTGGAAAGGGTGGCACCAGGGACGACGCCGTTCTACTGCCACTGTCGTGGCGTGAACCTCCTGCTGCGGAGCGCTGCAGATGTCACAACGCCGGATGCCGAGCTGCCATTCTACATCGATCCCGACTCGCGGAAGTACTTGGTCACCAGCTGCTCCTGCGAATCCTGCCGCCGCGCTTCCGGAGCCGACCTATTCAGCTGGACGTATTCCCAGCTGAGCCACATTGAGTTCGCTTCCGCCCCGGATGGCTCTGGGTCTGGACCTTTCCCGGCGGACGTCACGGCCCTCAAAGCAGCCGTGTGCGCCCCGGCTGATTCTCGCGATCCACGCCTGGGAACACTCGCCATGTACAAGAGCTCAGCCGACGTGGATCGGTATCACTGTTCGCGATGCTGCGCGACAGTGTTCTACGCGGTCTCGGACCGGCCAAACACCATCGAGATCGCAGTGGGCCTGCTCGGCCATCCCAGCGGAGCGAGGGCCGAGGGGATCTTGAGGTGGGACTACGAGAGTCTCTCGTTCTATGATGATGACAAGGGAGGCTGGAGGGAGGGGTTTATCAACCAGGCAAAGAGCGATCGTGACGAGTGGAGGGCTCGGAGGGGATACCCGGAGGTATGGGAGAGCGTTCAGGAGGAGAGGAAGAAGGTGAGGACTGTTCTTAGGAGTAAACCGGAGGAGAAGTAACTGGATCCTATGGACGTTTATTGGATGAATTGAGGTTCTAGGAAGATCAGCGAGGAGGGAAACCTCGGCAACGGATTTATATGAAGGCGGCTTCCCTATTCTTGGTATTGATCCTACACCCGCCCGTGGACTCGTCATCTCTAGCGCCATCTTCCTTATCGTGAGCCGTTTGGGTGTGGCCTTTGGACTGAGCGTACCCCTAACAATATCTGAGGGACCAGACCCCCGTCGAGCAGACGTGGTGGGCGGACCACCTGCAGGCAACTGCACCTATTCTGATGGAGATTCCATTATCATTCAATGTTGCCTCGGAGAACAGAGTGGGTCCGCAAGGATTCAGTCCTAGAATAATAGACAGCTCAAACCGTCTAGGTTCACGCATACAGAGGGCAGTGGGGCCTAAAGACCGTGAGGCCTTGAACCCAAAGCCGGACTAACAACCACAACACAGAGAAGGTACGAGACCTCTGCGCCCGGCCATATTCTTACTGGACGGGCATCACGCATAGCCCTGCCGTTTGCATTTCCCAGCGCTCTTTGGTAATCTCTGCCCCGCTTTTGTCCAGCTTGCCTTTCCACCCCTTTCCTCCTCTCCGTTTGACCGGTTCCCCTCGCTCTCCCAACACCACGATCGCCACCCAAGATGACCCAAGGAAAAAGACCGGAGGCGCCTGTACTCAAACGCAAGGGCTTCATCGTCTGCGACGGTGTTTTCGGCGCCCAAGGCCATAATCGCGTCGGCGGCGACCGCCTCCGCGAGCTCTTCGACCCGCAGCGCCTTCGCCTCAAGAGAGACCAGAAAGCCGCCGCCGAGGAGGCGCACCGACTCTTCCGGGCGCCCTTCTTCGCTGCGCAGCTGCGATACTACGGGATCAAGTTCCCGTCCAACTACAGGCGGGACCAGCTGGAGGACCTGCTCAAGGAGTCTGCCCGTGCCGGCAAGGTGACTTTTACCCCCATGCCCCATGAGCGAGTTCAAAGACTAACACGCGATGGAAAGTGCGAAAAGGTGCCGGATTCTGTCATAGAGCTAGAAAAGTCCATGAGGGCGGAATACGAGCCTATGTACCGCGCATGGAAAGGGGAGGCCTCGGAGTGGGATGCGCGGAAGAAGGTGATCGAGGATGCCGCCTGGGCCCAGTGTTCGACACCTCTAGAGAGAGCCGAGCACAGCCTCGACAGATTTATTGACCACTACTTCCTCACCGATGGGAAGCCGGATCCCTCTAAAACCAAGAAACCCATTGCTCTCCCCGGGTTCCGAAACCGCTCCGAAGTCCACAGCTGGGCCGACGGCGTCCCTGGGTTGGAAACCCGCAGCGGGGGTGAAGAGCCCAACCGGACCCTTTTCATCGGCTGGGGCCGCTCCGCGGTCTGGGGTCTGGCCAGCAAGGCCGACGCCGAGGCATGCCGGCAGCAGAAAGAGAGGGTGAGCGATCGATGGGCGGGGGTGGAGGAAGAGCACCAGGAGTTCGTCAAAAAGGCGAAAAAGGGCGCAAAGAAGGTGGATACCAAATCTCCGACGCCCGCCGTCCTTCAGGAGATCGTGGGCTCCTACGTTGTCCGCTGCGAGGATATCGAGGAGGAGTGGCCGTCCGAGCACGAACTGACGCTCGATATTGACTACGGCCCCAAAGACAATGTCATGGAGGCTGCCGTGAGCTTCAACGTCATCGAGGGAACCATGCTCCTAGCCCTATCGGATGACATTCTAGACAAATTCGATGTCGACACGGTGGATTCGGACGAGGACGATTCGGACCAGGACGACGAGCCAGTCCTTTCTAAGAAGCGAGCCGCTCCGGCGCCCAAACGCAAGCCGGGCCGTCCGAAGAAGGCGAAGAAAAATGCGCAAACGAGGCACATCCCTCTTCGAATCCGCGGGAGAGAGACAGGGGAGGGCGAGATGTTCTGCGACTCGGAGCGGGGCCACCTGGAGTTCACAGACAACACCTACACGCGCTTCACGGGGGTAGTCGACCTCCCGCACGTGGGGTCGAACGTCGAGTTTGAAGGGTTGAAGGTGGACTCTGAGCCGCAGCAGCAGGCGGACGCATGGGAAGAGTTCTCGGAGCGGCAGTATGAGTACGAACGAGTTTCTAGATGGCGTTAGGTCTTGCCAACCTGTCTGGATTGGTTGATCTGTGCTGGGCGGAATGCGCTTTTGGGCCCTTATATTCAGAGACGAGCGCCGCCAAAACTTCACAATCCAGAGTGGCATCACTTCCATGCGATCCCGCCTACCGCAATGGCCCATGCTGCGATATCGTCACTAACAGGGTAGGTCAGAGAGCAATCTGATGTCTAGCTGTGTACCATTTTCGGGCTCGTTTGACTACTGGGTAAATCTCAAATCTCGTCTGGTTCAGCCACAACTTGCTTTTGCTGGTGGGAACCAGTATACCACGAACGCGGCTTGATGTGTTTACTCAGTAGTCGTGGCCGCGGGGCCAACACAACCCTGCCCCACTCGCCGTGGCGGGACCGCTATTCTCAAGCTGATTCGCCTCAGAATATGCAGGGCGAATCTGCCCCCTTATGCGCCCTCCGTATCAAGCGCCCGGGCAAGCAGGCTGTGCCAATGAAGGCCAATAACCTGTGACTTGGGGCTGTGATGTGTCGTACGGGAAAGCACAGGCGGCCGCGCAAGGCGGCCTGCAAAAAACGGTCTACAAACTACTGAGCTTCGCCCCAATCCAAAGGGACCCTGTCTCATCCCGGGTTTACTCCTCACACGTACTTTCGGGAGTTGTTGCTCACAATTGTAGACTGTTCATGTCGAGGGTCGGCAGGTTGGCTCTCTCCATTGTGCCGCCGCGATGAGGAGGATACGCCAGTCGCTTCGCAGACGTAGGGCGGGCGACCTGCGGGAAACGCCTGGGCACTCGCCGAAGGAGCCCTACCCCGCTGGCATCAAAGAGCTCCACAGCCCCGATCCGGGGTCCAGCGCGACCGTCGAGTACGCAAGACCCCGGCCTCTTATTTGTGGGGAGCGCATAGACCTAACGTTTTTGTCGTCTAGCATTGTCTTCGTCCATGGCTTGACAGGCGATCGCGAGAGGACCTGGACCGCCGATGAGGCGTCCGGGCCGTGGCCTCGGACCCTGCTCCCGACGGCACTCCCGACGGCCCGCATCCTCACCTTCGGATATGATGCGCGGGTAGCGAGCTGGCGGGGCGTCATGTCGCAGAACGGCCTTACCGACCACGCCTACAACCTCCTAACATCGCTCTCGTCTTATCGTGAGAACGACGGCACGGTAGGCCCCCCAGCCCCTTCAGACTATGAGCGCGTGCTAAGGGGGGTAGAACGAACGGCCGATAATATTCGTCTGTCACAGCCTGGGCGGTCTCGTCTGCGAGGATGTAAGAAGTGTCTTGTGTGTCTCTGAAGGAATTTACTAATCGTCTCAATAGGCGTTAGTCGCGTCGAAGAACCGGCCGGAGCCACGCCTTCGGAATATCCTTCGTTCGACCCGCGGGATCATATTCCTCGGCACTCCTCACCACGGAGCTGGCCTAGCTATATGGGCCGAGAGGCTGTCGCAGTCCATGAATCTGATAAAACGGACGAACTCCAAGATCGTGGAGGCTCTCAGGCATGACTCCGAGGTACTTGCGCGGATCCAGGACTCCTTTCACACCATGGTCCGGGCGCGCAACGCAGAAGGCCTGCCGCCCATAGAGATTACTTGCTTCCACGAGGAGCTGCCTATTCTTGGAGTTGGCCTAGTAGGTTGAGCCAGTCCAAAGCTCTTGGTCCGAACCACTGACGTTTGGCGATAGGTCGTGCCACGGGAGTCGGCAATTCTTCCAGGATACATCTCGATCGGACTACATAAGTCTCATAGAGACATGCCCAAGTTTGCGAGGACTGACGATCCCGGGTTTATCGCCATTTGCGGCGAACTACGTCAGTGGATAAATGACATCAAGACGGTAAAGGCTGGACCATCCAACGGACTCATAGCACCGCCCTCCTTTCCAAATCCTGGCTCCGATGGCCGGCCGAATACAAGCCCTTCAGACGCCGGACATGCGAACGGCGACCGTCAGGGCGTCATTGCTAGCCGCATGCCAAATATCGTCGACGGCGGCCAAGTTGACACGAAGGTGGTCCAGAACTTTGGTACGAATCCACTATAAGGGCAGCATGCGCGCAGATGCCACTCTCTCGTTACTTGATAGCGCAAAGCCTAACGCGAGAGTGACAGGCCAAATACACGTCGAGAACCACTATCACAAGAGTTCGCCCAACCTGCCTTCTTTTGACATTATATTCATGCTGACACTGTTCAGATGAAACGGGAAAGAAACACGAACGCCACTTCATAGTCCCCTTTCCCCGCAATGAGGATGTCGTCGACAGAGCAGACGTTTTCGCCCGCCTCCAGTCCCGTTTGCCTCCCGGTGCCGACCAATATCAGAGCGCCGCTATTCACGGCCTCGGTGGCTCCGGGTAAGTCAGAGTCTTCACTGAATCGTACGATTTAGATTAACGGGTCTTAGGAAAACCCAGGTCGCGCTCAAGTATGCCTACGATCTGGGCGGGGGGCCGGCCAGCACCCCATGCTCCGTGTTCTGGGTTGACGCCGACACCAAGGAGACCTTCACCCAGGACTAAAAGAAGATTGCGGGAAGGCTGGGCATCGAGGACGGACTTGAGGGTGCAAAGCTCCTCCAGTCTGTGTGTGACTGCATCCAGTCTAACCCGCGATGGCTGCTCGTCCTCGACAACGCCGACGACCTGTCACTTTTTGGCGTGGAGTCGGGAGCTGGTGAATCGACATCGAAAACCTTGGAAAGCTTTTACGACTACGTGCCGCGAGGTGCTTCGGGAACGGTGCTATTCACGAGCCGCGACGAGCGCATCGTCGGCACCCTTGTTGGGAGCAAGCAGGGCATTCCAGTCGGCGAGATGACTTCCGATGAGGCCATTGAATTGCTTGGGAGCTCAAGAAATGAAGACGTAAGCGATGAAGAGGCCACCGACGCAGAGAAACTACTCAAATACTTCCAGTGGCTCCCTCTAGCCATCTCACAGGCCGGTGCATACATGAGGAGAACCTCCACGCCAATAGTAGAATATTTCTCTATGCTGGAAGGGGGAATTCAACGATGGAATGTTCTCCTGAAGACCGAATTTGATCGGCACCGACGGCGAGACGTCCCCAACAGCGTGTTGAAGACATGGGCCATATCTATTGAACACATCCGACAAGAAAACGAGATGGCGTACCGTATCCTGCACACCATCTCCTATCTTCACAACCAAGACATCCCGGCCGACATAATGTCGGCGGCGGGCCTATTGAACGACGAGAAAAAGTCAGGGGAGTCGTGGGAGGACAAGGATCGTGTTACGGACGCTGTCACCCGGCTCAGAGAGTTTTCCTTTTTTGCACTACGTCGAGGTGATAAGGGCGCACAGAGCTACGAGATGCACAAGTTCGTCCAAGACCCGGCTAGATTCGGGCTCAGCGTCCAGGACTTGGAAGGCGAAAGGCACTTCGTGAGCGCGGCGATAGAAATCATGGGTGATATATTCTCTGAACAGAGACAAAAGAGATGGGTAGAGTTTGATAAGTATGTGATGCACGCCGTGCGAGTGGCCGCCTGGGCAGAGGTCTGCCAGAAGGAGGTGGAGGTATCGGATCTCTTGGCCGAAGTGGCGAGCCATCTAATAGACTGTCAGAGGTGGAAGGGGTTGGTAGTGGTGGCGCATAGGGCATTGGACCTCCGGAAGCGCGTACTGGGCGAAAAAGACTGGCGAACGATCGAAAGCATGACGGACGTTGGGGAGTCTTACCACGGCGCAGGCTTGAGCGGCAGAACTGAAGCGACTTGGACCAAGCACTGGAGCTATCCCAGGAAGTTCTCGGGGAGGCGCACCCTCATACCATTCGCCTCATATGGTGTTTTGGGAGGCACTACCATTCCCGGCGTTGGGGCTTCAAGGCTGACAATTTGAACATCAAGGCCCTTGGGCTGGCGAGGAAGTTCCTTGACGATTCGCATCCTCATACGATCCATAGCATGCTGGGCCTCATGGAGGCTTACCGCCGACGGGGCCGTTTTGAAGAGGCCGTGACTACGGGAACCAGAGCGTTGGGCCTTCTCCGACGGGTTGGGCCGGACAAAGATCTTGGTGCGATTGCGGTCATGGAGTCTCTGGCTAATGTCTACCTGGTGAAGCGCCAGTATGACGAGGCTGCGACACTACAGGTTGAGATTATAGAGCTGTCGCGGCAGGTTCTAGGGGAGAAGGACGTCAGCACTATGAATGCGATGTACCATCTCTCTCTCACTTGGAATCGGGACGGCGGTTATGCCAAAGCTGTTGGGTTGTTGGAGGAGTGCGTACAAATAAGTCGCAGCTCCTGGGGCAACGACCACCCTAACACGAAAAATGCGGAGGAGAATCTCGACCGTTGCAAGCTTCACCCTAATTCAGGGACGGAGTTCGGCGGGTTTGGGCATCGTCCGAGAAGGGGGGAGTTTCCGCTGGGACCGCCGGAAACTTATTTGTCTTCCACGATATGACCACAAGTTTCACATTGGAGCACTTCTGCTACCATCGTACAAAAATGAGAAGGCATATACGGGGTGTCAATATCACGATTGAACATGGATGCAACGGATGGCGATGGATAGATGAAACCCCAGGTGCATAATCACTCCGAGGCTATTTAGGAGACGTCCAGGCGCTCGAAGACCTGTATTACAAAACCCCCACGGATAATGATGGCTTCCACCATATAGGGCAGGCCCTCAAATCCGCCAAGACTTTTAATTCATCCAAGTCTCTTTCTTTCGACTGGTACAACCACCTAGGAGTGGTGCCTGCTTAGAAATTCCAAGCTTTCCAGCCAAATATCTTGGGCTGGCAACTGTGAATTGGTGGCGCTGTTGACGGCCAAAAAATCGGCTATCCTGACCATGTTTGTCTGACTAAATATTGAAATATCAGCCACAACAATTCTCCAACCTAAAATTTCTCCACTTCTAACTTGTTCCAGCACAACTCATCCTCACCTCTTCGTGCGGCAACTTGCACCGTCAAGACAAAACAACGATATGAATCGCGCAGGCGCCTCAATTGCCAGGCGAGTCCCGGGCGTGAGGGAGGTCGTCGCTGGTACTTCGGTCAACATTGTTCTAAAAAAGGACCAGCCTACGGGGAGGACGGTATCGGGCACCGTGCAGGATGTACTCACTCGCGGGGACCATCCGAGAGGAATCAAGGTCCGGCTCTCCGACGGAAGGATCGGACGCGTACAGACGATGTCGAAGGGAGGAGATTCGGGCCAGGAGGGGCTGCGCACAGCACCAGAAGAGGCCGGGCCCACTGAACCGGCTTTCGCGTCGGGGTCGAGTCACGGGCCACGTCAACGGCGGAATGAGGATTTTCAAGCGCCTCCGGAGACACAGATTGGACTTGACGCGTACGTTAAGGAACCAAAGCCGAAGAAGCAAGGACGCAAGAAGGGCGGCCAACGGGAAAGCGTGGAGGGCGGTGGGACAGGTGCCAGAGAAGAGACTGGGGCGGGGACAAACGCAACATCGGGCGCATCGGGAGAAACCCTGACATGTCCTGTGTGTGGCGATTTTGAGGGCGACGAGGCGGCAGTGAGTCACCACGTCTCGAGGCATTTTGACTCGTGACGCCAGCATCCCTGATGTGGATGTACGGGGATCGGGCTCGCGAAAGGAGAGCGGAGATCCTACCGGAACGGTGAAATCCCACAACCCTGTATTTGCACCCACCCCAAGCGCTATTCTACGGTTTTTGGATGGGCAGTTTACATTCCATGGAGAGGGGCACCGCAACGTTGAATATCTCGGGAGAAACCTCGACGATCCGAATCGAGGGGCGGCTCTAGTTCTCACCATTCACAGAAGCCCAAGTATTTCCATGGAATCTACCGCTGAATCTGAAGACTGAGAGAACATGGAGCATGCCGTTGTAATTGCGCTGGTTCGAACTGGTAGAAGGGTTGGTGTTGAACAGGAATTGCAAGGAGCCGTCAAGGATAACCCAAGATACAAAACAGCCTCTGCGAATCCGATATATATACCGGGAAAGGCAAAACCGCGATTTATATATCCGTCTCCGGACGAAGATTAGAACCTTAGAGCATGACCCTTGTCCTTTATCCCCCGGTTGCAGCAAATGAGCTCTTACACCAAATCATCTCCGAGGTCGCCCCCATCCCAGAACTCCCTCAACTACCCCGTGAGCGCGTCTATGTACAAACCCAAGCTCTTCGAGCCTCTCGGTATCCCAGAACACCTACCCTCAACGGCGCATGGTTTTCAATAATAAGCCCCCAAATAGGTTGCTATCCCTGGCCGCCCACATCATCGTCCACCCCAAGGACGGCCCATCGGAACGCCTGCGAAACGGAGTCGATGCTCGGGTCTCTTGCAACGGGCCCCGCTCCAATGGTAGCTCAAGGCCTCGTAAATATGTAAATCGAAACTAGCTCTTCGACCTCCCACGGCTCAACTATCTCTGAAAAGAATGCTCCGATGCTATAACCTCCGCGTATCGTCTCAACTTCGCAAGGTTGGACGAGTGGACAGAAAATCGTCGGCAAGGCCGTCCACTATGAAGCTAGAGTAATTCTCCAAGGCGGTCTTCACAAAACGAAAGTAATAGGCGGTGATGTTTTGTGCTTGATCCTCGGTAAGTTGACGCATCGGCTGCCCTGAGGTCAGCTCCGAGTACCAGTTTAGGAAATCGGCCCTATCTGGTTTCACAGCCGGGGCTTGGTCAAGAACACAGACGGAAGCTTCCTCACTTCCCAGTGTGTTCTTGATGCTTCGGCTGAGGATGTACTTGCGGTCGTAAAGGTATTGCTGGTGGAATGTTGGAGAAGCACGGACCAAAGCCTTTAGCAGTGGAAGATCGAGAATGGAGAGGAGATAGCGTCTGACTTCGGGAGGAAGGCTCTCAAGCTTCCGAGTTCCCATGGTCTCGGTCTTGCCGTCGACTCCCAGTCTGCCACGGTGCGTCTACCTGGCCTAGTCGTCGCCGAAATGGCCGCTGAATTTGGGGTTAGAGATAGGCGTTGACGACCAGGAAGATCGCTGAGAAACCACAACCTGTCGTTTAGGCGGGAGCTCAGATGGGCTTGATCTTGCGGTAAATCGGCAAGAATCGGGGCTTTTGGGTGAAAGTATTCCTGTCCGCAGCACTTCGTTCGCACTGCCACTGAGGGGAGGGAGCCGACTCGAGCTGTGATTGGTTGGGAGATAGCCAACATTTGACATCCTCCTCCCCTCGACCAGACCTCTTAACGTGAGCCGGAAGTTTCTAGCCCGGAACTCTAGCCCAGGAACATATGTCTTTACTCGGGCCTCAAAATTGAGACTATAGCATCAGCCATTAAGATCCGCCGGGGTGAGATATGTATCAACGTGGCAATTGTCGTTATTCGAGCACGTGAGATGTTCTGATCGAAGGCGTCTCACGCATCCAACAAAGTACCCCGCTTGGGCCTTGACGACCTCGTCTATCTCTGCTCGCCGGCGACCCTACACCTGCCCGTGTAACGTCCATTGAAGGACTATACACCCGGAGCCTAGACGAGCCAATACGGCGTACACTTTCATTCACAGAATGGGAGTTCAAGATGATGGCTTTCCAGCGGAAATCTGGGGGATGGTAAGTTGTGCCCCAGGGCGTCCTGGGTTTAAACTTACCATCCCAGATACTAGAGAATTGTGACACCGAGACGCTCTGCATTTTACGGCTCGTAAGCCGCGTGAGTCACGACATTGCCACGGAAATCCTCTTCAAGTCTCTCGTCGTTCGACATGTCACCAGACAAGCTCTGGAAAGGCTGGTAGAGTTCGCGGTTCGCTCGCATATTTCACACGCTCTTCGGCAAATCGTCTATCGGCCGTCCATACGGACGCACTCGGAAGGTAACGCGATACCGAAACTACACTACGTGGGGATCCAGCTAACAGGGTTCCCAGGCAGCAATTCTTATCGTGCAGAGCAAGACAGGATCCTTGTCTTGAATCTCCTTGGACTCGCGCTTTCCAGGGTTCTTCACGCCGCCGTCAACACAACCTTCGTGAAACTACAGTATCCGGCAAATACGAGGCGCTCCTTTTGTAACGGCGGGCCTGTCCGGACCCCAGGAAGCGTTTTTCAGCACATCTGTTCGAACCCATTGCCCCGACTGTCCACGTTTTCCGCCCAAGAGTTGGAGTTAGAGGACATTCCCGAGATCCCCGGACACAGCACTGATGAAGGGGGCGAAGGCACTCCCTTGTCTTCTGTCGAGTGTCTGGATCTTGGCTTTCGTCCGATTGACCTGCCCTTTGGGAGGAACCCAGCGCCAGTCCGAGACCCCCAGTGGTTAAATTGCTCCCATCGGCTGCCCCAACTCATCAGCCATATGCCTAGCCTCAGAAAGCTCAGTGTCACTTTCAACCATATGGACGACCGGATGAGATCGGCAGGATGGGATGCTGTCCGATGCACTCGCCTAGAAAGCGTCAAGCTTGTTAACCTGCAAATATCTCAGACGTCGTTGCTGGGTCTCCTATATCCAAGCATCGACACCCTTCGCCATATAAAACTCAAAAGGATCGTCTTGTTTGATGGGACATGGGCTGCAGTGTATGAAGCACTGTTGCCTTTCGAAGGCGTGGCCGATGCTTCAGGTATTTGGGGAAAGGGGTACTTGGCGGGTCACGGCCACTACTCGGAGAACGATGCGGCCAACTACCGCAAGCTGTTTGACACAGTTGAGGCAAGGAGAGCATCAGCCGGACTCTCCTCAATGAGGGATCTAACCGCGAAAGATGGCGTCGTGGTTCTCCGTAATTTCGGGATCATGGAGAGGCCCTCTTGAGATACTAGTTGAAGCATATACAGCCTCGGTCACAGACAAAGACAAAGGCTCATCCCAGTTCTCCTCTGTATCCTCCTGAGATTGGTTGGATTTTGGACAGTGGAACAAGCAGAGGTGTCAAAAAGTTGCATATCCCCGCCGTCGGTCCCGTAATAGCGACTGTTCTCTTGAGCGGAAAAAGATTCGGCCTCAAAGCGCCGAGGGATGTCACAGCATATATCCCCTTTCAGCCCCGGAATCTTTACATAGCGAAGATGTACGGCTTATCAAACATTTCGTCCCAGCCTCCCTGTGGCAGTTTGCGGGCCCACAATCCCTCGAGGAACATCGCCGCCCCAGCCGTTGAATACGTGCCGATAGCATGGCCAATCCACCTCAGCTCTTTCAGAATGAACCTTCTCGAGACGCTCTCGTCCTCAGGCAATTCGATACCGGCAATCACCAGCGGCCAAACGACCACCTTGCGTAGCTGGGAGCCCAAGCTGGTGGACCCGGATGCAACGGCCTTTAAGTCTCGCACAAGCCTGTCCGTGAGCTCCTTCCGTAGCCCCCGCGCGGCCGTAGTGATTTTGTCGGTACCGTAGCTGTCTTCCCCAAAACCACAAGACCCAATGCAATAGAGGGCTATTGCCCGTTGGTATATCCCTGCAACCAGTGTCCAGTCCGCCAATGTGCCTCGGACGCAAGGAATCGTCTCGCCATCCTGGATTTTGGACAGGATAGCCATAGCCCAGACCTCCGGTGAAAAGGCGAGGATGTGCTGTAGAACTGGGGCTGCGGTATCTAACCGCTCCACACCCCCAAGGGAGGCATCGGACCGCAAAACGTTGACGCGCACAATGTCCGCAAAGAGCTCCGGCGGGCATGGGAACACGGTGTCTAAGCCGTTCCCGTAGAGGCGAGGGAGAAGAGAAAGAGTGTCGAGTTGCCGCAGAGCACGCTCCCTCTCTACGCCCGGCGCAGTTGTGCACCCCACGACATCGATTCTGAATCAAGTCAGGTATTAGCTCCGTGTTCCTATGGTTGGGGGCATACGGATCACGGCACACTGAAACTATAAGGGATGGAAAGATATGGAAAGGACGGACATAAAGAGGTACGTCAGGTGTCTCAAGGTGGGCCTCGATGGTAAAATGCTTGACATTCCACCCCGTAGATCAATGATAGTAAATGCGGCGTCACAGTGCCGGCGCCAACCATCGGAGGAGGGCGATATTGCCAGCTGCAGGGTATTAGCTTTGCACGATTTCACACAGGCAGGCTGTTCTCAGGACCCTACCTCCACCATGAGAAGAAGTGTAACAGCGAGAAGAGCCACATCGCCGGTCTGCTCTCGAGGATGCCCCAAGTGGTCGGTAATAGACCGAAGGGCCGCTCCCCTACGAGACCGCAGCCGCGTAGTTAGAGCCAACTGCTCTTCCTGGGGGGCGTCTCGCAGCTGGACGATCCGGTGGCCAAGAGAGGCACAGGCAATTGTCTCAACAATGGATTCCGGTAGGTGGGGAATCGCAGCGAGGGATATGAAATAGGGGCTGCGAGCGTCCGCGCTACCTGTTGCATGCAGATCGGGAGCAATGAACCTGTTGTCTGGCAGTCATAGTCAGTCATAGTCGGCTCTAGAGGCGAAAATCTGAGTTCGAGTAGAATACTCACAGTACTGCACGGCCTCGTGCGCCGTGTGGATTGGGTGATCAAGCTTGAGAGAGCGTGGCACTATCTCCGTCCGTTTACGGGGGCCCTCTCCAGCTCCTCTGCCTGCGCTATCGCGGCTCTTCGTAGACAGGGAGGGTTGGTGGGACCTCCATTTCAGGGGCCTCGCGCCGTATCCCGGGCACGGCACGCCCCTCGCCGCGCACTTCTCGCATGTTGGCGAAGCCAGGTCGCAGACGAGTCGCCTCTCGTGGCACTCCCAGCACTTCCGCGACTTCTTAGGGCCTGGCATATTATCCGATCAGCGAGGGGTTGAGATTCTGACGACGTGTGACGTGCGAAGTTCGACTTCTGAGGACCCTGTGTTGGGCATATCTTTCTTCGATTTCAGCTCGGGCGCCTTACGAGGCGCAGCGGCGGTGGCTCGGCACCGCCAAGCGGAGGCTGTGTGACGCAATCCGGTCGCGCCGGATATTCAGCCCTATGCGAACGCTTCCAGATAGCCAACGGCTTGAAGTATACATATACAACGGCCCTCCCACTCTGTTGTGTCCATATTACGGCAGCCGCCGGGCGTTCTTATCTACGGCCCATCGGACTCCCCGATCAAGCTCTCCGTCCACCTTGTCGGCCTGACGCTAACCATAAGGCTCTCACTTCGCATTTCTTTTTCGCTTTTCTCTAGGACAGTCCGTTGTTAGCAAAAGTGGGAGGATGAATCACGACTCGCCTGCTCTTGTTCAGCCCGCAGGGCACAGGCTTGGCTCTCTTACATCGAGGACCTCGATTTCTGAGTATCGCCTTGCGGCCCCAAGGCCTTTCTTCACAACTGTGAGCGAGTCTTCGAAACTTGGCGTGGGGGTATTAGAGTGATTTATATAAGCTAGGACCGGCCCGAGGAGCTCACCCCTTGGCATACTGCAGATAGCTTGGTTGCACAGATTGGACTTGCGATATCATCACCGGTTCCCGTCCTGAAACCCTCTCCTTCTAGCCTAGCTCACTGGTCTCCGCCGTCAAAAGCTCTCATAATCCAAATTGAATATTACATGCTTCTCACACAAGCGTAATAATGGGAGGCATGACCTTGTCAATGGAAGGATGGCTCACTACACCGACGATAATGCTCAAAGCCGGCGCGTAGCCACCAGGCCTAGAACTTAGTGGACGGTGGGCGGGCATCAGGCGACTCCCGGAGTCCGCCTAGCAAGTCCTAGCAAGCATATCGCAGTCTCTATCCTATAGCCGGTAGAATTTCGTAGTCTGCCTTGGGAAGTGATGTCATTCATACCGGCTTCAATCCTTCTCGCCGCATTGAGGCCCGCGCCAAGCCGGGAGCTAGGCACATCTCGTGGCAGGCGACCACTAAGTCGGGGTCCTTGGCAGTGCAAGGCGAAGAACACTTGGCCACGAGATTTTTGAGGACCCTTGTGGTTCGCCCCCGTTGTGTTGTAATATTGGCAGATTTATGCACAGGCGCCTTCGTATCTGTATCTCGGCCTCGAGTTGGGCCGATCTGACAGCGCAAAAGGCAGGTGGACTTTCAGCGCAATCACGTGTTGTCAGAGGGTCGCTCACAGCCCCAGACCCGCCTCGCACAGCCTGGGCACCAAGACATCATGGCTCCACCTGATTCATCCCCACACAGGTGCCAAGCCCCTGAGCGTCCCGACTTCCGAGATCCTTCTGAGGCCTGCGGTTCCACCCCATGGCGCGGGCCATACCTCGTAGCCACTATAGCCATGAGCAGGCGTTGGGACGCAGCTCGATTGCGCTGGTCTTGACTGAAGGACGAACCGCCCCGAACATGTTGCCGAAGAGGTAGGATAAGACACAGGATAGAACACGTCCGGCAAATAGTTCATCGGGCCGGGTGCCAAGGATCTCATGCTAAAATTAGCCGCGGTCAGGCCTCGGCCACATGTTGGCATATGGGGGTAGACAAGGACGAGTTAAAGCTCCCAAGTTTTGGAAAGGGGAAACTCTTATATTTCTATTGAAATGCAATCAGGCACAAGCCCGTTCCAAGGTTATGAAGCCGAGCTTATTCCGGATTGCTAGCCGAACTTGGCCTTATCGTAAGAGGGACAGGGTGTACCGGAGGGGCGTCAGAACCGCCTCCCTTATGGAGGTCCCCGATGAATTTTACAACCCCTTTGTATTCCTCTCCATACTGCAAGACGTGGATTGCTGCTTCGATCTCCTCGAGGTCTGGCATCGGCTTCTTCTCGTAATTGACCGGGCCATCAGAGATGGAGTGCGGAACAAAGGTAGAGCCATTTGTGGTGATGGGCGTTTTGTCCTGGAACGGTTAGCTATGATAGACGAGCCAGAGAGAAGAAGCTTTACCTCTCGGATCCCCATCCCCGCAGGCTCGCCGTCGACAAACCACAGGCCTAGAACGGGGAAGTAAGGGACGTCTTCGGCATCTTTGAACTCGGGCGGCAGGGCAAGCTCTTGGACGATGTATCCCTCTTTTCCATATTCCCCAGTCTCCGCATCTTGGATCACCTCGTCCCCGTCTCGGAGCAGAATGTCGGCTCCCTCGCGGGAGATGATCGGCTTCAGGGCGAACTTTGTGAGTGACTTGGGCGCCTCCTCCTCGAAGTAAGTAGGCAGGAGCCATTTG
The DNA here is from genome assembly GCA_023628835.1 of Sordariomycetes sp. S4602. Taxonomy (NCBI): domain Eukaryota; kingdom Fungi; phylum Ascomycota; class Sordariomycetes; species Sordariomycetes sp. S4602. Next base: position 475,528 of record JAMAJV010000008.1, read on the forward strand.
GCGCGCGGGTCGTCCTTGAACAGCTCCCAAAGGACAGCAAAGATGGCCTTGTTGCTCCACAGCATCTTGTACGGCGCCTCCATCCACACCGTCCCCCCGATATATTGGCCCGCCTCGTTGCGCCAGCCGGTCTTTTCCATGTCCTTAAAGCACGCCTCGCCAAAGTGTTGCTCAACCATTTGCTCCCACGGGTAGAGCTTGAATATCACGTCGATATGGTCGGCAGGCACTTCGCGTCCATGTGTGCCTTTAATCATGACGACGTCATTGTCGTCTTCATCCAGAAGCCCGGTGCTTTCGCCTGGATCGCGTTCGGCATAGAAGCGCCCGTCCTCGCCTAAAAGGATCTTCTCCACGGAGATCATTTTAGTGTAGATATCCTCCCTGGCCAGTTTAGCAGTATCCATCATAACAGTCAGGTTCATGACGTCTTCCCCCGAGGGTTCATCATCCGCCGAAGCGAAGAATACTTTGGGGCGACGTCCCATCTCCTTTTCAATCAGACCCAGGTTCCTCCGATACGCCTCGATGAGCCTCTCGGTGATGGAGTTGAACTGGTCGTTTCCGTGCCCTGTCTGCTCAAGCCACAGCCATTGAATCGACGCGGCCTCGACAAGGCTCGTCGGCGTGTCGGCGTTAAATTCGTAAAACTTTTGTTTCCATCAGCAAGCTGTCTTAACGCCACGCCTTGGCCCCTGGGAGCTGCTCGACGCACTTTTGGTGTTCGAAGCCTTGGATCTGGGTGGTCGAGGCCGCCGAAACAAGCATCGAAACGGCCATATACCGACCCCCAGGCAGGCTCTCTGTCCCACGACTTGACGATTTGAGTGAGTGCAAAGGCAGGGATCGCCATCTTCTTCTTTATCACGTCTGGATGCTCCACGAGATAATCCGCCGCCTCGCAACACATGTCGAAGACATCCTTGCCCGCCTCTTCGAGGAGCTCGATCTCCTCGCTGGTGAAAGAATAGTAGCGGTCGTCTGGCCAGTAGATGGCCGTTGGGTCTTCTGGGTCTAAATTTCCGGAGTACACCAGTCCCTGACTCTGCACGAGCCGCTGAGAATACGGCCGTGGGTCCACGGCGATGCGTCGCATGTTGTTGGTGGGGTTTTCCTCTTCTTTTTAGACTTCTGTTGTTGGTGGTTTTTCCCCTTCTTTTTTTCTTCTTTAGTTGCGTCGAGCCTTCCTTATGTGATAGTTATCCAAGACGTGAGGAAGACGTTGAGGCCCATACTTGTGAGATAGGCTACAAGACGGATCACATCGCTAATCAGCCTCGGCTTATAAACTGTCCTTGACCCTCAAATGCCTATCGTGGCCCTCAAAAGTCTCGGCCGGCCCTCAAATGATTCCTCGGAAATCCCCAATTCGATGCGTTCGGCTCCGCGGCGGGAGGGTCAACCTTTTTTAAATGAGGGTCAAATTCGGGGAGAAAGTGGAAATACGACGCAGAAGGATCGGCGGGGTATCATTTGGGATGAAGGCGCCGGAATAAGCACATCCCTGGAAATGAAGGCTGAAAACGGACCAAGCCCGAAAGCGGAAAAAGCTTATGTTGCTAAAAGTACGGCTGGGGTGGGGCCGGACCCGCTCGAGGGGCTCGATGTCAACCTTGCTTTTCGTGCACGTGGTACTTCAGTCCTGCGGCAGTGGACAGGCAGGAGGTACCAGAGCGACGAGGGGCTTGGCCCAAGGATCCAGGGCAATCTTCTGGCTTGCGGTCTCCCGGCAGGCTGAGTGAGACCAAGTGGATGCCAACGAGAGGATCCGGCTTGAATCCTAGATGTATGTGGGTGGAGGCCATAACGCTCGGGTCATCGCCATCGTGGCGCATTTTACCAAGAGAATGACACCCTTGCATCATCATGCGTGGGAAGAGGCAGACTGATCCAGGGTAATTGAACGGAGCGGTCTGCCAGTCACGCGCTGCCTCGTTGATTTCAGGGGGCAGTGCATGCAGCGCGGGGCGGACTGGAGGGCATCGATGGATAAGCCCCCAATAACCACACGCCCTCCGCCACCCCCCAAGACCCACCCAGTCACTGTGGCGGATGCGGCGCGAGCAAAAATCCCAGCCGTGGCTGCGCCCGTTCGAGGGCCCCGATTAATCATAGCGCCCGTGGGCACCCAGGAATGTGGGCCTCTATTGGGCCAGGCTCTCCCGCCCTCAATTCGCTCCTTCAACCCAACAGTCGCCTGTTTTAAAAAGCGCGTTTTCTGCACTTTCGTTTGGGGAACGACATGCCTAGGAGCTCCGTGAAATCACGCAATCCTCTACACTCGCGAATATCTCCAATATGAAGCACCACATCACGCTACCTACCCTGCAGGTCGCCGCGACCGCGTTCCTGGCCGCGACCTGCCATGCGCAAGGGGACCCCCTCTACTGCGTCGACCAGAAAACATCCGAGGTCGTCGCCCACGAAAACTGCGAAGGCGACGGCGACCTCGGCGACTTTGCCCTGATTGAGGGAGCTGCCGACGAGGAGATCGGCTCGGTCATCGAGGGGAGGGACCTCTCAGAAGAAGAGGAGAAGCTGCTGGAGGAGCTGAAGCTGATCCAAGAGTTCGGCCAGAAGGCCCGCGCCATGAAGGTCGCTATTGGCGGGTTTGGGAGGAACGGTGACACTTGCGATTGCCATGCTCGCGGTGGATACAGAGGGGGCATCGGCGCCGGCGGCGTCTTCGTCGGCGGCGCGGGTGGCACGAGGGGAGGTAGCTCCAGGGGGGGTAGCTCGAGGGGAGGTTAAGCCTGGGCTCTTCCGGTCGGTGGTTGCACTGCCAGCGGGTAACAGGTCATCCAACCGAACGCCAAGCGAGCAACGACAACCGGCAGTCACTTCAACTTCACACCCCATATACCGAGGATGTTGGATGAACCTTGGGCTGGGATCTGTTACGATTAGCGTCTTTGGGGGAGGAGGTCTTGTACAAGGAGTCGCAGGAGTTTCATGGCACTGATCTTACTTTCTTTGCCTCTGGATTATGTTTATACCCCGTCCCCTCTGTCTGACGGCAGAGGGCTCTGTTCATTATCAGATAGATTTCCGTTACATTTGACTATTTTAATTCCATCTTAACTCACTTGCACCCATCGTGCGACGCGCTAAATTGTGAGATCATCACTACCCGTTGCCTTGGAGACTCTGGGGGGTTTCTTGCTCTGTTCCGCGATTCTGGTGAAATCGCACGAGAATAGCATCCCGATATCCTAGCCGTCCCTATCGCCGGATCCGTCGACGGCGCAGGGAGTAAATAATCTTCCGCATGCGGACAGCACAGCGGCCGTTGGGACTACCCCTACTTTACTCTGCGGGCGTACGGTGTTTCGGACGCCGACTGGAATGTACACCCTGTGCAAGGTACTATGTCCACCCCAACCGCTTGACATGTGAGCCGTACCTTCGATGCCGTCCTCGTTCAACTTTCGCCCGAGGCCGGGAGTAACCCTGGTGTGACCGGAAAACATGTGTCACCACCCTTGCTACCCCAGCCAGGTCACCGTATGTCTGACACCCTTACGTTACTCTTCCCCACTGCTGGTATTGAGGGCGAAGGCCTTTCACGGGAGGAGGGGGTCCTGTGACAGCCGCAAGGTTGAAATAACTCCTTCTCGTCTGATTAATTCCTCCAAACTGCGCGTGGGTCTCAGGGGACAGCCAACGTACGCACTATAATCCCAGCGCTTGTAGCCGTTTGTGCGAGAGGCGACATCTATTATAACGCCCATGTTAGACGCAGTTTTACACGAAGAACCAGAGCTCTCTTGGAGTCCGAGTCCACAGGCACGCCTGATATAGGCCAGGCAAGTCTTGGCGGTGCGCGTCAGTATAGTCACTACCCTATATGAAGTATAGAGGCCAAACGATAACGTTATCTCAAGCCACGATATTGAGATATCAGAAACCCGAAATTTTCTTCAGACAAGAGCTTGCAAGACCAGCTTACCGAGCCATGGGCCCTTTACTGCCCACAGCTGGATTTCCGGAGTACTTGGCTCTCAAAACAGTCACAAGTACTACTATTAGATGAAAGTTCTGGCCCCAATTTTGCGCTGCTAGCAGGCTCACCAGGAGTCATGGCGTGAAAGTATATTGTTGATACGACCGGATCGGCTGCATCCAAAAGTTTCAAGAGCTCGTTTCTATTCCTTCTCCTATCTGTACTTTGGGACTGGCCCGAAGCACTTTCGCTACTTAATTAGAGCTGAAGCGAATTATTAGCAGACGGAAAGCGGCGACCTCGCTGTCCCAACGCCTAACTGTGCCTCGGCATCAGCTGTTCTAACGAGGCACCGATGTTACTGGCCGTTCATATCCTGGCCGGGTAGGCGGCTGGATCCCTTGGCGCCAAAAAGTAGGTCTGTATCTCCCGTCGCATCGCGGTAAGCAGCCCCAGCCTGCTACTTGCAAGCGTAAAGTGCTCCTGAGCAGTTTGCGAGGGTCCGGTGTAGGTCCTTAGGTCGGCATGCTCGTGAATGTCAAGATCGTGTTCTAAACCGCGAGTAAAAGTGGCGCCAGTCCTCGTCCAAGCCTTGACCCAGGCAGCGAGAACTGGGTCAATCCTGCCGCGGGTGACGTTCTTATTCGCTATCCTCGTGACCTCTTGTATGAGGATGCTCCTCCATGCCCAGTGGGCGTGGTCTCCATGAATGAAGGGTCGATGTCCCGGTCTATACGCGAGATTGAGGCTGATAAGTCGGTCGGTGTCCCAGATTGAGACGCCGAGGCGGGACAGCGCGCGGAAGTCATGTATCCCCCCGGGGCCGGCGGCCCCAGTCCCTAAGTAGCGCCTCTGGTAGTAGGCCATTCCGTAGTTTGGCTTACTTGCCTGGTCGCGGCTGCGGCCCAGAATTTGCTGCCATCCTGACTGGATCGGGGGGTCCTTGACGCTTCCCCAGGTGCCGGCGAGAGGAGGAACCTGTCGGGCTCTCTGGAGACGTTCCCGCGCTTTGTTCAGTTGTCTCTGAGACCTGTCATGAGCGAGAAACTTGGCAACCGGGGCGTCTAGCAGCTCGCGTAACGTGTCTTGGACGCAGTCGAATGGGTCACCTATCGGCAGTAGATTAGCGTCCGCGGCATAGGAAGGCTAACTCGGTGAGTACAAGTACCTCGGAAGTATTCACGATTCCACCCGCCCGCGACGAGCTCAGCAATGTTGAGTTCGCCAGGGCGGAACAGAAGATGCCACCTGTCAATGTTCTCCCTTGACGGGCCATGCCTGGGCATACCTGGGATTAGGCGGCTGTAGGAGTTTGTTTGGAGCTGCCACAGTGCCTCTTCTACTCTGGTCCTTTCGACGTAGCTCGGGGGCTGTGGGTTACCATCCACGCCAAGGAATGAATCGCCGTCTGGCATCCTCATATCCCGCAAAGTGCCGCCCATACCTATGTAAGTGGCGACAGGAGCTGGGGGGTGGCCTCGCTCCAGCTCGGACAGGAGAGCCATGGGCCGCGAGAGGCAGACCGGTGCGAGCAGATCGACTTGACGCGCCGCGATTAACACAGATAACGGTCCTTGTGTAGGTCTTAGCTCTTCTAACAGGCGCGGGAAGCTGTAGCCGCCGGTCCTGATTTGATCTATCCCGGTTAGGCCGTGGTGGGTGGTATAATTGTCGATAAATTTCCGAATATCATAGGGGCCGTCGTTGTTGTCGTGGTCGTCGGGGTTGTCGGGGTCGTCGGGGTTGTCGGGGTTGTCGGGGTTGTCGGGTCTGCCAATGATGTACGGACTTCTGGGCGACTGCAGGGACGCGACGATGGCGATCCACCGGGGATAGCGCTGGAGGTGAACCGGCATCTTTTCCACTAGGTCGTTTATAATACGTACTGGGTAAGCACGGAACACTCTAAAGGCGTTCGGGGAAGCGATGACGAGGGAACATAGGGATGCTAGATCTGGTAAGTCCTCCAAGACCATGAGCATAAGCTCGGGAGGCAAGGTTTGGAAATTTTCTGGAGCTTCGTCTGCCATGATGCGAGAAAAGGGGCGGGCCGACTGTTTTGCAAAGATACGCGGAGATCCGGTGTTATTGCCGTCCTGTACGTAGGGCAAGGAGGTGGGTGTTGGCTTGTATGATTTTGGACTTGTCGTCGAGTAGTGTGGCTGAGGACGAGTAACGAGATTGCCTGTACGGCTACAGACCGTCGGAATTATCAACCGGGACGTAGATCCATCCTATTTATGAACATCCGCATATGCATCGCCGTAGACTATTACCACGATGGCGGCCAGAGCCCGAGACAATGAAAAGGGTAATGAGAGCTGCGTCTAAGAAGGAAAGGGGGAAAGACCCGCAAACGGATAGGACTCGACAGCGCCCAGATGGCAGGAATGTGTCGGCAGTGAAAGCGCCCATTGATGGCGAGTTGCTCGAGAAGAAAGCGCGCGCGAGCATCATCAACAACAGACCGTGCCTTGAGGGTATTAGCCAGGGGTGGCCGCCACAATTTCATTATGGACGAGGTTTGTGATAAAGAGACAAATACGCGTGGGATCTTGGCGTAATTCCAAAGACAAGCTGCTATAATAGATGATCAAGGAATCATGGAGTGGCGGTCACCTTTGTCTTGCTTGGACGCTAGGAATGCCGTGTTGCTTTGCCAAAGGTTCATGGTTTACAAAGACGCATCCGAAAACGGGGCATTGCTGCGGCCAGACAAAGCGCAACACCCGTCATAAGAGTAGTGTTTACTCAATTTGGCTCCGCACTGCCTGAACCGTCTATTCAATCGAGAAATTCAACCTTGCAGTGTAAGGACACTCGGTGAACTTCGTTCTAGACAATGCTGTCGGTTCAATCAACGGATTCGTCTTCGGAGAAGGTCGGCGCCACCTGGAATCTCCCCATATCCAAGCACTTAACTTCGAACCGACCCGCAAGGGCTAGCCGCTCAAGGTCTATCTAATTATGCTGGGTTGCAAAACATCGACGCCATCCTCGGTGTTTTTGTAGCGGGCCGGGCATTCCTCGAAATCGTCCGCTAGAGTGGCGTTGATTGTACCGTTGCTGGTTGGGGACAGGTCGAATAGTAGTTGGAACCGCGGGTCGTGCCCTAGAATCTGGCGAAACCGCGGGCTTTCGGCCAGGGGCTTCATATACTGGCGGGTGGTCGGGCTATACGGCGGGCAAGGGGCTGGCGCTAGGTGTGCCGTGGAGGAGGTCGCTAGGGTGAGGAGCAGAAGAAACGCCTCTGTTGGAGAGACCATTCTGCATCGAGGCTTCGCCTTGTTTGGCGGATATCGGCTGGTAGGAACGAATAGGCCAGGGAGGCATCGGAGGAAGTTGCCCTGGACTATGGAAAACGATAAGTAAGGAAATGGCCGGCGACATCCAGGGGTAGGGGTCAGAGAAACATTGATGACTGTTTCTAATTTGCCGTCCACGCCAAGACATGTTGGATGCTCATCCCTAGAACCAACACAGCTCACCATTGCGGGGTCAGACTCGCGTAGACCAAGAAACCCTCCCGCGATCTCTCTATAATCAGAAAACCAGTGCTTTCTGTTATCTGTCTAGCCCAACACAGGCAGAAATGGCCATCTGCAAAGTATGCCTGGATGTAATCCATCGCCTCCGTCCGCACAATGAGCCGAGCCCCGCGGTCGGGCCCGGGATTACTGCAACACTGCCACAATGGAACCCTGGTACGGCCTCTAGCTGCTGGATTTGTGCCAAGCTGGCAGAATGGCTGGAAGCAGTGTACCAAGATGTTTACTCGACATGGAGGGCACAGCCGCTCCAGGTGGAGTACTCAAGTCGCGGGGACATCGGGTTCACCAACACGCGTGAAGGCGTGATATTCGAGTTGGGCTTATGTCCAGTAAGCCTTACTTCCGAATACGGCTGCACTATTCGTTTGAGCGTTATACCGCCCGAGGGCAAGTCGCCTGCTTTCTTTCTAAAGAACCTAAGCTAAGAATACTAGACCTTGAGCATATGGTCAAGTCCTCGCAACGGCTGAGCCGTGCGACCGACGATCTCTCCACCGCGATGAGCTGGTTCGAGACGTGTAGGGATGAGCACGCGGGCTGCAGGGATGAGCGCCCCGTTTGGTACCCGACCAGACTATTGGACATCGGGGCCGGGGCAAGGTCTGTTAGACTTATCGTCACGGCAGATGTCACACCGAAGGGCCCCTACATGACCCTGAGCCACCGCTGGTCCTCCGCGAGGTACACGAAGCTCCAAACATCAACCATGGCGCGGCTACAGACGAGCGTGGATGTTTTCCGTCTCCCGAAATCCTTCCAGGACGCCATCCGCATCGCCCGCCATCTCGGTGTCGGGTATATCTGGATCGACTCTCTGTGCATAAAGCAGGACAAGGACGACCTCTCGGACTGGGTTGTGGAGTCCCAGCAGATGAGCCGGGTATACTCGCACGCTTGTCTAAACATCTCAGCCACGCGATCAGCGGATGGCACAGAGGACCTACTCGGGGAAAGCCGCTGGACGGCCGCACACCCCACCCACGTCGAGTTCAGGGGCCCAGACGGAAGTCCCCAATCGTACTACTTGATCGACGGGGACCTCTGGGAGGATGAGGTGGAAAAGGCATCGCTGGCCAGCCGGGGCTGGGTTTTCCAGGAACGGTACCTCGCCCGGAAGGTCCTACACTTCGGGACCACTCAGCTGGGGTGGGAGTGCCGCGAATTCCGAGCGCTGAGCTTGTTCCCGCGCGGCCTTCCGGTCTCTCTGGGGGTGGCAAAAGGAAAGGGTCAGGATATGCGCCTCATGGAGAGCGCCTCACCCGGGGGCTCTCCGACACTTGACACGCGGTTTGCGGAGAGCTGGGCCGAGGTCATGAATCAGTATTCCAGCTGTGAGTTTACCTACGCCAAGGATAAGCTCGTCGCTCTTGAGGGGATAGCCGCCGATACCATGGCCGTGAGAAATAACGACACGTATGCCGCCGGAATGTGGAAGAGCTCTGCCCTGATTGATCTCGCGTGGTGGAGAGACGACGAGGACTGCAGGCGGTACCCTGTAGCTACCACAGCCGCGCGCGCGCCGAGTTGGTCATGGGCACGCGTTGACGGAGAGATAAACTTCCCTACCGTTCACAGCAAGTACTCCAGTCTTCGGGAAACATACGCCGAGGTCATCGACATTAATAGCCAGACAAAAGTCGACAAAAACACGGTTACGGCTGAGGGAAGCATCACTCTCTGCGGCTTGCGTCTACCGATGACATTAGACTTTACAAACGACGAACCAACGGGCATCACTGTGGCGGACACGCGCTTCTCCGCCGAATATGAGACATTGACAACCTCAATTTACCTGGACGGACCGACTGGAAGCGGACAACAGCTCTCCGGCGTGCAGGATCTGATTTTTACGCCGCTCTTTAGGACCAAGCACAGCATCTTCGCCATCATCTTGATTCCCACAAGCGAGCCGGCAAAGCTCCAGCGAGTCGGCGCTGTCGAGATCCCAATTATGGAACAGGGTTTGCATGGCCAGGATTCCGCGCAAGAGGGGCTTCTAATTACGCGAGAGGCGGTGCCCGAAAGCTTCCACGGAAGCGGTTTAGAGACCCTTGAGAAGACATGGAGTGAGAATGCCGTGACACTCGCGCACTCTCTTGAGCGAGACAAAGCCGACCTAACCTTAAAAAGGACGCTGGACATCATATAGCTGTACATCAGCCCCGTACAAAAATTAGATTCTTCTACAACTGGCTGTAAGCCCTCAAGCAAACACACCGTTTCAGCAATATCACAAGAAGGCTGCAACCCACCACGAGAATCCCCATTCACCTCAACCAGACTTCCCCGCTTCAATAGCCTTGAAAAACAGGCTATAGTCGAGCGGGATCCTCTCCCCCAGCCAGATGGCCCTCTCCGAGTGGTCTCGCAGCTCGGCCTCGACCTTCGACTCGCCCTCCGCCGGGTGCGTGTTCGGGTGGACGAGCACGGACAGCGGCCCGCGGTGGACGGTCAGCCACGAGATGAAGGCGCCGAACTGCAGGGGCGTGAAGACGTTGACCTCGAACATGGCCACGGGGTGCGGGCCGACGGGCTGCTCGAAGAACCTGTAGATCCTCAGCTCGGGGACTGTGGGCAGAGCTCTCGAGTTAGCAGGTGAGGCCGCCGAGGCCGAAAAGAAAAGGAAGAAGAAAGAAAGGAGAAGATGGTCCGGGCTTCACGCACATTCCCGCCTGATGCGCTCCCACAGCTCCCGCGCGTACTGGGCCTGCTCCTTGTTCCCCTGGAAGTGGTAGATGTGCACGTCGAAGCCGCCGCGGCGGCCGTTGTCCAGCGGGTCGGCGAAGCGCTCGTAGGCGCCGGAGAGGCCATCGCGCGGCGGGTTCACGAGGCTCTTGCCGTCCTCGTTCCGCTCCTCGGACAGCGGCGCGGGGGCTGGGATGCCCTCCATGGGCGAGGCGTACTTGTAGCTGACGGGGCGGGCCATCTTGTTGTGTTTTGGAGACGCTGGGGGTTTGTGGTGCTGGTAGAAGAAGCGGGGGCGGGACTGGTGCAAGCGGCATCTTCGGGTCAGCGCTGCTGGTTTTGATGACGTGATGTTGGCGGCGGCGGCCCACCACCCGCGGCCAGCCATCGGCAGTTGCACAGTGAGTCCTCGGCTCATTGTCTTGTTCGCTCACGAAGTGAAGCTCGAGGGAAAAGACCTTTATGGGTTTTTTGAGGACGAACGAAGCATACGTGTGACCCTTTATGTTTCCGTCACCTCGGGTCCGCCGGGAGGGCAACATGGCGCTTGTCCGACTGCGGCATCTGGGGAAAGCTTCAGTCAGGAGCCGATTTCCGCCGAGAACGCTCACCGGCGATGAAGCCGAGAAAAGTCCAATACCACTTCCTGGCCCGTGAGAGAGTTCTGGGTTTGCATCTTCCGCTGGTTCTATTCTTTTCGGTTCGCTCTTGGTCGATACACGCTGTTGACGGCTGCACCCTTCCACCTGTCTGCGTTCCGTCCTTCCTCCCTGCTCGCCCTGATCCCCTTTCAACCAACCACACTCCTCACCCGTTGCAGCTCCAACGCACCTCTTCCCATGTACGCGCAATTGAGTTGTACGCCTGAACGTCTGGATGGTGTAGATATAGAGCGGTCCGAGGGGCGCTGGCGTGGGTCTAGGCCGTGTTACCTGGGCTTTATCAGCTTCCACTGATTGGCGAGGTGACCATTAAGAACCTCGAGGATGTGAAGATGATTGTTAAGATCGTTACATGCCAGGCGTATTTCGCGGTCGTATCGGAGCTCTTCGGGGAGCCAGGTAAATGCGTCGAACCCCCTGGCGCACGTGTTCTCGAGTATATTGATCACCGCGGCAGCGAACTCCTTCGGGCTTGCGGTGATGTCGGACGGCGATAGCGGGAAGGAGACGCCCCCGGTAGCCCGTGCCCACACGCCCCAAAAGGTGCCAAGGAATCTGATGTTTTGTTCGCTCGGACTGCGCACGAGATGCCAAAGCTCGGCGTGGATCGCGTTCAGGCACCGTTCGAGCCTGGAATGTCTAAGGTCTCTGAGAATATCTGCGTGCGCTCTGGATTAGCTGAAGCGGGCTTGACTCGGGGGAGGCCCTGGAGAAACGAACGTAGAAGATCGTGTGACGGTGTCTGGAGGCGACAGTGGACAACATGGCCACACATCATCATTATACCGTCGTGACGACTCATTCGTGAACGTAGGGCCACATCGCTCGCCATGATGTAAAAGTCCTACTTTGAGCCCAGCTCGAAGGCAATCCACATAGCCATAAGGCACTCGTCTGGCGGACCGCCCAGAACACTCGTAGCCGTGTACAACCACTGTGGTGCCCATGGCCCAAGCAAGCCGACAACTTTGTGCCTGTTGGCGTGGAGAATAATGTCGTAGATGGCCCTTATCGTTGGATATTCCGGGACAGACTCTACCCTGCCGTGGGCGATGCTGAAAAGGACGGCCATAGGGATAGGGTCGTCCTGAGGGAGATCCAGCACCCAGGGAACATCGCTAGCCTCGGGTGCTTGGGACTGGAACAGTTCTTTGGGCAGCATGCCTCTCCACATGGTGGAGGTGCGGCCAATCACAACGGCGGAGACGCGACACTCCATCGTCCTGTTCGGATGTTGGTCACCGACGCGGACGACCAAGTCGCCACCTGGGTCTACCAGGTATTTGAGAGGTTTGGGCATGACGAATAAAAATGGCAGCTAACATTAGGCTGGATTGATAGGAGTAGCGCGAGCAGAAAAACTGGGAGTTGTGGAGGCATAACGGAATGGGAATACTGAGTGACATGTTGGAAGTGAAGATGTTTTGATGAGCTGATCGGATTTTCTCGCGATAGAAGGTGCTCGCGTGCCCGCTTTCCGTATTAGGCCAATCCTCAGCGCATCGCAGGTGCAGCGCACTTTGCGGCGGCAAGAGCGCCCGACACGTGATGTTGACCTTCCATCGTTCTTGCCCACCTCCAATTAGCAATACATGTCTATTTAGCGACGGCGCATCTCTGAAACCCAGAAACTACCGCAGCCCGGTGCTGGTGCTGGTGCGAGGGGGTTAAGATTGCCCCGGATCGTAATATACCCTCCCATCAACGCTCTTACTTACGCTGGTTAATCATGCAACGAGCTTGGAGGTGCTCGTCAAGGCGAGTAAAGAGAGTATAATATCCCTCCAAGTCACGAAGGAAAGGACAAGCAACCTCGCACCATCTGCACGAATCCCCTCGGCTGTGGATTATGATAAATGATAGAACGCAAGAATAACACCAGTGCTGTGCAGCACGGAAAAATGCAGAGGTCCCCTCTGCGCTGCGTCTTGAAGATAAACACTTAGACGGAGAAAAGGCGGGAACACGTCCACGACCCTGTCCACCGCGGTCACTCTGCCTCGAAGCGCACGTGGCCGGGGCCGTGTCCATTGACATAGCTTAACCGGACTGCAGGTGTGACGAGACGAGGAAAGCTGCATTTCTGCACCCGGTGGTTTCTCGGAAAGCCGTGACCCTTCGGCCAAGAGAACGCGTAAACCCTTCGGCATCATACACAGCCACCCCTAGCCGCGGAAACGTGCTCCTTGGAGTTGAGTACCAGCTTTCACCGCTCCAGCAATTCATTCGTTTGGCGCATGCAAGAAAGGAAGAGCTTTGTCTCGTCAATAACCATGACGAAACCTCCTGCATGCCAAGCCCTTAGGACGTCAAGATACGAGTCCTAGAAACAACGTGATGGCCATCGCACAAGCCTCTCCGCACCTCCTCATGGACGCGTACAACAGCTGCGTGGCAAACCCTCCCACCGCCGAATCAAAGCAGCGCGCCAAGAGTCAAATGAGGGTTTTTGAGGCGTCGGAGACCCGCCCGATCGTGGCGTAGCGACGCCTGTCGGCATTCGACGGGGAAACCGCGGCCACGTCGGGACTGGGTCGGGCTCTTTCAGGAAGGGCGGTGCATGCTCTGCTGGGATGGGAGTTGCGAGCGGCGGTGGTTGTGACGATCGGGCGTCGGTGGGACTGCAGACGAAATTGCTCGGCACTGGGGCGCAGGGTCTGCGGAGACCCGAGCCTGACGTCCAATAGTGCGCGGGGATAAAGGTTGACGATCCAATAAGACGACATATTGGGAGGTGCGCTTGCCGGGGGCTCCCCACGCATCCATGATAGAGACCTGAGAGCCCAATCAATTTCCACAGCTCAAGCATTTTAGTCATGCAATGATGTTTGTCCCGCAGAAGATGAAACATGGGATCGCGGGAATGAGAATGCTTGGGGAAGTGTCGGGAGTATTCTTAGCATCATTCTCCGGCATTTTCGGCGGGTCCGCCAAGACAAGCATACGCACCCCATTACCTTAATGGCGATCGGCTTGGCGCTCCTCAGCTGCGCCCGCGCATGGGATCTGGTGAGTCCTGCACCGGATGATTTTTGATTATATATTCTACGAGAAGCCCGCCCCAAAGTATCACCACAAACACCAGCCATCATCACCGCACAGAACCCACTCGCTCGGCCTTTTTAGAAACAAAGAACCTGATCAATTTGTATCCCGCCTACTTCTTCACCCAAGATGCATATCTCCAAGACCCTCCCCCTCGCTTCGGCTCTCCTCCTCTCCGCCACGCCCCTCGCCACCGCGGATGACTTCGACTCGGAGGACATCCCCAGGGCCTGCACCGCCATCTGCGACCCGATCAGGAAGCTCGTGAAGGCGTGCGACGTCGACGACGACCAGGTCGGCGGCGACCGCAACGAGGACCTCTTGGAGAGACAGTGCATCTGCCAGAACGACTCGTTCGACGTGGCCAACATTGCCGGGCAATGCCAGAGCTGCATCGAGGACAACTGGCAGGATGGCTGCGGCGACAACGATAACGACGATGATGATGATGATGATGATGACGATGATGAGAGGGAGGACTGCGACGACGGGCGTGAGGGTGAGTTGTGAAGCTGCACCAGGTGTTGGTAATAATTGACTAACTGAAGCAGACATCGGGGACCTGATGAGGGCCTGCGGCTTTTCGAGCGTCTCTTATGACGCCGCCGCCACCGAGTCTGCCCAGAGCATCTCGGTTTCTGCCAACCGGCCCACGGATACCGCGCAGCTCACCACCACCGTCAACCCCCAGGAGACCGGCATCTTCGGGACTGGCAACAATGATAACAACAACAACAACGGTGACAGCGGGAACCAGAACGACGACGACGACGGCGATGACGACAACGCGGCCGCGCGGGGCTCCCTGCCGGGGTTGGCCGTGTACGTTGCTGCCGCGTTCGTTGCTGGCGCGCTCATGCTGCAGTAAGCGCGAGGAGATTCCATTGGGGAATACTGGACTTTGGGGCAGGCTCAACTACGTTTGCCACGAACATATTTTCTCCGCTCCATTTCTTGTTTCTCGTTCCATCGGGAGCTCCGTTGCTGTCTCCCGCAAATTATATACCCACGCTCCTTGATGTCGGAATTTAATGTTGCCTTACCCTAATTTGACAAGATACTTTGTCTTTCCGCTTTTGGAAGGGCGGCCACAGTGGGCCGTGCAACATGTGTGCGTGTATGTATGCAATAAAAGGAGCGGCACCCCGGACACCCTCGTTTCGTCCTCCAGCCCTCCCTTCGCGTTTCATCTTCTCTGAACCGCGTGCGAACCAGCACTAAAATTAGCTCCCGCGACACGCCAATCCCGACCCGGAGCCCCGGGATGAGACGAGAATGGCCGACCGCGGACGCCGGAAAATAGCCATCGTCGGCGCCGCGATAGCCGGGCCCACCTTTGCCCTGCAGATCCTCTCGCACCCCGTCCTGCGCGCGCGCTTCCGCCCGGTCCTGTTCGACCAGTCCCCGCCGCCCCCATCGCTGGCCGCCGCGTTCCCGAAATACGCCCCGTCCGGGCCCCTGGCGCGGCAGGACCACCGGAGCGGCGCCTCCGTGGGGATCTTTTCTAACGGGCTCTACCCGCTGTACGGGCTGGGCCTCAAGGACGCGCTTCTCTCGCGGGGCGTGGAGCTCGCGGACCTGTCCATCTGGTACGGCGGCTTGGATGGCGCGCGGGAGAAGCTTCAGAGGCAGATGAACCCCAGCTGGAGCGAAGAGCTGGGGACGGGCGTCATGTTCTACGAGTGGGGGGGCCTGAGGGAGATCCTCCTCCAGAAGATCATCGAATTGGGGGGCGAGGTGGAATGGGGACGGGAGCTGGTAGGCGTCGAAGAGACTGGCGAGGGGAGGGCTGCTGTTCAGTTCGGAGATGGGAAGCGGGAGGCGGCGGACTTGATCGTCGGCGCAGACGGCGGGTTCTCCAAGGTGAGGAGATCCCTCCTAGAGCAGAAGGATCCCAAAACTGCGGCGGACGTGTGGATGCCGCACTTTCAGGAAGCAACCGGCGTCTACGGCATCTCCTCCGCCGAAGGAGCGATACGCCAGGGTGGTACGAACATTGAAGACCAGAACTTGATATTCGTGGATAATGGGTTCCTTGCCACAGGCCCCTCTCCCGGCGGCAAGATACGATGGGATCTTGTTCTGCGCGAACCCGAGCCTCCGGCACACCAGGCCGAGGATGCGGCGACGGAAGCTCGCCTGGTCGCCGCAGCTGCGTCTACGGACGATCCGTCTGAGAAAAGATGGTTGTCGACAATGCTGCCAAACCAATACTCGCCGTCCTCGATACTGGAGATCCTCCACCGGTACAAGAACGTCTTCCATCCAGCCATGGGGTCCCTGGAATCCATCTTCGATAACGCCGACCGTATCATCCGCGGACCCCTGCGCCAGCGCGTCTGGAGCGAGGACGAGATCCAGCGGGGCAACGTCGTCCTCATCGGAGACGCGTCCAGGTTGATGCTTCCAACCAGCGGTCAAGGTAGTCCCTCCCATACTCCGAAGCTTGATACTGGATTCACGAAACAACTGACGTCCGTCTTTCGCTAGGAACTGGCTTCGCCATCGAAGATGCTACCGTTCTTGCCAATTCGCTTCTTCGCCACACCAATCCTGAGCAGGACGGATCTTTCTGCAAGGCGCTCGAAGAGTATGCGCGTGAGCGAGTCCCCCGTTCTAAGAAGATGGCGATGGTGGCTTCGGTTGCTCGCCAATGGAGCGTGGGTTCAGCCTGGTACTGGCGTATGATGAGATATTATGGTGTGAAATGGGGCCCCGGTGCTGGGGATCTGAAGTAAGTCGTCAGAAGTCTCTAGAGCCCTCACTTTCGCCAATTTGTTGGCTGCTAACACGACTTGCACAGATCAAAGCGTATGGGTGATCGGTGGCCTTACGACGCTAGGTTCAAGGTTGGGGATGGAAGCTAATGTATCAAGGCCTGACACGAGGCCGAACATCGTGTATTAATACCCTTCTCAACGTCAAACCTCCTCCCACTTGTTGCGTCGTATGCAGGATATTGCTTTAACGGCCATCAGCTCTCACCCTCCTCAATCGAAAAGGCTAACATGAGAAGACCAAACTCCTCCATGGAACGCCTGTGTGTGACTAGGAAAGGTTTACACCAAAGGTGCAACCCGAATACGATACTCTCTACGGCCGTAAAGTGAACGCCCTCGTACTTCAACAAAGCTTGCCCTGAACCTCTTAGTCCTTGATATCCGGCCTATCTCTGATGACAGTCGCCTCTTCGTCGTCATTACTGGTCTCCCCTGCGGAGGACTCGTCTGCCTTTTTGGACCTAGAACAAAAGAAATTAATATTAGTATTCGCACGAACAAAGGGTTTTGGGACCGACGCACCGTCGCCAGTGTAGATAGACTGCGGCCACAAAACCAGCCCAGAGCAGGATGTGGAACACCAGTGACACAGGCCAACCCTTCCTCCACCGCGGAGCGCCATCTGGCCCGGCTGTCGGGAATAGAAGTAAGGGTACCCAGATGTTGAACGAGTAGCCAATAGTCATCATGCTGCCCTGTTTGGTTACGTCGGTTAGTTCCTGTCGAAAACTCGCCGGTAGATTCTGATCCACGAGATGAAAGGGGCAACAAACCATTATGAGGGCCCGTTCCTCGGAGTCACCCTTCACGATTGTGTTGACCGTCGAGTACAGGATAGGGCTTGAACAGCCAGCCACGCCGAAGAGATACCAGGCAACGAATCTGAACAAATAGCGCTTCTTTAGCCTTTGCTTCTTTTCATTTGTCGGCTTAGAACGGGAGGCAAGGGAGGAGTTCTTACTTTAGCGCTGTTGGAATGTTCCACACCATCATGCAGATTGTGGAGAAAGACGCGCAAACTGTCAGGATGGTATATATGATCCAGCTGGGATACACGGCCGCTAACGTCGTTCCAAGCCACGAGGCAACAATTCGTATAGCGTAGATGACGGTGGGCAGTTGGTTGATGTCCACAACGGAATAGCCTTCTTCTTTAAGCCAGAGGTTCATGTAGTCATTGGGGTAGCCGCAAATGATCATGCATCTACAATATCTCGTTAGCTCACCCGATACGTGAACCCCCGCTGGGTCATCGGAAGAAGGCTCACATGTAGCAGAAGACGAAGACGTATATGTGCCACCTCTTTAAGGTGCGCTTGAAAACGTCGAGTCCGAGCTTCCCCGGTCGTCTGATGTTGGCCCTCGCGAGGCGCTCCTTGGCGAGCGTAATGTCGTTTTCTTTGAGGTACCACGGCTTTGGGGAGTCCGGAATTCCCGGGAACACGAGGAAGCCGATGAAAGCTACTGGTATGGTAATGATGCCGTCGATGATGAAAAGCCATCTTGTGATGGTCATGCCGGTGTTAGCTGGTTTCTTTCTGCATCCACATGTTTGCTTATGTTGGAATGGGCTGTGGGACTTGAGCTCACCTCCATCCAGGCATTCCCCCAACCCCGGATAGGTTCGTGTATGCCGCGGCCTGGAGATAGCCGCTAACCATAGTACCCCTACAAGTGAAGATATCAGTCGAAGAGATTCTAATGGCATTCTCGGCCCATCTACATGCCCAATGGGTTGGAAAGGAAGGAGGAGGGGGAGACAAACAAAGGGTTGCATATGAACCAGGTGCCGGCCCGCTTGAACAGTTCGTCTCCGGAATACCAAGAACCTGCGAGGAGAGGTGCGATTAGATTGGGGGTTTGGCAATATCCTTCAACTACTTCACCAACTTACCTAAAACGAAATGGGTTCCAGCGAATACGGGAGCTTCTAGCATGCCCATCAGGAATCTCATTGCATAGAGCTGGTGGACTGTTGTGACTCTCGACTGCGCGAAGGTTACCACTCCCCAGAGCAACTCCAGCCCGGGAAGTAGCCATCGTGCCCTGTGGTATCTGTCAGAGAGGCGGAAAGGTTGAAGGCGGAGGTTTGGGTCTTACAGTTTTGGCCGTGACATGAGAAGCATGCCAGGGATTCTGGACGAGAAGAGGTGAGAGGTCAGACTCTCGCATGGGCTAAGATCGTCAGGGTGGCCTTACTGAAAGATAATGTAAGCCGTGTAATAGCACACATTGAAATAATTTAGCTCGTTTCGGTGTAACCCGAAGTCTTCCTTGAGCCCGCTTGCGTAGGCATTGCTTATGTTGGTTTGGTCTTGCCATGTTAGCTTTCAAGTCAGGTGCGAGGTAATGCCGACTCACCAAGGAACTTGACGAAAACTGAGGGCTGTTAGTGATACGTTTGAAGTTTCTCTCGAGCGGGAATACGTACAGCAAAGGCAGGCGTAGATAAGGATGGAGACGTCGAGTTTGAATAACAGTCTGGTGTTCACTTAGCTTCATGTGCGCTGTAAGATATTTAGATATGGTCGGCCTTACTTTCGCTCCTCCGAAGGGTAGTGAGATGGATACCAGTTGAAAATCTCCTTGACCAGCCCCAATAGGGACAGTCGCTTGTCCTTCCGTGCCGACATGTTTCAACACCACTCTGCTCAAGACCGCTATTGAGAGCTGAAATTATGGTCTTTGATTTGGGTGGGCTCTTGTGGCCGATTCAAAGTCACAGTCAGAGGAGAAGATAGGTAAATGTTCGTCTATATGATCCTTCCTTCATGGACCAAAATTCCGATCCTATTTCGTTGAGGCGCAATGCCCCCACAAGCTTTCGCCATGAGAAGCATCCCGGTAGAAGATATGCAGCCCTCTGCCAAATGCAGTGCCCTTCCTGTGCAGCGCTGATCATAAGCCCACGAGCGACAGGACATTATCTATTCTACAAAAGAGCTGGGGGAACAGGGAGCTACGAGGTTACATCCTCTCTCCGAGCGTATCATGCCGGCAAATGGGCGCCGGGCTTTCATGGCGTGCTTGGCCGTCCATTACAAAGATCGCGGGGAAGCGGCCATGTAAGTCGGCAATTTTACCCTGGAAGGGTGGAGGGCCGCGATGGCGTGCGCACTCTGCGGCCTGACGACACCACGAGCGGGCGAGTCGTGCATTCCAATGCAGCAGCAAGGTCGCGAGTCAGCGTGTAAGGATCAAGCGATACATCCCGCGCAGCAGCCAAATCTTGTGTTCCCCCACGTCCAGAGGATGGTGGAGATGATTACAAAAGTGCAGATGTAACGAGGGGTTGTGAGGGCTGCTTCGATGGCGTGCTTATCATCTGTCACCAACACAGAGGGCGCGTCACCCCATTCCTTCGAGAATCGACAGCCGGCACCAATTTTCCGAGTCAGAGTATATGTCTGTCTGCGGAACCCCTCTTCCACGAATACCCCCGAGTTTGTGGGAAACCTATCATCGTATCGCAACTCAAACTTATCGTCAACCGAGAACTCGACGTCGCGATCCACCCGTAGTTTGTCGAATACCCCACGCCCGTAATCACAATGCCAGGTGTCATTGATCGTTACGAGCATATCCCCGAGACTAAGGAAGACTGTACGCTTGCTCTTCTACTTTTCGAATAATCATAGCTCAAGGCGCAGGCTAACGGAGAACGAAACAGTGGACTGGGCTGAGCTTATCACCCTCGACCTCGGCCTCTATGACCAGCCGGGCGGGAAGCAGGAGCTGGTAGAGCAGCTCGAGCACGCTGTTCGTAATGTTGGTACGGGCTCCCGTCATCCTTTTGTAGCCTCACATGTAACCCTAATCCCCAATGCAGGCTTCTTTTACGTCAAGAACTTCAACATCAGCCAGGAAGAGGTAGATGGCCAGTTCGCCCTCGGCCGCGAGTTCTACAAGCAACCTCTGGAGGAGAAATTGAAGTTCCACAGCGAGGCCGATCTCGCTCGCGGGGAATACAACGGCTACAGGCCCGGCGGGAGGAGGGTGTAAGTTCTCAGCCTTTAGTCGCAGTTGCCCACAGCGCCTGATCATCACCGACCATATCCGTCCCACTGACCAACTTTATTTAGCGTTGCCAACGGGGTCCGGGATAATGTAGAGGTCTACAATATTCCAAAGTTCGACGGTTTCCATGATCGTAAACAGCCCGCGTTGCTGGAGGAGCACATTCAGGAGATAGAGGCCTTCAGCCGCGTGAGTTTACTAGCGGGGCGGATATTCTTTTGGTAGAGAAAGACTGACGAAAAGGCATATGCTCCCTGATTTGGCAGAAATGCCATGATGAGGTTGTTGTCAAACTCCTTCGACTCTTCGCCATCCTCCTGGAGCTCCCTGACGAGGACCAGCTGGTTAGAGACCACCAATACGACGTTAAGGGAGAGGACCACCTAAGGTACATGTTCTACGCGGCCCGGAACCCCCAGGACAACAAGAAGGTTGCGGACCTGTACTCGCCCGGCCACACGGACCTCGGGACCGTGACGCTACTCTTCCGCCAGCCCGTGGCCGCGCTGCAGATCCTCAACTCGGACGGCCAATGGAAGTGGGTTAAGCCGCAGGACGGGACGATCACGATTAACACGTGCGATGCGTTAACTGCTCTTACCGGAGGCTTGATCAAGTCGTCGGTCCACCGCGTGCATGCGCCACCGGCAGACCAGGCGCATTTCGACCGGTTGGGCGTCTTGTACTTTGCCAGGTGAGTCCCCTCGCAACCTCGCTCCCGCAGGTTAGAGCTGACGACTTTGCGGTCTAGGCCCAATAACCATGTCGTCCTGGACCCGATCAAGAATAGCCCGCTGTTAAGCCGGCTCGGTTTGACATCTAACGTCTTCACGGAGTTGGGGCAGCACCTGACGACGGAGGAGTGGGTCAAGGTGAGGCAGACGCAGCAGCAGCGACCTACGAAGTCGATACAGGTCTCGGATGGCAAGTGGGAGTTCCCGAAGGATAACCTGGAGATCATCCCCGGACTGCGTGCGACCATTCACCACTGACGAGTCCGGGCCACCGCCGTGTTCATGATTTGAGTTTGTTTGGTAGCACTTAACTCAGTTCGTTGTCGTGCAGAAACAGAAACCAAACCCTGTGCGTGTCTGTCATTAGCTACTAGGAAAGTGGACTTGCATGACTACATTGAGGCGACGTGATGTGTATACGGCCAGCCCAATGAAATATCCCCATACTTTCAATACCGATCGGTTAACACGGTGCTATCTGGTCACGCATATTGCTTTTCTAGACTTGTCGCGGATATTTCCCAAACGCAGGAGACATACTGGCATTTTTCTTGGCTGCATGAGCAGCACTGACTGGCATAAATTTAGCGCGGGGTGACAGGCGGCAGATCCGGTATTTTGGTTCGCCCGAACTTCAATGATACTCAATTTGTCCCAGTCGGAGAATTTCCTCCCTTGCATCGATTTGATATAAGATCATTCGATTTTTCGCCGCCACCGCTTTGAGGCTCTGTCTTGAAGTTTTTCCTAAGCCGGCGTTCTAAATGGACTTTTCTCGAGCATACCGAATTAAAATACTGACGGATTGGGCTGGCCGGAAGGCACGGATATTGATTGTGATTGCCACGTAACAGGATCCGAGGTGAACGAAGCGGGTCCACCGCCCCTTTCAAGCGACACGAGCACAATGCTTACGTTGGACAGCACTGCCGATCCCAGGCCACGTCTGCCTTAAATAATCAGCTCAACTCCTCATCGACCCTCGGCAGATGCGCGAATTCGTCTACACCTCATGGCTCATCTAGACATACTATTACACACCTCAAACCAACAGCCATGTTCCCCCCGGCTTCCCTCTCCCAGGCCGCCTTGGCAGTGGCCATCACCGGTTCGGCCGTTGGGACGTCCCTCGGCTTCTCCCGCCCGAACCCTGACCCGGAACCCAGCTCGGACCAGGCCGTCCCTGACACCTTGGACCGCTTCAAGGTCATCGGCAAGCACACAATCGCGGGGAGCTTGTTGCCCCTCACCTTCATGGCCCTCCACTCGTCCGCCCTCGCCTACACCTACCCCAACATCCCGCCGTCCCTCCTCCGCCACGGCGCGGAGAACGCTCTCAACACAGACCTCATCACCTGGTCCCCCGCAACGGCCATCCCCATCGGCCTCATCCTCTGCGCCGGCGTCCCCCTGCGTCTGGGCGCCTACTCGTCCCTGGGCAAGAACTTCACCTTTGCCCTCGCGGCCCCGTCCAGCCTCAACACCGGCGGCATCTACCGCTACATGCAGCACCCCAGCTATACGGGCCTCGTTACGCTCTTCGTGTCGAACCTCGCCCTGCTGCTGCGCCCCAGCGGCCCGCTGAGCTGCTGGGTGCCGCCCGAGTGGTTCAAGACAGTGCAGGATTTGTCCTGCGTGGTCGGCCCCGCGTGGTTCACCGCCATGCTACTCTTCATGTGGACCCGGGTGAGGCAGGAGGAGCACATGCTAAAGAGCAAGTTCGGTGCTGAGTGGGAGGAGTGGCACTCCAAGACCGCCCGTTTTTTGCCGTGGCTGTTCTAGAGGCAAAGGTGTCTCTCGGAAGGACTGGGCTGTACATAGATGAGTCGTGTCTCAGGACAATACTCGGCCTCCCGGGGTATTACCCGACGCCGTGGCTGGCATCTCATTTTACGAAGCTAGAAATTTAGCGTTGATTTTAATTCTATTAATATAATAGGCATGCCATCAAATGTTGTGCAAAGCTGGACAGGAGCTGTTGTGGCTCCCAAGCGCTGCGTGGCCGAAATGGCCATCATGGAAAGGGGGTGCTTCAGAATCACCCCGCCCAAAATGGGCTATATCACATGGTCCCGTGGGGATTCTCGCGCTTCGTTCCCATGGCTTACTTCGTTCTCGTGTTTACGGCGCCGATGGGAAGTCCTTTGGCGAGGAGAGAGCGATTGCTTATAGATAAGCAGTGAGCCATAGTGGTCTAGCCATCCGTCCAAGACACACTCCTGGCAGTGGCTACTCTATAGACTTCGAGTTGACGTACGCCAAAACTAGGATTCTTAACACAGAAGCGAGTGCCTTTCTACAAGAAGTCAGCCTTACTTTGAGAAGCCTTTGGCGTATATGCCAAGTCTCCTTGCAGCGCGGACTTGGCTCTTCTTGCACTCCGTCGGAACCCGCCCACTCTAGATTCTCTCCAGTAACAATGGCATATTTAGTTCGAGACGTGTTCACTCGGCCAAATGAATAGCGTGCTGGATTCAAGACCTCTCTTTGACCCTTGCGAGGAGGACGGGTTCTGGACAAATTTACCTTTACGGTCTTTGGCTTCTGCAAGGATTCGTGGACCACACCCTCTCTGGATTCTCTGACACCTATGGTTACATAGCGCATAATGTATGGCAGATATGCGTTACACCTGCCATTTGCTTACACCTGTTACTACCTCAGATACCCCTTTAACGGCTATAAGATCGGGCGTTGAGTTTAAGGGCGGTCCCCGATATCATAGACATACGTGAATAGGTATGGCAAAGTTTAAATACGTATTCTATAGGTTTAGTTCTGTCTAACCGTAGGTCTCGGAGCAATTCTATACAGGTGCGATTGGCGAACTCTTCTGCAAACCGCTCTAGGAATGATAAGCGTTCCGCATCGTCATTACATGCTACAAACAAGTACATCCCTGACATGCGTCTGGAATATGAGCTGACCTACTATGCCTCGGTTGTTCGTGGCATTCTTCATAGACCCGTATTAAATTTGATAGCTGAGGCCCTACTTAAGGCCATCGCCAAGAGTTGTCAATGCGTTTTCCAATCCCCAACTATGCCCTCGGATGAAGGTTGCGTGAAACCTCATACAACACTGCAGCTAGGGCCCGTTAGGGGCTTTCTAACGTCCGGCTGGTCCACTTGGTTGTTTGGGCTGTGCGGAAACCGGCCGCATATCACGTCTCTGCAAGGCGAAGGTCGTCTGCGCTTACCTTAGGTTGGCCGGCTGGAGACAAAAACAAGGCATCGGGGGAAATGTGTTAAAACACATGGTGGATCAAGTGTGGGACCCCGCAATTTGCCACGGGCGCTCGGGGGCCATTCCGCTGAGAAAGGCTGGTTTTAGTGGCCTGACGATGTTGCTGTCCGCGATGCGGGGCGGCGCGAGATCGAGGCCGCTCGGTGCCCGAAGAAGGACCAACGAGGTTTCAATGACACATGGAAATACGTGACGTGCGCCGTCACAACGACCGTGCCAAGTATCTGCGGTGGCTGGACACGAGTGAACAACCTAAAGAGTGTCTGAGCATAACGAAGTCCTTCACCGAGGATTTTGATACCCGGAAGAGGTCCTAGCGAGTCCACTAATAAGGACATCCGCGATATTCAACGGCGGAAGGTCAGAGCAGGGCCAGATCTGGGATCTCACTAGTCCGCGGAGCTGAGGATTAAGCGACCCGTTGCAAAAGTGAGACGGGGCTCGCCGTGCTTGCCGACCTCCACATACATCAACGCTAACAATTCTCTGGTGGCCCCTGACGGAGCACTACACCAGATCGGGGCAAAAGCCGGCTTGCGGGGCGCCCTTCACACGTGCGCACGGCCTCCTCCGTATGCAGATCAGGATTCCGCACTCAATTATGGGCTCCGAGAACGACCAAAATAACAAGATTGGCCCACCCTGCAGCTTCATTACCCCGAGCCAAGAGGAGCCCACCCATTTTTCAGGGTTGTGCCGAGCTCACACCGAGACTAGCCACGCCCGCAGCCCCAGTGAAACGCCAAAATCCGTACGCCGTTAGCAATGGCTTTTCGGCTTTGGCCCTGGCTCGCGAACGGGCAGGGCGCTGCCAACCTCCCAATACCGGCCCTGTCCTGGTTGACCGGTGGAGGCGCTGAAAGATAGCGCGCCGTTGCTTCCGCATCGGGGAAAGGCGCACGCCAGCACAGGCCTTGCAGGCCCCTTGCGACGGTGCATCGGCCGGCACTGGCCTCGGAACACTCCCAATGCAACGCGCGCACGCTTCCCCGGGCCCCGTCAGGGCAGCCGAGGCCGCTCGGAACCACAGAACAAAAAAACCTGACTTATTACTCGCATCTCCGATCGCCCGAGGGACGAGATCTCCAGCACCTCGCTATGCCCGAAATCGCCTCGCTCTCTGGCAGACTCCAGATGCCCCCTTCCCCCTCTTGGTGCCACCCTTGAAACATCGCATTCCTTAAACGGGTCGACCGCATGGGAGATGGAGGTGAGCAGCCATCAGTAGGTGTGGAGACGAGTGCCCACCCCAGCAGCGAAGACTTCTAGCGCACCCCATAAACCGAGTACGGGCCAACTTTGCCTGGGTCGTCAATATCGTTTTCCCGGACGCTTTCCTTCGCTTTGGGGGGCACCCTAGATAAAGGGGCGCAACGTCTCCCACTCGACGCGCGCGCCCGAGCTTCCTACCGAACACTCTCCGCGTCGCAGACACGGCCGACTCCTCGACCATGGCGGACGACGTCCCGAACCGCGGGCCCAGCCTCCTGGGCGTCAACTACTTCTTCGCCGTCCTGGCCTTCCTTACGGTGGTGATAAGGAGCTATGTTCGCATCTTCATCATGAAGAGGTTCTCCTTCGACGACGGAGTGATGCTGGTGGCAATGGTACGCGCGTGCCCGCCTCCTCCCCACGCCGCTGCGACGAAGGCACTGGGAATGCATTGACGTTCCGGCTAACCGCGCTGGTACAGGTCCTCTTCGAGACGTATTGCGCCATGTCCATCTCTGGCGTGTACAGCGGGACAGGCCGCCACCACGCCGACCTCGAGGAACATCAGATCGAGCGGGCAATGGGGGTGCGTGCGATGCCCGGCCTGGACGCCTTCCCCCGAATCTCGCTCCCATTTTGCTAACGCCGCGTGCACAGTATTGGTGGTTCTGCTATCTGTTCTACGCCATGACCATGATGGTCTCCAAGATCTCCATCGCCATCTTCCTCCTCCGCATCGTCTTTGAGCGCGTCCACAAGTGGACCTTATACGCCGCCATGGCCGTCAGCGTCATCGCTGGTTTCGCCTTCTTCTTCGTCACCCTGTTCCAGTGTAATCCCGTCTCGTACTTCTGGATCCGCAGCCAGGACGGCCAATGCCTGGACCCTTATATCGTGGTCGTGCTTGCGATCGTATACAGCGTCCTCGCCATCATATCCGACTTGACCTTCGTCATTCTGCCCGTGTTCCTGCTTTGGAACCTGAGGATGGATCGACGGACGAAGATGGCCCTGGTTCCCTTACTGTCCATGGGTTGCATGTAAGTCTACCGTGACGGCGAAGACTGTGCCTGGTCGGTCTAACCACGATGTTGTAGTGCTAGCGCAGCCGTGGTCGTGCGGTTCCCATATCTCCTAAAGCTCAACAGTGATGATTTTCTATGTAAGTCTGATCCTTACTCTTCAGACATACGTCCCACTAACAACTACGAAAGGGGATACTGTCGGTACTGGTATGTTCCCCCTGTTGCCACCTCCGCGCTATGCGGGCATTGCTAACAGTCTTCCCCAGCGATTTGGAGCACAGTAGAGCAAGGCCTTGCGATCTCCGCCGGATCCCTCGCTACTACCCGGCCCCTCTTTAGGATGATTGGGGAAAGGCTCGGTTGGGTCACGCGTACCTCTGCCGCGACGACACCGACCCCCGGGATACTCGGTTCTCCCGCATACGCCCTCAACGACGGGCCCCGCTCGTCGTCCGTACGCAACAAGAGCATCTACGACCCGCAGAAGGAACTTCCCCTGACGCCTGATGAGAGGGTGAGGGGCAACCCATATAGATGCGACATATCGGCCAACGCCGATGGTGATGGGCCTCCGGGGTCAAGGGATGGCCACATCGTTGTAACCACTCATCGGGTACAGTCTGTGCGGCAGAAACCCCATAGAAGTGAGAGCGAAGAGTTTCTCGCGGGGACTGATGGTGATAGCCCTAGATAGGGACGGGGTCACCCAGCATAAAAATGTCTTTTTTACACTCATGACAGAGCGCGACCGACAAGGCCAGATCTAGCTGCCCTCTAGTTTTTATACTGATTCTGGTCTTATATTCGTAACCACCTGTCCGATGCCTGGCCGAGGTCCCAAGCAACCTAGAGCCAAAGCCAGACACGTTCTCCTGCAGCAGGCCATCCCTTTCCCAAACCGCCGAAAACTGTAAAGGGGCCGTTGTGAAGACATTCCACGATGCCTCTCGGTAGGCTAGCCAATTCGCTTCGGCTTCCTCCTCACCCACACCTCCTTCTCCGCCTCCGCCCCGGCTGGACTTTCGCCTGCCGAAGCGGTCTCCGCGCCCTTGGGATCCCGAAGTTGGACCTCCCATACCCCAAGCTCGTATCGGCCGCGGTCTGCATTGCCTCTGAAGAGGTCAAAGGACCAGCCATGCTTCGGGCAGGTAACGCCCGCACTGAGGACGACCCCGAAGTCCTCGATGTCAAAAGGTGAGCCCTGTGAGAGCGGGAAGGACGCGTGGGGGCATCGCTGCGGGTGAGGTTAGTACGTGTAACGTGTGCCCGTGTAAGGCCCGGCGTAGTTACAGCCCACTCACATGGTCAATTGCGTGGATCTTCCCCTTATACTGGAACACGAGCACCTGGTCCTTCAGGTCGTCCCCGGCCACCGTGTCCTCCAGTGCCTCCTCTCCTATCGCAACCTCGGTCCCCGTGCTCTCTCCCAGCGGAGCGTAGAAAGCCTTGCAGCCGGGCCTCTTACCGGCGTCGCAGGGCCGAGGCTGCGCCAAGTTCCTGTAGTTCTCCGGGTCCTGGCCGACGTCGGGGAAGGACGAGGCGAGGCCGACAGAAAACCACTCGGGCCGCGGCGGCCTCAGGAATGCCTGGAATGCATTCATCCCCGGAGATTCTGGCAGGCGTTTGGCGACCTTTCCAGCGCGGCGATTAGGTACCACCGTCGGCGCACCAGACGCCTGCAAGCCACTAATACAGCGAGTTGAAGCGAGGTGACGTATTTCAGGCACCGAGTTTCTGAATTCGGACGCTCCTAAAAACGGCCGGGAAAAATGTTCGAGTCAGCACGCACGCACTCATCCTCGAGGGTGAGTTAGTAAGCGAGGTTTAGCCGGACCAGCCCCAGCGAAACCGATAAGCCCCCCCAAAACCCTAAATTGCCCCTAGCACTAGCATGCTTTAAGACGCGTTTGAACATCCGAAATATGCTACTGAGAGATAGGCTCCATAGTAAGAGTAGCAAAGGCTACTAAAGTTTAGGAAGCGGGGGCGGAACTTGATCAGGGCAGCAACAATATCTAGAATTGTTCTCGAAGGGCTTCGGGTGATTAAAGATTCTCGTCCCAATTCCTGCACTTCGCACTTTGCCCTGCAGCCGGTGAAAACAAGAGCAACTGGTATTATCGTGAAAAATACTATCCTAGCAAACGACTTGACGAAACCGCTATCATCCCAAGGCCCAGAACATCGCTAACATAACAAATCATCAAATTTCCCTCCCTTAGCTAATCTTCCCGTTCAAACTAACAGCACACGCGACGATCAAATCGACCAGAGCATCATCGCCCTGGAGGAAGACGTCCAGCGGCAGCTCCCGCCCCGATCTCGACTTGGTCTTGTACTCCGCGAGCGTCGCGCCCCTCGCGTCCACCAGCTTCATCTCGTGGCCGAACGAGCTGCTCGGCGTCCACTTCAGGTCGCCCATCGGCGTGCCCCTGACGTTGATCCTGTACTGCAGCCCCTCCCAGCTCGGCTCCAGCGTGACCTGCGCGCCGCCGACGGAGACCTTGGTTTTCCCGGAGAAGGAGGTCGAGGCCGTGGCGAACTGGGCCCGGGAGCCGTTGGGCATGATGCGGTCTATCCTCTGCGCCTTTGAGGAGGACTTGTCGACTGAGAAGCGGGGGCTTCTTTGGCCGGAGGGGGTTTTGTGGTACAAGATCCCTCCTTCGGGGCCACTGAATTGGGCGTATGGTGCGGTGGTAGTGACGTAGGACATTGTGGTGGTGGAATCGAATCAATAGAAATGGTTTTCCGCGTAGTGATTGTTTGGTGTGATTGATTGTAGTGTTGGTTTGGAGAAGTTGAGTTCTGGTGTCTACAGCATCATGGGCCTTCTTTTATAATGTCCTGGGCGAGGCGATCGCGACTGACGCTGAGCTTGGAGGCTTCCGAATCGGGAAGTACGATGTTCAGTTGGATCTGAGCCTAACCGAAACCGGTAATATTTTTGCTATTGCCCTGTTGCTCTGTTTCAGTGGCGCTGCGCTTATTGGTCTGTTAGTGTGCTGGGGATTTGCTGCGCCGACGTGACGTCATGAAATGCGGGACGTGGATATTCACGCACGACAGATCAGATTCCACGCCCAACCCTGCCAACCATGCCCCTGCGTTTTCCGGATTCCACAGCGCAAACAGAATTCATGTATGATCCCTACTTTACGTCTGTTTTAGCCTAACGCTCTCTTACTTAGGGGAAAACTACATTTCGGTCTATTTACTGTTTTCGTCCTAGAAGTTATTTAACAACACTACCTCCTATATCCTCCTTTACCCCCTTTGGTTTTCCTCTTTTCCTACAATGCCATTTTCTGCTTAGATACTCTCGTTAAATAAGGGTCTTTTACTTCATTTCAGGGTATTAGAGGTACGCTGCCTGTCGCTAAATGCAGTCCCGCAGGAGTCAATATTTAATAACAACCTTAGCAAGGCCTAGACCCTGTTTATCTGTATAAAGTATAAACTAAGCGTAAAGGGAAGGTCTAAAGGAAGGGCTGGTTCTATCAGGCGTCTTTACTATTTCGCTAACGACATGTCCCAAACTGACCCGGCTTGTTTGAAGGTTGAGGTAAATACGCCGTCTATCGAGAGCCGCAGTCCCCTTCCGAATTCCTCGGTAGAACTCCAAGATGTGGGCCTGTGTGGGGGCTCAGCCGAATACTTGGGACCGGTCTTTCCCGGAGCAGAGCCCAGGGTAGTAGGTGCTCTATCTTGCTCCAGACGGTGCGATTTTCCGTCTGGGGGACCGGGAAATATTCCTTTGGCCGACTGGGGCCCGTGTTGCCTTCTACTACCTATGCAACCCCCGGATTCGGAATGTGCGGGTATACCGGCGACGTTCATTAACTGGCGTTCTGTAGCAGGAAGTCGCGTCACCACAAGATGTATTTTGACATTCACAAGGTCTATGCGTGATTCGGCGTGGAACGGGAGGCCCGACGTCGTAAGCGGACGATTCGCATATAGGGCGAAGGTTACGGGTGGAATGCCAACAAACTACTCTCTCGCAATTTTCACTGCACCTATCGTAGCTCGGAAGCCGCTACTAACACCCAATATTGTCCTTTCCTTTTCCACGATAGTACCCTCTATATCCTCAGCTATTACCCCGGAGGAGGTATCCTTAAGGAGTTGTGCGGCCGACGCTGGGCGTACTCCGCTGACCTCCATCTTGTCAAAGCCGTACCCGAAACCCAGAACATTGTCACGTCAGAGAAACCCAGCTCCGTCGCAACAAAATTCGGTAGGGATAGCCACAACCCGGCCGGAATCTTTGATTCTCAAACGTTTTATCTCCTCGAGTTCGGGACCGCTATATGTCCGATCCCCTTCGTCTTTCGGGGCATTATACTGCCTTCCCGGGCCAGACAGTCGGCCACCTGTCTATAGCCGCATGCTGCACGAAGACACGGCGTCGTCTGTTGAGGCGTGGTCTACCGCGAAGCACAAAACCTCACCAGGCCCAACACAGCCTAACGACCTACAGCAAGAGGGCTTGGCTCTGACTAATATATGGTCACATCAAGTCCCGCATTCTCCAAACCCAAATTATATATCCCATTCTAGAATGTAAATGTGATAGGAACCTGATTGAGAACTTGGCAATCATACCTGGATTCATCATCCCTAAAGCCTGACCTAATTGGTGTGATCGTATGCCGCCTGTAAGCCTCGCGAAGAGAGACAAGGGTCATTGGGTTTCATCTCCGCCTTCAATCGTCTTACGGCCCCTCCCAGCACCTTAAAATCTGACATTGGCATGCGGGGCTTCCTCAAAACGTTGCAGGGGTTTTGTTATGTGTACCAAAGCCGATACATCGCAATAGTAGTCGTTTAGCGGTCCCAGCCCGTGCGGAAACTACCTCGAATCATCGCTCCGAAAAGTCTCCGGTACCCACTACCGTGCCTCGCCCGAAGCTCCCAGAATGGTGCCGCGTGTTGCGCTTCACCTGAGAATGCAGGAGTAAAGTCGCCGAATCCGCATCGGGGCTGTACATATATAAGCGCTCCGCCACTGATGGCTCCCTTGGTTGCGGGCCTCACGCTTTCAAATTTCGAGAGCTCAACAAGCCGTTACATTTAATTCATCCAACTCGTTTTCAATACCCAGAAAAGGAAAGACCGTCCGTTTGTCTATCTATACGTCAACAATACTTCCCGTCTAATACAATGGCTATACCTCTCCTCGACGCTCTCATCATTGGCGGCGGCCCCGCGGGTCTCTCCCTTGCCAACTACCTAGGCCGCCAGCTTTTCAATGCTGTCGTCTTCGACAGCGGTGTCTACCGCAACGCCCCGGCCTCGCACATGCACAATTTCCTTGGCTTCGACCACCAGAACCCCGAGAACCTGCGCGCGAAGGCACGTCAGGATCTCGAGCGGTACGAGACCATCAGGGTAGAGAAGACGGCAATTCAGAGCGTGAAGAAGGCTGAGGATGGGACGTTTGAGGCGACGGATGAGAACGGGAAGACGTGGAGGGGGAAGAAGCTTGCGCTGGCTACTGGTGTGAAGGATATTTCCCCGGGTATCCCGGGATATGAAGACTGCTGGGGTCGCGGGATGTAAGTCATGCTCCCCGCAGGTTTCCTTCGCGATTTTTCAGGAACTAAGCTTCAGCAGATTCCACTGCCTTTTCTGCCACGGTTTCGAAGAGCGCGGCCAGAAGTCCGCCGGCGTGCTGGCGACGGGCCCCAGCGCGACGGCCATGATGGGCCCGCACTTGGCGCACTTCTCCATCCGGCTGGCGGACCGTGCGGTCATCTACACGAACGGCGTGGAGGAGACGGAAAAGACAATAATGGAGGCACTGGCGAAAGACCGCCATTACAACGAAGGGAGAGTGACGATCGATACGCGACCGATTACGAAATTCCGGATGGGCACAGAGTCGGCTTCTTCTGTTGTGGCTACATTTGAGGATGGGAGCGAGGTGGAGCATGGATTTTTCGTCAGTCCTCGTCCCCTATTCTATCCCAGCGTTCCCAAGGATCGCGTATCTAACTCCTAATCACAGGTGAACGCTCCTTCCACGAAGCCCAATGGGCCCTTCGCAGCGCAGCTCGGCTTGAAGACAACCGAGTCCGGCGACATCGAGACGAACCAGCCATTCTACGAGACGAGCGAGCCGGGCGTGTTCGCGGTGGGCGACTGCGGGTCCATGTTCAAGGTAGTCGCCGTCGCGGCCGCCTCGGGTGCCATGGCTGTGCCGGGGATTACGATGCAGATTGCTTCCGCGGAAGCGGCCATGTAAAACTCTGGACGTAAAACTTTAGATGGAATTTTGGTGATATCGAGCGAATAGGATGGCTTTTAGGGCGGATAGTAGTTCGAGAATAGCACCTACAAACACTGCTCCGGCCCATTCGAGACTCTGGGGAAATTACGACTCGGCGCCTGCTAGTATAGAATCTCATGTCGTCGATGGGGCCAGCGGGGAGTGTTTACAACAGAGAAGAATCAGGATACCGAGCACGCTTTCTTGGATGTCTCTGACCCTTCGAAACAGCGAGGGATGGACACGCTTTCTTGGATGTCTCTGACCCTTCGAAACAGCGAGGGATGGACACGCTCTCCCGACCAATTATTCTTCGTTTCTTTGCTATTTCGAATACGCCGCAAGCTCAGCACTAGATATAGCGGACATACACAAAACCCTTCGTCAGGGGTTTGGAGAAGAACGATATTGCACACTAGAGCTACCATTATAGGTGGAGGTCAGCCGAGCCACCGAGTCAGAATCAAAACCGAAGCACACGACGCTTAGGAAAACCGAGCCACGGCCATTCCTACCCTATAAGCCTGGTTCTCAACTTCAAGCCTGAACCCCCGAAAGTGGCAAGGGCGCCTGACCCGCCTCTCCGCCTCCAGCACCCATCTGGCCTTGGGCTGGGCCGCCGCACATGGACCCGGTGAAAGCATGCCCACCGACCCCTTGCTGCTGCCCGCCCCCGACTCCGTATTGCACCTGGCCCTGCATCTGGATGGGGGCTTGGCCACCGGTGGTCTGCTGCCCGTTCCCAGGTCCAAACTGCCCCTGACCTTGGAATGAAGTAGCGACCTGTCCCCCAACACCTTGCTGTCCGCCACCCTGCCTGAACTGCCCCTGAGTTTGCGATGGGACAGGGGCGTACCCCATACCTTGCTGGTTATTTCCGGGATCGAACTGCGTCTGACCCTGAGGGCCCTGGGCAGGATTGAAGCCCATCGGCGCGTTCCCGTTCCACCCCTGACCTTGCTGGAAACCCATCTGCACCTGCCCTTGGGGCATCATTTGTGCCTGCTGGTTCGGGAAGCCCTGCTGGTTCGCGAACATCATGTTGTTCCCCGTATTGTACCCCGTCTGCTGAAACTGGCTGTTCATATTCACGCTCGGGCCTTGCTGGAAACCCTGATTCACCATAGCTTGGTACTGGTAATTCCGCCGTGGTTGGGTACGCGTACCCCGACGAGAGCGCCGCCTGTCTTGGTAAACCTCCTCTTCTTCGCCGGAGTATGGCCCTTCCGACCCTGGACCCGCATCCTTCCAATCGAACTCACTTCTCCTATGGAATGGCGTACCAACTGGTGCTCGATATCGCTCGTCGAGTGCCCGCCGGTCTCCTAACGTGCCTCGAATGTCACCCAGATACTCGGCAAAGTCAAGATACGCCTGTTGCACGGTCTTGAAGTGCTTGAGCTCCAGGGAGATCTCGACGTCCCTGTTCACCTGGCCCTGGGACTTGCCGCCGTGCGCGTCGTACTCGGCGAGCGCCAGCGCTGTCTGGCACGCGTTGCGGATCTGCCGCCCGTTCCACCGCTTGTACTTGTTCTTGGTGTAGTGGGTGGAGGCGAAGTCGAGGATGGAGGTCTCGTCGTACCTGATCCTGCGATCCTGGCCCTGGAAGCGCTTCGTGATGAGGTTCAGGTTGAGCTCGAAGACCTTCTTGGTCTTCTCCTCGTCGAGTTCCGGGTAGTAGAGGCTCATGTGGATCCGGGAGGCGAAGGCTTCGTCGAAATCGCCGATGCGGTTGGTCGTGAGGAAGAGGACGCCCGTGTAATACTCGAGTATCCGAAGAAACACCGCGACCAGGCCGTTTCGAACGAAGTCTCGTTTGTCGCGTGCACAGAGGAAGACGTCGGCCTCGTCGAGGAGCAGGATGCAACCCCCTAAGATTATTAGCTCGGCAACATGAAAAGGGGGTTTTATCCCTGTTAGTGTACGTACAACGACTCGCCAAAGTAAAGTTACGCTCTAATTCGGCCTCGACCTCGCGAGCGGTTGTCCCGAGGTCTCCGCATGTGATATGGAAGAGCGGCTTTTGGAACAGTTGCGCCACGCCCTCTGCTATAGTCAGTCTAAGTCCTTGTGAGAATCATGGGCACGACACAAACCTGCAGTGGTGGTCTTGCCAACGCCCGGCGCGCCATGGAGCAAAAGGATCAACCCCCGTCCTTCAAAACGTCAGTGACTGCCATTTGTAGCTCACACCAGATTAGAATCAACATACCCTTGCCCTTGATCAAGTCAATCTGCTCATCACTGCTCGAGGTGGATTGCTTCTTGTCCCTGAAGTGTTGTTCGACGAGACTCTGAACCATCTCGCGATGCCCCGCCGGTAGCGCAAGATTTTGAAAAGCGTTTTTCGTCGAGTCCTGCACTTCCTCGTTTTGGTGTCGCAAGTAGGTTAGGTCGAGACGGGCTTTATCTGGTCAGCGAGCCGGCTGGGGCGGTCATGATGCTTTTGGGTTACAAACAAACGGGAATCAAGTCAAGGCAGATACTTACCCCATTTCCGGGATCGAAGGACAAATCCAAAAACTCGATTCGTCGTCAGCACAAGCTCTTCTTCCGTCAACTCTTCGTGCGCGCCTGCCGTTTCCCCCAAGGGCCGCGGTGCGAGAATCCGCGATGGCATCATGAAAGAACCCCGGGAGCGCAGGCTCTTTACGAAGTCGTTAGTCAACGATGAATCGATGTAGTTGTCGTCTCGCACGGCTTGCTCAAAACAGCACGGCCCGGGGCACTTGCTATTGTTCCACGCGTTACTTCCGTATCCGAGCCCGGTGAATCGCGGCCGCTCAAGCTCATTCGTCCCGGATAGCGCTTCCTTGAAATCAATGACGACCTCGCTATCGATCTCCTCCCCTGTCTCGATTGCAGGGCCATTGTAGTACATCGATTTGAACTTGGAGACACTGAGTAACATCCTCCCCCGTTCGATGAGCTTACTTCGGAGGGTTTTGTCCTTAGAAAGCCGCAGAGGATACACCGGAAGCGTATCAATGTCTTTTGGTCCTCGGTAAGGCGGTATGTTGAACGACTGTATGACCGGGCCAAGTCGCGTGCCATCAAAGTCGATGTATGTGCAGACCATTTTGAAATCAACTCGTTTACTGTCGTCTCGGTTTTGGGAAGCGGGGCCGTCTGTATCCTTTGAGACGAAGTGTGGCGGGGGGTACACGTGGGTCAACCGGTAGGCTTGTTTTTCAGTTTCGCTGACGATTTCCAGCCCCGGTTTGAACAAGTGCCATAGGTCGTCAAATAGCACGCTCTTGCACTCATGGCTTCCGAGAACCTGGGTCTTGGGCTTCAGTTCCATGTCGATGAAATTCACCAGGCAGCGAAGATGGAGCAAGGTGGTGATCGACTTGAACGAGTCCTCCGTGTTGTCGTTGCTGTGCTCGTGCTCTCCCTTCATTGGAGTTCCCCCGTCGTCATGGCCCTGGGCATCACTCCGATAGGAGCCAGTAGTTTCCGGGCGCCCTGATTCCTTCACATCACCATTCAGGTCTCCAGTGCTGATGGGAATAGATGCATCCCCCGTAGTTTGAGTAGTCTGCACCGCGGCGGAAGATGGTGGAACCACATCAGTCCCGTCATAGTCCTTGAAGTGGTTCTCCAGCTCAGCGAGATATTGTCGCAGCTCCTCGTCGTAGTACACGAACTCCTTGAATGGGCGCCGGAACACCATCGTATGGTCGCCAGCTATGTCCCAGCGCTGCGACTTCGCGATTCTCGAAGTGAAGAGAGAGAATAACTGGCCGGAATGGATTTTGATCCGTTCTGGAAGGGCGCGCTGTCCCTCTGCGAGTTGAATGCCGTTCGTCTGCAAAGGCCAGTCGGTGGAGGAGTCGTTGAGAACCGCATAACCTGACAGGCCTTTGTCCTTCATTGTCGAACCTTCTAAATGCACCAGATCCACCTCAGGGTCTTCAAAGACGGCGTCGATTGGCACCAGAACCGAGTCGTTCAGGCTGCCTTTTCTCCGGACGAAGGTATCCCAGTCGACACGGGCGGCACCCGCGCGAACCCCCTGCAAGAAAGCCTCGGTACTCACTTTTTTCTGTATCTCTGTTTCGTACCCGATCTTTTGCTGTAACTCGACCGTCTTGCTGATGGCCTTTCTGTTGTCTCGCTTCTTGTTTTGGACGACCTTCCTTCTCCTTCTCGACCTCTCCATCTGCTGCATGAAATGTACGATAGTACTGAGCGTGTGCCTATCTTCGTAGTCGGTTGGATTCTCGTCGTCGGACGATTCATCAGAATCGCCGTCTCTCATGGCATTGCTGCAGCCTAGGAATTCGTCGACAAGCTTGATATGGGTTTCCATTGTCGCAAGTCTCTCCTCTGTCGTTGGACCACATGTTTTCATGTATACCGGCCGTCCATCAATGTCGTCCCCACCTTTCAAATCAGCCTCTTGCTGGCCGTTTGCGGTCCTGATCTGTTTTCCGGGGGGCTCCATTGAAGTCGGTATCGATCGAGGCTCGTTGAAGACCCCAGAGTTCGGCAAGTCCGCTATGTTGTACTCTTTTGTCGGGGACGGCCCAGCCCCCTTCGCCTCGTAACCGCCCCCGGAGCTCAGGCCAAGCGAAAAAGACGGATTCATCGTGCAAAACCGGTACTTCAAGCCAAAATTCGGTGGTGTAGACGGGTTGGCTCCCCAGCTCGTATCATCAGCGGCGAAACAAAGCAAGGAGCGACCAGCTTCGGCCGATTTCTGTCGAAAATGGCGAGACTACCAGGAGGCCCCAACATGGACCGAGATACGCGCCAGCGGGGTAAATAAAGCCCTCCCTCCAGATGGACGCCTGCTGGTGGCCTGTATCACAAGTCACATCCCTTGCATGGCCCTTGTGTCCGGGCAAATCAGGACTCAGAGATGGCCCGAGTGGCGGCAAGCGACCTATATCGCCCCCAATTTCTGCAAGATCGGCGGTAAAAATGCAGACTCGTCACCAATAATGGACATCGGTTAACCGAGAAGCGGGGAGGCATCCGAGCCATGCTCAGCCCGGTCGGCAGGATGGGATCTTGCATTCCTCCTCGCCGAGGTTCCCACAGTCTCAACTCTCCAAGACTCTCGAACACATCTCTGAGCGTAAAAGCTACAGACAAGCGTCGTGCTGGGCGATGGATAACCAATATGCGACAGGTGGTAATACCCCTACTTTGGCTCTCCAGCCTCCGGCTGTCGACTTCATTGAGAACCGAGGCCACCAATATCACCCGGTCCTCGACACCCACAATAACAACGCCCGATATGACCCTAGCCTAGCACGATTCGTCTTCAGCTTCCCGACGCCCTCCATGCAAGCCCCTTCGAGCCTCATGGTTCCTCGCATCCAAGCACCATCGCCAAGACCACTACCGGCCCCCGTCCATGAACTAGACGCTTGGACTGAGGTCTTCCCGCAAGCCATGACGCGCTTGAAAGAAGAGCCAGATCCTCCAACCAAGCCACAATGGGGAATACGGCATTTCTCGGCATGGCGTGACGTCGAAGAGTTGCTAGAACGGGCTCGCAATGAGTACGACTTCTACCACATGAAATCTAAAAAGACGGGGAGGTTTCGACGAACGGTTCGGCACACCACAGAAAGGTTCACGACGCCTGTCCAGGCAGGATTGCGAGTCATCAATGTCGATATGACTGCGCCAGTTGTTGGGGCGATCAATGTTCTCCTAGACGTAAGTATTCCAACCACGTGCCTTTCTCTATTTGGAAGTAGTAA
Source organism: Sordariomycetes sp. S4602 (assembly GCA_023628835.1). Classification (NCBI taxonomy): domain Eukaryota; kingdom Fungi; phylum Ascomycota; class Sordariomycetes; species Sordariomycetes sp. S4602. The sequence goes on from JAMAJV010000008.1 coordinate 514,419, forward strand.
CGCGAGAAAAGGCATACTGCCAAGCAGCAGAGGTCAGATCCAGGGTAAACTCTGGATTCGATGACTTGCCCACATCATTCGGGAAGATGGATTTCTATCTTAAGACCTATCCCGGAGATATCAACATCACGGCAGCCTCCACTGAGCTTGTGCTTGTGACATTTAAAGCTATCGAAAATGCAGTGGCCTTTTATACCAGCCACCAAGGTACGTTTAGCTGCGAACTGCAGTCTCTGGTAGCAGAGTGATGGGCTATTTGAAGATGAGGCCGCTAATCCAACGCTGTAAAGCCAAACGAGCCGGCTTGGCCATTCTTACTGGCTCGCAATATCAGCAGGAGCTGCTGCAAAGCCTCGGGAACGTGGACTCATGCTGTCGTGCCTTAGACGATGTTGCCACCCTATCATTCACCACCCGTATGATCGCAGGTTCGTCGCAAGTCCTACCGTGGAGAGAGATACCGAACGTTTAGAGGACAGAGACACTTATTACATCTTCTAGATAACGAACAAGCCAGACTGTCCAACGCATATATTATGCAGCAGAACATGGCAACCCAGCAGTACGTCGGTGCTATGAGGTGCCAGATACAAGATACCATGAATTCCTTCTTGGGCGTCCTCGGTGGCCTGGAACGTGAGTGGTTCTGAAACCCTTTTGGCTGACGACGTTGCGCTAACTCCCCAAGACAATTGGAATTTGCCCCGATCACCGATTCCATCTAGGGCCCATTCACCACAGCCGCTTGACCCACCATGCTTAACTCCCGGCGAGGTCTGGCAGGAGCTCAGCATCCCCGACTTCGACGAAACCGACTTGCAATATGTCCAGGATCATGACTGGCTCATCTACCCGGAGGACCACGGACATGCATCGCAAGTCATCGAAACACGCCAGTTCCGCAAGTGGCTCAAGCGACCTGGCTCCACTAAGCTGCTCGTCCACGGGGACTTTGCGACGTCGCAGGGCATCTCGCCGTTCTCCATTGTGTGTTTCACTGTCACCTGGCTCTTCAGAAGGTCGATGCCTCCCGGGGTCATCAGCTTGGTCTTCTTCTGCGGGCGGCACGAGGAGTCAGACGAGCACAGAGGGGGTGGGAGCATGATCCGCAGTCTAATAGCCCAGCTGCTCCGCCAATTTCCGTTCCCCACAGTTCAGCATGGGGACGAGATCTTCAACCAGATTGCAGAAAGCGCCCCGGTTAAGGGAATGTGTAGACTGTTTGAGTCGTTGGTGCGGCAGCTTCCCGTGGGCACGACGGTATTCTGCTTGATTGATGGGATAGACATCTACGAAGCGCACGAATACTTTGACGATATGGCACCGGTGGTTATGTGTCTTCTGAAGCTGGTGGACAGAGCACAAGCGGATATCGGGGCAAACCTGAGAGTGCTCCTTACTAGTCCGCGTCCAACGGTAGAGGTTAGGAAGGCGTTTTCAAGGGACCCGGAGACGCTCCTCCACTCAGCAGATCTCCCGATGGTCCAGCATGATATGGGCCTGGCAGGGTTTCAAGAACGGCTCGGTGGCGGTGTAACCTGGAGTGATGAAGAGTAGAAGACCTTCGTGGTTAACACACCACCATTGCTGCCTGTGCTTCCTTTTTGTTTATCATAGGAATAGGGGCACCCCCGGCGTTTTAGATGTATGATTTAGTAACTTGCCGTTTCTGAGTTCAAGCTGGATAGGTGTGATTTGGAATGCCGCCTCACTTGCAACTTCCTCCGTCCGCTTTATCAGCGGTGTCCTCAATGCTACGCAGTAGACGACACTTTGGAGTCACCTTTTCAGGAAAGGAAATATGCTGCATACACTTTCATTCTATTCTATAGAAACCTCACACGAGAAAACTCTAAGATGGAAGAACTCTGCTGTGAACACCGTTCTCTTTACCCGCTTGACCAATTTCAGGGTATCTCGTTACATGCTATATGTCCCACCCATCACTCCGCCTTGTGGCTATACAATGCATTGACAATATCATCCTGCCCCTGCCTCGCCTCAGCGGAATCCTGAAAGCCGTTCATCAAGATCGAGAAAACGTAGTCCGTCCCGTCCTCAGCCTCTACATACCCAGACAGGGAGGATACGCCGTTCAACGTCCCAGTTTTGGCATGAACATGGCCCTTCGCCGGCGAATCGGTAAACCGATCGGCGATCGTCCCGTCGACGCCCCCGATGGGCAGCGCGTTGTAGAACGTCTCCCACTCCTCGATGCTGAACGCCTCCTTGTTGTGAACTAGCAGATCGCCTAGGAAGAGCGCCGTCAGGGTGTTATCCGGCGACAGGCCTGAGCCATCGGCCGTAGTGACGCCGGTCGAGTCGATTCCTTGGGCGTCGAGGAATGCCTTGACCGCCTTGGCACCGGACACCGCGCTCGCAGGTTCATTCGGGTTCGCCTCTCGGCTGAGGGTCTTCAGGAAGACCTCGCCGTAGAGGTTATCACTCGGCTTCAGGAAGAGGGAGAGGAGCTCAGAAAGGGGCTCGGAGGTGGAGGAGGCGAGTTGGTTGGTGTTCTCGGGTACCTGGCCCGACTCTGTGGGCTCGGTGGAAACCTCTACGCCCGCGTCGGCCAGGGCGAGGGCGAGACGGTACGCCGTGAAGGAGATGGGTTCGTGAATGGTAACGGTGACTGTAATGGCATCTGAACCGACCGGTACGGAGCCGGAGAGCTCGATGGTGTTGGTGTCCTTGCGCCTCTCAAAATCAATGCCCGCTGAGCCGCCTTCCTCGGTGGTCTCGACGGTCGACTTGATCTCGACGTACTTCTCCTCCTCCGCGCTCAACTTGTTCACCTTGACCGCCGGCTCGTCGCCTTCCTTTTCGCCAGGCGCCACGGTGATGCTGATGACGTTGAGGTCACAGTTAAGGCCGGCGACCTCGGGCGAGTAGTAAAAGCTCAAGTCCTCCTCCGACCAGCCTACACCGAGGGTCTTGTCGTCAAAAACGGTTCCGTCGCCAAAGACCTTCCCCGTGACCTTTTTCAACCCCGAGTCCGCCACAAGGTCTGCAGCTAACGCGGCCAGCCTCTCGGAAGTTAGCGAGGGGTCGCCAGAACCCACGACCCAGAGGTCACCGTCGAGGACGCCATCCTCCCCGACTTCCGAAGAGCCGGATACGGTGGTGTCGTAGGTGAAGTCGGAGCCGAGGCTAGAGAAGGCGACCGTAGAGATGAGTAGCTTCTGGTTCGATGCGGGGGTGAGCGGCTCGGTCTCCTGGTGCTTGTAGATCTCGCTCCCCGAGTCCAGGACGCGTACGTCGATGCCGACGTCTGCGTTTGCCAGCGCGGGTCTGGCTAGGACCTTCTCGACTTCCGCGGTGAAGTCCGTGGCCGCGGTGACCTGTGTCGCGAGCGACAGGCAGGTGGCGGCGGGGTGATATAGCCGCATAGTGGCGGCTCTTGGCGTTTTGGCTGGACGATGCTAGCTCTCTGGGTCTTATTAAGACGCAATGTTTGGTTCCAGGTGGTATGGAGTGCGCCCGTTTATATATTGGTGTCTCTGCGAGCTCGCCCAGGCTGAGAATGAGCTGGGAAAGAGAGGAAAAGTCGGGGTATCGTGGTCCCCAAATCGAGATTGCATGAAGATCTTGGCAGGGATTGCAGCGCACGGAAATAGAACCAGGGGCGGCGTGGGGAACCAATGAGGAAGGTGTCCGGAAGAAATTATGGAGGCGGCGCCGCCGATCTCCCTCCAGAGCCCCGGAACTTTGGTCCGGCTTACGGGGCTCGAGTTGCAATCTACCAAGCCTGTTCGATACTAGCGCTTCTCAGCAACGTCGTTGTGCATTAGCCCCAGAGAACCTGCTCCCAACCAAGGAAGGTCGCGTCAATGTCCAATTCTGGTGGCAATGTCTCCGCATGGAAGCGCATCTCATTTCCAAATGAAACAGGGACCCGCGGCCCTGCATCAGGACGTTGTGACCCTTACAGAGGCCACCAGGTTTTGGGACGACTCGGTCACGTCTATATTTATCCCTTACATAGTAATCCCCCCACGCGGCGGACGATTTGCGCGCCGACTGTCTGGCGAGCCAGGGGGTAAGATTCAGACGACGTGCACGCGCTCTTTCACCCCGAGCATAAGCATATCAAGAAAGACGCGAGCCACAGATCCCGGCCGACCAGGCACTTCTTTCTCCGTGAAGTGGTTTTGCCAGGTGGCTGGTTGATCCGCGTTGTAAGCCTGCCGTTGATCTCCGGCAGCTTACTCTGTTTCCTCCCTCCCCTTCATGAGCAGGCTGACGCCGCCAATGATAGACCGATCTAGCCCGAAGAGAAGCCCGTAATAGACGCGAAGACGGCCATGAACCAGGTGAAGTGCTTCGGGGTATCGGGGAAGTTGGGAAATTTCTTCTCGCCAAAGCGGGTCTCCATGCACACAGATATAAGCGGCTTAATAGGTCGAACGGATAAAATCGCCGAACATCGCTGGAGTTAGTCCGGGCACTGGTGGGCCAAACCCCCGTAGCAGCACCAGAGAGATCCCGCGGTCGCACGCCGGAAAGGGCAAGTCCGTAAACAAGAGCCCGTTGTATGAACCGATTGTTATCTAGGACCTGGCGAATCAATGCAAAATGCCGGCTCCCCAGGCACCGGAGCGTCTATTGGAACGTACCGGTTTCAAGTACCTCGGGAAACAGACAACCCCGAGTGTCTAGATCGAGTGCTAATGGTCCTTGAAGGACACTTCTAGACTACGGGAACAAAACTAGCACACTGACATGAGCTACAACGCCTTCCCGGGGTCCAGATCTTGCTCCGCGTCTTTGGCCTTCCCAACAATAGTGTCTCGCTCCTGGGCGGTATACACGCCGGCAGCAACAAACTCGTCCGCCGTTTTCGAAACAGTCTCGACAAACGCGCTGTGGTCCACGAACGGTGCATGGTCCCAAACAAGGTCGAGGAAGGTCGGCCCATCTGTACCCGGCGACTGTATCCCCTCCACGGGAACATCGTAGTTCGGGAGGCCGTCGTCCCGCTTGTGGTTCGGCACGCCTGTGCTAAGCGAGCCGAATATCACTTCCGGCTCTACACGCCTGAAGTACGTAGACACTCGCTGCGTATCGGCGACGTAGTACGGACGCACAGTCAGGTTGCTGTCGGTTGTGCTGAATAGCGGGTCCCCGGCGGAGGTGATCTCCGATTGTGTGATTGCTGCTCGGGAGTAGTCGCCGTCCAGCTTCAGATGCTTGTAGAGGGTCAGCTCCCAGTAGGCGCCCGTCTCGTTTCCGCGGTTTGGGTTGCCGACGATCTGCAGCACGATCGGGCCCCACATGAGCGACTGCGTATCTGGGCGGTCCGTTGCGCGCTCTATCCTGATGCTGAACGGCATGTGCACCTCGATGGTGTCCCCTGCCTTCCAGGTCCGGCTCAGGGTGAGATACGTGCCGGGCTCGGCTTTAACCCCGTCTTGCGCCTCTCCGTTGACGGTAATCTCGTATCCCTCACCGACCCAGGCAGGTACCCTTAGATTGATATCCAACGGGCCGTCACCATCGACTTGGAAACTGGCCTTGTCCCCACGCGGGAAGTCTGTCTCTTGCTTGACGGTGAAGCCCCTCTCCTTCCAGGTAACAGTTGACGGCACGAATAGGTTGATCCAAAGGGCCGACCCATCTGCAGAGCGGAAGTAGACGCTCTCCTGGTACTTCGAGTGGCTCTCCATCCCAGTCCCGCCGCAGCAGGTCCCGGTATTTCCGTATTCGCGACCGGCGGCGGGGGTAAGCGGCTGGAAGTACGTCAACAGTGGGTCGTCAACGCTCTTCCTGTCCTCTCTCGATCCAGCAATCATGTTGAACAAGCCGCGCTCGTAGTAGTCCATGTACGAGGCATCGTGGTCGTGAAGGAAGAGGTTCCGGGACAGCTTGAGCAGGTTATATGTGGTGCACGTTTCCGCTCCGTCCTCGGCTATAGCGTTCGCGATGTTGTCGCGGTTCTGGAAGAGCTCGGTGTTGTCGTTGGAGCCTGGGAAGTTGCCCCCTGTTCCGCCTGAAGAAAAGCTGCGGTGCGGGACTACCCAGTTATAGAAGTTTCTAGCCGCCGTCAGGTATTCTTCCTCCCAAGTCTGCTCATGTATCCTTAGATAGCCTAGGTATTGAGGTACATGCATGTTGGCGTGCAAGCGGTCCTGTCTTTTCGGACCAGGATTGTTCTCCGACGTCACGACCAGTATGTCGTTATCTTCCACGGACGCTTGGAAGAGTGACGCTCGATTGTCGAAGGCCTTGGCAATATCCAGGTGTTTAGCATCGCCTGTCAACTCCGAAACTTCGGCGAACACTTCGTTTACTGAGCCAGTCTCGCCAGCGATATGCAGATCCCACATGGCGTTGAGGTCGTCCCTTGTCAGGTTTCCAGCGTAGTCGGGGTGGTTCTTGTCGCCTATTGTGAGGGCAGCGTGTGCCCAGTCTGCCATCTTGGCGACGACATCTAGGGCCTGCGAGTTGTTCGTGTTGTAATAAGCGTCTAGGAACCCTCGGAGCAGCTTGTGCTGAGTGTACCATGGGGCCCAGGTGTCATTGTCAACATCGGGCCCGTAGTCTGCCCAGCGCGGTGGCCCTAGCCGGAGCACGGCATCCTCCGGGATGGCCCCCAGATACCCCGGGTGGGTGGCTACCGTGGCTTCCTGACATGCCGCCAGCTCCTCCACCATCCAGTCAAGTTTATCCTTGAAGGCCTCGTCCCCCTGGTCGGCGTACGCCTGCGAAAGTGCCGTCATGAAGTGGCCCGTCCAGTGGCCTGAGAGCAGGCCTCCCTCCTCCCAGCCGCCGGGCACTGAAATGCCCTCTGGATTGGGTCGGTTGACTTGCTCATTGAATAGGATCAAGAATCGTCGTTCGTCGTACTCTCTCAGGAACTCCAAGATCCTGTCGCGCTTCTCCTGGAGCAAGCCATCTCCAAGGGCTACCTGGTCAAGACGGAACGGCCGCACAGGTGCTGATCCGCCCGGACCTGGGTCTACAGGAACATCGCCTGAGCTGGCCACCACCGCTTTCGGCACCACTAATAGAACAATTGCGGAGGTCAGAACCTGTATGAGCCAGGCCATGTTGTCAATTCTATTGGCAGTATAGTGTTAGCTTAAGGGTTTTCGCTTGCCTTCCAGGCGCTAGGGGCTCAATACACACCTCTTCCTTCGTCAACTTGGTATTCCGGCAGTTGAAACTTGGAGAAATTCTTTCTTGTAGAGTCGAGGTGGGGATGTAGAACGGGCCGGCATTTCAGCCTTATTGGGGTCTTAATACTGATCTTAATATACATCATATCGGAGAAGGTTTCTATCCCCACATCTACCCCGTAGTGCGAATAATGCTGCCTTCCTACCTCTGGAATTGGAAGGTCGCTTTCGGTCGTGCGAGATGTGATTGACGCCAGCACCAACCGGGAACGGCACCTGCGCGACTGGCGCGGATAGGAGTTCGTTGGCAACCCCGCATGATGAACAGCGATGTAGGGTACCACTAAGAAAAGTCCCTGTTGTAACATCCTGATCTTCCAGCGTCTGGTTCCCTAGCTACCATATAGACTAGACTTCTGGTTTGGTGCCGGTAGCCGGCTGCTACGGCAGGGTGGACTAATACGGAACACTCAAATACACGAGTCCGGGGCCCCGCACCCCAGCCGATGGAAGCTCACGTCATTATGCAGGTGGCACAGCATGGGTTCTACTGGCAGCTTCTATCCGTGTCCTCTGTTTTGGGGATAACCTGGACCCTGCACACTAGGTAGAGATCGAGAAATATGGTCTTTTGGTGGAGCCAGCGTGAATAAGAGCCAAGAGAAGGATCGTATGAAAATATAAGCAGTTGTTTACATGATTGGAGCGGATCCGGATTCAAGCTGCGGACGCAATCCCCACTCTTCAAGCCTGACTACAGGAACGCGGGGAACTCGGGGAACGTCGGGGGGCGTCGGGAAGCAAGGGACATGGTCTTCCTCGTCTTGCACTGGCCTCGATCCCATTTGTGTTAGTTGTACCTTAACTCAGTCTCGCTTTCTATATCTCTCGCTTTCTATATCGATATGTAAGCGTCTATAGGGAACTCCGATTTCCCGAATGCGGCGAGACCGTCTCGCGACATTCACGTCCCTGGCCGGTGAAAGTGGAGAGTACAGCTCAACCAAGCAGTGCTTAGGACTGCTCGGAATCTCCGTTTCCTTTCAAGGCAAAACCGTTGTACAATAGAGCCAGCCTCTAGCATCACTTGACCCTGAGTCGAGTTTGTCATCGTGGCCAGTCTGGGGTCACGGCAACTCCCGGCCTGGTGTGCCCCGCCGGATGGGGGTCACGCATGCCGGGGTTCCTGGATCGGGGGTCGGAAGGTGTGCTCCGAGGGGCTTGTAGGGTATAGCGGCACCCTGCGAACCCCCGCCTAACCCCACGTATGCCCAATAGCACTTGACTTCCTGCCCCCGACCCCTCCCTAACTCTAGATGTATAGCTAAGAACATCGCCGTTTTCTTTCTCACTTAACTATCTGTTGTCAAGACTTCCTGGAAATTTCATGTTTGCCCCGGCCATCTCCAACTAGTTCCTCAATTGAGTATCTGCCATGGCCTCCAAACAAGCCCTGCACGACTGGAGCTGGCGGGACAGCTCGGATTCCAGCCTCGCTGGCCGGACCCAGATTCCAACAAAGTAGGTGAACAATGCTGTGTAGCTTTAGCTTACTATGGGAATGTGTTTAGCTAACAACCTTATAGTATCCATCTTGACCTGCTTGCGGCCGACCTCATCCCAGACCCGTTCAAAGGAAGGAATGAAGCGGGCCTTCAATGGATTCATGACAAGACGTGGGTCTATACTACAACTTTTGAGGCGACAGAAATCCTGGCAGACGAACGTGCGGACCTCGTGTTTGAGGGCCTCGATACATTTGCAACCGTCAAGCTCAACGGGGAGGAAATACTCAAGTACGCACAAATTACCCTGAGACATACACTTCGAATCTAATCACCTGTCATCAGAGGAGACAACATGTTCCTTGAGCACCGCATCGACGTCAGGCATCTCATCCGCCCGGGATCCAACAATGTGGAGATTGTCTTTGACTCCTCTTACAAGATCAGCGAAGGCCTTCGAGCTCAGAAGGGCGATCGAATCTGCTGGAACGGACACTACGGGAGGATCTACGTCCGCAAGGCCCAGTATCACTTTGGCTGGGACTGGGGTCCCTCCTTCGTGACCTGTGGCCCCTGGAAGCCTGTTTACCTCCATCGCTACACATGTCGAATTGCAGAAGTCCGCGTTGACGTTGACCTTCAGGACAACTTTGGGGAGGCGGTAGTGACTGTGAATGCCGCCACAGAGCCCCGTGCTTCGTCAACACCAACCGAAGTTGAGTTGGTGGATCCGGAAGGGCGGGTTCTGGAGAAGAAAACGCAGGAAACCCGGACTAGTTTCCGGATTTCCGACCCTCAATTATGGTATCCCCGTGCTCACGGGAAGCAGCCACTTTATCAGGTCAGAGTCACGGCGGGATCTGACAAAGGTGATGTTCTCGTTCAGAACTTTGGAATCCGACGCATCAAGCTTGTCCAGGACCCACTTGAAGAAGGCTCATCGTTCTATTTCACCTGCAACGGCATACCCATCTTCATGGGCGGTAGCAACTGGATACCCGGAGATTCATTCTTACCTCGCATGACACCCGAGCGGTACGAAAGATGGATCGACCTGGTGGTCCAGGGGAACCAGAACATGATAAGGGTCTGGGGCGGTGGAATATATGAAGACGATGCGTTCTACGATGCTTGCGACCGGAAGGGCGTTCTGGTTTGGCAGGACTTCCTCTTTGCCTGTGGACAGTACCCGGCAGACGAGCAGTTCCTCGGTTCAGTCAAGGAGGAGGCGACTCAAGCAGTTAAACGACTCAGGAACCACCCTTCTCTGGCTATATTGGCTGGTAACAATGAGGATTATCAGGTGGCGAGCGAAGGGCTGAAGCACGACATGAACATGCCCGAGGGGGAGTGGGCGGCGTCGACGTTCCCTGCACGGGTCATATACGAGCGGATTCTGCCAGACCTCGTGCAGAAGCACTCTCCCAGGACCATATACTGGCCGGGATCTCCATTTGGAGGCCGTGACAATAACACTGACAAGCTTGTCGGTGACGGGTAATCGCCACCCAAGCCTATAACCTTCTGATATGGATATGGATCCGTTAACTAAACAGCATTCTAGGCACGTCTGGGAAGTGGGGAGCGGAATGCTTCTTCCATACCAGCGATATCCCGATGCCGCCCATCGCTTCGTCTCCGAGTTTGGGATGCTCTCTTCCGCCCCGATCCAAACGGTCATGGAGACCTTCTTCGGTGACAGCGACGACTTCCACCCCCAGAGCAAGGAGTTCGAGTTTCATATCAAGGCGCACTCGTATGAGAAGCGCATGTTCACGACCATCGGCGAGGTAACGCTGCCCCCGTCTCGCAGTCAACTCACACCTCCGCAAACGTCTCGAGAATTAACTCCGTGTAGAACCTGAGGCTATCGTTTGACCTTGAGACTTATGTCTATCTGTCCCAGCTCGTGCAGAGCGAGTCCATGTACTATGCTTTCAGGGGCTGGCGCAGAAAGTTCGAGGGGAGGGAGTGCGGAGGAGCGTTGGTGTGGCAGACGAACGATGTATGGCCTGCCGTGAGCTGGGCCATCGTCGACTACTTCGAGCGGCCCAAGATGGCTTATTACACCATCGCAAGGGCCATGCGCCCCGTGGCCACGGGTATCTCCCGCAAGCTCAAGTTCAACCCCAAGCCCAACCCGATCCACGAGGCATACTGTGCGGGTAGAACGAGGGCGGATGCTGACGGCTTCTCCATGCACTCGACCCCGCATATCTACCCTCCTCGAGAGACAGACTACGCCGTGTGGGTGGCCAACGCAGGCGCGCAAAGGCAGAAGCTAAAGATCCGAGTCCGCTTTATCAGTATCAAGACTGGGAAGGAAGTACGAGATAGCATCGAGCGAGAGGTGGAGGCCAAGCCTACCGGGACCACGGAGGTCACGGGCGGCGACTGTCCCGAGGAGGAACCAACGGTGGTGGTCTCCGAGGTCTGGGATGTTGACGGCAAGCTTCTGTCGTATGACGTGGACTGGCCGCAGCCACTCAAGCATCTCAGGTTCCCGGACCGGGGACTCAAAGTTGAGGCGCGGAGCCGGGAGGAGCTCGTCATTTCGGCGAGTAAGCCCGTCAAAGGGCTTTTATTCAATAATGACGGAGTTGCGTGGAGTGATAATGCACTGGATATCGTTCCGGGGCAGGAGATTATGGTGGTCGGGAAGGGCCTGAAGGGGGAGCCGAGCTGGACTTACTACGGCATGGACGATTGAAGTTGTGTAAGGGATTTCTATCTGCATTGGTATAAGAACTGCGCCGTTTTTGCTCGCGGTATTTGCCTCATGGCTTGTAGTGAGTCGTGAAGACCTGCCATCCAACACAAAAAGCCCGGTTTGATAGCGGTCTGTGAGTGCCAACAGTATTCATTGTCCTCGAATTGGATTACTATTCGCTAGCTTACGCGATTTTCCTACGAACCAGATCCTGAGGCGAGGTATGACTATTGTGAAGCTGCTTCTGCTGCTTGGGTACGGGTGCGCGTGTCAGACGCAAACCAATGCAGCCAGTTGGATCAGCGGCCGGCGCTAAGGCGGGGGTTTGAAGCGGGGGACTTGGGGCCTCTGGTAAACAAACACGGTGCCGACGTAGCCGGACGGGCTGCACCATGCTTGAGACGCTGCGGCTCTTCTGCGTCTCACGTCTACCTGGCAACCACCAAAGGAGTACGCCACCTCAATCCACCCTAACGACGGCATCATTGCAGCCAAACTACCTAACACGCAGAGATGTCCGAGGACCTCTTCGTTTCGCTGCCTTCGGGCTGCCGGATCTGCTATCGCGTCACCGGCGACCCCGGGAAAGGCCCAACAATCCTCGTAGTTTCAGGCGGTGGAACGGCCATGACCCAGACGACGGAAGGCCTCCTCCAGCTGCTCAGCCCGCCGGACAGCCCGAATTGCGTGGTCAGATTCGACAGTCGCGACACGGGTCTCTCGACCTCTTTCCCCACACCGGCCGATGGGGAAAGTGCATACACGCTCGACGACATGGCCGACGATGTCCTGGGTCTCATTGCGCACCTGAAGCTCGAGCGCGTCCACCTTGTGGGCTTGAGCATGGGCGGCCCCATTGCGTGGCTGACGGCCAGCCGCCTACCTCAGGTCGGGCAGAGCCTGGCGCTCGTCTTCACGAGCCCGGTCGGGCGGATACAGACACCCGCGGACAACCTACCGCCTACGCATCGAGAGGGAACATACCTGCTGGCCGAGGCCTTTGAGCTCCCGGACGAGGGCGACGACGAGGGGTGGATCAACTCGTACACGCAGCTCGCCCTCGCTCTGGCGACGCAGCCGAGCACCGAGGAGGAAAGGGCGGAGAAGAGGCGCGAGTCCGAGGTCACGTACCGGCGGGAGAAGGAGAGCGGGACGATGGCGACCAAGGGGAACCACTCCGGTGCGGGGAGCGTGAGGTGGCCCAGGGAGGCGCTCGCGGCGGTCAGGGCCCCCACGGTTGTCATCCATGCGGCAAAGGACCAGTTCTTCCCCGTGGAGCACGCGGAGGCCCTGAGGGACGGGGTGGAGGGGGCGACGCTGGTGGTTGTGGAGGACTGCGGGCATGAGCTGCCGATGAGGGTTCGCCCTGCTATCGCGGATGCGATCCTTAAGAATGTGAGAAAGGGAGAGGACGTGGCCGGCGGGGTTTGAGTACAGCTAGGCCGATGACTTCCCATGAGATTCTACTGAGGCCGCCTTTAGTAGTTAGAAGTATAAATACGACGTGTTCTGGTGCCCGGGTATGGGAGATGTCGCTGGGGGAGCCCCTCCGGATGCACTCCAATGGAGTTAGAGAGTGCTGGAAGCTGTTCCTTGGTACGAGTGCTGCGCCAGAACCGGCGCGGCAACAAGAGGAATCCGCACTGACGCCGAAGAGGCGCGAAAGAGGTGGTCAAGGCCAGGAGGGCGGGACGGAGCTAGCTCGGACGGGGAGAGCCGGAAGCGGGACGCCACTCGGAGCCCAAAGGACTGTCTCCCTCGCACGCTTGCGCTACAAGAGGAAACTCGGCCGGGGAGTGATTGTCTCCCTGCGTCGATGCACGCGTGGAGTGAAACATGCTTGACGCCACGCGCGGTTCTTCCACATATCATATCGTCGGGACACGCGACCAGCCCTTGTCCAGCGTCATGAACGATCGCTGATCATGTTTGCGGGCTTTCGCTCATTGTGGGTCTGGAGGATTTGGCTCCGGATCGGTGATACGGCGTCCCGCAAGGTTGACCGGTCGCGCCCGGCAGTGGATTTCCCCCGAATTGGGGAGAGTCCTGTCGGGTCCGCCCAGTGGAACAATGCGGTGGGAAAGTGCCCCAGCAGGCAGGGGCTGTTCGCGTACGCGGACCTGGACAGAGAGGAGCAAATCCGTCAGCGCTTGATCAGCCGATCGCCCCGGGGATTAACCCGCGACCGGGGAGACGTCATGTCACCAATTGTTGGTCGGACCGAGGGCGGAGCCGACGCGCGGAGGAAATTGGCGGCCAAGGATCAGCGGTTCGGTACAAAAGGGCGACTGGGGAAGAAGTGGGCGCGGTCGGGGAAAGGCGCCAGGACAGAGTCGAGACGAATGTAACGCTTGTACTACGTAAATGCCGAGTACGAGGAGGGTCTGGAGAGAACCAGCAGCAAATCCCTCACCTTATACAGAGGATACACGAGACCAGCCCTGAAAGAGGCCTAGTTTAGCAGCACAGGAGAGCCGCTTAGCCCCTTTTCCCCGCCTCGCACTTTCACCCAGTGAACAATAAACTTTGCTCCCCGCAACAGCTACGGAGTATTAGATCTGGCCGGCTTCGCGGTGCTGTTCAATGGCGGGATCCACCCGGCGTGTGCCATCTTTCCCCTTCTGGGAAGGTTCGCCGAGTGCAGGATGCTCTTCCGGACACTCAGCTGAGGGATTCCTGGGCGGAAAATCCCAAATGAAACTGCGCTCATCACTTGCCTTACATAGAAAATGTGTTGGTCGGGCGCGCCCTGCCCATTCGCGCGTCTCTGCCAAGCGTGGGGCTCATGCAAAGGTCCACCGCTTCCCCCTTTCCCAGGTCGGCTTCGTCCTGCTTTTATCCGGCGCCGAGGAACTACGTAGTACTCATGTAGTGTGGGCCGGTAGGAGTGTCGGGTCAGGCACACCGGTCAACTCGGCAGCGGCTGGCCCGTGCCTTTAATGAGAAGTGATGGCCCTGCTCCCGCCCACCCGGAGCCAAGTTTTCGTCCCGTCGGCGCACAGATCATAATACACTCCATCGTTGACGTGCCTCTCTGTGGGGGCGGGCTTTCCGGCCAGACGGAACCGCACTTAAGCTAATAATATCCCCCGCGCCCCGATCGTTGACCCACGGACTTCGAAGGGAGCCCCCCTGCCAGGTTCGTGTCCTGTGAATCCCCTCCCGGCCTTCGCATGGACGATGCGTGCTGGTCATGGCGACGGTCTACTTTGAGCTCAGCTGGGCCGTGCTGAGCACCATCTGCCTGGCCAACGTGCTCTTCGGCCTCGCGGTGGTCAGCATCGTCAGGCTCACGCCCGTGTCCGCCATCCCGCTGGTGGTATCCTCGGCTGGCGCGGTGGCAAACGGGCTTTGCTACTATGTGTTTTACGACGACCACCCCGTCGTCAACACGGCCGTGGCCTCGGTGTTTGGCGACATCATGTGGATGGTAAGGACGCCCCTTTTACCGGACAGTCTTCTCCTCAAGGAAGCTGGGGCAGAACGCGTACTAAAACGGTGCACGAAATAGGTCCAAGAAGCCGGCAACGTGTTCTACAGCTACGCCATCCTCTCGAGAATCATAGCCGGCCGCGAGCTCAGGATCTTCCGCGGCCTCTTCTGGGCCTTTATGCTCGCTATCCTCGCCATCCGCACCCTCATCGCCACGTGCCGCGCGCGCGGCATCCTGATCCGCGACCACGACGTGCACACCACGGTCAACCACCTCCACATAGCCTACTTCACCTGCATCGCGCTCGTCGAGTGCGTCAGCGCCTTCTTCCTCCTTCGCAAGCTGGTGTCCGTCCGGAGGAGCCTGGTGCAGGCCTCGCTCAACCCCGGCACGTCCGGCCACCTGCTGCGGAGCACCGAGACGCGCGTGGCGGCGCTGGCGCTCATCGGCGCCTCGAGGGCCGTGACGTACTACTTCCAGCCGCCCGGGCAAGAGGCGTCCAGCGTGGCGAACCAGGTCGACCGGTTCATCTACACGTTCGAGTGCATGTTCCCCGTCATGATGTTCATCGACCTGCTGGCCTCGAAGCTCGCGGCCTCGCAGAAGCTGCTCGACCAGGGGATCCCGTCCCTCCCACCCACGTGGGCCAGCCGGGAGGAGAGGGAGGAGCATGGGTATGATGGGGACCCAACGTCGCAGACTGAGCTCCGGCGGGGGAGCCGGGTCAGCTTGGGGTCCAATCATCATGCGCCGGGGCATCCTGTGAGGGCGGTGTTGCCCGAGGCGCCTTACGCCCACGAGGTCCACGGCGTGGAGGGCGGGAGAAACCGGTTTGGATATGGGAAGTGAGATGCGATACAAGGCGGCGTTTCTGCCGCCATGACAAAGAGATATCGCACCAGCACGCTCGACTTGTCGTTATTCTCGCCCCTTAAGCGGCCATATTGCCGAGGGGCCCTTCCGACCTGCGACCTGCGACTTGCAATAACGCCCTTGAGGCCTAATACCGCGCCAAGCGAGTATTGCCCCCCTTCTCGACGTCGGTTCGCGGCTCCAGATGCGCCACCGATTATGAGACGCTCACATACGTTCAAGCGCCAACGGGCCCCATTACGCCGGAATCAAAGGACTCGAGAGACGGAGATGCTGGAAGGAGGCTGAGTGGGAAAAGAGAAAGGGGATGAGGTTTCGGAAGCGTCACCCAGGAATCTGACCAGGGCATTGACGTACGGTCCGTTACCTGACGTCATACTTCCTCTCCACCACCATACAGCAATCCGGGTCGGATTGGGGGGCATCAAGGGGGTTATAGTTCTCTGCTGTATGGTGCTGGATGCCGTATACATTCGGGTCTCCCGCTGGGCCCTTGCCCCGGCGGTAGGGGAAGCCGGACATGAATCCGGCCCCTCCGAAGACCTGTAGAATAATACTTAGTTTTAATTTTGAGAAATGTTAATGACTTGCCACAGAAAGCTTGAGAGTCCGAGGTTAGCTGTAAAACTCGGAAAGGGGCAGAAGGTGGTCTACCGAACGTACCAAGAGCCCGCCTACTTTTTCACCACTGCGGGGACGTGGGCGGGAACTCCTCGCTCCATTGGCCCCTCTCTTGAGTACCCCGCGGGCTTGCCAAGTGAGTCGATGAGACCGGGATGGAAGCCTCGGACTGACGAGCTTGCTCGGCTCCGGCGCCTGGGACCGCGCCCACGAGCTTGGCACCGGAGGTCCCTGCATAGCGTGGCCCTCGGCTCCGGGCGCAGATTCGCTGGCCGAGCGTTGCGGGCGGACGACAGCCCCGGAAAGGTATATCGAAGGTTTTCTAGAACCAAGGTTCGCTCTCTACCACTCTGTGGTTGAAAGGACCAGTCTCGCCTCTGGTGACGCATGCAGCTCAGCACACAGCACGACTTCCCTTCTTGGTTGTGATTCCCCGATCTCGCTCGGAATGCGGGAATTCGGCAGAGCGGATCTCGAAGAGATACCATCGCCGAAAACGGGGCCGATAGAGAAGCGTGCGGCGCGTTGGGACGGAGCTCGGGGTGGCTTGGAGCACATTGACGACGACTCTGGTCTTGGCATTGACGACGCCCAAGAGCGAAACGAGAGCGGGCCTAGCGGGGTGTCCTGATCCGACGTCTCCCAGCTGCAACAAAAGTGGACAGGGGCAGCGGACCTTTTGGGGGAAGAATGCCCCAGAAAAGCGTTCCTGATCTTGGTGCCAGCAGTGTCCAATGGACGCCCATGGCGAAAATGAGCGCCACGAGTTCGGGCTCGCACCCGCTGCGGGCCGCGTGGAAGCTGACGAAGGTGCGCTGTGGGGCAACGTGCAGCGCGTCTTAGCGCTGTGGCGCAGCCGCCAAACGGAAGCTTAGCTCGACGACACTTAACGACGCAGTAATAATGTCTCACCACTTTCCGGAATAAAGCAGAGGCAACGATCAGAGGGGGTTTTCTTGTATTTCTCCGCGCGGAAAAAAGGAGACAGCGTACGCCGCGGATATCCTGAGACATCGACTCGAGCGATCGCCCGCGGCTTGTTGGAGCACCCGAGATCACGGGACACGAGCGCGGCACAGCACAAGGGACATGAGCCTTGGAGTGGCTTAGCAGCTTCCTTTCAGTGCCTGGAGGTCGCTCGATGCGGTGCGACATCACTTTATTGAACGGCGACGCTTTCAGCCCATCCCATTTGCCGGAACCGCCTCGTTTTAACGCCCCTGTCTGTGATCCAGCCTTGCCAGGGCCTCAGACCCGCCACAGCCCTCTCCTTAATCCGCGGCCTTGCTCGTGGCCTGATTGCATCGATGAACGCAGAGGCTTCAGCTTGCAACCACCTTTCGAGCCCATCATCCACCGAGCCGAACGTAGCATGACGACCGAGCATCATCGCCCTCCCCGATGCTGCACTCCCGTCCCCAGCCATGGCTGCCTCGAACCGCTCGCCATCCCAGCGCCAACGGCGCATCATCCAGCTCGCCCATGACTGGAATCTCCCCTCGCTAACCACCCCCGATCCGGCCTCTCCCCTCACTCGCCCCCTCCAGCCCCCCTCGTTCCGGACCCTCTCCGATGACTCCCACGCGGAGCAGCTCCTCATCCGCCGGAGCCAGCAGAACGGCTCTGCCCCGCCCCCGCAGAGCCTCACCAGCTCCATCTCATCACCGCTTCTCAATCGCTCCTTCACGACCAAGAAGTCCCGCCCGCAGGAGTCGGCAAAGCAGGTCTTCGACGCCCTGCTCGACCATGTGCGCAGCCCCCAGGCCTCCGCCGGCGTCGCGGAGGCCCTGCTCCTGAGGCTCCAGGTGCTGGGCGGGAATCTCGACGTGCTCCCGCAGAAGAAGAGCGTGTCGAATCTCCTTTCTAAGAGGAGGAGCCTCGGCGATGACTCGGAGAAGAGGGGCCAGGTCCTGAAGGAGGCCGTGAGGGGCGGGAACGCCGACCTGGTGAGCGTGCTCGTTGCTCATGCTGACCCTCACTCACTCGATGAGGCGGTAGGGTTGGCGGTGAAGATGCGGAGTGAGGGGGTTACCGAGGTGCTGCTGAGCTACGGCGCCAGCGTATGCGACTCCGCGCTGGCCCTGGATGAGTTCAGTAAGGCATGCGCTGAAGGAGGGAACGCAGGCCTCGTCGGCCTCATCCTGAGGTCACAGGGGCGGCCGTCCGGCGTAGGCGTCTCGCAGGGGATGGTTGACGCCGCGAGGGCGGGGTGCCTCGACACGGTGATGCATCTGAGCCGCTCTACAGCCGACGGCAACTTTAACAACGCCGAGGCATTCAAGATTGCGGTGGGGCAGGGAAGGAGGGACCTCGCTCTCGCTATAATCATGGGGAGCGTGCCTCCCCAGAGGCCCGGACTGAGCGACGCCTTCACAATACTGTTTTCACAGCCGAATATCAGCCCAGGCGATAAGCGTGCGCTGGCGGAGCTGCTCCTCGTCGCCGGCGCCGAGGGGGGGCCCGTCGACATTGGGCTGATACACGCGGCGGCCTCGGAATCCCTCGATCTCGTGTCACTCCTCGTGTCCTTCGGCGCCTCGACGACTTTCCGAGACGCTCTCGCTGTGCGGAACGCCGTCTCAAAGGGCCAATATGACCTGGTCGAGATTCTCCTCGGAAGCCCAGGACCGTTTGGTTCTGAGCACGCATCAATATGTGTGGACTTGATACCCCTGAAGACATCCTACGAGTGCCGCCATGCCATCCTAACGCTGCTCCTCAGGCGTGGTGCGAGCGGGGCCGCGCTACATAATGCGTTAGTCGACGCCTGCGAGGCGGCCGATACCGAGTCCGTGAGATTGCTTGTCAACCCGGAATTCCCGCCAAGCCGGCGAATGACGAACGGGCACGGCGGTGTTAATGGAACGCCGGTGGACGAAAGCCATGATGTTGCCTCCGTGGACCACAACGCCGGGCTGGCCTTCAGCATCGTCGTGACCCGCGGTGACATACCCTTGACGAAACTGCTCCTCTCCGCGAAGCCGCGGGAAGAAACCCTTGCCCAGGTCTTCCCCGCCGCCTGCGTGCTATCCACTGAGGACGCGAGGTACCAAATCGTTGAGGCGTTCCTGCTTGCTGGTCTTACCAGCCGGTCGCTCGACGTTGCCCTGCAAGAGGCGATATCCAAGGAGCCGGGCCAGCGGGACGAGCGGCTGATCTCCATGCTTTTGTCACACGACGCCAATATCAACTATGCCAAGGGCGCAGGCCTGTCTGCCGCTATTGAACAGGGTGACATCGGGCTGATACGGACTCTTGTGGGCGCCGCGTCGCCGGAAACGGCGGGCCATGTCTTCCCTAGCGCGATGAAGCTCGAGGACGTGGGCGCCAAGAGGGAGGTCGTCGGCCTGCTCTTGGATGCCGGCGCCGCCTGCCACCGCTCAAACATATCAGCGGCACTCTTATCCGCTGTGTCATCACGGCCGGTAGACGTAAGGATGCTGCGACAGCTTCTACAGCAAGGAGAGGCAGACATGAGCCCCGGAGAAGGGGTGGTCCTGGGCGTCGGTGAGTATCCACCTCCTACACCCGCTGTACCGCTCATACTAACAAACCTAGCGATTGGCGATCCTGACCCAACTGTGGTTAAAATGCTTCTCAAGCACGGGCGCCCATCTGCCGCGCTCGTGAGGAAGCATCTGGAAACTCTCACATCACTTCCCTCCACGCAATCAAAGACCACAAAGATGCAAGCCATCCTCCAGCAGACGACCCCGGAGGACCGCAACGAGATGCTGGTCCAGGAGGTCACCTCCGCGACGCAAACCCCCGCGGAGGACTTCTCCATATCCCCCCTGACACTCCTCCTATCTGCCGGGGCCGACCCGAACGCGCTCAAGGCCCGCGCCCTGTGTTCCGCCGTGGCGGCCGGCAATGGCGAGATCGTCACCGCGCTCCTCAAGATGAAGCCGGACCCCGAAACAATACAGGTTGCGTTCCCGCACGCGATCCACAATCGGAGCGCCGAGAATCGGCACTCGTTTACGAAGCAGCTCATCAAGGCCGGGGCGCCGAATATGGAGGCCACGAGGGCGCTCGCGTACTGCGTCGACACGTACACCGCGGACCTGAAGCTCCTGACGCTGCTGGCCGATTATGGGGATACCTCGGATGGCATCGCGCTGGCGAAAGCCGTGCGCAAGGAGAGCCCGTCGGTCGTTGCGATGCTCTTAAAGAAGGGGACCGCTACTCAAGAGGTGATAGACAATGCGTTCCGGCAGTGCACAGAGATGAAGGATCGAGAGGCACGCCTCGAGATAGCTAACATGCTGCTTGCCAAGGGCGTTGGTCCCCACGCCATATCAGCGGGTCTCCTGGCTGCGGTGAACCAAGTGGACTTTGCGCTCGGGAAGATTCTCATTGAAGCAGGCGGAAATCTGGAGGAATGCGACAGTCAGGGCATCGTGAGGGCATGTCGCTCGGGGTCCTTGGACATGCTCTCGCTCCTCCTCACCGGCATGCCAGAGCCGAAGATGGAGGTTCTACAGGAAGCCTTCCAGGCGGCGACCGACGTGGGAGATCTCAAGGCGCGGACCGTGATATTCGTACTCCTCCTACGCAAAGGGGTAACCGGTGAGGTAGTGGACGGGCAGTTAGCCTCGGCGGCTAGGTACGGCGAGGCGGGCAACGGAATGCTGAGAGTCTTGCTTGCTGCCGGGGCAGACCCGAATCATGGAGAAGGGGATGCGGTTTGCGCGGCGATGAGGAGCGCATTCCTGGATAACCTCGAGCTGCTCTTGGGGAGGGAGGTCTGCCACGAGAGTCAGGTGAGTTGACAAGATCTTTTCAGGAGGCGCTGTGCTGACCCCGAGCAGAAGAGGCCAAGCGTCGATACCCTTTCCAAGGCCCTGAGGGCTAGTTGGAAGCTCAGCCCGGACACGAGGCGCACGGCGATAAAGTGGCTGTTTGAGGCGGGGCTGACGGCCACGGACGACTTGCATCTCACCCTGATCGAAGTCGTCAACGAAGAGGAGGAGGACTTGAAGCTCGTGAAGCTCTTGCTCGCGCATCGGGCGTCACCGGCCTATGATGGGTGCAAGGCTATCATCGACGTGGTATCGCGGGCCTCAGTCCCACTGTTGCGGATTCTACGGGAGTACCACATCCCCGATGACGTGGACCACGTCCTCACCTCGGCGTTGAAGGACTGCAACGCGGACGTATGGTGTACTGAAGACGGGCTGTCCACCCTCAAGTTGCTCCTGAAAAAGGACCGCTCCACGAGGTTGGGCGGGGAGACCATTTCCGTCGTCCTGGGCCTAGCCCCCAGGAAGCCGCAAGACTTGCTTGACTCATTTGTCGATGTTCTACTCAAGCGCGGCGTCGACGTCAACTACGATCAAGGAAAGCCCCTCCGCCTCGCGGCGTCATCCGGCAATCTGCACTGGGTCCGGAAGCTCCTTGCCGGATCACCGTCATCTGACGCAACATCCGAGACCCTCGCCCTCGGCCTGTTTTCCGTCTTTGACAGCCCCGTCGACGAAGATGCGGCCTTGGGCCTCGTCACCGCGTTCACCGAATACGACCGTGACGGCACGACGGTCGACACCATGCACCCGCACCCCACGCCGCTCCTCATCCGCGCGCTCGACCGGTACCCGCGGTCCCTGGAGGTCCTACAAGCCCTCCTAAACGCGGGGTTCTACCACGACCAGGTGGCGAACATCCGCGTGCAGCCGCACCTCGAGCGCGAGCCCGTCACGCTACTCCTGTGGGCGCTGCTGCAGCCACAGAAGAGGGTCTCTTCCGCCCTGATCGGCCTACTCGTCTCGTCCGGCGCGAAGGTGGACTTTGAGGCGAAAGTCTCCGGCACCAGGCCATTGGTGGTCGCCATAAAAGAGAAGAGGAGCGATGTGGTGAGGACGCTTCTCGAGCACGGGGCGGACGTGCATGCGAGGGACGCAGAGGGGAAGTCACCGCTATCGATGGCTGTGGCGCTGGGCGGCGAGGCCGGGGCCGATGTTACGAGGAGCCTGGTCGAGGCCGCTGCACCGCGAAATGATGGGTCGCTGCACGGGGCTGCGAGGAGTCTGAAGCTCAGGACAATGGAGGTCCTAATGGAATTTGGGCATGAGGTTGACTTCCCCTGTCCGCTCCACGGGGGTCGGACCGCACTGGCGGAACTATGCAGGCACGGGGCCGCCGATGTACAGGATTCTAGGGGAGAGATCCTCCTCGAGAAGGTCATGGGGTTGCTGATCGACAGGGGCAGCGACCTCTCGGTGCAGACCGAGGGTAAGTCCGCGCTCCTGTTCGCGCTGGAGGGCGAGAACCCGCAAGTTGTCACGAGGGCGCTGCTCAGGACCGGAATGTGGAGGCACGTCAACGACGAGAGCAACCTCTTCCGGCACGGGCGGTTCGCGTACTCGCCGACCATGTACCTGAGGATCCTGCCGAGGACGGCGCACACGGACGCGCTGTACGCGCTGCTGAGGGCGAACAGGTGCGAGGATAAGTTCTACGCGAAGGAGGGCCCGCAGCCCGAGGGGGCGGTGGGGGTGCCGGGCGGGCTGTGGGACGAGGAGCTCGCGCGGAGAAGGGAGGTGCAGAGGAGGGCGGAGGAGGAGGAGGCGCATGCGAGGGAGGTGGCCCGCGTGAGGGAGGTGGAAGAGCTAAGGGCGAAGATGTTCATCGCGCAGGCGGATCTGGAGGCCTCCACCCGGAGGGAGCAGAGGAGGGAGGAGCTGGCGTTCTTGGAGCGGAAGAAGAGGTTGGTGGAGGAGATGGACAGGGAGAGGGAGGCGAGGAAGAGGGCGGCCGAGAAGAGGGAGATGGAGCACGAGGAGAAGGTCACGATGGAGGTGCTCAGCAGGGCGCGGAGCGTGGCGGAGGTGGAGGTCGAGGGGGAGGAGAGGAAGGGGGAGGCCATGGTCAGGGCGCAGGTTAGGGTTGGGCTGCAGAGGGCGGAGAACGAGAGGGGGGTGCTGGCCTTGAGGGGGGATAAGCCCGGGAGCTTTAGGGGGTCTGGGGCTGGGGGTGTTTGAGCGCGTTTATGGCATTTGGCCTATTATGACTGTATATAAGATGGCATCTCGTGTGTCTTGTAAAAATGCGGAACCATTCTTTGGACAACATACGTGGCGTGGGTGTCATTCCCCCCTAAGGCTCGGCCGAACACTACTATAGCCCAGTTCTGCTATGGCCAAGCTCGGCCTGAACAGCAGAGCGTTGGTGGTCTCGTCCGATGGCGATATTATGCCTCAGTTCGTGCACAAAATACTGCGGCCAAGCATTCCCTGCGGGGTACCAGGATCATAAAGTAGTGTGGTTACGAGACAGGCCCAAAGTATGCTCGTCGCTTAATATCAAGGAGCCAGATACTCCGTCATTCTACATTATCTGTGAGCTGTAGTGTATATAAGATAGCTCCTTTTGACACGCCGGGGCGAAACTTGGCGCCGAAGTGAGACGCCATAACACAACACAGGGTGAAGCCTGTCTCGCCTTATCGTCAGGAACGTACTATCAGGGCCAGAAAGGTTGTCAAGGACGAGTATACGGGGTTCATGTGTACAGAACGGATGTTGTAATAGAGGGGTACATATACCACGGTATCGAAGCCAAATCATTAGAGCATGGTAGTTTCCCCAAGTCCCCAGGCTGAGTGATGGCGCGCTAACAGCAGCCCAGTCGCTCCGAGAACTATTCCGCCAGCACCAACACCCCAAAATCTCACAAACCATGAAAGCCTAGGGAATAACCAAACGCCAACATCGCCGCACACTATAGCACCGTTTACTAATCTTCCGCATGCAAGTGTGATACCATCACGAGGTGCTTAGCAAACCGCCGATCGCAGCTGCATACTAAGGACCGCCAAGCCACCCCACAGCAGGTCGACGCGGCCCGAAGCCATCTGATCCCCACTCACAGCGCGCTCCATCCAGAGAGGGGGCGAGATGAGATCGTGCGAGAAGACGGAACAGGGAAGGTCGGGCGTTCCGTCGGTTTCAATGTTGTGGGTTGCTTTCACGAATGTGTAGATGATCAGCAGTGCAGCTCCTAGGTGCGAGGAGAACATTTCTTCACAGAGAAGAGCGAGTCAGACGGGAAGTTGTTCGCTTGGGAAGCTATCTGGTGCCCGACTACTTCTCCCAACGACCCCGCCAGTTATATCCCATATTCCTCCGCAAATCCCACGGCCGACTCCCGGAAGGGGGCACAGACCTCCCTTATAAGGGCGCACGCATTGTCGAGTCGGGGCTCACAGTTCGAGCGGTGGGGGATTTAGTGCTGGGAGGCTCATGTTAGTAACCCGGGCGGTTCCGAAACGGGGCCGGGATGGTCGAGCGGGGACGTGACGTACAGAGCAGCAGCTGCAGGAGCTGCAGTCGTCGTGGGAGCCGCAGGTGGTGCAAGCGCTATAGTGCCGTGTCAGTCGCGTTCCCCCCTAGCCGCGTATCGGCGCCCAATACTCACCAAGGGTCCATTTTGATGTTGGGAGAAGTTCGAAAACTTGAAAAAATTCTTAAGATTGGTGTATTGAAAGTGATGTTCTCGTTGTTATTCAAGCCCGAGGATGGAGAGCAGAAGGAAAAGGGGGGTCCGGAAGAGGGGAGCTTCTCCTCATTTTATACCCACTCCGGCTTCCGCACCTCCTCTATCTCTTCCCACCCTCCATCACCATCCCACATCCCGTTATGTTCGCCCACGTCACCTAGTCCAACCCCACGCGCATCCCCCGCTTCCACACGTCCCCTCCCGAGGCATGTCACCCAACCCCGGTTGGGCGCAGCCTGCGCGTGAGGATGCGAGTGGGATGTAGCTGCATATGAGCGAACCTCCGCGTCGGAGAGTGCCCAGTACATCCACTTTTGAGGGCCAGACTCTACCTGTTGTTGGACGAGCTGGGGCCAACGGACCACTGAGACGACTGTGTGCCCACACCAATCCATATCTGTGGAGCACAGGCCAGTAGCAGACCGCGGTATTGGCTGCTTCTCGAGTGGTTTCTTGTTTTGAATGGTGCCTAGGCAGATCTGGCAGTAGTGTATGGGTAGCCTCGAGTGGAGTATCGGGTGAGGCTCATATCGTCGGACCGGAGACGTCAATGTCCTCAAGCCAAGTCTTCTTGAGATGCGGAAGAAAACTCCACCGCGGACGGGCGTACTGTATTGGGTAACTGGTCGTTCAATGGCAAAAGGAGACAGTGCGATGACAAAAGGTAGCAGCCTAGACAGGAAGGAGGTCATTCGAGGAGAGCCACTAAAGGCGAGAAGATATTCCTCTGCTCTCACCCCAGCCAGGTTTCGTTCTGGGCTCATAAGCAGGCCATGATCCGGTGCTGGTCCGGCTAGCGCGATGGCAGGTCACAGCGTGACCGGTAGTTCCCATGAGGTATCCACCAGGGGATCGTCTCGGTCCTAGAGACCCGCTAGGAAAGGTCCTTGACCTTGGGGCAGGCAACTATGGCTCGGTATTCCGTTAGGTAACGGAGGATGCCACGCCAAACGACGAGTATCCTAGACCCAAGCAGAAGTGGAAAGCCACAGCCGTACCCGCGGATGCTATTCGCCCCCTTGACGGATCGGAGTTCCGGATTTGGCCGTGGCTTCTCGAGGATATGCCTCATGGGGCGGGGGCGCGGGAAATGCGGCATGCCAAGTGCGTGGGACTGCAGGGATGGGACGAGCTTGGGTTGGCTGATGACGAGAAAGAGGGCAAGGGACGGGGGGGAGAGTGGGATGGTAGCAGAGAGGAGGATGGGAGGGCATGTCGGGGGCCAGAAGCGGAGAAGATAAGACAGAAAGGGACACCGAGACAGGATAGTCGGTGGGGGACTTGCTGAGGGGGTATTGGGGGCCGAGTGTATCCAAGAGGTTTCCTCGTGTCATGGAAACCGGTATTGGCGGGGTGGGAAGGTAGAGCCCAGCGCGGTAGCCGCTGGACCGCCGAAGTGCAAATGGGGCTGACGGGAGCAAGGGGAATGGAGAAAAGGGGGGAGGCCCCCAACGATAAAGAGACGGGGAGAGGCTGGAAAGGGGAGGACCTGATCGCGCAGGAGGAGGAAAACTGCACCCGACGAAGGGCAGTCATGCTGTTTCGGGTCCATGAGGTTGATCTGAACCATCGCTGGACGGAGATCGGGGTCGGCCAGACAGGTACGTATGAAACGGCAGGTCAGTCAGTGACGACTGCAGTGTCGGCTGCTGTCTCGAGTCGAGTCGAGAAATGCCGGGCCCTGGAAAGGTGTCGTTCCGCTCATTCGGTGGTGGCACCTACACCAGGGAATACTAAAGTCGAGGAAGCAAAGAGGGAACAGGTCAGAGACCATCCCACCCGATGAGGGCGGCCCAGTGCCCCTCTTATATTGCCAGAGACCGAGGACCCAGCTTGCCCAACCGAGCCCCGATTTACCGCGTGACGGATGGTACAGTCGCGCTTTCCCTCTGTCCTACTACGAGCACGTTTTGGATTGACGGTGGAAAGAGCCACCGGACTCAGCCGTGGTGGAGATAGCCAACTGTGAAGATCGCGGGAAGGAGCGAGGGAGAAAGAGGGGAGCAGCCATCCGGGTTGTCCATCCGGGTGCCCATCGAAGCAGGCTCTGCATGAACAAGAGCCAATAGCGGAGAGGGTATTGCGGGAACGTCTTGCCGGGCTTTATGTTTGCTTGAATTGGGAGGGTTTGCCGGGGAATAGGGGATGGAATAGGGGAGGAACGATACTTCCTTTGCGAAGGCGAATCGTGTGTGAACGGTTGGGCAGAACGGTGTTGGGCAGGAGATGCGCTGTGATGGCCTCGTCTTCGCACCACGGACTTGGAAACCTGCTAAGGATTATGATACTAGAGCAGATTTCTGGAGTCGTCGGAATATTGGAATCGATCGATATCCACGAGTGTCCTTGTCGAGTGGTGGAGAGAAATGATACGGCCGGGATGTTGCGTCGCTGCAATGACGGCCAGCGCGTCTCGGCCCGCGGCTTCCTCAGCCCCAGTCTCCTTTTTCCTCTTCTATGTGTTTGGCTCAATAATGCCTCTGCATTCTTCGACAGCTACCAGCGTTGTCTAGACATTTGGCGCTCCGATCAACCTCGAGCGGGCCGGCCTGCACCGATTGACCTCCTGTCCACACGAGAAGCCAATGTTCCACCGAGTCGGCTCGATTTATCGAAAACCGCCACCGTCTGCCACGCCCTTTCGTACCCATACCTGCCTTCGCCTGCTGGAGTGGTTCTTCAGAGTTTCGACTCAACCTTGTCCGGCAGACATCGAACCTGGTGCTGGCTTAACCCTTGGCTATGACCTTCCTTGACATCGCCCAGACGGCCCTGCTGACATACGAGGTAACAGTTCTTTCCGAAACCCGCCTCCCCGTACCCGATCCTGCGATATAAAGTATCTCGACTCCCGTGTTGCAGTGCGCACTCGTGCCAGTCCCACAAACTCAGCTTGGAGTGCCTTCCACCCCCTCGGGCACTGCGGTGGAACTCCCGACGCTCGCACTCCCGTATCACCCACCAGGGGTACGCAATCGATCCGATATATCCGTAGTCCGGGCCCTCGAGTCCCGTGCTAGAGCTGTTGTAAAACGTTGCGTTGCGTATACCGCCTATGCCCTTTGGCAACGTGGAAAAACACGGGGCTACGACGTGAAATATATCTGATAGGCGCAGGGCTTGGGTGTCTTGACGCGTCATATCGAACCTGCTACAATGGTATAAGGATACAAATACCTCACTAATCACGAGGATGATGCCGTCCTCCTAGGGCTGCTCGCCGCCGGCTGTTGGCAGAGCCTTCATCTGGTGCAGCCGAGAAGCGCGAAGATGGCCGCGGTGTATCCTACGCGTAGTGGAACTCGATTCTACACGCTAGTCGTATCGCTCCCACCACGAGCTAAATAGATCGCATAGCTGAGCACACTTGAAGGTTGGTCGGAGACGATACGGCCCTTGTCATACGAGCTCCAATCATACCCATCGAGACCGTCGGGACCAAATACAGGCTTTAGATTAGGTCGTAGTCACTACAAGGCTACACAATTCACAAAGGAGGCGGCGCACCGAAACATGAGCCTCGAATTCATCGACCCGGAACCTAGCTAGCCCTTAAGAGGTATGAATGCAGTACACGTCCGACTAGAAAATCACACCTGTCCTGAAACGCCGTGAGATGATGGATAAGCCCCAAACACAACTCGGAAAGATACCACATTCCTACCACGTACAAAATCCCGCCCCTCTTCACATCGATGTCGTTCGTGAGCCCTGAGTCAACCTCACTGGCGTCCCCTTTACGAGCTGGCCTCGACCTCGACCTTCTTGGCGGGGCGCTCGGCGGCCCCACCGTCGTCTTCGCGCGCGCGCTTGCCGTTGGACTCGGCGTCCTTGGGGGGCTCGCCCGAGTTGATGCGGGGCTTGACGCTAAAAAGTAAAACGTTAGTACAAAGGCATGAGAAGAGGGATAGGGGACTGTAACGCACTCATTGGTGCTGGTCTCTGCGG
Source organism: Sordariomycetes sp. S4602 (assembly GCA_023628835.1). Lineage (NCBI taxonomy): Eukaryota > Fungi > Ascomycota > Sordariomycetes > Sordariomycetes sp. S4602. The sequence continues at coordinate 543,126 of JAMAJV010000008.1, forward strand.
GCGCCTCGGTCGGGGCATCCCGGCCGTTCCTGTCGCCCCGATCGTCACGACCGCCTCGCCCTCCGCGGCCCCTACCACCGCCCCGGCCCCGACCCCGGCCGCGGAAACCGCCGCCCCTACCACCGCCCCTGCCGCCGAAGCTCTTCCTGTCGCCGCCGTTCTTCTGGTCGCGGCCGCGGCCCTTGGAGTCGCCCCTGCCCTCGAAGAAGGCCTTCGACGAGTTGCTGGGCTGGATCTTGCCCTCCCTAATGAGGCGGCTCTTCTCCTCGCAGTACTCGTGCTTCGACATGATCTTGAGCTCCTCGCCGTCCCACTTGGGGGCGGCCTCGGCGAACTTCTTGGCGGCATCCTGGTCGGGGAACTCGACGAAGACGGAGCCCTTGAAGACGCGGTCCGGGGTGCGGCGCAGCTTGATGTAGTTGACGGGGCCGTGGCGCGCGAAGAAGGCCTCGATGTCGAACTGCGTGGTGGCGACCTCGTCGCCGAAGCCCTTGACGTAGAGGGTGTTGGCCTCCTGCTGCTTCTTGCGGTCGGAGGAGGACTTGTAGGGGGTCTTGCGCTTCACCTGCTCGGCGCCCTCCTCGCCGACGACGTCGAGGGTGGCGCTCTCGCGGAGGGCGGCGACGACGGCGGTATAGGGCTCGAAGCGGCGCATGCGCTTGAAGGAGCAGATGGTCTTGAGGGTGACGGGCTTGTTCTCCTCGCCGCCGGTTGACTCCCACAGGAACTTGTCCCGGGGGAGGTTGGAGTCGCCAAAGTAGTACTCGACCTGGGGGCAGCGGGCCGTTAGCTAGGGCGAGGGGAGAGGGCAGATGCTTGGATGTCGGAGACGTACCTGGCCGCGGATAAGCTCCGGGTCGTCGGTGGTAGGCAGCGCCTGGAAGTCCGACTTCACGTTCTGGGTGGGGGGCTTGTCGGCCTGGGCCTTCTCGCCCTCGGGCTTGGAGTCGGTGGTCTCCGCGGGCGCATCGGCGGGCTTGGAGGCGGGCGCATCGACCTCGGGGGCGGCGGCGGCAGCCTCGACGGGCACCGACTTGTTCGCTTCTTCACTCATTATGGAGGGTTCTGGAGGTGGAGGACGTGATTGGGTTAACGTGAGGAGTGAAGTTGGAGACGAGAGCAGAGGAAAAGGATGTTGAATAAACGCGGTGGTGGGGGACGAATTTCTTCGAGAAAAGTTGGCGCGGGTGGCGGGTAGCGAGTAGCGGGGCAGCCTGCGCAAGGATGCGAGTCACAAGGCGAGGGCAAGCAGGCGAGTCGTACGAGCTGTGTGCTGGCCAATAAGGTCACAGAGAGACAGGACACTCGGTTTGGAAGGTTGCAATTAAGCCTTGTGTTGAGAAAAGCAACACAAACTCGCAAGGTTCGAAGATGAAGAAAAAAAAAGTTATAGACACTGCGACTGCGCGAGGCTCGCTAGCACCGCGCTGGCTCGAAAAAAAAATCCGAAGCTCAATTGTACTTCGGACATTGGACGAAGGCGCCCCACTTGGTCTCAGCTGGCAGCAGCAGCCGTTCCATTCAGGAGGTCAGCACTTTCGCTCGCCGCCAAAAATTTTGGTCGCGACACGTCCAAGCAGAACGACCTCTCGACCGAACAAACCCCCCTCTTCCCCCAGCTTCAGCCCGTTCTCACCGGCCCAATTCAGCAAAGATGAGGGCGGCCGTGAAGCGCCACGTCCTCGGAAAGCCGGTACGCACCCCCCGCCCGCCACCGCCGTCCCGCGCGCGCCCGCACCCGCACCTGCTAACAGAGCACCGCAGAAACTGCGGCAGTCATGGAACAAGTATAACCTCTACAACATGTCCCGCGTCGACGCCTCCCTCCGCACCGTCAACGCCACCTTCTTCCAGCAGAAATGGGCCGCGAAGGCCATGACCCGCCCCTACCACGGCGAGCACGTGCCCGAGAAGCGCTGGACCCGCCTGTTCAGCCGCCGCCTCGCGTCCGCCGTCGAGATGCCGCCCGACTACCTGGCCGCCCACGACGGCTCCGAGCAGGCCGAGGGCCGCGGGTCGGGCAAGATGACAGACCCGAACGACCCCTCCGCGCGGTCTGTTACGGCCGAGGCCTTCTCGGCCATGGAGTCCGCGAGGCAGAGGCAGCTGGGGTTCGAGGACGGCAGGGAGCAGGAGAAGCTGAAGAAGCAGAGGCCTGGCCTGAGGTCCATCAGGGTAGCCATGAGGAGGCCTATACAGGACATCACGCCGTATATGCAGATGGCCTTTGCGCCGCTGGAGAGGAGGCTTGAGGTGGCCATGTTCCGCGCCATGTTTGCGAGTAGCCCGCGCCAGGCGAGGCAATTCTGCGTGCACGGTGCCGTCAAGGTCAACGGCAAGAAGGTGTGTTGATAGACCCCTTGCCTCTTTCTCTACCGCTCGGACGGCGTTTTACTAACCTTTCGGTGCTTCAGATGCGCTACGGATCCTACATGCTGAACCCCGGCGACCTCTTCGAAGTCGACCCCAACAAGGTCATGTACGCCACCGGAAAGGACAAGTCCCAGGCCTCCCTCGAGGCCGCCGCCTTGCGCGTCCAGGCCAAGGAGGATGCCAAGGCCGAGGCTGAGGAGGAGGCCGCCGTCGAGTCAGAAGACGCCGAGAAGGCGGAGGCCGAGGGCGAGAAGGCCGCGGCGCAGGTTGAGGAGGCGCCCGAGGAGCCGGACCTCGACTCCCTGCCGCGCGCCGAGCGCGCCGAGGAGCAGCGCCGCCGCATCCGCGCCGTCGTCAAGTCCGCCAAGGCGCTCCTCGCCGAGGACACGGACCTCAACGCCAAGCGCAAGCAGGAGCTCCGCGCCTTCGCCCGCGCGGCGAGGAAGGCGCTCGGCCAGAAGGAGGAGCTGGCGTCCGCGAAGCTGATGGGCAAACTCTCGGCCCACCTGTCGAGGTTCAGGCTCGAGGACGACAGCGTCAAGAAGGTGGACGCGAGGGACGCGCAGCAGGTCGAGGGCCAGGAGGCGGGCGAGGCGGCGCTCTCGGGCCAGGAGTTCGGCGACCTGGCGGGCCTGCTGGAGGACTACGAGGCGGACGCGGAGAACCCCGAGGACCCGTCCAAGCCGTACGCCACGCCGTGGACGCCGAGGAAGTACCTCGAGCCGTTCGCGTTCATCCCGCGCTACCTCGAGGTCAATCAGAACGTGTGCGCCGCCGTGTACCTGCGGCACCCCGTCGCGAGGAAGGGGCTCGCCGAGGTGCCGACGCCCTTCCCGTACGATGTTAACCAGCTCGCGTATATCTGGTACCTGAGGAGGAGGTAAGGGCGGGGTGTGGCCTGAAGCAGACTATAGAGCGGCCATGCTGTCCTGCTGGGCAGTCGCTGCTGTGTGTTGGGGTGGGTGTATTGTGTCGGGGTTCCTGTACCATAATTGGAGTCATCACGGGGGCTCGAGGATAGATCCACGCATGTAGAACTCCTTGTATATTAACACTACGTATCCCTTCCTCACTACTCTTCCTTGCGCGAAGTCTGATGGCTCTGCAACCCATAGACTGGCATCTTCAGGAACCCGCAAGGCTACGGTCTACCTTCGAGTGGATAGCGTCGTTGGGACTCAAGTGCCACTTCGTGCAGCAAAATCAAGCAGCAAATGCCCGAGCACCGTTGTCCCATGAGCCACCCTCTCGATCTTAAGTGGTCTCCCATGCGGCTCTCCTCGGTCTTAGATTCAAGACTTCGCGTCGTACACCTTGTGTCCCCTCGCATATTGATGCTCAAGTCCAGACAGCTCTCAAAACACGGGCAAGGGTTCGCCTTCACACGAAGACATCACTCACAATACAAGAAACACAGGCTATGGTCATGAAAATCTTCAAGGAAACTTCTGCCCAAAAGAATGTCCATCGTGACGCATGTCCACGGGAGCTAGCAATACAGGATGGTCTGTCACCTCCAACATCGTCCTCGGCCGACGCCAACAACCACGCGGCAGGGCTACAAAAGCCCCGGAACAACAGACCGGATAAGAATAGCCCATACTCTCCACAAACCCGCGTCCACGATGCCACCGTCTCCTTCCCTCCAAAAAAAAAGTCGCCAACAAAGGTCCCCTAACATTCGTCAAGACAAACAAGCTTTTTCTCTTCGCGCCAGGAGGCGGCCGTCGGGATGGACGTAGAATTAAGCCCGTGGAGTGATGATAATTAGAGTAGACGAAGAAACAAGGGAGAAAATACAAAAGGAACAAGGGTAGCTCGGAAGTGTAACAAAACCAAGGAAACGCGGCACCGGTGGTATTTGTAAGAGGCATCATGGGTAATCAAGACAGTGAAACACGCAACGAGAAAAGACGAAGAACTTCGGCAGAGACAAGACCCGCGCGAGGGTATGCGCCATCTCCCGGCTTAGCGGAGAGAGAAGCCCTTCTTCTTTCCTTCCAGCGGGCGGCCGCTCTCGATGCGGGCCTTTCTCTCCTCGAGCTCTCCTCGTTGGCGGTCCAGCTGCTCCTTCATCTCGCGATGGCGGGCGTAGAGCTCCTCCTCGCTCTGCTTCAGCTTGCTCTCCTTCTCGGACACCTTCTGCTGGAACACCATCTTCATCTCGGCCTCCATCTTGGCGAGCTTCTGCTCGTGGAGGGCGCGCTCCTCCTCCTGCTTGACCGCAGGGTTGACCTCCTTGAAGACGCTGGGATCCTGGGACACGCCCATGGCAATGAGCTTGTCCGTCCTGTAGTTCTCGTACAGGTTGTTGTTCGTGTGCTCCTTGAGCTCCTCCATGTGGGTTCGGATAAGCATCTGGCGGAGCTTGACAAAGTCGCAGTGGTCCTCATTGTCCACCTCGATAACACCCCAGGGGTACCTTCGGCCCCTGACCTTGCGGCCATCGGGGTTCGAAACCTCATCGGTCGCACCAACAACGGCGAACGGGACCTTAGACATGATCTCGTTGTTCTCGGCGATGGTCTCCTCGTCATCAAGCTCATACCGGGGGCCCTCGAAGATCTGGATGCCGTGGTACTTAATGTCGGCCAGGATCTGGGCACAAGATGTTAGTCTCCGTGATGCTCCTGTCTACAACGGCGCGGTAGAAAACGGCAACTTACCCTCGCCTTGAAGTTGTTAATCTCCTCGTCGGTGAGGGTGTCAGCCTTGGCGATCACAGGAATCAGGTTGACCTTGGTGTGAAGGCGGCGCATGACCTCAATGTCCAGGGGCTTGAGCGAGTGCCCGGTAGGCTGGATGAAGAAGACGCAGGCGTGGATGCGGTTGTCGACGATGTTCATGCGGTTAACCTTGTTCTCAGCGTCGAGGTAGGCATCGAAGCGCTGCTCAATGTTCTCGACAATGGGCCGCCACGACTCGTCGTTGTTGACGAAGTCACCGAAGCCGGGGGTGTCGACAACGGTCAGGCGCAGGCGAACGCCAGCCTCCTCAATGTCGGCGCTGAGGGCCTGGATCTGGACGGTCTTGGGAATGATGTCGTGGGAGGGTTGCTTCTGCTCCTTGGGAGGGTAGAGAGAAGTGTTGAAGAGGGTGTTCACAAGCGTCGACTTTCCGAGGCCGGATTCACCTAAACTGGGTTAGACTCAAGTGACCTTACAGAGGGGAACGCCGGTCGTGAATGCGAGACGACATTGCGCACTTACCAACAACCATGACATTGAAGTTGAACCCTTTCCGGACGCTCTTACGGTGCCACTGGTTCGGGAGGTTGGCAAATCCGACGTAGCCGGTCAGCTTCCTGCGGACGACATTGGCAGCCTGCGGAACCGCCGGGACAAGGTTGGTGGAGGGCACGTCTTCGACAGGGAACGAGTCGGGCATGCCAAGCGAGGACTCCTCCGCGCCGGTGGGGGATCCGTTGGGGTCTAAGCAAACAATCGACGTTAGCGAACTAGGCCGAGCGCATTGGCTGATCGGTGGCAGGCTTGGCTGCAGACCAGGCAAGGCTCGTATGTCTAAAGGCACTGTCTGTCCGTCTGCGGTGCGCTCTTCGTGCTTCTTCTGCTTCTCCTGGGATGGTGGTACGCGGCCAGGCTCCTCGGGTTCTTTGGCCGTGGAGGCCAATGATGTTTTGGATGACATTGCATCACAGCTGGCGTAGAGTTCATCGTAGGACAGGGGGCTAAGTTCCTCGATGTTGGGCGGCCCATCGGGTTTTGGCATGTCTTTGAACCGGATCGCCGACATGACTGTGCGGCCAAGATCGGATCTGTTCCGCCCTTGGTGTGGAAGACTGCTGGTTCTCAGGGATATGGCGCGCATCGGTTTGGAGAACGGGAGGCCGTCGGTCGGAGTTCTCCCCACAGAGCGATCCGACCGCCTCCGAAGAGAGCGGGTTCGGATAATGTTCTCAACCATTTCCATCGCCATGTTGAAGTATTCGTGGGGGTTCCACTGAGGACGAGGGAAATCGTCGCGTATCCTTGGTGATATACCAGACGCGGTGGCCAGAAGTAGATGATATTCCGTACGAGAATGAATCCCCAGAAGTAGTCGCTCGTTGTTGATGAGCCCGCGTGAACCCGATCAGGAGGCAGAAGCAAGCCGAGAGCTGGCACCGGCAGTCGTCGACAGGACAGTTGCGAGATAGACGCGCGAGCACTCCGTCGCGAGGCAACAGCGGATGCCGAGGCGCATCGCCAAACCGAAACCACGGCAGGAAACAATGGATGGACTTACCCATCTTGATGGTTTTGTGTGCTTGTCGAGAAGTAGTCTACCTCGGCAAAGGTAGAGTTCGTGGAAGAGAAAAAGGTATCGCGACCTGTTCAAGCCAGCGAGGGTTAGCGCAGGAAGGAGACACGGAGCTATCGAGTTTCTCGTCGGGTAGAGACGAAGGTTGATATCGGGCAGGGAAGGTGAGACCCATGGAAGGGGGGAAACTGGTTCGAGAAGGCTGGGAAGGTGCAGACGGCACGGCAAGGGGTGTGGGTTTGTGCGGAATCGAGTGGCGGCAAGCGGAATGGGTGAAGTGGCAGGTAACGGGAGGACGCGTGAGGGATTGGAAGCAACGGCGCAGGCAAATTGTCGCGATTGAGCACTTGCGACTGCCGGTATACACGATAGAAGCAGGATCACGTACCGACGAGCTTGTGAGGGTGCCGATGTCGCGAGACTCGGGAAGCTCGCAATTCAGGGGCGCGAGGAGCTGGTCAAGTGAATAGGCCGGTTCGAAGCGATCCGGCGAAAAATATAAAGGGTCGTAGGGAACGGCGAAGAAGATTGTAGTATAGAAAAATAAAAATTACAGGTCAACGAGTGACGCGAAGGGGGCGGAAGATTTCGGTGGCCGAGGACTGGAAAGGAGGAAGGGAAAGGTTGGGCGAGATGAAGGACGAGATTGGACTTTTTTTTCTCCTGGTGTTTCTCCTAATTTGGGCGAACGGACAGGGGACAGGATTCAGGGACATGGCAGCGCGCAGGTCCCTTGGCTTCTCCCCAGGCCCCCTGCCACCTGGCAACGGCCTTTTGCACAGTGCCGAGATCCCTGGAGATCCGAGCAACGTGGACCCTGACCCCAAGCGGAGAATCAGGGGCTCCAGCGCGCTCGTCGCAAGGGAGCCGGACACAGTGGCATGCTGATCGCCCATGTTCCTCGCAATGTAATTTCGTCCCCCCTCCAGTTTTGCTATGGGGCACGAACGCTTTGCCCACACGTTGCCGTGACCCAACGCCCCATCAGCAATAGGGGCAAGGTGGCTGGGCTAGTCCTGATCTGGTAAGGAGCAGAAGTCGCCGGCAGGGGGCGGACATGCCAGCACCAGAGAGGCCCGTGAGAAGCCTGTGATTGGCTGGCTCCGGGCAAATTCGCTTGGGGTTCTCTGTGCTTCGTCTCCGACCCCAATTCGCATATTGGGCAAAGCAACGCGAGTATGCATGCAATCCCGTATAGTCGCGAGCCCACGAAGAAGTGTCTCTCGTATCCCCAATCCGCACCCACCTCACGATACGGATACGGCTGGCGGAAGCGCAGACGACTCAAACTCGGCTGGGATACTTGACGATGGCCTTGGCGAAAATTGGGACTGCTGACCCTTATATCAGGTGGGTTAAAGCGGCCAAAGCTCTGGCATATGCACGCCTCGACCCTCGATTGACCCGCCAAACCAGCCCGATTCAGGTAGCCTGAGACATGGAAACAGGTGCGTTCGACGAAACATCGGGCACCCGCATCGATGCGCACCGGGGCGTGACCCGATCTCCCGTGTCGGAAGTCCTATTCGACCTGACGTTCAAACCGTACCAGCTCCAACTTGCTTTTTTTTTTATCCCGGGCGGCCGTCCATCTCTCATTATTCAACGTCGCCCAACGGGCGTTGAGGTGCTTAAGCCAATCACCTCTTAGTGCCGAGAAGCTTGATGGCTGAACTGCCCGATCTGCGAAAGAGATTAACACCCACCCGCCCTATGATGTCTCGGGTACGATCGTCTCCGGACGGTGCCACATGGGAACGGTGCAAGTTCTCAAACGAAGATGCTTCTGGATGGATTTTCTCGGGATTAGTTCGAAGGACTGTCACTGACCGAGATACCCACAATGTTCTTGGGCTCATCATGCCTCCATGGCCACTACGCTTCCGATTGTTTGCCGTTGCGAAACTCTCCGGGGCGATGGCGTTAGCCTTTGAGGCATCGGAAACTTGGGGCAGCGAGCACCAAGAGTGAGCCACCGTGTCAATATACCTATGTTCGCTATTGTACCGGGCCACCGAAATAGCAGCGTTTGCAATACGCCCTTCAGCGTAGCAGAGAAGGCCCCGTTGCCCGACGACGGTCGACCACAACATTTTCGGTGTCAAAACGCGTTCGTCGCTACGGGGCCGACCCCATTGTGATTCCGAGTCTGGAGAACTGGCACTCCGCACCCGGTTCCACTCTAGCGGAATCGCCCATGGGCGGGTCCTGGAGTTCCCATAATAATCGCGCCATTACTGGGCCAGACCACTCCAACACCGTCCCCCAGATCAAGAGCTCGGTGGCTCCGGATGGTATGGCCCCGAATGGATGCCCGAGCGTGTGATCCGCAGGCTTGTGAACCGCCCTACTGGTTTACTGTATATAAACTATGGGAATGAGGGCGACAGGTTCGGACCTCGCCTTCTGCAATGGCTGTACACCAACTACGACGCTTACACCAAGCAGAGATACAAGTAGGTGTTAACAACGAGTACGGTGACTACCCCGAGGGGGGCACGAGAGCATGGTTGTACTGGGTGCCTGGTTCACCATGGTCCCACCCATGGGATGGCTCAACATTGACCATTCTTCATGTGACGGTGTCTGAGAACCAACTGTCACCACAGTCGGACCCTGCCACTAGCTAGATATTCAGCTGCTATTTATCCCCCTGTACTTCTGCGGCGCCCTAGTAGGTACAGTCGTCTGCTTATATCCGAGCTCGACGCGGCTCGCCCAATCTCGCTGCAGGACCAATATTCGACACCTGTGACATAAAGGACCTCGTCGTGCCCGGGTTTGTTGGAATGGCGGCTTCAACGACGTTCCTGGGCGTGCCTTACGGTATTATTCCCTTTACATGAACGGCCACAGTTTCCCAGGGTACTGGTTCGTCCCAGAGCTCTGACACTTCATCCTGGCCTTTGGTGTTTTGGGCGGCATGTCCGCCTCGCTCCTCTTCAACCCCAACATCACAGACATCGGCCACGAGCATCGGCCATGAGACATCGTACCAGCTAAATGTACTCCCTAATTTTGGGGCCATACCCTGGGCGGGTACGCCCCGTGTCGGTTCTGGTCCGGCTCTGTGATTAGCTTGACACCGGTGTGCGTGGGAGATGTTTGCAGGGTCCAGGACTACGGGACGAGGACGGGGTCAGCGTTCCTCATCGTCACCGTCGACGCGCTTCTCGGTGTCCCCATCGGCGGCGCCATAATTGAGAGCGAGGACGGGATGTATCGGGGACTGGTTCTCGTTGGGGGCGCATTGTACGGCGCGGCGCTCTGCGCGTCCTTCGTCGCTCGAGGGGTTTCTAGGGCGTCGTCACTGAGTGCCACCTTATAGAAAAAGAGAAGAAAGGCCATTTTGGTTACATAGAACAGGCCAGCACACAGACCCTGCTAAAATACATGAACATATTGGATAATAAGACATGATGCAAGTTGAGCGGATGGAGGAACGCGACCGGAGGTTACTCTCATGTGAGCGTTGTGTTGGGGACGCGGGTTGGTCATCATCACGTGCAGCTACATTGCACCTTCGTCTGTCCCGAAGTGTTGCGGGAGGGAGCAATATTAACTCGCTCACTTTACTGCTACTCAAGACTGATCTCCTTGAATTCCGTTGAGCTGTCCAAGTGCGGACGAGGGAGCTGAATCTTTCGCGAAGTGGGACCACAACACGGAATGGGCAGGCCGAGTAATGTGGAACTTTGGGGAACAAATTTGGTGCTAGCGCAAGATATTCTATACATCTAACCATCACGTAGCACCGGCCAAAGAAAAGTACCTCTATAACACCTACATTTCTCGGATCGTACCGGCGCGTTCGCCGACTGGTGTCGGACGAAAACCTCCAGCTCGATTCACCGACGTCATACGAGCCGCGCGGGCATACCTGGTATTTAGACCATTGCGTTCCGCGAGCATGCGAACTGGTCCCCGCTCAATTGGGTAGTCGCCAATGCCAGGAGCCGAGCTTCGCTGAACATGAGGATTCTGACTTCCGCCAGTACCGCGATTCGCGGGCGACAGCTGCTGTCGACGCGACCAAGGCAACTCTTCACCTCGGCGCGGCAGCAGGCCAAAGCACGCAAGTTTCAAATAGCCCCTGCTATCATCGTGGCTTTCGGCCTTGTCATCTGGCTCGATACTAGGCGGCCTGTTCCTGAAGCCAAGAATGCCGTTCACAAGCCAAACCGCCCCAAGCAGCCGCCCCCCGAGCACCACACCGAAGACGACGGATCGGCATGGTCCATGTTTACAACGTCCTTCGCGAACCTCTCCAACGCGACGGACATTGAGTGGGCCGCTCTCTCTGACCGCATTGTCGACTATATCCTGCCGGAATGGTCCAAGCTGATCCCGGTTTACCTCCGGAAGCTCCAGCAGGAGCTCTCCACCACGCCTGGCTCCCTCGCGAACGAGATCTGGAGGGAGGCCCACGACCCCTTCGCCAACCCGGAAATTCAGTACTCGGCACATGTCAGGGTTTCCGAAGCGCTATGCGACGAGGAGAAGGAGTTCCTCACAAGACGGAAGAGGGTCGCCAAAATCGCCCTGGCCAAGTATCTCGGGATCGACGAGGGGGAGGTCCACCCGGACGACGTGCCAACCATTGCCGTCTGCGGGTCCGGGGGTGGCTTGAGGGCGCTCGTGGCGGGAACGGGTTCGCTACTCGCGGCCGAGAAGGATGGCTTGCTGGATTGTGTCACCTACACTGCGGGCGTCAGTGGCTCCTGCTGGCTTCAAGCCATCCACTTCTCGTCCATCGGACGGTGCAGCATGCAGCGGGTCCTCGACCACCTCAAGGGTCGCACGGGAACACACATCGCCTACCCGCCCGCTGCGCTACAGACACTCGTATCCGCCCCCACTGACAGGTATCTCCTGCGCGGCATGGTCGAGAAGCTGAAGGGGGACGCGGGGGCCGATTACGGGCTGGTGGACGTCTATGGACTCCTCCTGGCCGCGAGGCTACTGGTTCCTGTCGGAGACCTCGAGGTGGATGACCGGGATCTGAAGATGTCCAACCAGCAGGACTACATCAAATTCGGGCAGAACCCGCTCCCGATATACACGGCTGTGCGACACGAGATTCCCGAGGTGGAAGAGCTCGGCGTGGAACCTTCCGCGCTCGCGGAAGACGCGAAGCAGCGCGCACAGAGCGAGCCGTGGTTCCAGTGGTTCGAGATGACGCCGTATGAGTTCTTCTGTGAGGAGTTCTCCGCGGGCATCCCGTCCTGGGCCATGGGCAGGAGGTTTGAGAAGGGTACGAACGTCCTCCCCGAGGAGGGGGTCTACAACCCTGAGTTCAAGATGTCTCTGCTGATCGGTGTGTTTGGGAGTGCATTCTGTGCGACGCTCAGCCATTATTACCGAGAGATCAGGCCTATTATGAAGGGTCTGACGGGATTCGACACCATCGATGAATTGATCGCGGGACGGGATCACGACCTGAGCAAGCTCCACCCCATCGATCCCGCCATCTTGCCCAACTTTGCCTACGGGATGGAGGGCAAGTTGCCGAAGACAGTGCCGGAGAGTATCTACAAGAACCGGTACATACAACTCATGGACGCGGGCATGTCGAATAACCTGCCCATTTACCCGCTTCTCCGCCCCGGTCGGAACGTGGACATTATCATCTCGTTTGATAACTCGGCCGATATCAAGCAGGACAACTGGCTTGCGGTGGCGGACGGGTTCGCGAGGCAGAGGGGTATCAAGGGGTGGCCCGTTGGCGTGGGATGGCCGAAGGGAGAGACCGCCGAGGAAACGGAGAAAGTGCTGGATCTGGCCAGCGAGGGATCTCAACAGAGGCCGGAGGAGAGGGTCACGGAGGCGGGCTTTGAAGCGGCCAGCCGTCAGGATATAGATCTTCGCGCTCGCAAGCCCGAGCATACCGACGGGAGTATGCAGGACAAGATGGAGAAGGACCTTGGGTATTGCACGGTCTGGGTCGGTACCAAAAAGGAGCGTACCACGTCGCCTACCCAGCCAAGCAAGGCCCTCGACACTTCCGACGACTCATGGTCCACTCTGTCCTCCCCAGACGCCGGCCTCGCCCTCGTCTACCTCCCGCTCCTGCCGAACCCGCGCGTGCCTGGCGTTGATCCAAAGACCACCGACTTCTTGTCCACCTGGAACTTCGTCTACACGCCGGATCAAGTGGGTCAGGTTGCGGATCTAGCGAAGGCGAATTACGACGAAGGGAAGGAGCAGATTCAGAGGTGCGTGAGGGCTGTGTATGAGAGGAGGAAGAAGTTGAGGGAGGAGAGGGAAGAGGAGGAGCGCTTGATTAGGTATCGGTCGTTGGTCAGGAAGGGGCTGGTGCATACACTGGGAGAGGGAGATCATTTTACTTGATTGCCGTGGCAGTAATGTATTAATGTCGGTGGTAACTAAACGAGCGACTGCCGCACAAATAGAGAAATAAGACGTACAAACAAGACATTTAGAGAAGAGTGCGGTAGAACATTCATATCAGGGGGCGAGGCAGCGAAGCAATCAACTGAAATGACATGTACGCGTGTATAAATCCTCTATAAAAGCTCTATTTACGCCGTTTCCCCCTCCTTGATTTCCTTCTTCATCTCGTCCTTCATCCTCGTCACCGTCCCCGGGCCCCCGTACACCATTCCCGTATACACCATGGCCACATCCGCCCCGGCCTTGGTCACCTCCAGCGCCTGCTTCCCGTCCGTGATGCCCCCAGTGGCAAACATCACCTTCCGCTCCTTGAAAGTCGGCACGTCCAGCCAGTGTCTATACTTCTTCACGAGCTCCAGCGTCCGTCCGTACATCGACGGGCCCGAGAAGCCACCGTCCGCCTGCGCGAGGACGGCCCTCTCGCGGTTCGTGATGGGCACGCCGGCCGGCACGGCCTGCAGCTTGCGCCGCGTGGTGTTGCCCACGATCACGCCGTCGACGCCGCTCTCCCACACGGCGCGCACGATGTCCTTGACCTGCGCGTCCGAGTCCTCGTCCGGCGAGACCTTGACCATCACGCGGGGCGGGGTCGCCCGCACGCCCTTGGTGGAGGCGCGCACCGAGTCGACCACCGTGCCCAGGAGGCCTACGAGCTTGTCGCCCGACTGCAGGTCGCGCAGGCCCGCCGTGTTGGGGCTGCTGACGTTGACGACCACCACGTCGGCGTAGCGCGCCAGGCGCGAGGCGCAGTAGGCGTAGTCGGAGACGGCGTCCTTCTCGGGCGTGTCCTTGTTCTTGGCGACCTGCACGAGGAGCAGCCGGCCGGGGAGGAGGCTACCGGCGGGCACGCCGGCCTTGCCGCTGAGCACGTCCTCCTCGCTGAGGCCCTGCGAGTGCGCGAAGACGCGCAGGCGCTGCCGGAGCGTCCTCGCCATGGCGTCCGCGCCCTGCGAGTTGAGGCCGTAGCAGTTCACCATCCCGTCGATGCTCGGCACGCGCCAGACGCGCGGCTTGGGGTTTCCCGGCTGGGGCTCCGGCGTGCAGCCGCCGACCTCCACCACACCGGCGCCCATGGCGAAGAGCGCGTCCGGGATCTCGGCATCCTTGTCCAGCCCCGCGCTAATCCCGATGGGGTTATCCAGCGTGGTCTCGAAGACCTCCGTGGCGAGGGCCGGCTCGGAGGGGTCCTTGACTATGCGGCCGCGCTCGCGGGGGTGGAGACCGAGGTTGTAAAGTGTCTTTAGGGCGGCGGTGCCAAAGTGGTGGGCGTCCTCGGCGTCGGGTAGAAGAGCGCGGAGGGCAGGCGGCACGAGGTAGTGGTGGACGGCGGAGCGGGTGTCAGTTAGGTAGATGAAGCCGGCGAAAGCGGTGAGGAGGCCCGCGCCGGTGTAGGCGTAGGAGCGGAGGCGGCTGGCGGGCGCGGAAGAGGTGGAGGCATATCGTCGTGGCATGCTCCGGTGAGCAGGTTTGGAGGCGGCGGAGCGAGAGCGGAGGCCCTGGAGGGCGGTCCGCGAGCGAAAGAGAGGGAATGACATCTTGGTAAGGAGCGTCCGGCCGGGGGCCGTCCAATTGGGTGTGCCAGGTTGGTCCTGGACGCTTGAGTATGGAGACTGCCGGTGAGTCTCGTCGTCCGGAGTTGTTTCGAAACACTCGAGTTGGGCGAATATTCACGTCACTCGGCTGAACCTCGGCAACCAAAGGAAAGCCTCCGAGAGACACAGGCACGAAAGTCAGGCAAGTGGTCGACGGGACAAGTTTCCATGCTTTGATTGCGGTGGTCTACAGCTTGCAACGTGTACATGTATATCATTTCAAGGCCCCAAAAGGTAAGGGTTGCGGAGGTATGGATGGGACATGGCCCGTATTGGACAGCCCTGGGTATGGCAAAGCCCACACAACGTCCAAATTCCAGTCCAATGCAGGCTCATTCCTTATAGACGTGCCAGAGTATAAGGCGGAGTAAGGAGGGGTAGTAGGACGTCAAACCCCGAAGCTGCCTGGTAATGGTGACGGGATAGCAGCATCGATAGATCCACGACACGATCCACACTTGGTACGGTCGGCGCCACGTCGCTTCTCTCATGCAAGCGGATAGGTGATATCGGTGTCGCAACGACTGCCGTTTATATTTCGTCTATGAGTGTACAATCGACCCCAATGCCCCTTCTAGGACGACTTCTCCTGCGCCTGCGCCGCGGCCTTGTCTTGTTCGTCCCACGTCCTCAGTTGCCGGTTCCAGCTGCGAAAGCAAGCGAGTCAGTACCGTGTTCTTATTCCGCTCACTATGAAGCGTGGTAAGCGATCGGGGGCCATACCTTCGGCTAGGGTAGAATCGGCCGGGCGCGGGCTTATGCGCGAACTCCTCCCTCTCGGCGCTGATCTTCCATATTATGCCGGTGATGCCGAGCACGGCGGCGCCGAGGATGAAGGTGTTCGCCTTCCAGTTCGCGGGCTGGGCATACCAGCCACCGGCCGGCGACCAGACGTGCTTCGGGTAACTGGTCGGGTTAGAGAGTGTCGAGGTGGGTTGGGACATTCGGGTTGAGAAGCGGCGACTCACGGAATCTTGGGACCGCCACCCTAGCGAGGGGTTAGTACTGGACAGAAGTGGGACACACGCAGGACATCTGAACTAACCATCTTGATGAGCTGCTCGATATCGTCTCGAGGGAGTTGGCGTCGGGCAATTGATGAGCACGGTTTGCACGTGGAGAGGAACTTCGGTTGCTTCGCTTCAGATTGCGTCGATTCTGATTGGCCTGGAGACCCGCCGCCAATTGGCTCACCTCCCGGCAGATATTCGGCTAATGTCCCAAAACGCCAGGTGGGTGCGGCTCGGAACACTGTGCGCCTCACACGACTCTGGGGCGCGAGGAAACTTTTTTCCACTCGAGCCGCAGCGAGCACAGGAGAGGCTCAACCAGGCATCACCCTCCCTTATCCGCCAACACCCACCAAGTTCACATCCCGGGGCTCTTTCCTCTGCAATAAGCCGCTGCCAATGAAACGGTTACGGCTGGAAAGATGGTCAGGTCAATTGACCCAGGCCAGCGCCCAGGCGCGGTGTAGGGCGCACGCCCCGTGCCTCGCCGCGCGACACGCGAGGCCGCAGCCGGCTCTCCTCCAGGCCCGCCTGCAGTCGACGTTAGCAACGGAGGGAGAGAACAGCGTCCCTCCCCCGAGTACAGATGCCCCGGCCGAGGCCCGCGGCGTCGAGCCCCCCGTCGCCGATCTCGACTCGAGCCGGAGCCCCTACCCGTCCCCGCTGCCCGAAGCGGCCCTCAACTCAGCGAAGCTCTCCGCCCTCCACGCCCGTCTCTGCCTCTCGACCAAGATCCCCCTCCAGACCCTCGCGCGCACGCTCGTGGACGCCTCGGCCGACGAGAACCCGGCCTTCAACAACAGCGGGCTGGCCTACCTCGGCAGCACCATCATCAACTACCACACCACCGAGCTTCTCCTGATGAAGTACCCCCGCCTACCCATGGCCGTCCTCTTTGAGGCCGTAAGGGGCTACGCCGGCGGTGAATCGCTCTTCCGCGTCGCCAGGGGCTGGGGTATTGAGAGCGCGGCGGCGCCGGGCGGCGAGGTTGACCCCGGTCTGCTGCAGTTCTCGCAGGAAGCGACTAAGCGAGTGGACACGCAGATGGGAGGCTACGTCCGGACCGAAGCGGCGCGCCTCGACAACTTCAAGTGGCGCAGGGGCTGGAGTTCCCGCGTGGTGTACGACGATCCCTTCGGCGACACGGTGCACACGAGCACACAGAAGAACGACGGGGCCGAGCCGAAGCTCCCCGAGGACATCATGGCGGATAGGCGGCGCAAGTACGAAGCCGTCCGCAATAACGCCCACGCGGCGCACACGCGGGCCGTGGTGGGCGCTATACACGTACACTGCGGGCGCGAGATGGCCAAGGCGTTCGTGCAGGCGCACATCCTCTCGCGGAACCTCGAGATCGACCGCATGTTCACGTTCCGCAGCCCGCTGATCGAGCTGCAGAGGCTGTGCGCGCGGGAGGGGTTCGACCGCCCCATCGCGCGGCTCGAGAGCGAGACGGGTAGGCTGTCGAGGACGCCGGTGTTCGTGGTGGGCATATACAGCGGCAAGGACAAGCTCGGCGAGGGGGTGGGGCCGAGCCTGGACTTTGCGAGGTGGAAGGCGGGGATTGCCTCGCTGAAGTCGTGGTACCTGTATAGCCCTGGCGCGAACCCGCGGGTGCCGAGCGACATGCTCGTCGAGGGCGCCAAGCCGTGGCAGGCGCCGTACATTGATGTTGGGGAGCTGATGCCCTAAGTACGAGGGGAGCAACTACTAGATTTCTTTTTCTTTTGTGGGAGTGGTCGTTGGGTTGGGCCACCGTGTACATTTGACGCTCGCAAAGGATGGGAACTGGGGAGACTTTGTGTATGTAAACTGGGAATGGGCAGAATAGGCGAGGCGAGGGGTGGTTCGCAGCATGAGCGAGTTCTGGCCTGGAGGGCTTGTAAGATAATTTACTTGCATGTAGAACAAGGAGCCGTCTTGGCGTTTACATTGCCTGTCTCCTTCTCTCGAGTGTTGCCAATATTGTATGTTTTGAGCCTGGACATCACCCGGGGAGTTCTTACAAGACAGGACTCCCTTCCGGCGTTTGGTTTGGCCTCATGAGGTTAAAGACATGACAGTCATTTCTCCGCGTAACCTGCAATTTTCTTCCTCTTTATTTTCCTTTTCTGTTTCCCTTTTCCAGCAACGAGAACCGGGCTTGCCCTCAAACTAGCAGAAGGCGTTCCCATGATGGAAACCTTGGTGGTGTCGGGATATCCAGGTCAGAGCCGTGCCGGACTGTCGGTGGTATCTCGTCGGCGCTTGCCCAGGGCATTCCAGTCGGCCTCCCGAGAATACGCCCATCAGGAAAGCTGGCTCGGCGGCGAATCTCGAGCTCCGAGGCTGGTCAGCCGTCACGCAATCCGAAATCCCAGGGATCGTGCCGACCTTCCCGACTCGCGTCCCGCTTGAGGCAGGGCATCTACTATCTCTGCGTGTGCCTACTCGTAGACCGAGCAAAGGATCCAGAGAGAGCTTACGGTGGTTGTTGAACATGCGGATAATCGGGCGGCTTATTGTCGGTGATCATGCCGGTGTTTGGACGCAAGTGCGTACTGATCGTATTACCGCCGAACGCCGCGTGCATGCCACATAACATGGACACCTGCGTCGGTGATTATGGGGAGCTCCGCTGGAGATAGACGTCGCCGTGTTCGCCGAATTCGAAAGGCTCGGGGTTTTACAAGCGCTGTCGGCTTCGTGTCTCCGTTGGATTACAAAGGCGACTTGTTTGAGATACGACATTTCCGCTACATGTTCGCAACCGCGGGTTAGCTTAACCCCGCTGCGGAGGGAGCTCCCCGCCGAGGGCCCCGATTCTGGCTATGACAAACATGAGCTACCTACTGGTGCCGACACCGTCCCCATAGAGCCTTCCACAAGCAGACTACTTATACCACCACCTCGCCTCTTGCTTTTTTTGCTGTTCTTGCTGTGATGTCCAGACTCATCAGCACCTCAGCCTTCATCCTCAGAAAACACACTCCGGTCTTCAACGCCGTCTCTAAAAGACTCCATCCTACAACAACAACAACCCTCACTCTCAATAGTCGCTGTTTCACCACGCCCTCCACCAAAATGCCTCCCGTGCCCCCCACCATGAATGCCATCCAGGTCACCGCCAACGGCGGCCCTGAGGTGCTCACTCCCACCTCCGTCCCCGTGCCCCAGCCAGCCGAGGGCGAGGTCCTCGTCAAGAACTCGTACGCCGGCGTCAACTTCATTGACACCTACTTCCGCACGGGGCTTTACAAGGCCCCCCTGCCCATCATCCCTGGCCGCGAGGCCGCCGGCACCGTCGTGGCCACGCACCCCTCCGTCTCGGGCGTCTCCGTCGGCGACAGCGTGGTCTACCTGTCCAACAACACCGCGTACGCCGAGTACGCCGTCGCCGCGGAGAAGAGCGTGCTGAAGATCCCCCAGGGGGTGACCGAGGAGGTTGCTGCGGCCTCGTTGCTGCAGGGCCTCACGGCGTGGACGTTTATCCGTGAGGCGGGCCAGGTGAAGGCGGGCCAGTGGGTCTTCGTCCACGCCGCGGCCGGAGGAACGGGCGGGCTCCTTGTGCAGATGCTCAAGGTGGTGGGCGCCAAGATCATCGGGACGGGGTCCACGAAGGAGAAGCTCGAGATCGCCAAGAAGCACGGCGCGGACTACGTGATCAACTCGAAGGAGGAGGACATCCCCGCCCGCGTGAAGGAGATCACTGGCGGCCATGGCGTCGACGTAGTCTACGACGGCGTGGGCAAGGCGACCTTCGACAGCGACCTCGAGATCGTGGCGCGCAAGGGCACCGTCGTCGTCTTCGGGAACGCCTCCGGGCCCGTGCCCCCAGTCGAGGTGCAGCGCCTGGGTCCCAAGGCCGTGAGGCTTATGAGGCCCGTGTTGTTCGCCTACATCGTCACGCGCGAGGAGATCGAGGAGTATTCGAAGGAGCTGTTCGGGTTTATCACGGAGGGCAAAGTCAAGATTGGGGTTCACGAGGTGTATCCGCTCAATGAGGTGAAGAGGGCTCACGAGGATCTGGAGGGTGCGAGGACGACGGGGAAGCTGTTGTTGAAGATTGGGCAGTAAGGAGGTACATGTTGGAATTCGGTGATTGGATTTGGATGTTTACAGAATGGTCTCTAACCAGGCTTGATTCAACATCATTTACGAGCATTTTTTGTCTTTTTCTTCCACTACCGTGACTCGCTCAACATCCCTGGGGCCCTGGGCGTATCACCCGGACTTCGCCTTGACGGCCTCCAGCAGCTCCGCCGGCGGATCCTGCCTGTACCCCTGCGGGTTGTTCTTCACCCACCGCCACAGGTCAGCGCACGCGTCCTCGAGCGTCAGCTCCGTCTTCCAGCCGAGCACCTCGTTCGCCAGCGTCGGGTTGGCCGTCAGGTCCAGCACGTCGCCGGCACGGCGCGGCACGACGTCGTAGGGGAGCGGGCGGCCGACGACGTCGCTGAAGGCCTTGATCATCTCGAAAACGGTGCTGCCGCGGCCGGAGCCGAGGTTCGCGGCGAGGATGCCCGGGTGGGCGCTGCGGAGGTGGTTGAGGGCGACGAGGTGGCCCTTGGCGAGGTCGAGGACGTGGATGTAGTCGCGAATGGCGGTGCCGTCACGGGATTCGTAGTCTTTTTTATTTTCTTGTTAGCTTCTTTGGTCGTTCCCCCCTGGCTCTTGTGCAGCGTTATCCGGGGTGGGTTGTAGGGGCATACCGTCTCCGAAGACCAGGAGCTTCTCCCTATCTCCCGTCGCAACCTTGCCAAGGAGCGGCAGCAGGTTGAACGGCACCCCCTGCGGGTCCTCGCCCATGATGCCGCTCGGGTGCGCACCGCACGGGTTGAAGTACCGCAGCAGCCCGCCGTTCCACTGCTCGAAGGGCTTGCCGGCCTTCTTCAAGTTGTTCCGCTGGGCCTCGATGTGGTCGGTGATGATCATCTCGACGACGGACTTGGTGCGGCCGTAGGGGTTCGTGGGGCCGATGGGGCAGCGCTCAGGGATGGGGATCATGTCCGGGAAGCGCGTGGCGTCGCCGTAGACGGTGGCGGAGGACGAGAAGACGATGTTCGTGACGGAGTGCTTGGTCATGGAGCGGAGGAGGGTGATGGTGCCGCCGACGTTGACGCGGTAGTACTCGATGGGGATCTCGCCCGATTCGCCAACGGCCTGGTTGAGCGGTGGTCAGCATGGCCCCAAGAGGTCCGTGGAACTGGGGCGATTGGGGGCTACCTTGAGGGCCGCGAAGTGGATGACGCTGTCGATGGCCGGGTGCTTCTCAAAGACAGAGTCGAGGGCCGCCTCGTCGGTCACATCGACCTGGTAGAAGGTCGGACGCTTCCCGCAGAGGAGCTCTATGCGGTCGAGAGCCACAGCCGACGAGTTGTACAGGCTGTCGACGACGACGACATCGTAGTCGTTTTGGAGGAGCGCGAGGGCCGTGAAGGAGCCGATGTAGCCGGTTCCTCTAGGAGCGGCTTAGTTTGGACGGTCTGGAGAGGTTAGAGGAGGGGCGCGTACCCGGTTACCAGGACTGTGCCGACGGTCATGGCTGCGGCGTGCGGCGGCGAGGAGCTGGGATAGTGGTTCGGGGGTTAACGTTGAGGATGAACGACGCTGTCGTGAGGACGGTAGGTAAGGGATGAGAGGGCTGCGGTGGTGGAGGTCCGCGGGACTGAGACCAAAAGATTGACGTCCAAAGGATCGCGCACGTGCAGATGGCGGAGCTGGAAGATGTCGACGATCCTCGTTTGCTTCGCAGTGCCAACGAAGGCGGTGTAGTATAACTACGGATAGCAGCCGGAGACGAAAGGTAGTATGGCTGGCGAATTGACCAGGGCTCGGTGAGGTTATCACAGCTGCAGTCTTTGGTGTCTGTGGGATCATGGACAGTCTCCGGCCGACCAATACCCCAAGGGGTAATTATACTGGCCCCCGCTTACATGTCTCGGGCTTTAAGGGCGCCGAGCTAACTGAGCATCAGCTTACGAGGTAGAATACGACTCCGCGAGGGTACATCCGGCCCCGCGACGAGCATTGGTGCGCATCGTCGCGCGAAAAAGGGCCGAACCACCATCGGCGTCCGGCCGTGTAGGTCCTGCGCCGTTTTGGCGGGGTGGAAGGAGGGGCATTGTGGCATGACGCAACGAGAAAATCTGGTGCAGCGCGGAATGCCAAGTAACCTTGCGCTGCAACGTTTCCAATCTGCCTGGGCAAATTCATGACTAAGCCTCAATCCCGAGCACCGAGGACCTCCCTCGAGCATCCAATGCCTGCTTACATAACTTTTGGAGGGCCCGCCGCCCCTGCCACCTGGCACCCCGGCAATCGCCGCGCGCGTCGGGCCCACCACGCGCCACGTCCCAACCTCCACCAGCCGCCTCACCTAGACAGGCGCTAGCGCACTGTTGTGTTGGCAGGCCGAGGGTACTTCTCGAATGTGTGGTGCCACGGCTGTTTCCCGTGGTACCTCTCGCCTTCCCAGCCACTAGCCCCCTGTCCATTCCAACCCAAGGCGACGATGCCGAAGACGTCGAGGCATGCTCGTCGAGTCTAGGAAACTTGACGAAAATCTTTGTTCTCCCTTTGTCACCCTCATTCCTTGGTCTTATGAGCTGCGCCCTGAGAATCGGCGAATGCGGGAGTGAAGAGTGCCAGGGGCCAAAGACAGAAACGTCCCCATTGTATTTCATCTCGCGCCGACCAGCTTTCCTCACCGCCGCTACTATGCGACCTTCACCCTGAGCGACGAGCCATCTTGTCCTTTTTTTTCCTGCTCCTGCAGATTGGGGCCCAAAAGCGCCGTTGGCATCGACAACTCATCAGACTCTTGCTAGACGAGGGGTTAGTGTAGCCGCGCCGTCATCGCTGCGCCAGAAACCGAAGCACCTGTCTTTGCGCCGGAAGCCTGGGCTCTGCCGAACTTGTTGTTCGCAACCGCAGACCGCGACGATTTTCCGACGACGCGCCTGACGCTCACCGCAGCTTTGAGCTCCTTCCTCACTTGCGCCGTCATACGCTTTGCGTCAATTTTCATCCACCATTTCTCTCTACTCAAAGCGCCTTCAAAACTTTTATCATTTTTGCTTACCTTGTGAGCGCGCAAGCCTCCCAACCGACCAAACCACCGACCGACACACGAAGCGTCTAGCGAACTCATCTCACTGTATGACGCCTGCTCACCAGCACTCTCACCACATTTAATACAACATGCCGCCGAGAACCTCGGTGTCGTCGCGGGCGGGCAAGCCTGAGCCTCAGCCCGCCGAGAATGCGTCCCGCCAGGGCGCCGCCGTCCGCTCCGAGATGCCGCCGCTCCCCTCCAGGCTCATGACCAGCTACGGCTCGCAGACCGTGGCGCCCCTGATCAACATCCGGAGAGGAAAGCGGAGGGAGCTCGGTGACGCGATCGGCGAGGCGCTGCGCGACCCTACCGAGGAACTGTCGGAGATGGGATCGCCCAGGGCCAGTGTGGAGCCCTTCCAGCAGGATCCCCTACCAGAGCTTGTGACAGTGCCCGAGGAGGATCCAGACGACTTGGAGATGTTCGCGATGGGGTCAGATGACGACTTTCAGCCGCCCGAGTCAGATCAGGGCTGGTCGGCGCCGCCATCGCCCGCGAAACTCACGAGACGGGGGGCACGGAGGACGTCGTCCAGGGCTCCCTCTGTCAGGCCCGAGCCTCCCACGCCACAACTACGCAGGAGCCCCCGCGGGTCAAGTTCCTCGCGATCAACCTCTCAGTCCGACGAACTCGCTCTGAACCAGCCCGCCGCACGCCGGGTCACGCGCTCGAGTCGTGCTAGAAGCATCAATCCCGCGCCGGAGCCCGTGGCAGAGCCTCTCCCGCCCCGCCCTGCGAGGAGGAGTTCCAGCCGGCGCACCTCAGTAGCGCCAACGCAAGACCGCGGCAAGAACCTGATGCCCCCGCCCGATGTCCCCTCCAACGGCACGGATCGCAGCTTCCATATGGAGAGCGACATATACGGGAATGTTTCGATCGCATCGGTTCGGAGTGAGCTGGCCAGCTCGCCGTCCAGTTCGCCGCCCGCCCCGCCTTCGTCTATCGCGTCGATAAGAGAGAGCCTTACGCGCGCGCGTGGCCGGCTCCGGTACACGACTAATTCTCTAGCCCGGGGACAGCAGCAAGCGAGGAACTTCTTGTTCGGGACGAGGCCCGGGACCGCGGCCGCTGAGCAGCAGCCAGCGTCAGTGACTTCTAATGGGAGTGCGCCTTCGTCAACGAAAGCCGCTTCTAGCTCGCTAGGCGCTGCTGGCCGGACGGTGGCTCCCCAGGAGAAGACGCCATCTCCGCCCAGCAGTCCGTCGACGTTGCGCCGCGGTCGCATCTGGCGAGCGATAAAACCCACCCGCTCCCTATGGGAGTACGTCCGATCACTCTTCATCATTGTTATCCTAGTCGGCTTCATCTGGAATATCCCCAAGGTCTACACGCCCGACTATTCTTCGTGGGACCCTGCGCAGACCTGGGACACCGTCACGCATACTTTCGAGAACATCAATCCGTTCATGAGCCCTTACAGCAACGCGACGGTGGATGCCGCGCACAGGGAGTACAAGACCCTTGTGAAGCAGTCTTTGCAAGAGATCGACAGACTGCAGAAGTCGAGCAAGATGTATGAAGGGTCTGTGAAGAAGCTCGAGGAGCTGATGCCGCAGGTAATCCACATGGAGGTCAGGAACGGGAAGCCGGCGATACCGGACGACTTCTGGCACGCGCTCCGGGATCTGATCAAGGCGGAAGAAGACATCGTGAGCATCCAGGGCTCTCGAACCGGACCTAGGTTCACGTCCGGGAAGCACTGGGATGCGGTTTTGACACACATCAACGACGATCTGAGTAGCGGCCACAGGCTTGCGGCAGGCTGGCTGGGTTGGCTGAAGACGAATCGGATCAAGGTCCTCTCCGCCCTCAAGCTCGACGAGGCGGCGCCCGCGCCTAGTCTCGACGCGAACATGAAGGATGCGCTCAACAAGCTCATTAAGGAGCGCCTTCAGGGGCCGGAGCTTTCCCAAACCGTCGTCACGCGCGACGAGTTCGTGCGACATCTGCGCGGCGAGTTCGCGACTCACCGCCAAGAAATCCGCTCCGAGATGCAGGAGCTCGACTCGAAGGTGGAGACCCGCGTCCAGCAAGCCCTCAAGGCGATCGAGAGCGCGCCCACCCCGCTATCCGCCCGCGAAGTCAAGCAGATGGTCCGCGACGCCGTGCACGAGGAGCTTGGCAAGGCGCAGCTCGGGGCCCTCGCGCGCGGAGGGGTCCACAGGAGCTGGGCGGCCGACCTGCGGCATCGCGTCAACCTCTTTGCCGTCGGCAACGGCGCCGTGGTCAACCCGCTCAAGTCGTCGCCTACGTACGTGCCGCGGCGTGCGCCGTTCGCGTCCCGCGCATGGCTCAGCTCCGGGAACAAGGCGGCACCGATGCCGTACAACTCGGTGCTACTACCCTGGGATGACTCCGGCGACGGGTGGTGCGGGGCGAACACCGTGGACAGGCAGGGGAGGCCGAACGGCGTCGCGCTGAACATACAGCTCGGGCGGTCGGTTACGCCGGAGCACATCGTCGTCGAGCACATCCTTCCCGACGCGACGCTCGAGCCCGACGCGCGGCCCCGCGAGATCGAGCTCTGGGCGCAGATCGAGGGCGTGGAGCTCCAGCAGCGCCTCCTCGACTTCGCGGCGTCGCACTTCCCGCCGAGGTCGAGGGGGGGCGAGATCCCGCCGGTCGCAGAGGCCAAATGCGACGGCTCGGAGTGCTTCTACCTTGTGGGCCGCTTCGAGTACGAGTCGAACCCGCTGCAGGGCGGCGTGTTCGTGCACAAGCTCTCGGACGAGCTGGGCCCTCTGGGCGTGAGGACGGACAACGTGAGGGTGGTGGCGAGCTCGAACTTTGGGGATGTGGTCAAGACTTGCTTCTATAGGCTGAGGCTTTACGGGGAGGTTGCGGAGGGGGTATAGAGAGGGATCTGGAGGAGGAGGGGGCGTGTGGTGGAGGATGGCATTGATCTTTCTAAATGGCGTTCAGGGCGATACGACGAGATACCTCTGGACGGTTCTTTCGAACGGGAGTTGAACCTGTATCTTACACTGATTTAATGCCGGCGTTTGGCAACAAAATTATATCCGTTTGACCTCTCACGATCGAGGGGGCAGGCGCTTTGAGTGCTGTAGTGGAAAATGCTCATATTCTATGGATGTATATCCCGTCGTCTAGGACTGTTCTTGGCCAAGGCAAGACAGATGCAAATGAGCGAAAAGGCTCTCTCCCGCTATTTCCTAGCTCAGCTCATGCAGACAGATCATCCCCAGGCAAAAAAGCAACACTTCATATGCGCCCAATTCTCCCAGTATACAAGAAAAGAAAATAAAAGAAAACCAAGACAAGAGCAAAGCCAACACCAGCTCTATAAACACCCCCCGCCATTCGCCATGCAAGAATCACACCGTCTACTCCCTCCCGAGCCTCTCCTCCCCGTCGCTAACGAGCTCATAGGCGGGCTTGAAGTGGCCCCCCTCCTTCAGCGCCGGGTTCGGCAGCGTGTCGGTCGTGCCGCCCAGGCTCGTGTACCCCTTGTCGTACAGCCCGCAGTAGTCGATGCCCATCCTCCTTATGAAGGCCCAGATCTCGGCGTAGTGCCACTCCAGCACGGGATGCACGCGCATGAAGCGCGGCCAGTCGCCGTCGGTCTCGTCGAAGGGTGTCAGGAGCGAGCCGTGCGGGTCGGTCCGGCGGGTGCCGACGAAGACGGCGCGGAGGCAGGGGTTCGAGGTGAGGTAGGCGGAGAGGGCGGCGCGCATGGCGAGGGGGGAGCGGGTGAGGGTGAGGGAGTAGGTGTTCGAGGTGTGCGCGACGAAGGCGTCGACCTCGGGAAAGGGGTGCGGCGGGACGATGTAGATGCAGTTGAGGGTGCGGGGGAAGGGCGTAGGCGGCTGGCGGTTGAGGGTCGCGAGGAGGAGGATCAGGAGGACCAGGCAGTCTTTTCCGCCGTTATAGGAGAGGGAGAGCTCGTGATGACTGGGATATGTTAGCTTCCATGTATCCCCCAATCGGGGCAACGAGAGAAGGGGACGACATACTTATACCGTTTTAGAGCCTCGGCGATCACGGCCATCGACTCCCGCACCCTCCCCTGCACGCCCTTAAGCACCTCATCGTCAGTCTCCTCCTCCAGGAAGCGCGTCACGGCCTCGTCCAGCTCGCCGCACACCTCCTTCAGCTCGCGCACCTCCTCGGGCACGCCGCTGTCGGCCGTGGTGGTGCTCGAGGCGGAGGGCTCGGCGGCGGAGGCGCCGCTGCTGCGCGCGGCGTCGGTGGTCGGCGTGCTGGGGGCGGAGGACACGGGCTCGGCGGCCGGGGTCGAGGTGGTGACGGAAGGCATCGGGGGGCCGGGGTCCGCGGGCTTCGAGGTGGGAGCGGGGTGGAGGATGCGGCGGAGGATCGCGAAGGCCATCTGAGGGATGCGACGTGGCGCTGGGGGTCAGTCGTCTCCGTCTCGGGAGGAGGTGTGGGAGTCTCCCGGGTCCAGAGCAGGGAGCGAGGGTTCGGCAAGTGAGGATAGGTGGCGGACTTGGCGGAGGGGCTCGGCGGGGTGGGTTTTAGCCCGGCTCGGTAATGCGGTTCGCCCGCGTGGGAAACTTGGAAGGCGGGTTTCGGCTATGGTCAGGCCCGTCTGGGGTAAGAGTCGGAGGATGGTAGGTCCGGGTGCGGAGCAGAGAAGCCCGGCAGCAAGGATTAAAGTGGATGGAAGGGGATGGAATAATCGAAAAATGGCGGGCGAGTGCCTCGTTTGGGAAAAAAGGCGAGGTGCCGTCCACTTCGGATGCAGGAACGGCGAGCATGTGCTTTGCCCACTGTCTCTGTCACGGTGTTCGGCCGTTACAGTAGCGGATTGGGGGCCTGGAGGACCCTGAGCCAGCGGGGCAAATAGGACCCCACGCTCTGCTGGAGTGTGGTGGAGCCGCCGAGCATATGTGCGGCTTTTGGCTTTGCCGTCACGTGCAGCCCCTCCGGAGCCAACCCCGCCGGACTCGGTGTTTGGAGTCCAGAAACTAGACGTAACCTAGGCTCTATGGTGTGCCGGGGGACCTCCTAGTCACCAAGGCTTCCAATGGTGACCCCTTGTTTTCCAGTGATAGGAACGGCCACTGCGGACTGTCAAGAACGGGGGTCAGCCCATATTGAAACTTACAATGCCACTTATAGCCGTCGATATTTTCAAGTAATAGCTAGTACCACTTTCTTAGCAGCCGCTCTCTCCTTGGCGGCTGTCGACGGCCAAAACGTCTGGTAGCCTTGATCGGCCACTTAGGGTTATTATAGCCGATACAACGGGAGGTTCCATGGGCTATACACTCATCCAGGACCTACTATAGTGTCGTTATGAGCTCGGTTTTCCGGAAAGGGCGGGCCAAGTAGCCAAAACCGAAGGGAAGTCTTACTCAAGGCAATGCTTGTCTCACGGAGTAATGATGCGTGGACGAGAATAACCGATGGGCTCTGATCGCGCCGCAGTTGCCACGGCTTCGGATGCCAACTCATTACTTGAGAACTCCCGAAATGACAATGGCAACCTGGTTTTCAAGCGCTTGAGCCTTTTATTTCCCAGCAGAGCACTAACTACCATCCCGAGACACTTAGGCTCGCGGGGGTTCAGCCTCTACCAGGGCCACTCGTCTCTCAACCTGAAGTGTATACCTATACAATGATGACCGGTCACTCATTGCCTCCAGGTCCTCACATGTATACTCGGCGAGCACATATTCCTCTGACAACTTGTCCCCCGCGCCTCTGGACAGGAGGGTGTCATTACTGGCATTTCTGTTAGGATAAGACTAAGAGAGTGTAAGACTTAAACAGAGGGAAACAAAGATTTGTACACCTGTTCACTGCAGGAGGCCGGACCTTCGATTTTACCACATATTCGCCACCCCTTCAATCAGCATTATATAACATCCCCCAGAGGCAGGCGAGGCCAGAGTTCCGGTGGCCTGTGGGGAATCCCCATGGGGTTAAGAGGCCATAGAGACTGGTTTGCTCTTTCGTTATCTGCCCCACACGAGCGCCTTCCGGACTCGGCCGGCCACAATGCGCTATTACAAACCAAGAGCACGCCAGTCATAACTGTATCCCGAGGTGCATGTACCGGAAACTTGCCTACCGTTGCAAACTCTCCGCTCAACGGTCCATTGCCGGATTTGATCGGAACGGTCCTCCGCCATCATGAGCAGCCAGCCGACTCCATCTGCCAATGTCCTCCTTTACGGCGCCGGCAGCATCGGCGGCGTCTTCCTGTACCAGCTCCTCCAAGCCGGCTGCAACGTGACCGCCGTCTGCCGGTCCAACTACGACACAGTCAAGGCCGATGGCTTCCGGCTGCTCTCCGTGCGGTTCGGCGACGTGACCTACCGCCCGACCGCCGTCGTGCGCGACGTCTCGGACTGCAGCGACCAAACCTTTGACTTCGTCCTGGTGTGCACCAAGTCGTTCCCGGGCAGCAGCCCGTCGCTTCCCGAGCAGCTCCGCCCAGTCCTGGAAGGCAGACCCCAGACGGTCATTGTCCTGTCGCAGAATGGTATCATGATCGAGGAGGAGGTCGCTGTGGCGTACCCGCAGCACGCCATACTGAGCGGCGTCGTCTACTGCCCCGCCGTGCAAACGGGCCCCGGCACCATCGAGTACCCCGAGGATCTCAACCTCATGGAGCTGGGCACCTACCCTTCTAATGCGCCCGCGCCGCACAAAGACGCCGCGAGGCGCTTCGCCGACCTCATGAACAAGGGCGGCGGCAGCGCCGAGGTCCACGAGGACATACAGGTGGCGCGCTGGTCCAAGCTGCTTATGAACGGCGCGTGGAACCCCATTTGCGCCCTCACGCTCTGCTCCGATGGGGACTTCCTATGCACCTCGGACCCGTACGCCTACGATCTGGCCTGGGGGATCATGATGGAGCTCGTGGAGCTGGCGAAGGTGATGGGGATCCCGGGCGTGACTGCCGAGGCGGCGGAGAAGCGGCTGTCCATCTCGAAGAGGCGAGCCGAGTCGGGGACGGGGAGGGAGATGAGCATGCTTCAGGACGTGAGGCAGAATAGGAGTATGGAGGTGGAGGCGATTCTTGGGAACGCCGTTAGACTTGGGAGGGAAAAGGGGGTCTCGATGCCCCGAGTGGAGGCGATATATGCCCTTGCAAAGGCTCGGTCTTGGGCACTAGTGAAAGAGAATTCCGAGAGGGCTGCAATCTAGATCACGAAGATAGAATAGAGTCACTATATACCATGGGACCCGCGAACACTACGTAATGGTGGTAACCTAGTCATACCGCTGGCTATCCTCCGCGTAGACAAGGAAGTAGGATTGGTGCCAGCAGAGTCACTAAATAGGCTATATGTTGAGCAGTGTGAAAAATGTAAGTGGGACTAAGTTTGACGAATTAAACCATTTATACTCCCATTCCATTGTATAGAGATTCTAAATTCTTTATCAAATCGCCATGAACCATATTCAGTGCCCGCTAAAGCTAAACATCGCCCTCACGTCCAAGTCCTTGTAACCATCGTCCTGGCTCAACAACTCGTACATCTCCAAGCCCTTGGTCCCCTGGCGGCGAGGTCCGAATCTAGAAGACGTTGTAAGGAGCTGCGAGACTCTAGTCCCTAATCTCTTCTACAAGTGATTGTGCCCTGGGTTGGTTGCTGTCAGGGAGCAGGACCTCGGTACGGACTACATCGTTTGGAGGTGGTATTCGGTGGGCCGATATCACTGCGGGCCTCGTACATCCGGCATATTAAGCCAAGAACGTGAGGTCCGAGCCTGGGATAGAATCCTCGCTGCGGGAATCTCCTGTCCTTCTGGGAGGCTGGCCTTCTTGGCATGGATGAATACTGGAAGCACAGGCAAATACACTTGAAAAGTCTGAACGGGTATCGCAATAGCAATCCTAGTCTACTTATTCGCACACGCCAGCCACGCACCCACACCCCTAGTCCAGCAGGCCCGTCGCAAGGGCCTCCAGATCCTCGAGCGTCTCGGGCTCCTGCTCGATCGCAATGACCTTGCCCTTGCCCTTCTTCCTCTTCCTGTCCTCCCCGTCGGACTCCTCGTCCTGGAACCACTTCCTCGCCTTCTTCCGCGGCCTCTCCTCCTCCTCGTCGCTGCTCTCGTCCCCGCCCACGGGCAGGCCCCGCAGCAGCGCGAGCGGGTCCACGCCGTCGTCGCCGCCCTCCAGCGTCGCGACCCGCCCGCCCTCCTTCTCCGCCTTGGCCGCCGCCCTCTCGGCCACCTCCTCCTCCCTCTCCTCCCTTTCCCTCGCCTTGCGCTTCTCCTTCTTCTCGCGCAGCCTCTCCTTCGCCGCCGCCTTGTCCTCGAGGTCCGCCTCCCGCACCCTCTCCTCCTCCTCCTCGAGGAACCTCTTCCGCTGCTCCTCCGCCGTCCCCTCCTGCCGGAAGTCCTCCTCGTCCTTGAGTTCGTAGAGGGGCCGCGCGTTGCCCTCGTCGTCGAAGACGAGGCGCTCCCCTACGGGTTTGTACTTGAGAAGCTTCTTCTTGGACTTCAGTAGCTTCTCGCGCCGCTTGGAGTCGATGATTAGCTGCTCCTTGCCGCCGAGGTCGAGGATCTTGGGCATCGTTCCACCGTTCTCGCCCGACTCGTCGAGCTCCTGGTCGCCGAGCACCCTCTTCACCGTCAGGAAGTCGTCCTCATCGCCCTCCTTGGCCACGTCGTCGCCGAAGAGCTTGGTGTAGTGGGTCGAGAACACGTCTTGGTTCGTCCGCTCGAACATCTTGTCGTACTTCGTCCGCACCTCGCCCTTCTTCCGCTTCTTCTTCCTGTTCCCCTCCTCGTCGAACTCAGATTCCTCGTCGCTCGACATGTTCATCATGCGCGGCGCGTTCTTCAGCTTCTTGATATCCTCGCCCTTCTGGAACTTGATCTGCGGCGCCCCGGGTAATCCCATGCTTGCCGCAAATCCGTCCAGGTCCAGCGCGTCGAGCCGGAATATGTCCTTGTCCTTCTGGTAGTTCACCGACCTAGTGTAGCTGATGAAGGCCTTTTGCGCGAGGTACTTGACGTCGGGGTTCTGGAAACACAGCTGCTGTAGCTCGTTCCGGATACTCCTCCGCTTCGACTCCTTCACATTAACCTTCCCTACCTTCACCTTCTTGTGCTCTAACCTCTTCAGCATACCCTCCTCCTCTGCCGGGTCGAGGAACAACACGGCCTTTCCGTTGCTCTCGAAGCGCGCTGTCCGGCCCACGCGGTGGATGTAGGTGTCGACGTCCTCGGGGCAGTCCGCCTGCACCACCCAGTCCACAGCCGGGAAGTCCACACCACGCGCGACCACGTCCGTCGCGAGCAGACACGAGTGCTGCGCTGTCGTGAAGCGCGACGTGATCTCTAGCCGGGCTCCCTGCTTCTGCCTCCCGTGCAGGTGCAGCAGCGGGATGCCGGGCCTCAGCGACTTGAAGCTCTCGTAGATGAAGCGCACCTGCTTCCCAGATGACAAGAACACGATCATCTTGCTCTTGGTGTTGGAGCGAATAAAGCCAAAAAGAGTGTTGAGCTTCTCGGGAAGCGGCGCGACAATGTAGTGTTGCGTCAGGGTTGCGGGCGTCGCGGACTCAGCGGCCTCGTGGACGGACACGTATTCGGGATCGCGGAGACTCAAGCGCGCGAGATCGGAGACCTTCCTGCTCTGCGTGGCGCTGAACATGAGGGTCTGGCGAGAGAGGGGCAAGTGCTCGACTAGAGCATCAACGGCACGCTGGAATCCCATGTCCATGATCCGGTCGGCCTCGTCGAGGACCAGGATCTGTAGGTTGCCGGGGTCGAAGCCCGCCGTCTGGTCGAGGTGCTGCAGGAGGCGTCCCGGGGTGGCCACGAGAATGTTCATGCGGCTTAGCCGGCTCGCCTCCTCCTTCAGGCTCTTCCCGCCGATTACCAGACCCGCAGAGAACAAGTGGTTCCGGCCGACCTTCTTCAGCACCTCGAAGATCTGGATGGCCAGCTCGCGCGTGGGCGAGATGACGAGGGCGCCGAGGCCGTCATATTCGGTCCAGCGCGCGCGGTAGAGCTTCTCGAGGACAGGGACGATAAATGCGAGCGTCTTGCCGCTTCCGGTCTTGGCGGCGCCGAGGACGTCGAGATCCTTGAGGGCCAGGGGCGTGGCGCGCGACTGGATCTCGGTGAGGGTGTGGAAGTGGGAGGCGTGGAGGCCCGAGGCGGTGGGTTCGGAGAGGGGGAGGTCGGAGAAGTTCTTCAGGGTCGAGGTCTTGAGGTCCTGTTACGGATGTTAGCGATATTCATCAAGTTTGCGAGCTCCGGGCGTCTCTTGAATCGGGGATGGCGGCTGTGGTTTGTGACGTACGAGCTCGGAGACAGCTTTTTCCAGCTGCTCGAGATCGGCGACTCCTTTCGCCCGTTTCTCTTGCCTCTTCTCTTTTGTGTTCGCGCTTTTGGCATGGCCTTTTGCCGCATTTTTCTTGGGGCCCGCCATCGTTGGTTCTGGTTGTTGCTTGTCTCTTGTCGCGAGACTTTCAGGCTGTGGTCGAGGATGGCGGTGGATGAACTTTTTTTTTCTGCCAGCGTCTGAGTCCCCGCTACCCCACTGTGGATGCCGGAGTTAACATCACTTGATGGCAGTTGTTATCGCTTGGCCATTTCAGCATCCCTCCTCGAGATTGCAGCACTTGTACGAGTCAATGACCGTTCGTTCCACTGTGCTTATCTTCAAAGCCATCAATCGTTGACTTTTGGCACTGCCCATCTTAAACTTACTATGTAAACTCTCGCTTCTCTTGTCACCCCACGGTATCGCAGATTCCATAATTGCTTTCCTTATTATGGGAAGGAAGACACTTGCAATGCATCAAAGTACCAGGAAAGATAGGCCAATCATGAGACCATGGGGGAGGTTGTATAATATCACAGGCCGCAGGCTGTCCGTATGACCCGGATCCTACTGCATCCCCTCAGCGCTTCTTTGTCAAGAGTAATAATAGCCGTCAGGTTAAGAAGAAAAGACGAAGCTTCTATATCGGGCTTTCGACCACAACATTTCCATCCCCTGCCTGGATCGAACGGTACATGTAGTGACACACAAATTTAGTAAACGGCTTGAACTCTGTGAGACCCGTGAGGTCAAACGAGGGTCACACCAACAGCGCCAGTGGCTCGATCCCCTGGCGACGAACGCTGTGTCTCACACCGATCGGCGGTGGTGGCACCCTCCACCAGCCAGCCCCTCCCCCCACATTTCAGCGCCCCCCTGCGACCTGACCGCCCCCAAAGCCACAACTGAGCGCGGGCTCCGGGACGGCCGGTCATCGCTCCAGCCCGGCGGTAATCGCGCAACTCCAGCGGGCAGCTCCACCGCTTCGGACTTTGCACGCGGCGAATTCCCGATTTTCCTCCCTTCTCTTCCACAGCACCAACCCTGCAGCATCTTGTAGTATCTTTACGCGAATCCTCCTACCCACCCCGCCTGGCTGTGCTTTCGCCCTCCCCACACCCCCGGAGCCCCATTACTAGAGCTTCGTCACCATGGCTACTGACTCCGGTGCTTCCGGCCCGCCGCTGCAGAAGACCGACACCACCGCGTCTTTTTCGGAGTATGGCTATCCGCAGGGCCACCTGGGCCACCTCGACGAGACGCAGACCGAGACGCTCGAGGAGTTTAGGAAGTTGGTAGAGGCCGAGGGGCTGTACAAGCCTGGTCCTCCGCCGTCCCACGACGATGAGGCGCTGCTGTATGCTAGAGAGACCCTCCCTTCACCGCTGTCCTGTTCTGGGGACTTGAGCCACAGGGCTAACGCCATGCCAGTCGGTACCTGCGCGCAAGGAGGTGGGTTCCAGAGGACGCGGTGACGCAGTTGCGGGAAACGGCCGAGTGGCGCGAGGCCAACGATATCAACACCCTCTACCGCACCATCGAGCTGCCTTCGTACGAGCAGAGCCGGCGAATGGTGTGTCAATTCTGGCCCTGCCCCCAACCGGCAGCATTCTCCCCCTACTTACACCTCTCCTAGTACCCCCAATGGACCGGTAGGCGAGACCGAAGGTAAGAACTCCAAATCTCCCTCTATTCTGCGCAGCTATCTGACACTCCACCAGGGGCATCCCTCTCTACGTCTTCGAGGTCAAGCCCCTAGACACCAAGTCCGTCGCCGAGTACGAACGCGCCGGCGCCTCCCACACCTTCAGCAGGGCCGACTCGTCGCGCATGACGGCGCCGCCGGGCCTCCTCCGCCTCTTTGCGCTCTACGAGAACCTCACGCACTTCGTCATGCCGTTCTGCTCGCAGCTCCAGGACAGGGAGTTCCCCGGGACGCCGATCACGATGACGACCAACATCGTGGACATCTCCGGCGTGGGCCTGAAGCAGTTCTGGAACCTGAAGGCGCATATGCAGGCGGCTAGCCAGCTTGCGACGGCGCATTACCCCGAGACGCTGGATAGTGAGTGGCCCCTGAAACCCCTGAATGCATGTTGTGAGAGCAGTCTGAGCTAACCATTTGTTCAGGGATATTCGTAAGCGCACCCAAGGTGGAGGGATCCTAGGACGTCCTGCTAACACACTCACAGATCATCGGCGCTCCCATGTTCTTCTCCACCGTCTGGGGCTGGATCAAGCGCTGGTTCGACCCCATCACCGTCTCCAAGATCTTCATCCTCTCGTCCTCCGAAGTCGGCCCCACGCTGCGCCAGTTCGTCGACCCGCAGAACATCCCCAAGAAGTACGGCGGCGAGCTGGACTTTTCGTGGGGCGACCTGCCGACCGTCGACCCCGCGTGGGAGGGCCACGTGGAGTGGGCCGGCAAGCCCGGGTTCCCGAGCGGCCCTCATGTGTGGAGGGATATCGAGGGCGACAAGATGGAGTGTATCGGGGTTGGGCAGAAGGACGGGGAGCTGAGGGAGGAGAAAATATGCACTATGAAGAAGACGTATTGGAGCCCGGTTCCGGTTGTGGATGCGAATGGAGCCGAGGAGGAGGCTGAGGGTGAGACGAACGAGAATGACAAGGAGGCGGAGAAGGAGAATGAGAAGAAGGAGGAGGAGAAGGAGGTGGAGAAGGAGATGAAAGAGGAGGCCTTGAGCGAGGAGGTCAAGAAGTTGGCTATCTCCAAGGTCACGGACGGGGAGAAGGCGGACATGAAGGTCAGTCCGACCATCTCGCCGGCGATCCCCAACACGGTCGCTTAGGCGGGCGTAGCCAGTGGAGGAAAGCGCGGTGGCATTTGTTCGCCAGGTATGGCACATCTAGACGCATGGGATGCAGACGGGAGTCGTCGCCTTGGACTAAGACGCAAAGCATAAGAGGTGTCACCTTGGGAAAGGACGTTTAATTATTAGGATATACCCAGGATAATACATTTCTCACCTCCTTTCTGTCTACTTGAAGGCGTTTGCAGACCCCTTACCGGGCGGTATCTCGCTACGATGGAGGTGATGTGTGATTTTCTTGTGAGAGAGAACTCAAAATGGTCCAATTAAGATGGAAGGTAACGCTGTGGTCTAGATTCTATCGCGGCGCGATCTGCTCAGCGACATGCACGCTCAAAAACCTGGATATCCCAAATCCCAAAACGCCTCGAGGAAGACTTGACAAGTTAAAAAAAAAAGGGTCTACAGCCCCCTCCTCTTCCTCCACTCAGCAACCCCCTTCTCTACCTCGCTCCAGCTCATCCCGTCCCTGACGAGCCACATGGTGACGCCCAGGGCCTCGACCTCGCGGTTCCTGCCCTCGTCGTCGAAGAAGAGCATGTCCTCGAAGGCGACGCCGGTCTTCTTCCTCAGGCCCTCGAAGTGCTTCATCTTGCTGCCCGGGTAGATCTCGACGCCGGCGTCGAAGAAGTCCAGGGCCTTCCTGGGCTTGTCCTTCTTGGAGGCGGAGGGGGCGGAGGCGTGGTCCTCGGGCGGGGGGTAGACCCAGAGGAGCTTGAGGAGGTCGCGGGCGCGGTCCGGGGTGTGGGTGCGCGAGGCGGCGGCGACCTTGACGGAGAGGTGGGTGGAGAGGCAGTGGAGGATGGAGGGCGAGTCCGGGTAGAACTCGTAGGTCTCGCCCATCTTGTCGGTGGCCGAGGTGTGGTCGGCGGAGGGGCGGAAGGGCGGGAGCGGGTGGGTGTCGACCCAGAAGGGCCAGAGGGTGTAGTCGAGGTCGAAGACGATGAGGCGCGGGAGGGCGGAGCCGGGCGTCAGGGAGGGGGGGATGCAGCCCGGGAGGGTGACGGGGTTTGTGGGCTGGCGAGTGAATTTCCGGATCATGGTGGGCGCGGGGGGTCGTGGGGTCGTGGGGTCTATTTCGGGTGGGAGGGAGGGGTGTCGTGCTCGGGGTCGTGGCACGTCGGAGAGAGGAGAGTCGTGGTGTTGAGTTGTGTTCGGTGGGATGGAGTTGGAGCTGAGAGGGCGGCGCGGCGCGGGCACGGCGGTCGAGATATTGGCGGGGTGTCGGGCGGCGGCTTAGCTAACCATCCGTCCAGAAGGCGTCTCACTTTGAAAAAAGAACATTCGCCCCTTGAGCTAAACCAAACAAAAAAGGTTCGCGCGTCAAGTCGGGGGGAGTTCAAATACCAGCCAGAAAACTGCCAGCCCGTCCCACGCCCCATAACTACGGGTCCTTCGTCGCCAGCAGGCGCGGAAAGCCCATCTCCCTCAGCAGTAACCGCATGGCCCTCGGCTTGATGGCAAAGTCGATCTCGGCCAGCAGGTCGCGCATCTTGATGGTCGGGTCGCGGTGGCTCAGCACGTCGTAGATATGGTCGCGCTGCTCCTCGGTCAGCGAGCGCGGGCGGCCGGCGCGCGGGAGCGACTTGTGGGCGGGCCGCGACGCGGAGCGGGCGATGGTGGTGCGGATGGTGGAGAGCGGGATGTCGGGGAAGACGGCCTGGATCTGCGCGTACGTGAGGTGGTAGGCGCGCAGCTTGCAGATCTGCGCGCGGGTCTGGGGCGAGAGCTCGTGGCGCGGCATGGCGGGCGGCCGTGGTGGTGGTGAGGGCGATCGTTGAGGATCGCTGTTCACCGGGGAGAAGGTTGAATTCTACGGGGGTGGTTTGAGGGTATCGCGCGATGCTCCGGGCGGGTTTGAGTGTGCTGAAGCAGCGGATGAAGGGCGGCGCGCGCGGACCAGCCGATGGGCTTCCTAATGTACATAGCGAGTAGCGCACCGCACGTGGACGGCCCAGCAAGGTCCCTGTCTGGTTCTGATCCGCGCGCAGGAACCGTCTGACGCTTGGCCCCCTCTCTGCACCCACCTCACGATGGGGTCACTTTCGGCACTTGCATCGCGCCCACCGACGGCACGCGGTCTCCTACACTGTGTCGGCCCGACCATCAGCCAGCTGTGCAAGCACCCTCGGAACAGTGCGCGCACAGAGCCAGCGCGATTCGATTGGAGGTTGTGCTCATTCGCCCAGCGAATCGTGTCTCGATCCTGTCCAGCGCTGGAAAGGTGAAGGGGGCATCTCGGTGTAAGACGTGCGGCTCAACACACCCATCGCTGGGTCCAGAGACAGACAGGTGCTCTCCAGCCGTGCTCCCGGCAAGAGACGCACCCATCTGCCGCCACCAGAACCCACAGCATCAAGTACCGAGCCCGTGCTGTCTGACGCCAGCGGGGCTCCTGTGGGGTAATGGGTAACCAACACGGGACTCGACTCCTCCAGCCGTCGCACTATCGGGTGTTTTCTGCCGCCCTCCGTCCGTTCCCCGAGCGCCCGCCCCGCCCGTTTGTGGGATCTGTTTGGCCTCATTTTTTGCCTCTATCGTGGTCAACCATGGTCCGGCTGCCCTCGTGCCCCGTCGCAACATCTCCCGGGGACCCGCTCTGGAATCCTGTGTAAGTGACACACTGAGGAAGCTTCCGGCCACGCTATCTTCCGGCCACAGCGTGGAGCACGGCTTCTCCACCTTGGCGCGACCCCTCCTGCGCCATGCCGCGCTGAAGCTCCGAAGCCCGCAGCATGGCGAGGTTTGGGCGATTCTTGGTAAGACCAGCGTAATCC
Organism: Sordariomycetes sp. S4602; assembly: GCA_023628835.1. Taxonomy (NCBI): domain Eukaryota; kingdom Fungi; phylum Ascomycota; class Sordariomycetes; species Sordariomycetes sp. S4602. The sequence continues at coordinate 581,758 of JAMAJV010000008.1, forward strand.
GGGGTTGCGCCCGCGCCCGTCGGCCTTGGGGAGTCCGGATCTTCGGTACACATGCTCCACATGTTCTGGCCCTTAAACATCGCGGCCCCCAACTCTTTTCCGTGCTCGAGCTCCCCACAAACCAGATACCCCCCTCCAGCATTCCCTCCAAACAAAGCCCGAGTAGATAATAAGAAGAAAAAAAGCGGGGGAAAGAAGAACAGAACAGAAAAGAGCCACCATGGCTGAACGGAAGATCCAGCTCGTGCGCATCGCACACGTCTACTACAAGCACAAGGACATCGACGCCGCTCGCGCCTTCTACGACGACTTTGGCTTCTTCGAGACCCAGCGCATCGGCAACCGCACCTTCTACCGCGGCTACGGCTCCGAGCCCTTCGTGCTCTGCGCCGAGGAGGGCGACAAGGACGAGTTCCTAGGGCCAGGGTTCGTCGTCAAGTCGCTGGACGACCTGGAGCACGCGGCCAAGACGCTCCCCGGCGCTACGGGGGTCTACGAGCTGGAGAATGTGCCCGGCGGCGGCAAGTGCGTGACGTTCAAGGATCCCGTCGATGGGTGGCCGTTCCATCTCGTGTACGGGCAGGAGAGCGTCCCCGAGCAGCCCCCCGACTTCCCTGACCTCAAGATCAACTATGTAAGTCAACTTACACACGGATGGCCCCCGGGAAGGGGAGGAGGTTATCTTTTGGAGTGACCCAGTGCTGACGGCGACGATAGCCCTTGGTCAAGAACCGTGACGTCAACGAGAAGCAGCGCTTCAAGAAGCGGCCCGCCCCCGTTCACAAGCTCGGCCACTTTGGCGTGTGCCTGACGGACTTTGCCACAGCCTACGAGTTTTACAGCAAGAAGTTCAACTTCTTCGCGAGCGAGGTAGGCCCTTTCCCACTCTCGATCCCCCCTCTTTTCCCTTCCAAGTAAAACCCGCTAACGCCAACCCTAGCTCGTCCACAACGCCGAGGGCCGCGACATCACCACCTTCTTCCGCCTCGACCTCGGCGCGCAGCGCGTCGACCACCACACCTTCTTCTTCTTCGAGGGCCCCAAGTTCCACGTGCACCACTCGTCCTTCGAGACGCACGACTTCGACGCCCAGGTGGTCGGCCACGACTGGCTGCGCCACAAGGGCTACGAGAACTGCTGGGGCGTGGGCCGCCACGTCATGGGCAGCCAGATCTTCGACTACTGGTTCGACCCGTCCGGCTTCATCATGGAGCACTACGTCGACGGGGACCTGCTGAACGACAGCGAGCCGACGCAGAAGAGCGAGGCGAGCCCGGACAACCTGCACGTCTGGGGTGAGTTTTGGGATGGGTTTCCCCGGGGGCGGAGTAACGGCGGTGTTGCTAACTGTGTGTAGGACCTGATCTGCCGCCGACCTTCTTGCAATGATGGGCTGGCGACGGCAGGGCGGGGGCGGTAGCGCGGAGAAAGGGGGGGAACGAATGGTAGAATGCGTCGGAGGAATCATGAATGATGTCTAACCCTAGCTTGTTCAATCATCGCTTAAGAATTCATAGCAATACGCCCTTATCCGTCTTTGCGTTCGTCTGGACCAGATGCGTCCGCCTCCCAAACGTGACACTTCCCGTCCCCAGGCGTTGAGACTGTACTTCCCGTCGGACTTCTGACGTCTCCATAGCAGGACTGGGTGGAGCACTTCCCTACCTATTCCAAGCAACAGTATGAGCAAACCAAGAGACTAGAATGTGAACGATGGACCGAGCCTCGACGGCGATATGCCTCCCCAGGAACCGACCCTCTCCTCCTCTGGAAATACAGCCAAGCCGTCTTCTCAACCTCGGCATGGAACTCCCACTAGAAGCGCCCTAGAAGACGCGGTTATAGGACATATATAAATCTACTTCTACTTCAAAATCATATACTCACTGAAATCCCGAAATCTCCCCACCCCTGAGACTATCTCCATGCATAATAAAACAGCCTGTAACATATGTCCAAGAAATGGTCACGCCCAGAAGACAAACGCCGATTGCAAAGCATAGACATCCCAACACAGACGAAGGAACCGACATGCCTAAGAAATACGGCCGCGAGCGCCTCCCTCGGGTCAAGAGTCAATGGGACCCTTGATCCATCCGCCGGCTCCCCATTCCTATGTTATCCTCCAAAACCCGCCAGCCCGCGCAACCCTCAACCCCTTGACCCTCTCCACATCCCATATCGACACCTCCTTCTTCTCCACCTCTCCCGAGGGCCTCACGAGTTCGGCGCCCCGGAGGACCCTCCCCCTGAGACCCCGCCGCAGCTTGGCCGTCCGGATGAGGTACTCCAGGCGGGATTCCTTCGGGGAGCGCGGGTGCTCCGTGAAGGAGCCTTGCAGCCTGTGGGCCACCGCCCAGGGGCCGGACCACGGATGGACATCAGGTGTGGAGTCTATGGGCAGGTCGGTGAGGGCTTTCCGCTCGGTATAGCGACCCACTAGTAGCCACTTCTGGATCTCCGGGAACCTTGCCGCCATGTCCACCGCACTGCGCACCTGGACCTTCCCATCGTCATCCTTCTTCGCGTACGCCACCCATGCGCCGTGCCCCACGAGGATCTTCACGCTCTCCAACCTCCCCCTCGAGCATGCCGTCATCAGCGGCGTCCCCTCTATCGACCCCCGGACATTCACATCCGCCCCGAACCCGACCAGCACGTCGATCGCGCCAAATATATCCCTATGCACCGCGGCGCACAGCGGGCTCACGAACCTCTTAGGCACGGTGTTGATCATCTCCTGCACCTTGGAAGGCGGGAGCCGTCTGAGCAGCCGCTTTAGCATTGAGACGCTGTCGTTCCGGTTCAGCTCGATGATGAGCGAGAACAGGCCCTTGCTCAGCTCCCTCATGCGCGTGAAATCAAAGGTCCGGTTGAGGACGTAGCCTAGCATGTCAATGTTGAGGATCATGTCGTCGAACGACATGTACCCTGCCTTGTCCCGCCTGTAGGGATCCAGGCCAAGGTTGGCAAGGTAGTGGAAGGCCGCGGGAGATTTAGGCCTCTCGCCCGCGATGTTGAGCAGGCTCATCCCATCCATGTCCACCACGTTCTTGTCCGCGCCCGCTTCCACAAAGACCTCCGCCATCGACACGTTGCCCGCCTCCACCGCCGCCATCAGTGGCGCGAAGCCTTGCCCGTGCGCCCTCGTCTTATGCGCCCCATGCCGCAGGAGGATCCGCACCGCAGAGTCATTTCCGTTCTTCACCGCGATGTGCAGCGGCGTGTCCTTGGCGTCGTCCTCCGCGTGTATGTCTGCGCCCTGCTGGAGGAGGAAGAGAGTCACATCATCGTGGCCTAGGCTAGTGGAAATGTGCAAGGGCGTCCAGCCCGGCACGAGGTCGAATGCGCCGGGCGCTATGACGCGCTGGTTAAGGACGTAGCGGATCATTTCCTCCCTGTGAGACGGCTCAACCTGCTGAAGGGTGCGGCGGGGATTCGACGACTCGAAGCAAAAACGCTGCCTGTAGGAGGTTTAGTTTGAGCGGCAGAATACAGGGGTTCTCCCAAAACCAAGAAGTTCTTGACGAGATTTGGGTGCAGCCAGCCATGGGACATACCTATACAACAGGTCCTCGTTACCAATGTGGTCGAGCACGATCTTGATGGCGGCGAGGTTATTCGCTCGCGTGGCTGCGTGGATTGGGGATACGGGCGCGCTCGTCCAGTCTAAGCCGAGCCTCAAGTACGCCATCAGAAGCGCCGGTAGCGCCCCGTTGAGATGCGGGCTGTCGCAGGCGCTTATCAGCGCGTTGTAGCCAGGCTGTACATGCCTCCGGAAGTGTACCGGGCACGACCCGATCAAGCCGGTGCACTTCTCCTCCAGCAGCCACTTCAGCACCGCCAGATTGCCCTCGCGGATCGCCAGTATGACAGGTGAGCACCCATCGCACATCAGCGGGCACGTCTCAAAGTCCTCCAGCGATGTCACGGCTAGCAGATTCTTGCACTGCACGAGGTCTCCGGACCGTATCACCATCTCGATCGTCTGCCCTATGAACTTCGACCGCGTGGCGCTGGGGTTCGCCTCTGTCTTGAACGTTTCTACATCCGCAAAGAGCTTAATGATGTTAGGGAAGCCGATCTGAAGGGCGTGCATGAACGGTGTCAGCTTCTCGTTGTCTACTATTCTGTTCAGGCGGGCGCCCCCGAGGTCGAGTAGTGTCTTCACCGCCTGTATCTGACTATTGCGCACCGCCGTGTGCAGTGCCGTGTAGCCGTCCACTGCCCGAAGTCCCAGATCAGCGCCGTAATCGTGCAAAACCCGGATGCAGGGCGCTGACCCGCCGATCGCGGCCGAGTGGACCGGTCTAGTCATGTTGTCAACGATGGCATGATCAGGATCCATGCGGAAATTGATACAGTAGAACTGAATGATTATGTCGAAACCGTTAAACGCCGCCAGATGGAGCGCGTTGCAGTTCGTCGCCGTGGTCGTAACATGCCCGCCTCCAGGGTGAATGATGGTGAAGTGTGACTTGCACGTCCGCTTCCAGTTGAACTCCGGGCCCACCATCGACTTGATCTTCTCTAGCATGCGGAGACTACCGCGTGAGGCCGCGGCCAGCGCAGCGTCCATGCCATCCGTGGTCGCAAGCGCGGGATTGGCGCCTTTCTCTAGCAGGATCATGGCGGCGTCGTGTTGCCTTTCAAGGATGTAGGAAACCAAGGCCGGACTCCTGCCCCAGCGCATAAGATCCGGATTCGCTCGCTGCTCTAGAAGCGCGATGAGCTTCTGGTCCCTCCCCGGACCTGGCACTATCAAGTGATGGATGAGCCCCTGGTTAGTGTCGTCGACGTCGTTGAGACGTTCGCGCTTTGCGTGGTGTAGGAGTTTCTCAAAGGTCGCCGCGGTCGTCCGGTTTCCCGGCGCGCAAGCGATCTCGAGGAGCGTCCGGCGCATTGGGCCACCGTTGCTAAGAGGCCGTTGATGGACTGATACCCCGTTGTTTAGAAGCAGGTCAAGGAACGGAGCCGCATTCGCTGCGACGCCGGTCCCAGCCAAGTCCAGCGCCTCAGGGCCGGTCACAAAGCGGTCGAGACATGATGTTTCGGCAAGTAGAGTCTTGTATACAGAAATGATAATATCCGTCGGCCAGCCTTCAGTCATGCGTTGCGAAGCCTGGTAGAACAGCGGTATCCCCGACTTCCCGGTTTGTTCTTCGTACAGTCGTAAAGCGCACTTCCGTGCGAGTTGCTGGATCGCAACCCGGAGCACTGAATAGGCGTGGTAGTTGCCCTGCTTAAGCCCACGTCCCCACGAGTCGACAACGTCGGAGCAGAATCTCTGCCACAGCCCGCGGCCCCTGTCATCCTTGGACTCCAAGACCCCCGGTGTTAGAAGCGCTGTGACCACATCGCTGCTGAGAATCAGGGATGCTTGAGGCGTTTTCAACCTGGCACGGTGAGGATCGTAGTTCAAGAACATAGTTTCGATGGGCGAGTGCTGGTCTGATGGTCTTAGGAGGGGAAGATCGGCACAGGCGTCTAGAAGCAAGTTGATTAGGGCTGGCGAGGCCGTAAAGTTGAGGTGGTGCAGCGGGCTGCTCCCATCGGCGGCGGGAATTTTGGGATCAACACCCAGCTGGATGAGCTCCCTGACAATATGCTCACTTCCCCATCTGACTGCCGCGTGGAGTATCGGACAAGGTGCCCGTAAAACCGTGGGGTCACCCTTTGCAGCCGCGCAGAGGTATAGAATGCAATTAATCGCGGATGTGTTGTCCAGCCCGCGGTCGAGGGAGAAGATCGCTTCTGTTAGCGGAGTGTGCCCCGCTTGATTCGTTGCCCTCATGTTCCTGTCGGCGTTACGGTCCTCCCGGTGCAGCCAGACCAAGGCTGGGGTGTCGACGTTTGCGGCTGCGAAATGCCAGCAGGTACGCCCGTCAACGTCACGGTGCTGCGTGTCGGCCCCCTTTTGGACCAGGAAGCGGAAAGGCGCCGCGGCCTCACAAAGCATGAGTGGCGTCCTGCTTCTCTCGTCTGTCCTCTCCGGGTCGGCTCCAGATTCGACTATAAGCTCCAGAATTTCAAATTCCTCCGATCCGCTGACTTCTGCGGCCATGTGTAAGATCGTGCCGCTATCGGAACCATCGTCCGAGCCGCCATTCTTGTAGGGTAAGTTAGGGTCCCAGCGGGGGTCCTGAACTAGACAACGTATTGCTAGGGTATTCTCATCTCGGATGAAGCTCCGTACTTCCTGGGCGAAGCGTTCGTCAGGGATGCCGGCCTGGTGCCAGCTTCTACCAGGAATCGTGAACGGAAGATTCAAGTCTATTGCCAATCTTATTGCTCCCGAAAAGAGTGCAGATAAGGGGGGAGTCTCCTCAGCCATAGGGAATATTCTTTCTATCAGCCGGGCGAGGACGTCGGACAGATAGGCCTTTGACTCTTCAGATGCGCATGGCTCGTAGCGCGATGCGGCGACCCCCCAGAAGGGACCCGGTTGCAGCAAGTCCGCCAACCTGTCACTAGACCGCGCGCAGACGTTGAGAACCTCGAAGAACAGGTCGGCATCTCGTAAACGAAGAGCCACTAGGAACGCAAGGTAGTCTGCGGGGGCTGGTTGCGGAGACTCGAGGCAGAACCAGGAGTTGGGTGAGGAGAAGCCTCTCTTCAGCACAACGCGGACAGTTTCCGCCTGGGCGATGCTGAACGGCGGCTCGTTGATGCGCTCCCAAGTGGAGATCGTCGAGGATGTAAGTAATGCTGATGGGCCTAGCAAGGCGCTGAGTAGTACGGTGGACCATTCACTGCAGTTCATATGCTCTTGCTGAGCCGGGAACTCTTTGCATAGCTCAGATAGTCCAAAAGCAGCGGCGATAGCCAGAGGTGGCAGGTCTGGGTTTCGTCTCTCAAGTGAGTTCAAGGTGTTAAGGAGCTGCCCACTACCCGGTCGGTTGTCGTAGTGGTGCGGCCAGGTTTGGCGGGTGAATTCAAGGACCCATTGTACGAAGTTTTCTCTTTTGGGCTTTCCAGGCTCTCGATCAAGACCGAAAAGGAAGAGCACAGGTTGCCTGACGGCTTTCCACTCGATGTTGACCGAAGGTGTTAGCCAGGAGGTGGCGGCCTGCGGATAGGCTGGATTGGTTTTATTCCTTGCTTGCGCCCTAGTAGCTTCGTCGATGTGGGAAGTAAAGGGAACCCTGTTCTCGCTCGGGTGGTTGAGGTAACCAAGGCAGCATAAGATAAAAGAAACGGCAGAGTTGGCAGGATCACTAGACGGCACAGCGTCGGGTGACTGGAGTGAGATAGGCGTAAGGGGTGATCCGTTTTGTAAAGTATCTTTAATGGATTCCACCTGTGAAACAGCCAAATGGATGCTGTACATGTCCAAGGATGAAGTGCCTTGCCGAAGCCGGCCTTTGAGGCGGGCCAGATCAAGAAGGAAGAATTTAATCCCCTTTGGAGTGAGAGGCTCGACGGCCTCGACCGGGGCCCTGTTGACGGCGGGGCCCTTGGAAGCATCATTGCGAGTGCTAGCTTCAAATCCGGGGACTATGCGAGCTCCGGCGCGGATCTTATCCAGGACACATCCGCAGGTGGTCAGAAAATAGTGATCCGAGACCCAGATATGGTGAAGGTGAGCCCGCGAGGGAGGGAGCTCGTCCAGGTTGGCGAGGGCAATGCTGAGGGAATAACATATGCCGCATATCTCGAGGACGCTGGTGGTGAGATTGGGCAGGGCATTGCGCAGGGCGATGAGGTCATTTGAGGCCTCGAGGCGGCGGAACAAGCAGGTGCACTCCCTCGCGGCCAGTGACGCGGCGTTTGTGACCTGGTCGAGATGCTCGGTCAGGTGTGTGCTCATGATCCCCAGCAGAGGCGGGCGACGGCGATGGCGGGTGAGCTGGGGGGACAGGCACGGGTGATGGGGCGGGATTTCGGTCACGGCCGCGGAACCATCGAGGCGAGGTGGCCGCTTGGGGGCTGTGTGAGATGACGTCTTCTGGCGCGGAGGGATACGCGATACTCGAGCTGTGGCGGGGGGATGCCGACCGAAGCTTGGAGTTGAAAAGGAGCTTCCATACTAGGTCGCGGACGTGAAAGCTCGGGACTGGGAGGCCGGAAAGGTAAGGCTGCCTGCCGTTCGAAGCCTGGGCATGCCAGACGTATTACTCGGTGGGTATTGCAGGTGATGTGGACTGCAAGTCCCACATGGATACCTATTGAATTGGATGCGTCAGGCTCGCACGGTGCTTCACTGGTTGCCGGGCGCGCGTGCCCGATGGCACCTCCCCAACTTGTCCCGAACCGCCAAGCTACCTGCGCAGATACTTGATACACCCCCCAAAAGCACAGCCTCGATCATCACTCTCCAAGTATGGAACATTCGGTGAGCTAGCCATCGAGCCCTTCTTAATGAAAGGTGCTCGTGCGACCACGCCGCTTTCTGATACGGAAGGTGAAACCACACCGGTCAGACTTGTGGGATGCTGACCACGTGCTCGCCTTCCAACACCACACCCTCTGGCATACGCCGTTTTCGTCGGGCAGCTCGCCCGCCTTGCGCCGTGTCTCCCTTCCGAGGCGACAACGCGAGATGCGGGCGCCGTCCCCCGCGCGCGCCCTGGCAAGCGGGGCCCGACATCGAAGGCAAGGCTCGGGCTGGGAAAGACTCCGCGCCAGGGAGGGGAAGAGAGCGCTTGGGGCCCAATATCTCCACAGCCAAGCACATTGGGAATCCACAACCGCCGTCTTATTAGCCGGCAATGAACACCCACGGATCCAACAAATGCGCCAGGCTCCTAAGAGACGTAAGCGGACGGTCCCCCGGAGCCCAGTCACACCGGCCGGGGATGAGCCCAGGTTCCTCCCCGACAAGGCTCGCAGAATTCCAAGTCCCAGAGCCCGCCTTTCCACAGACATGCCTCAGACAGGCAGCTCTGCCCGCTTTCCTCCTCTCACCGCAACCGCAAGTCCGCATGCGGCAAAGCCCATTCCTCCAAACATAACGACAAAGGCCCCCCCACCGCGGCCCCCGCACCAGGCTCCACGAGCCCGTCGCTGCCTGCTCGCTCGTGTCGCCATGAAGGAAGAAAACTCGCTGCGGTGGCGCGCCAGCTCCTGCAATAAAGCGTGGAACGGCAAACACGAGGGTCGATACGAGCAGGCTCGGAGCCAGGCCGCCCGAATGCCAACAGAAGAGGGAACGAAAGGCCAATACGGGCTCTCGTACGTCTTATATACTCCAGCGAAGCTGTCCCGGGTCGGGAAGCTCCCCGTCGTGCTCGCACTGTCCCCCCCCAAAAAAGGATCTGCGCCCGCGCGCCGGGCGGGAAGCTTGGAGGTCAGGTATCGCGGCAACATGCCAAGGCGCCTGCGGGCGAACCCGTGGATGTAACATCGTCAGCCTTAACTTTACAAGAGCGCCACGTCTTCCGTTTCCGTGGGGTTTCCCTCGACTTCCTCGCGTTCGAGAAAAGCAACGAAAGTGCATAAAAGGGAGGGAGGTGCCCCGCCACGTCCCCCCGCAGCCTGGTCTTCTCTTTTCGTCCGATGTTTGCTCCGTTTGCGGATCCTTTACCGCCTCCTCGTTGCAGCGTGGCAGACTGGAATGGTGGTTGCTGCGAAATTGCGTCCTAATTTCTTCTTGCGCGGTCGGTGACGGGGCTAGACGGTCTCCAGACTAAGACCCTTGAGGGATCCCTGTCGCCGAATCTCGGGAATACCCCCTTTCGAGGTAAATTGCTCGGGGCGTGTTGCCACTGGTGACTCGAGCGTCCCGATGCACCGCGCCGGCTCGATGCGCATCATCCCATCGCGCGGCAGTGCCTGTGGGGGTGAAAATCTCGTTCTGCATGCGGAGCGGCCCGTAGGGGGAGGTATCGGTGCCCGCGACGATCCGGTTCCCTATGGGAGATGGCGCAGGCCTTTTCAGGCACCCTTTGGGCCAGGAAGGAATTAAACCCCGCCATGTCAACGTGGGTTTGAGGCGCGGCTGCTGTAGAATATATCGACCGATGTAGTAATTAGAGCCGGGGAGTTCCACTGCCTCCACGTCCCTCTGAAGTGCCAGGTAGTAGTGTCCATGGCCATCTCTCCGCTTACAGATAATAACTCGATCAAGATTTCTGATACATCGTAGTAACAAGTTTGAGCATATCCCCATCAGATAGGGGTTTGCGAAAAGCCACGGCTCTATCAAATCAGTGAATTTTTACCCACGTACTATTCAATGCTATTAACAAGCCGCTATTAGACCGAGCATCATCATCGTGGCCTCAGCTTATGAACCTTGTGGGGGAACTCGGGCTCAAAAGAGGTTTCACACCAGGAGAATCCCTATCCAAGGATCCCATCACCGATGACGAGAAACCACACCGGGGTGACCGTACTCAGGCCTCATATGCGAGTACTAACTCTTCGGCTCACCGAGGTAACATGTGTATCATCTCCTCTACCCCATCCTCTAATGGATTGACTGCGCCCCCTCAAAGGCGTCCGCATCTGCATGCAACAAGTGCTCGTAGTTTCAGATTCGTTGCCCCCTCTCGACTTCCCCCACGCCCCCACGATGGCACAGTTGGGTAGCCAGACGTTGGAATGAAACGCTCCTGGGTTTACCCTCATGGTATCTTTAATCTTATCATTCAGCCCCAACCGTACCACCAAATGAAGCCGCCCAAGCTCGATGTGGTTTTGTGAGCCAATCCTAAGCCACGTCGAAGACACCTGTGTCAACGACGTCCCAAGGAGAGTATTTCCGCGTTGATGTCCCGGGGAATCACATCAAGTCAGGCAGCCGCACGAGACACCCTGGATGGCGGTCACGACTTTGTATCTCCGCAAGAAGCATGACGTAGCCCACGTTTTCGTTGGCGTGCTCTGGGTGGTGCACCGAGGCGTGGGGGGCCGCGGAAACGCGCGCACGAACCAACAACGGCTGCAGCTGCACAGGACCCCATCCGGAAGCCCAGATCTTCTACTATATCCCATTCTAGGTTTGAGATCCCGGACATTTTCGTTCCAAGGGCTTGCGCACGTGGAGACTCGGCAACCTGGGCGGGGGTGGGCCAAGCAAACGGCTGATAGAACAGCAGTAAATAGCCAGCACTACGTGTATCAGGAGCCTTAACGAGCCGTGTATCTGAGGAGATCTCCCTGTAAGTCCAACTCAGAAGCTCGTGGCCAGGACAATCGGATGCCCCAACATGGAACCCGGCGGCTTCGTCTAGGTGGAAAGAAAGGAATAAAAAGCCCAGTCGGGCCCTAGGGCCCAACAACCGCCCGTATAAGAGCTCCAAGCAGAATGATTCCGCGAAACATTGTCCGGCCAAGTCGAGGGCGGGTCCCTTTGACACCCCCTTGCAGGCCCGTGAGCTTTCCGGATGGGTCCCCGATGTGGGGCCGTGTTCGGGGTGGAGACAACCCAGCGCCCCGCGTCACGGACAGAAGCCGCCCAGGCCTGCCGCCCGAGTTCCCAACAGACGCGAGCCGAGAGTTAGAAACCGAAAAGTGGGTAATCCGGCGTTGGTTGAGGGGAATGTTACGGTGTGCAAAGGCGCGGCCGGCATGCGGGCGTGAAATTAACTCTGGGTACAAAGGTGAGCAGGCTGAGGGTGGAGATCACCGCCTAAATCGGTCGACGCTCGGATTCCTGGAGTTACACAAGCGAGCCTTCTGGGTCGGCGCACTTTTTAGATAGACGAGAGGCGGGAAGGCGGACTAGAGAACTAGAGGCCGGGGAACAAGATGTCCTGATATCGCGCGTTTTCGGCTTCTTTTTGTCCCTTGTTGGCCCTCGCTCGCCCAGGATTGGCTTCTGTCAACGCCCCTGACTAATACATGATGAAGGAGAACTATCAGCAGCCGGAAACCCTCTGTTTAATAATAGACTCGATTTGAGGCCTATACGCTACGCTAATCGTAATGTTTGTCGTTTGAACCGTCCTCGACGTGGGCTCCCCACAGACACTTTGTATCCCCACCGCCCTAATCGCGCCTCTCATCGCCGGCCTTATGCCACCGGCACCATGACCAGAACCACCCAGTCCACCGCTCCTCCCCCCCTCAACGGCGTCCAATAGCAATTAATCTGGATCGGCCCTCGCGCCTCCTTCCTAGCCCCATCCGAACTCCACCCAGAGGTTCTCGGCAGACTAATCACACTCCCCTTCCTCCCTCTCGTCTCCCCCAAGAGCATCTCCGCCGTGACCCTCTCTCCAGCCTTCAGTACCCCCTTCCTTATTAATGACTTGAATGACTTGGTGACCGACGGACTTCTCGCTTCTTCCGACAGGACCTTGAAGACGTCCCTGTCCAGTATTGAGTCGAGCGTGATGGTGGGGCTCAGGATATCCAGGGCGCTCGGTGACGCATACGCGATGAGCATCTTCGGCTTGACGCCCGGGTGATGCTTAAGCAGCATTATTCGAGAGCACGCTGAGTCTCTATCTGGCTGTGGTGTCGATGGGATGCTGCTTTCGCCCAGCGGTGGGAGAGGAGGCTCCGGAAATCCTCCCGGACCGACCAACGCGCTGTCGGATTTGTCGGGGTGTGAGGTTTGAGGAGTAACATTCGCGGGCTTCCGGAACGGATTGAACAGTCGGCGCGAGGATCTACTCCGAGAGCGACTGCCACTCTGGCCCTGTGAGGAAGTCTGCCCGTCGTCGCTCAGATCAACGGGGGTGGTTGACCGAGATCTTCCGGTCCTCGCGGATGGCGCGGATCCCGTGGATAATCTGCCCGAGGCGCCGTCGGTCTTGAACGTGTCATTGGCCAGGAGCCTAAGAACATCCGCCGAGCTCCTGATCCGATCGGATACGTTGAGGTAGGCGTGAAGACAGTATCGTCTCACTCCTGATGGATTGGGGATGGGACAGATGTAGACCAAGTTCCAGAAGGCTTCGCCGTCCTTCCGGTAGCTCACAACCAACTCGAGGCATTCCCGCTCCTTTGACATGCATTGTTGCATACGAAGGGCTGCTTTCGGGTTCGTAGCGCCCTGAAGCGTCGCAACGTTCCCATCGAGAACCTCGTCACGACTCCGCCCTAGCAAGGCAGCAAAGTCATCCGACGCATACTTGATCCGGTCCCTGTCCTGTCCATCCGTGACGCAGAATGCCGAAGCAAGGCCGGGATATTCTGCCTCCGGCATCCGGAGGTTTGACGCGAGAGACGCTGTGGTAGCGAGGGCGAGCTTATGTTTCACAAAGGAAGGATACAAGTCCTTCAGAACCCTCTGCTCGACGCAATTTCTTGAATCAAGAAACAAGGAGTCCAGGCCTGGCAAGATCGTCCCTGTTACGTACCTGAGGTCGTTGTTCAAGGTCCTCGATACGTGACTTGGCAGCTGAATGGGAGATGCTGTGGTGACGGAGGTATAGTTTGTCGATATGGTGTAGAGCAGAGACTCCAGGTGGTTTATGACAGCAGAATACTCTTGCGTCTAACAAGACAGCGCGTTAGAGCTCTGGTATCAACGTTTCGGAAAGGAAAATGAGGCACCACCCACCTTGGCAAGGTACGCCATATCAATGCCGTATCCTGACTCCCGCGAAAACTTCAATAGCCCACCTGCGGCCGACGGATCCTTCAATACCATTTGAAAGATCTCCAGCCCGAAAACGTCCGGAATCGCCAATTTCCACTCGTGGGCCTCATCTAGGATCAAGCCACGCCGACCGCCGTCGGACGATTCTCCTTCCTGAGGCTGCCAAGTGAACGGTTTGAAGAGCGGGCCTCTTGAAGTCCCATCGGCGTTGTAGTCTGTGTATTGTCTGAGGGCATCCTCGTTCACATGCAGCGATAGGCCCGAATTCGAGCGGAGACGTTGTGAGAATGCCGCGCTTGTCCTGCGACCCCGCGACACTGTAGGACTTGGGGGTGGTGAGAGGATGTTGGGATACGACTTGGACGCCCCGCCGCCGGGTTCATAGGAGAAGGCCGGGGTGCTTCGACGGCGACCGAACTCATCCCGGTAGTCGTAATAGGGCGGAGTTGTAGGCGACCGGATTCGAGGCATGATGGGTGCCGAGCAAGAGCTAGAAAGGAATGCTGCTTTTATCTCGAAACTGGGGAGGTCCGACAGGGACAAACGAGGTTCGGTCCCGCGAGCCGTTCGGGGACTATGACACAAGGTCCCGGGAAGAGGGCCGTGGACTTGGTCGCGAGTAAGGAACCGGGGAAACAAAAGGTTAAATTTCAAGCCACCTCGAAAACGTCATATCGTGATGACTTCATCCAGGGGCCAAATGGCCAATGAAGCAGGTCAAGACCAGGTAAGCCTCGCTAGGGGCGAACCCTAAGACACAGTGGTAACCAGTCTCAAGACAAGCCAGTGGTTGCTCCTAACACCGTCCGGAGAATTCCCTCCTATAGGGGCAAGAAGAGGGAGGAGGTAAGATTTAACTGGGCACATGCTATCACAAGCTGGTCCAGGAAGATCTCCTGACATGAGAGGCGTCTTGACCAGCAATTGCTGATAGGGAAGATCCGTGCGGGTCGGCGACCCCCCGTCAAGTGGATGCTTGGCTCAAGTATCTTTTCCAATAATAGCAGGCAGCTCGCTTGAGCGGCTCCTGGGGCTGTCGACGGCTCTCTACCGAACCTGAAGGTCGCCGGGTCGTCGGATGGTGCGCCCGCCCCCACAATAGGGAGGGTCAAGTCGCCTTGGTGATCACACAATCCCCACTGGACCCGCCGTAGCCCCGGAGAAAGAGACCCGGGCAGCCAGGGCGCATTTGTCAGTGCGCTGTATGTACATGATCTGGCCCCGGCGAGCCGCGTCGATCTTCCGGGAAGACCCAGTTGCAGATCGCTAGGCTCACCGGGAGGTGGCTTCACATGTGGCTGCTTGATCAGCAGCAGCGACGGAGATAGCTACAGACATATGAGAGGTCCTCGCCCCTTGGCCTCGCCAGAGATGACGTCAGTGATGCTCGCAAAGCCTTTGTCGAGGGTGGCTGTTGTCAACACCAAGACGGCGGGTCTGGCGAACGAAGCCCTCGAGGACGTTCAATCTGGATTTTTAGGTCCTCGCCGGATCGCACGGACGCCGATCCTTGACCCCTGCAAGCTGCAAGGCACAGCCGTAGCCGCAGCCGCAACCGCAGGAGCAAGGATCGGGCCGGACAGATGACCAACATGGGATCAGCAACTCCGGACGAGCCAGCTCCGCGGGCTCTGGGCAAACAGGGCAGATTAGCCCCAGGGGTCAGAGCTGGCTGCAGCGAACGGGGACTGGAGAAGAGCGGAAACTGAAATGGTGTGGTGGGATAACGGAATAGGAATTGCGCGCGAAGGAAGGACTATCTGGCTCGTAAATAGTGAGCGGGAGGGGATACCGGAAGCCCGTCGGAGAGCTCAAAGAGCAGAATGTAGCCTCATGCTTGGCACAACTGAGCGGAGCAGGCGCAACTGACATTCGGGGAAAGAGCGACCGGGGGGGGGGGGAAACCGCCGCAACGCCACCAGGAGCCAGCTGAACTGGTTTCCCTAGCGTGGGGAAGGTGCCATCGGTTCGTGGAGTCCTTGGACCTGTGGGCCGAGTACGAGGTACACGCAGTCTCGGCGATTCAAACATCAATATCCAACTGTGTGCTCAACATTGCACACACGTTGCATTCAATGTCATTGCTTCCAAGGCGCACTCACTGCTAGCCCGCCTGTTGCATAACGGCTCAACAGATGAGAGAAGACCGGAAGATCCATCTACTATATACCGTATATATAACATACACTATGCCCTTGGACCCCGAGAAGCTTTTAGCGGACCACGGGTTTGGGGTCATCATTTCCTTCTGTCTCGCCGCCATCCACATGGCGCAGCCATCTGGTTCGTAGATTAACGCTGAAAGCCTAGCGTTGGAATAGAATGCTCATATGCCTATCAATCGTAATCGTACAATGTCTCCTGACCCCCTAGCTCCGGCTCATCTTCTCGTCCCCTCCCTCTCCCTCTTCACCCACCTTCACCGACCCAACACTTCCCCTGGAAGGCGACTTCCTCACCCCTTTCCCTTCAGACCCCAGATAGCTGTCCTTCCCTAGCGGCGACGGGTGCTCAGGCGTCACGGACCTAGACTCGCGCCTCTTGTGCCCTCTAGAGGTAGTCGACAGCCTCTTCCTCGCCTTCTCCGTGCCGGGGCTACCCTTTCTCGCTGGAATCGGATCCTCCACGTCCATCGTCGGCGTCGGGCTGCGCGACGAGCCCGTCGAACCCCGGCGGACACTACCGCTCCGATGGTGCCGGGGCTCGACAACGTGCGGCCTGTGATGCATAGCGGGTCTCGTCGGTACGCGGCTGAGGTGCTGGTTGATCTCGGTCTGGTGCCACGGGAGCCACCATAGGGCGCCCCAGCGCTGGCGGGCGTACTCGCGGCCCTTGGTCTCGAGCTTGGTGCGCAGGAGTGCCCGCCGCTCATTCTCCTTCTCCCAGTATTCTGTGCGGTAGATGTCCCAGTTTTCGCGAAAGTTGGCAGTGAAGTACTTGGGCAGCAGCAGCAACTTGACGTAGTCACCCCCCGGCGCAAGGTCCTCCTCGTGCCCGCCCCGCTCCTCGTCCTCCACCACGATCGGGAGGGACGGGTGCGTTTCGCCGCGGATGTTGAGCTCCTTCTCGGCCTCGCGGAGGATGGCCGGGTCGACAAAGCGGTAGGACGAGCTAGCCGTGTGCGAGAAGAGGCCGTACGTGAGGAAGAAGCCCACCGTCGAGAAGAGCTCCGCCCACCACGGCCGGCGCATGAGCACGAGCTTGCAGTTGAAGCCGCGCAGCCCGCGGTTCGAGATGGCGAACCAGCGCTGCGGCCACTTCACGCCGCGGTCCCATATGCCCGTGCCCCACACCAGGATCGCGGTAATCACGCCGCCCATGAAGCACACCTGCTCCGCGACCTCCAGACCCCAGTACTCGGACCCGCCGTGGCCGCGGCCGTCCGCGCGCGGCGCAAGGAACAGCGCGTACCCGAAGCCGGCGATCCAGGCCATCAGGATAGAGAGGAAGAAGGTGTGGTGGCGGCGGCGGGCGCGGAGCTCGAGGTACTGGGCGCGGAGGGAGGCTTCGAGGATGAGGAGGTTGAGGTAGATCATCGAGGGGGAGCTCGGGGTGTGGCTCAGCGGGTCGCCTTCTTTCGCGGGGGTCACCGGGGTCGTGCCGCCGACGGCCTTGGTGCCGGGGAGAGGGGCGCCCTTGACGATGGAGTCGACCGAGTCGGTCATCGTGGGGCCGGGCGAGGTGTGTGATCGCTAAAGAATGTCGTACAGCCGAATATCAAGATCCCAGGGGGCGGGGGTATCTAGCGGAGAGAACGGGAAGCTCGAGAAGCGGCGGGCAAGGGTCGTTCGGCGTACTGGGTTGTCCAGATTGTCGGCTGCCCAAGGGCCCAGTGCGAAGCGTTACTGACCGCAGTTATATCGTGCCCGGCAACATGACGAGGTATAAAAACACGAGTATAGAGATTGTCGTGCTGGATAGCTCCAGAAAGGGCGCTGTGTTGGGTTTCAATTGCTCTGTCTCTGCTTTTGAGTTTCGGGTGAGATCTCGGGCTTTGGTCGTTGAGGAGTGACGCACATGCGATTCCGATGACTAAGCCTCGCCCGCTGCAAGACACCGCCAGCCTGCCCCAACACTCATCTCACCGAACTTGTGAGGGAGCAGAACTGGGGAGTCTCGGGTTTAACTCTCTCATAGCTAATACCGGGATACCCACCATATTTCTTAGGAATATGCCAGCGTATCAGAGTGTCTTCTCGCCCAGTCCTCGTGGGTGAACTCCGATCGCCTCCCGAGATATCTCCGCGAGTTCTTCACTTAGACCGGGTTATGATAGACTCTCCCTAAATCCTGTCGCACTTGATGACAAGTTCATTAATCCCCGGATAATAGTATGTATGTACAAAGGATGGGAGCAAGCGCTACCTTCCGTCTACCTGTATTGATGAAAATGGAAATGCAAATCTAGATTCCCACGAATGCAATGCTCAGAACTCCGCTTGTACTCCCCTCGTCGGCCCACTCCATCACTTCTGCCGGCCCTCTGCCATCGTCTCCTCCAGTTCCTTCTTTATAAGCTCATTAAACTCATCCGCATTATCCACGTAGAGGTGATGCCCCGCCTTGGACACGATCAGGACCTTCGCCTGTCCATTCTCCTTGTTCCTCTCCTCCTCGGTCCCCTGTAGCAACGCCAGCTCCCGCGCCTCACTCAGCTTCTGCTCCGCCGCGAATCCACCCGCAGCGTCCATCCAGTCGTTTTCGCCGTACATCATAACGACGGGGATACCCGTCTCGCGGATCGTCTTCCCCTCGGACTGCGATATCACCTGTCGCCCCACACCTGCTATTCGGTTCAGGACGGGATTCCGCGCATATGCACCGGGCGCGAGGAGATACGGGAGAGCGTATTCGCCGCTTCCCTTCTGCCGGAAGACGGTAAAGGAGTACTCGTGAAGGGACTGCGCCTCAGCGGTCGGCAGGTGGTTGAAGCGGCGGGAGGACCAGCCCGAGACGAACCTTGGTCCCAGGGGCCCGGTCAGACGCACGATGCTGAAGGGCGAGAAGTTGGCGTCCCAAAGCCAGACAAGCCAGGGTGGGAGCCGCCGGATCGGCGGGCCCGTCGTTGGCGGCGTGGGTACCGCCTTAGCGCTGGCTGGTGCCTTCTTCTGGTCCTTCGTAATGGACTCCTGATCCTCCGTGAACTCGGCCTCCATGGTCGATTCGCCTGGCTCGGGTAGAGCCTCGCTAACGGCGTGGGGGTTCTCGGGAATACCGACGGGTGAGGCGAGAATGAGCTTCTTTATGTGACCCGGGTACTTGAGGGCGTAAGAGACGGCGAGATAGCCGCCCAGGGAGTGGCCGAGGAGGGTGAACTTGTCGATGTTGCGCTTGACGCGCCACTCCTCGAGGGCATCGACGAACCAGCTTTCCGCCTCGGCTATCTTCCCCTTCTTGTCGGTCGCCTGGACCTTGAACGGGGGTCGTGACTGCAGGCGAGTTAGTGGCGAGATATCACAAGTGCCCTAGGGAGGGGCCAACGCACCGAATTACCCATGCCTAGCATGTCCAGGGCGTATAACCTCCATCCCGCCATGCGCGTCAAGGGCTCAAAGTTCTTGTAGAAGAAGCCCAGCCCAGCGCCGTAGCCGTGGAGCATGACGAGCGTCTCCTTCACATCCTCCCCCACACGCTCGACAGAATACTCGTTCAGGGCGCGATTCTTCCCCGATAGCTGGACTAGCTGTGTCTTCCATATCCGCGTACCGAACGGATCGAATCTATCCGCTTGTTCCGGAGTTGTGTCGGAGGCGAAATACTCGGCTGCGTCGCGAAGATAGGGTATATGGGACAGGACAGTCCGCTCCGCGCTGACAGGCGTCACACCAGTCCACTGGAGCCAACAACGTCAGAATACAACAGATCGGGACCTTTACCAGGCTAGAATGGGACTTACCCATTGGTAGGCGGCGTCCTTGTAGCTCAACGGGAACAGCGGGCCTCCGATCCTCCGGCCGGCGGTCTCGGCCTCCCCCTGCGAATCGGACCCGGTCTGCGAAGCCATGGTGGTCTTGCGTCTATATTTCTTCGGTCGCTCCTCAACAGAAAGTCGACCCGGCGCGGGCGGTACGGACAGGTGGACTCGGGAGCGGAGGAGAAGAGCGGGACTTGTCTGCTGCTTCAGCATTACCGATCGTGTGGGTGGCGTGCGGGATGCTCTTATGGGCGGGAGGCAGGATTTGCGAAACACGCTGACGGCTGGGGTGGACGCCCGGCTTCGCCGGAGTTAAGGGTAGGCAGCCCAATCGAAGAGGGATGGCACGCTGGGGATGACGTGGTCGAGGCACTTCGCGGGTTGACTGAGAGTCCCTGGTTTCGGACTTAAGGGTTCAGGGAGGCACCGACTGCCCGCTGGTCGGGGTGGGCGTGGCGCGGAACAGGCTTACGGGGTATAGCCGAGTCTTAGCCGGCGCAAACCCGCCACCAGGCCCGGCGGCGTTCCGCCCGGAAAATTATTAACTGCGGGCGGTGGCGCCGTTAAAGCCGGTGCTCTTCAACGGAGGTCCCGATGGATGTTGTCGTGGGAAGATGACTCTGGGTTGGAAGATTTGGCTTACACGGGTCTCTCAAAGTATGGCGAGAAGCGGTCGGCCATGACATGACCAATGCTATGCATGAGTCTCTTCACAACTAAGCGGGAAGGCGACACCCACGAGGCGGGAAGGAGCCCCAGGCAGAAACAGTCGTCGTTCTAGTTCTCCAACTCCATACGCTCTCCACCGACCTCGTATCTGTATCACAGCAACCTTGAGTCGAACGAGATCTCACCGCTACGCACAGGTGCCAGCCGCCACCGAAAACTGTGACGATCGTTTCCGTCAGCTGCGCATTTTACTACGGAGAAGTGCTTTGGCCGCCTGTTTTGTGGAAGGGATCCGAGAGCCAACGCCCGAGCGGGCATTCAGGTCGCGCTGACGATGGTGAGAGAGCGAGCTTCGCCAGACTGGGCGCGGTAAGTATCCTGCCGACGCAAGCGGTCAGCCAGACCACCGTATCCGTGCGTCTGCTCATAAACCTGTAATCTGACCAAGCTTGCCGGATGAAAAAAGGAGAGGGCGTATTGATGGTAAGGTCTGGGTTCCCATGCCAGCAGTACGAACGACTCCGGTGCCCTTTTCAAGGAGCATCAATTAATCCTATACTTATTATACCCAAGGCTGTCATTGTGCCAAAACAACTCGCCAGTCGCCGCGCGTCCGCTCTCGGGATTCTATGGGAGCGGCTGAAGTGGGCCAGTCCCCTGCGTGAAGCGGCTGAGAAGGTTATGGACGATCCTTGTCCTCGCAACCTCGTCGGCAAGTCTCCGGATTCCTGTCGCCCTCATCTGTCTGCAATTCCCGCCTCGTCACAGCCACGAGACGCTTGCGTGGAGTTCCAGACGCATGGGGTTGCGTCTGAAGAACCAGCCTGGAGGGTTCTCGATGCACAGCTTTTGCCTCCGCTCGGACGGCACCGGCTGACTCCCACCGCTCGCCTGTCACCTGGGACCAAGGTCGTCGGGGGAGGCATGGACTCGCATTGCATGTGCATTCGCCTTTTACCGGTACGAACCCGAGGTCATTACCCGAAGATTCGGGCAGAACGGCAGGATCAACGCTGGGATTGGAGACGAGGAAGCGGGAAATTATGGCCTATAAGACGTCCACGGCAACCGGGTGCCTTTGCTTTTCCTATCCTCTTACGCACCAGAAGAAATTCAGAACATCGGGTTCGTCCACGAGGATGTCTAATATGGGACCGATGACAAAAATGTACCGAGAGGGACAGGGACAGGGCCTCGAGGCGCGGAACGTTGGGGCCAATCCAGTTCCGCGGAGCGCGAATCATCGGCTCGGAAATGACCTCAGTTCAGTCTGCCCTTGACGGGGACAGGGAACATCGCTGTTTACCAGGCCACAGCGCGTCCGGTCGGGCCTGTAGCGGCAAAGCGTTTCGCCCTTGGTTACCTGAAAGAGACTTTGGTCATGGTGCCATGGTTTCCAAACTGCTCATATTCTTTGGCGGCAACATGTTGGATCCGTCGAATGTGAGCCGGGCGCCTGCGCACACGCACCCGTCACGAGTCTCTCATCTACGCAAAGCCACTGGCGGCGCTGGGGAAATCCAGGGGCCTGTCACAGCTGAGACACGAGCCTGGCTAGTCCTTCGCATTCTGGAATGTCCCACACCACCTGTGGCGTCAAGCCCACCGTGACACTCGGCGGTCGCGACCCACCCCCGTTTCGGTGAGCAAAGGCGCCAGGCAAGGAGGAACCAGTGGGGACCTGAAGAGCCCGCTTTTCCCCAGCGTGCCCTGACCCTTGGCACGAACTGCCCCGCCCAGTCAGTCGCCAGACGTGCAGGGTTGGATCGGGGCTGATGGTGATATGGCGATCGGCTTGCCTGGGGAGGGAGCCTCGGCACTAATTAACAACGGCAAAAGAGATGGGAACAGGAACCGGAAGGGGGATAACTCGCGAGAAAATGCATCTGACCGTTGAAGCTGGCCCACTGGGCTAAATGGCTCTCCCCAGTGCAGGCTATAACGGCCACCCAGGTAGACGGACCCGCCTCAGCTGCTCTGCGTCCCTGCCTCCAGGGATGAACCACGTTTCGCAGCGGGTCCCCGGCTCTGCGCTCGGCGAATACAAGTCTCCTGTCTGGCCCTGTCAGGAGAGCGGCCGGCGACAGAGTTTATTAGTGAGACGCCGGAACTATCGGTATGCGCTAGACCGAGCCAAAAACCTGGATGGTGCTCCGCAGCTGCGCATTCCCTCACGCCGTCGTCATGCTGGGTCCAGCGACAGGGAAACCGGGGCGGGAATCCGAGCTTGGTGAGCGATCAAGAAAGCCGGCAAGTGCCTTTGGAGGATTCAGGGCTCACTCATCTCCGAGACTGGGTTCCCTCTGTTGGTTGCGTCCGCATTCCCGCGAGACCCACTCCGCAAGAGATCAGCTCGAGCGAATCCGGGCTCGGTTTCTGCTGCTCTGGAAGGAAGGTACCTGCAGGCTCGGACCGCGGGCGCACTCGCATATCCAGCTGCACTACATCCTGCGGGGACACATTAAACCTCGCACACGCCCCCCTCGCCGGAGTCCGGCGGGCTGTGCTGTCGTATCCGGGTCCGGCGAAGACGCTGGGTCCTCGATAGTCTGCCTACAAAGAGGCAGATGGTGAGTTGGCGAGCAAGGGTGGGCCCTGGACCTGGGGCGAGCGGTGTGGAAGGTTCCGCACTGGATATCTTGGCCCTTCCCCGTGTCGGCGCCGCCGGAGAGAGGTGGACGCTATTTCGGATGATTTGGATTTCCGGTCGCAGTCCATCTGTCATTCGTCGTACCGGTCGGGGAGCAGCGGGGGCCGTGCGGACGAAAGCTGCACCAGGGCGGCGACCTTGATGTAACCACGCGAGGATCATCGGATTGCCAGCTGCGACTCTCCGAGGGATTGTGGGCCTGATAATTCCGTGGGCCCCCGTGAAAACGCGATGACACTGTCGATCGCGAACCCTCGAGGCACACGAGAATTCGCCTGGCCCGAGGGAAAACAAAACAAGCTCCGGCAAACAATGGTAGCATGACAATGGCGCGGGAACGGCACGGCACATCCACCTGCCGCTCACCACCCGCCGCAAAGCGCACGCTCCCGTCGCGCACCCCAGAACGGGAAATGCAAACGGGCCACGGACGTCCTATTCGAGGGGAGGAGGTGCGGCAGGCAGGCAAAGCGCAGGGGTGGATCCGGCTGGCCCTCGCATGGTGCGCGGCCGCGCTTGTTTTGTAGCAGAGGGCATTTTACCCGGCCATTTCGCGTTTCGGAAACTGCCCGTTCTCCATGTCGAACTTATTGGGTCGAGGGAGGTTCTGCAGGCGAGGGCGTCGAGAATGTGGGTTGCGAGGCGATCGTCCCATGGATCGCGCCCCCGGCCAATGTCCCCCTCTGATACAGATTATCAGACGACGGGGGAGGAGCCGTGTTTCCCAGGTCCGTCGATCGCTGCGAACCATGGCGCGGGGCAATAATGGCGACCAATATGCAAACCGCAACATTGGATATCCGGCCTCAACGTCCCTCCACAACGGGCTAGGAGGCAAGCCAAGCCAAGCCATGGATCCATCGGCGCATGGCTTCTCAAACGGAGAACACGAACTTCCCACGCTCCTCCCCGACTAATCTCGCAAATGTCATCCGTCCGGAGAGCTGCGCTCCATTCCGCACACGCCCCCTTCACCCCTGGCCGCCCGCAGACCCCGATCTCCACGCCCCCTCCGCTCTCTCGCACGCCCCCTCCAGGTACCTCCAAACGCGCCAACTAGCCCACCTTAGCTCCGTTCATGCCCCTGTCCTAAAAAGCCTACTTGACCCGCTGTGGTTCCTGGGCCCTGTTACTTATAGTATCATGGCGGCCGGGCTGCCCACTGTCGCACCTTTTCGTCACCCCTCCTGTGTAAATCTCTCTTCCCTCCTGCGACTCGTAAGCTTACAAGGCTCTATCTGCCGTCGCGATACTGTATTGTTGTGCGATCCTGCCCGAGAACTACAGACGAGGAACTCTGGCTTGTGACGTATTGCGCGACTTACGACCGGCCTTTCCCGACTTATTCACCGAACTTACGAAACGGACTCACCGGGCGAAGGAAGACGTCAATTGCGAAGGAACAAAAGGAAGGGAAGGAAAGAGAATTGCGAAAAGGGACGAGAGGAAAGCGCGGACGATTTTGGAGACTAAGACCGTGTAACCACCACCCGCCTATGGCTACGGCCCGCTGGTGATAATGGGCCTCCTGAGCTTCCTCAAACGGGAGAACGAGCGCCTACGGGCGCCGCTCAAGGTCCAGGCGTACGACTCCACTGCGCCGTCGCAACCCCCGGTGAAAGGTAAGTTCCGCCGTGTCCCAGACATTGAACGAAGGAGAAGTGATCTGCAATCTCGTGAAGGCCACACGCTTACACGCACCCAGGCACATACCCCATCGCCGGAAACAAACCCCCAGTCCGCAAACACGTCCCTAGAAGAGTCGACACGAACGAACCTAGCAGCCCCGTAACGGGCGCACCCCATCCCCATCCGATAACAGCTCTCGAGGGCGCATCCCGAGACCTACTTCGAGAGCGTCCCACCACCGCCCCGAATGGCCGCCCCAGCACCAGCAGCAGCAACAAGCGCCCACCTTCTCGCTTCAGGCGCGACTCCCGCCCGCCGCCCGTCTCCTTACGGAACCCCCACGCCGCCACGTCCCATCAACACCTAGAGCCGGAGGAGGAATTCCGCTTCCAGCAGAACCCCGTCGTCAACCCCCCTCTGCGCCCAGCAAGCTCGCATGGCCGTGGCCGGAACTCATCGCTATCGTCAAGAAGCGGCGGGGCCACGGCGTGGGTGGACCTGCTTGATGCGCAGTCGAGGATCAACCCCGCGGACTTCCACGCGAGGGTTGCGGCGGCGGGGTCGAGGAATTATGGCGAGGACGTGGCGGACCGGAATATTGCGCTGGCCGCGGGCGTGGAGCCGGCTAGGCCTTCAGCGTCGCGGAATACCTCGTACCACGGCTCACTATCCGGGGACAGAGAGCCGCCTTTCCATCTGCGGAGACTGGCCGCTTCGTCAGACGCCACGAGGAGCTTAACGAGTTCGCACAGCCGGCAACCCTCCGGGGCCGCGGAATCCGAGCGGCCCCCTTCCGTCCGGGATCATTCCGTTCAGGAGCCGGACTCAGGTAACGCCTGGCCGCTCTCAAGTCAGATGGAAGCACTGATTCCGAGGAGCTCCGGGAGTGTATCGCGGCCTAGGTCCGCCAGCGGATCCGCCGCCCACGAGAGGCAGCGTTCGGACCACCTGACCAGGGGCCGACACTCGATGCACGGGGGGGTGATGTACGCGGCGTCGAGCAACGACCTCGCGGGGAGGAACCGGCCGGCGAGCCTGACCAGGGGCTACTCCACGGAGAGCAAGCAGCGGGCGAGGACGAGTAGCAACGCCAGCAACCTAAGCTTCTCGCAAGAGGCGCCTAAGATGACCATCGCGGCCAGGAGAAAGCACTCCAACAGCAGGATGCGTTCTAGAACCGCAGACTCCGAGTCGATCCCCCTGCCGCAAGACTCGGCCGTTTCGCTCCCTATCCGTACGGGTAAGCAGGCCCTGGGCAACTATGACCACCGGCCCATGTCCAGCGGAAGCGAGCAGTCGCAGGCGCACGCCACCTTTAGTGGGTTCGACTGGTCGAACAGCTACCGCCTTGGCCGTATCGACATCGAGTCCACCGCGGACCCGGCGGCATCCCCCGCGCCGTCCCCTTACGTCAGGCGTGGTGACGCCGTGGCCAGCCTGTCAGCATCCTACGACCCCATGCGCAACTTGCCGTCGCGGGGCCGGGGCCGCCTCGACGAGATTGCAGAGACCCTGCCCCTGCGGGGCAGTAGCCTAAGACACTCGTCTGTGTCGTCTGCGACCCCGACCACGGACAGCGTGTGGTCGAGTCCGTTCCCGAAGCCGCAGAGCCTACACACCGCGCAGACGTCGATTGACGTGCCGCCCTCGCCCGCCTTCCCCTCCAGCTACTCTACGAACGGCGTGGGCAAGGACGAGAACGGGGGCGCGCTCGGCTCGCCCGTGACGGTGGTGCGGAACGAGAGGTCGCCCTCGTTCAACATCGACGACTACTTGACAGATGAGGAAGACGAACTGGACGACCTGAGACCGAGAAAGTCCCCCGAAGACGAAGGCCTTCTGTTCAATGACAGCGGCTACGGCTTCCGCGGGATGCAGCTACCCGGCCTCTTCGACGCGATACCCGAGTTTCCGTCCGAGGAAGTTTCCTTCGCGCAGCCCCTCTCCCCCACGCGCATCTTCCACCGGCCAGCAAGCAGCCGGCACTCGGTCGGGACGCACCGCTCGAGCCGGCACTCGCCCCGGAGCAGCTCGGTGGGCAGCATCCAGTCGGACGAGTTCCACTCGGTGGGCTCGAAGCCGCGGCCCGGGTCGAGGATCTTCTCGGACGTCGGGGAGCGCCAGAGCGGGGAGTACGAGGACGTGCTGTCGCGGGCGGGCTCATTCAAGTCCGGACGGACGGCGGTTAACCCCGGGGACATCAAGAGGGCGATACGGATGAGGAAGGAGAGCAAGGCGAAGCTGAGGGAGAGGAGGGAGGTGGGCGGGGTTGACGAGGTCGAGGAGACGTCGTAGGGGGGTTTTCAGCCCCCTGGACGACGCATATGCGGCTGCTCTACAGCATTCCCTTTGTTTTGGTGGCCTGGCAATTGGCGTTTCGTGGGAGGGCGCGAATGGTTATGGGGCCTGGTTTGAACAAGGCGCTAGATTCTGGTTTGGTTACAACGTGTTTGGCGCCTTGTCTGGGGTATGAGGAAATGAAGGGGCAGGGTAATGTCCACCTATTTAAGGTATATATGGTATCAGTTTACTTGGCGAAGTAATCGGCTTGGTGAACTGGGAAGTCGCGAGTGTCTAGTGAGGCAAGCGGTGTCATGGTGATATGTCCTTCCCAAATGTTCGTAGTCCTGGGCTGTGACAGGCCCCCGAGCGGGTTTTGGCCATCTCCACACACGCCCAACATCACCAAGCGCCCAAACAGCAGTAATTCCTCATAAACATCATAAAGCGTACCCCGACACCTCTCCACATACAAATAATTACCTCCGCCGAGACGTGTCAGTCTCCACGGAGCATCCCCGACCAGCCCACTCGAGCGTCAAGATGGCTTCCGCCCGCCGCTCCGTGGCACTCCGAACCGAGCAAGCACTCACGTCACGCATATTGAGGACGATACGGCTGCTGGTT
Organism: Sordariomycetes sp. S4602; assembly: GCA_023628835.1. Classification (NCBI taxonomy): domain Eukaryota; kingdom Fungi; phylum Ascomycota; class Sordariomycetes; species Sordariomycetes sp. S4602. Next base: position 609,022 of record JAMAJV010000008.1, read on the forward strand.
ATGGTCGCGCTGATCAGGGGTCTGTTGGGACGGTGGGAAGGGTGGGGGAGCTGTTGTTTGTCCAAGAGACGCTGTTGCCTGTCGAGGAGGCGTCGTTGCGGCTGTCGCTGCTAGAAGGGACAAGTCGCCACACGGACATGTATCAATAGGCCTTTATTACTTCTGGGGAATACACCACGAAATACCAATACCATCCTTAATCAACTCGGGGTCTATTCTCATAACACATGAAGTACGTTGACCTCATAATTGGCGTCCCCACAGCCCGGCTGGTCTAACGCATGAAGAGCATCGTTTATATCATCATAATCTCCCCTGGCTCTCCTAACACATGAAGAGCATCACCCCGTAACCGGCGCCCTTGCACTCCCCTAATCTCCTGGCACCAGCCTTAATCCAGCGCCCCCGCAAGGGCCACGCAGCTGAACCTCAGGTCCCCCCCCTCCCTCGAAAGGAACGTCAGCGGGCCCTCCTTCAGCGCCTTCTCGCTCAGCACGTCCTCGTCCTCGGCCAGCTCCGCCCTCTGGATGGGGCCCTTCCGGCCGCCGTCCAGCTCCCACAGCTTGCCGTCCTCCGTCTTGACGAAGGTGACGTAGTGCAGGTCGACGTCGGCCTCGGCCTCGGGCGCCTCGGTGGCGCCCTGGGAGGCGGACTCGCGGTGCGCCGAGGCGAGGTCGTGGTTGGTCTCGAGGAGGGCGGAGCGCTCGGCTGGCGGTAGGGGGACGGCTTGCTTGATGAGGGTGTCCAGGGTGGAGGGTTGCTCTGCGGTATCGTCAGCTATGCGGCTCTACAACACGTGCTTCTCCTCCGAGAATGTCGAGGTGAAACGGGGTAGGGAAGAGAAAGAGGCAGAGGGCAAAACTCACGGATAAAGCCCCTCGCGGGCCCATTAGAAACGGCATGCAGAAGCCCCATCAACCCACACGCATTGCGTATCGTCTGCTTGTACCAGATAACGGGCTCCCCCTCGCCGCTGCCCTTGTAGTCCTCCCTAGTCTTGTCCTCCTCGGCCTTGTGCGTCTCGTACGCCTTGCTGACGGGGAACACCAGCAGCAGGGCCAGCGCGGGCCGCGGCACGAAGGCGAGCAGGTCCGGGTCGTGCAGCGAGTAGACGTCGTGCACGGCCAGCGCGGGCGATACGCCGAGCTTCTGGAGGAGCGTGGTCATGAGCTGCGGGTTGGCCTCGAGGGGGATGAAGGCGGGGCGGCTCTTTGATTCGGCCATGGTCGCGGTGGGATGGATGTATGTCTCTTTTCTTGTTTTCTCCTTAGCGGGTGTTCGGTTTGTCGTGGAGGAGTTGAGGGGGTTGAACGAGGTGAGATTTGGAGTTGGTGAAAGTTCGTCCGGGCGGAACGCGTGCAGGTGTGGCGGGACGTGTTTGTAAGGCGGGTCTGGTGCTATGAAGTACAATGTCCTACAGTTATGTACTGGGTGAGAGTTGGAAGGAGCTTTCGCAACGTTGGAGCTGCCTGGAGCTGCCTGCAGCGCGCCCTACGTAATGGCAAGCTGCGGGGTGCGGGGTCCTCCTCCTTGTACCTTGGCCTCGACCTGACTTCTCCACATGCATCACCCACCCCGCGCACTCCGCGCCCACCGGCAAGCCCGTCGAACCAAGCAAGCTAGTGAATCCCTATATGTAGCCACCGATTCGAACCAGAGTAACAGAGTCATGTGTCTATTACGACTTCTATACGTCTCCAAAATCTATACATGCAGTTTATAGTACACGGCAAGGTTGCCTATTTTACACCCCTCCAGAGCATACAGATATGTTACAAGCTTCGAACAGGCCCGCCTACGCGCTCGGTGGCGGCTGGGACTCGCCGCCTCTCAACAAGGTCGCTATATCCTCCTCCGCCGCCGTGGGATCGTCCGTCAACGGCTCCTCGTGGCCCTCCTCGGTCCACCGCCCAGGCCCCTCCTCGATCAGCTGTTCCTCCGTCCCCACTCCCAGCAGGCTCTCCCGAATCTTCTTCCTCTTCGCGACCCGCTCTCTCATCTTGTCCCTGCGTTTATCTTCGGACTCGACCGTGAAGTTCACCGCCGCGAGGTGCTCGTTGATCTTCTCCTGCACCTGGCTCCGTACGTGGAAAGCGAGCGCCTGGCTCACGAAGATGCGCGGGAACCGGTACGACACCCACAGGTAGAGCACCACCGCTTGGTGCAGCGCCTCGAGGTGCGACAGGTAGGTCGCCCTCTGGGCCGCTGACATTTTCTGCGGCGTCTTGTTGAGCGTGTCGAGGTCGATCTCCGGCATGTCGAGGATGTGACCGCCACGCTGCTCGGCGAGGCACCGCGCCACCGCCCTGATGACGTCGCGGCCGCCAATGCTGCGCAGGCACACTGGCGCGGTCATGAGGACGAGTCGATCGGAGATGGACATGGGAAACTCCTGAATGGAGTCGAGGATTTGGTGGAAACTCTCCTTCGTGGTCACCTGGAACCGCTCCGACACGCTTGCCACTTCCTGGATCCTCAGGAGGATAAAGGAGAGAGGCGTGTCGCTCGGGAAGAAGGAGGCGAACTTCTCGATAAAGGCGACGGGGGGCCTAATGACGGCGGAGCGGATCTGCCTTGCCTCTTTCCAGAGATTCTCCTTCACGCCAGGCAGATCCAACGGGTCTAGCGTTGTTACGATCCCGACCTTCTCCTCCTCCGCTGCGGCTCGCTTGGCGTCCGCGTCCGGGTCGGGAGTGGTGTCCTCTCCCGCAGAGTGTGCCGAGATGATGGCGTCCCGTGCGGACTTGAACCTGCCGGCCCGCCCGCCGATCTGTCGGATTTCCGAGATGGTCAGACCCCGGTAGTCGGACCCGTCATGCTTCGTCATGCTCTCGAAGATGACCCTCCGAATTTCGAGATTCAGGCCCATGCCGACAGCATCGCTGGCCACGAGGAAGTCGTAATCGTTGTCCGGGTTGTTAAAGAGCGCCGCCTGCTGCGACCTCGTCTCGGGGGGCAGGCTGCCATAGATGATGGCACAGCGGCGCCCGGTCTCCCGCTCGACGGCGGCCTTTATCGCGTGGATGGTCATTTTAGAGAAGGTCACGATGCAGTCGCCCTTCTCGAGCTTATCGAACCTCTTCATAAGGGACTTGGGGGCCGCCTTGAGCGGAGTAAGCCGCTTATAGCGGTGGACGATGCAGTTTTCGCCAATGCTCGCACATATGGACTTGATCAGGTCGACGGTCCGCTCCTCGCCGCATAGGTGGACTTCCTTCGCCTGGACACCTAGGAAGGCCGCAGTCCACGCGGGGCCGCGGTCCGGATCGGCCAGCATCTGGATCTCGTCAATGACAGCGACATCGAGCAACTGGTTCATCGGCGTCATCTCGACGGTGCAGCTCATGAAGAAGCGGTCCGTATCCTCTGGGTACCGCTGCTCCTCGCCCGTGATAAGGGCACACGACTTCCCCTTTGCAACGAGCCGTGAGTGGACTTCGTGGGCTAGGAGGCGGAGCGGGCCACAGTAGACGCCGGTTTCGGCGTTCTCTAACGCCTTGAGCGCGTGGTATGTCTTGCCGGAATTGGTGGGGCCGATGTGGAGGTGGATAGTCCGCTGGATGGTGCGCGTCGCTGGGAACCATTCCCAGGGGTAGCGTAGGTCCATTAGTCGCCGTTGGGCGGCGGTGACCGGCTTCGAGAATCGGTCGCGGAGGAGGAAATTCCTGAAGAGGTAATGAATCTGGGACGACAAGCCCTTAACGTCGCCGCGTATGTACGCAAATCGTAGCGAATGAAGGACACTGTTCCCGCTTTGCAAGGCCAAATCCGGACTTTTGCGGCTCAGGGCGCCCCTGAGGGAACGCATAAACAGCCGTTCCTCCCGCTCCAAGTGGGACATGTTCTTGATGCCGAACGCGGTCATCTCCTTCTCGATCTCTCCCCACCCTCTCCGTGAAGGCGCTGCCTGCCTAAAGCGCGTGTAGACTGTCTGTTCGAACTCGACGGCGTCCGAGGAGAACAGCGCCCTTGTCGGGACATGGGGGGCGGGTGCGAGGTTGGCGGACGGTCTCGTACGGCCGAGGGCAAAACCACTCCAGCAGGTCGCACAGACACCGGGGGTCCTTCTCGAACCGGCAAGCCCGCTATAAGCGGATGCGGTGCCTCTCAAGATGCGAGACATCGTGGCGGCAGCGAGCTGCTAAAATCTTGTGGTTAAGGTGAAGATGTCGGGGGCAACATGGCGTCTGAAAACCAGGGCCCGCTAGGTTGAAGGTGAGCTGCCCGTCCGCGAAAAATCGTGGGCGGGGGAGAGGGTGTTCAGAGCGGCCGGTCGATATAATGAACCGCGACCCGCGGATGATTTTTTTTGGGCTGCGCTCGCGACGAGGACATTACCGTACCAAAAAATTCAACGGGGCGGAAATTCTAATGTTCCGGAGGCGAGTTCTGACAGCGGGCCAATAAGAGCGCGGCCCCGAAGCATAACCAGCTTCGTCATCGCGCAGCCAGGCCGTCAGGAACAACTGCCTGCGCCCGGCTCCATCGCTTCCGTCTCGATTCGTATTCTCGACACTCGTTCAACGTCTTTCAACCAGTTCGCACCGGATGCAACTCGGAATCCGCGCGGATGAGAATTGTTCTATAACTCGATTTGCTTTCGTCCCACATCGCTGTCTGCGTGCTGGACTGTCTGACCACGACGTCCCCCATCCAATATGGCGTCCTCCTCCACCCCGGCCACGCCGCTTCTCTAGTAAGGCGTGCCGCCTCCCCCATTACGCACCCTCCCTCCAGTGAACAGGTACTAACCAACATAGCGCGTGCATAGCGCACCATTCCACCATCCTCGCCGAATGCACCACCTCGGCCTCCTCCCAGACCTCGTCGCTCGCCTCCCTCATCCTCCCCAAGATCAACCACGACACCCCGCAGAAGCTCACCTACACCCACGGCAACCACTACATCCACTATGTTGCCGAGTGCCCCTCGGAGCACACGGAGCATCCCTCCGCCGGCGGGCTCACCTTCCTCGTCGTGGCCGAGTCCTCGCTCGGCCGCCGCATCCCCTTCGGCTTCCTCTTCGAGATCCGCCGCCGCTTCTTCGAGATGTTCCCCGCGGGCAGCGAGTTCGCCGACATGCCCAACTACGGCGCGGCGGGTTTCAACGGGGAGCTCCGCGGGCTGATGGTGGACTACGGGACGACGGCGGGCGGCCAGAACGACGCGATCACGACGGCGAAGAGGGAGATTGATGATGTGAGGGGGATTATGACGAAGAACATCGAGGGGCTACTGGAGAGGGGGGAGAGGCTGGATCTGCTGGTTGACAAGACGGATAGGCTCGGGGGTAGCGCGCGAGAGTTCCGGGTGCGGAGCCGCGACTTGAAGAGGAGGATGTGGTGGAAGAACATCAAGCTCATGGCCTTGCTGGCTCTGGTGGTTATCTTGATCGTCTTTGTGATTGTCATTGCCGCAAGGAATCCGTAGCCGGGATTTGTTTCGTGGGTCGGGACTGGGAATGCTCTTACACAAAGGGCGCGTTCGTTTCTTTTCCATTTGTCTTACCAGCTAGTTTGTAGGTTCCTGCGGTTTGTTTCCTTAGTGGTCCTCCGAAACAGGTAGAGACCTAGATACGATATCCTTTGAATTGAGCGTTTCGGGGTTTGCCTTCAGGGAAATCGCAAGATGAATATGGAGTCCGCATATTGAACATGGCCGGTGAATTTCGGCGTATTGTCGGGCTTGGGACGGCGTTGAGCCCCAAAATAAGGCCTGAAAATCAGGCGTGTAATTGGCGGCCAGGCTGATGCCAGCAGCTTTGAAGCTGGACCTCGCCGCTGGGATCGATGGGGCAGTTCTTCTCCCAGCGCGGGGCAGCTTCCATGTGCGGAGCCGATACCTCGGCACACCCGCCAATGAATGACCTCACTCTGAGCTTCGCAAGCTCCATCCAGCAACAATTACACCGCGATCGGCCTCTTAAACCAGCGAACCTACATACATGGAGATTGGAACCTCACCATCTATCCTACCTCCTCATCTACAAACCATGGACAACCTCGCGCAAATATATGCGCCACCTCTCCCGCGTCAACCCGCTACCAATATTCCCAGGGCGGCCCCGCCTGTTCAGATGGATCCCTCGATCTGCCACCCCGTCTTTTTCACCGACCGTCTATGGAGAGTCGCCGGCGCGCCGCCTGGAGGCCCCGCGAGTCCAGTCTCGGAGGGGTATGTGTATAGGGAGCCTCGGGCGAGGCCGAGGAATGGGGGCAGCACAGAGTTTGGAGCCAAGCTATGACTTGCATGTACAGTGGGCGGAGGGGGTAATCTGCTGAAGTATTCGGCTGGGACATTTGTATCACGGTGGTCTTTAGAAGAATCGCGTTAATTTGGGTATCCTGCATCGTCTATAAACCATAGTCCCATCTAAAATGTACATAGCAAGCCGTGTCATAAGTCATTAGCCAGGTCTGTCCTCACATCGTCATGCCTCCCGCCCAAGATGCTTGAGGACGTCATCACTCCGATAGAACAAATCCCTTAACCTCTCACTCTTCCTCTTCTCCTCCGCCTCCCTCTTTCTTAGATCCTTGATGCTCAACTTCTTCGGCTTCGGCTCCTTGGCCTTGTCGACGAACTCCTGCGGGATGACTACCCCTAGGCCCAGCGTGTCGTCCTTCGGCTGCACCTTGATCGGGTCACGGATCCCTTGGCCCTCGGCGCCTAGGCCGCGCCGCGCGTCCGGGTCCCAGCCGAAGGAGGAGAGGTACGAGAGGCCCATGCGAGAGCGGTCGATAGCGGAGGGCGGATGGGAGTGGGATAGGGCGACCTGGTGTGGTATCGAAGCTTCGTGCTTCTGAAAGTCGGACCCTTCATCTAGCGGGACGTTGCAGACTGGGCATATCTGCCTCGGCGGGGCAGCCGGCTGTGACGTAGAGCGCCTGTCCGGCTCATCTGTCGGGGGCCTTGAAGGAGCAGGTTCCGAGGCTCTGCTCTCCCCTTCTTTCATAACTAGATTCAGGTAAAGGTCGGCGATGGAGTCCTTGCTGCCAGTCTGTGTTGGCGGCGTGGCGAGAGTTGTGGTGTTGAGCTCGGGGTCTGAGGCGCGCACGAAGGCTACCGCGCGCTTCCTCTTGAGGCCGGCGCCGAACGGTTTCTTGTGTTGTAGGGGAACATCATCGCGGTCGTATTCGTCCGGGTCGTACGGCTCCGTTTCAAATCCGAGTCCGGCCCGCCATGAGGAGTTACGGTGTTGCGACATGGTGAGGTGCTCGATGGCGAAGGCCGGCCAGGGCTTGGAGGCCTAGGCTGGGTAGGCGCACTTCGTCGCGGCGGCGGAGGAGAGTTGCTGCCAAATCATAGGCGTCTATGTAGCGTGAGACTACATCTAGCGACGCAAGACAGAAGATATTAGCCTGTCGCCCCAAGTTGTTGCTTCTTTGCAAGCATAACATGGGGCGTGAACCTTGAGCGCTGCCTGCCTTGTGGTTGAAGATGAGGTGAGATGACTAATCCACCGCCGCCAGCTCATCGCCGCCTCCGGAACGACCGATCTCGAAAAAAGACACCAAGTGGACCCTGTCTGAGCTACAATTGAAACCTCCAACCGCCCCCGACTGCTTCAACGCGCCTTGGACACCGTGTCCTGGCTATCACGAACCCCCAACGCGGAATGAACCAGCGCTGACTTTCTCGCGGCCCTGTTCGACACACCTGCCGCCGCTACGATGCCCATCCCCTACGTCTTTTACATCCTCGAGAATGGCGCCCCAGTATGGCTCCGCAACAACATCTGGCTCGTCTTGGAGATCGTCGTCGCCGTCGCCGCCCTTGCCCTCCTGAAGATATACACCAGTGGCGCCATATGCCTCTCTACGCGCGACATGCACGGCAGGGTGGTGATGATAACAGGCGGGACATCTGGCGTCGGTCAACAAGTGACACGTGAGCTCGCGGCCCGGGGTGCGCAGCTCGTGCTGTTGACGCAGGTGGGCCCGTCGGATCCATTCCTATCGGACTTCATAGAGGACGTCAGGACGGAGTCTGGGAACCAGCTGGTGTATGCGGAGCAGGTGGACCTCGCTTCACTACACAGCATACGAAAGTTCGCGACAAAGTGGATTGACAATTCACCGCCGCGGAGACTCGACATGATCATCCTGGCCGCCGCGACGCTTACACCCCCCGGGAAGACGCGGATGACGACGAAGGAAGGGCTGGAGGAGACGTGGATGGTGAACTTCCTGGCCAACTTTCACCTGCTGGGGATCCTGAGCCCGGCTATCCGGGCGCAGCCGTTCGACCGCGACGTTCGGATCGTGCTCGCCACATGTCCCTCTTATATCGCGTCGCCGCCGCTCCGGGAGCCGTTGGATGGGAGCTCATGGACACCGGGCAAAGCGTATGCTAGGAGTAAGCTAGCGCTTATGGTGTTTGGACAGGCGTTCCAGAAGCATCTCGACGCGTACAAGAGGCCTGACGGGCTGCCGGCGAACGCCAGGGTCGTGTTCGCCGACCCAGGCCTCTCGAGGTCCCCTGGCATGCGGAGGTGGCTTTCAAGGGGCACGCTCTGGGGGCTGGCACTGTACGTGATCTTTTACGTGCCCGTCTGGCTCCTTCTGAAGAGCTCCTGGCGTGGGGCGCAGTCCTTCCTGTATGCGGCGATGGACCCCGAGCTAGGGCGCGGAGTTGGCGGCCGGTTCATCAAGGAATGCATACCAGTGGACTTTGCAAGGCCGGATATCAGGGATGAGGAGGTCGCAAGGAAGTTGTGGGAGGAGAGCGACAAGCTGATTGAGGAGGTAGAGAAGGAGCAAGCCGTGAAGAGGGCCGAGGAGAAGAAGCTGGCGGAAAGGCGAAAGGAGGAAGAAGCCAAGGAGGAGAAGGCGAAAGAGGTCGAGGCGCTTGCGGAGGCTATCAAGAAGGGGCGGGAGGCAGAGAAGGCGAAAGGGGGTGAGAAGGTGAAGTCGAGGAAGAAGAAGCCGAAGAAGGCTGATAAGTGATCATGATTTACGGAACATAGACTTGTAATAATATTGTACGCATGGTCCCCGGGCCCGCCCAACCAAGGATGCAGCCTCTGTGCCAACTCGCCGGGTTTCCGGTCCAGAAATTGACGGGATTTGGCCGTGTTCAAGCGGGCGCCCGCCCTGGAGTCACCGGGGCGGAGAGTGAAGGGAGGTCAGCTGCCCCACCTTCCACCGTTCTTGTGTACATATGCACTACTTAACCCGGTGGGCGACGAGCTCTGGCCACGGGCGCCTATCGCTATATTAAGTAAGGATCTTGAAACCCCGCCAAAGCCCGAGACAAACCACCTTCTATTCCCATGTCGCAACCCCGGCCGCGAGCTTCTCCCGCTCTTCACTGGGCGAGCAGGCTTGTTGAGGCCCTTAGAGACAACCCGCCATAGCGATCGAGCGAATCCCCCGTTTCCCCGACCAAACCCGCGAATTCGAGCCCTCGCCCCGCGTCGGCTCCGGGCGGCCGCCGCCTACGATACCGCCACGATGGTTGCCTCCGTTGTTCAGGAACAGCGCGACGGTGAGGGTCCCTGCTCCCCAGGGTGAATGGAGGGCGAATGCTGATTCTCTGCGACTATAGTCATCATAAGCCTCATCCGGAACATCACGAGAGGAAACGTGAGCACCCAGAGCCCAAGGACTCCTCCTCCTCGAGTAGAGCACCGCTGACGGGGGCGTTTGCTTCCAGTGGAAGGTCTTGGTTGTAGATACCCAGTCGAAGAAGCTCCTGGAAAACGCTGCCTCCGAAGATGACATCCTCAACCAGAACATCGCCAGTGGGTGTTCCCCCTGCCACCCCTCCCAGGCCCACGGCCCCGCCTAACCACTCGCTAGACATCGAGGTGCTCGAGGAGAAGAGGCAGATGAGCCCCGACATAGAAGCCGTGTACTTTGTCTCCGCCGATCCCCACATTGTCGACACCGTCCTCGCCGACCTCGACCGTGGGAGCTACAAGTCCGGCCACCTCGTCTGGACCTCGATGCTCGACCCCTCGCTGCGCCGCAACCTCCAGTCCTCTCCCGCCTCGCGGAAAATAGTCGGTTTCGAGACCGTCCCGCTCAACTTCTACCCTCGCGAGTCGCATCTGATAACGTTCAGGGATCCCTGGAGCTTCCCTGTGCTGTATCACCCGGCGTGCAATAACCTCATCACCGACCATATGAGGATACTGGCGCAAAAGGTACGACTCAGAGCTGGAACACGCGGAATCGCTGTCCCGGAGGTTCTCTCTTTCGCTGACGTTTGGGCCGCAGATCATGGCCGTATGTGTGACTTTAGGAGAGCTACCAAAAGTCAGGTACTACAACCCCAGAAACCCCACACACGAGGCGAGCGTTCTGTCCATGTACCTCGCGCGGTTCGTCACCGAAGAACTCGACAAGTACGCACAGTTCAACCGAGACTTCCCCCCACCGTCACAAAGGCCCCCGAGCGTCCTCGTCATCACCGACCGCTCCATGGACCTGATGGCGCCGCTCCTCCACGAGTTCACCTACCAGGCCATGGCCCACGACCTGCTCCCCATAGACGAGAGGGAGAAGGCGCTCTACCGCATAAAAATCAACGAGGGCACGCCCATGCAGGAGGAAAAGGACATGGAGCTCGGCGACAAGGACAAGGTGTGGGTGGACAACCGCCACCGCCACATGAAGGACACCATCGACAAGCTCATGTCCGACTTCCAAAAGTTCCTCGACAAGAACCCGCACTTCGCCAAGGAGAGCGCCGAAGCCACGAACCTCAACACCATCCGCACCATGCTGGCGGGGCTGCCGCAGTTTCAGGAGATGAAGGAGATTTACTCGCTGCACCTCACCATGGCCCAGGAGTGCATGAACCGCTTCCAGAGCGACAAGCTCCCGGATATCGCGTCGATCGAGCAGACGCTCGCGACGGGGCTGGACGAGGACTTCAGGAAGCCGAAGAATATCCTGGCCGAGGTCGTCCGGCTGTTGGACGATGAGGCGATATCAGTCTCGGACCGGATGCGCCTTATCGTTATCTACGTGCTGTACCGCGACGGTGTCATTCTCGAAGACATCAAGCGGCTACTCGCGCACGCCTCGTTACCCCCGCGCGATACGGGGATCCTAGCCAACTTTGAGCACCTCGGCGCAAAGCCCGTCCGCGCCGACGTGAAAGATACCCGCCCCACCCCTCCCCCAGTATTCCCCCCGATCCCGCAGAACACGGCCGCGAACGAGGAATATGCCCTCTCCCGCTTCGACCCCGTCCTGAAGCGCCTCTTGGAGGACCTCACCCGGGGCTCCCTCGACCAGACGGTCTTCCCCTACGTCGACCCCAGCGTCGACCCCTCCGAGGACGCCCTCGCGGCGCAGGGCGGCTCCCTCCGTGCGGGGCGTCCCAACTGGGCCGCGGCCGGCCGTCGGCCACCTGAGAACCGGCAGAGGATCATGGTCTTCATGGCGGGCGGCGCTACGTACTCGGAGAGTCGGGCGTGCTACGAGATGTCGGCGAAGCAAGGGAAGGACATCTTCCTGCTGACGAGCCACATGCTCACACCCGCGCTGTTCCTGCGGCAGGTGGGCGATCTGAGCGCCGACAGGCGGAGGCTGGATATTCCCCTCGACAGGCCGAAGCCCAGGGTCCCCGCACATCTTCTGGAGAGGGAGATGCCGCCCATGGCGCCCATGGCGCCGCCAGGTCCGGGAGGCGCACCACCACGCGGCCCCATGGCCCCCGGGGGCCGGCCAGGAACCCAGACCGCGCCTCCTCCACGGACAGGCGCGCAGGTCCCGCCCGGCGGGAAGTCCCGTCCGCCCGGCGCGGGGGGCGGCCTGCCCACGCGCCCCCAGGCGCCCACCGGCGCCATGAGCAACATGTCGCTCTCGGCGGGCGGGCCCGACGGCAGGCCCAGCTCGAGCGTGTCGGCGCCGCCGTCGGAGGAGCCGAAGAAGAACAAGCTCGAGAAGAAGAAGAGGAACTTTTTGGGCATGAAGAAGTAGGGTCTTTGGGGCGCCGTTCCAATCCAAGGGGGTGTGAGGTGTGGAGAAGAAGGGTAATCAAGGGGGAGGAGGTTGCTTGTGCTTGGTGGGCTTGGGGTTAGATAACGAGGTTCCATGATACATGTCGTAGATGAAGCTTTTCAGTTCTCCTTTGCAACCCTGTCTCCCAACCCTTTGTCTGTGCAAAAACTGTCTCTCGCATAGCGTCACCAACATCCGGTAGATCAGATTAGGGGCAACGCATGTGGAGAGGTATTTGATTTCACCAGCGATATCTTCATACAGCATGCCTGATTACCGCCAAACTACGATCAAGCCCTGCCCCTCATAGCACCTGCAGATTCACTCCATAATTCCACAAGCGATTCCTGGCTGTTACACTACTTCCCGTACCTTTCTGCCTCCTGCGCCTTGCCTCCTGTTTGGCCTCCACCTTTCTTCCCTCTCCCGTCCCTGCTCCTCACCTTACCACCCCTTTCGTCTCATGTCCCTCTTCCTCATCATCTCTCTACACTCTCACCACTTGTCACTCTTCCCTTGTGAAGATAGAATACTCGCTAGCTCGCTGCATGGGCTACCAAGTAAGTTCTCCTCCACCACAACAGACTCATCCATACAGCCCGTAGGTTGTCACACTACGACTGTTTCACTAAGGACGGGGGAATCCCCTCGGGACGCCGGGCGGCATCCTCTCAAAGGGACCAAACGGCGCATCGGGAGGGGGTCCCTGGAACCCGCCAGGCGGCGGGAAAAATCCAGGGGGCGGGCCCCCGTAGATGCCCGGCGGGGGCTGCATATTCCTCGGCGGCAAGCCCATTCCCTCGGGCGAGGGGAAGCCCGGTCCCTGCGGGGGGAAGTTGGGCGGGTAGATGTTCGGGGCCGGCATGTTCCTGTTCGGCCCTCCAGGCAAGCCGGGAGGTGGAATCATGCGCTGCTGGGGGCCAGGGCCCGGGGCGGGCGGCATCCAGTTGGGACCGGGGCCTACACCGGGACCAGGGCCCATCTGGTCGAGACCCGGCGGCGGAGGCGGACGCTGGAGGATCTGGGGTTGGGGGTGTCGCGGCTCCTGCTCTCCGTGGAATGCCGGGTCATCCATGAATGCGCCGGGAGGCTGGGGCCGCATTTGGCGCTGCTGCATGGGCGGCTGCGACTGGTGCTGCTGCTGCTGAAGTTGCGGCGGCTGCTGCATATGTTGAGGCGGCGGCTGGGGAGGGAACCGGTTGCCCTGGGCAAAATCGGGTTCCCTCTCCTGAACGTGCGGGATGGGTGCGGACTTCTGCGGCTGGGGCATGCGCAGCATTACCTGCTCCGAGCGCGGAGCCTCGGGCTGGCTCCTCATGAGGTTCATGAGGAACTCTGTGTTGCTGTCGTTCCTGGCTCCTCCTTGATCCATGCGCTGGCCGCTCTCGGCACGGTGACCGACCAGATTCTGAAGAAGCTGGTCTTGGCGAGCAGCAGCCGTCTGTTGGGGGAGCATGGGCTGGGGAGCAATGATGTCCTGCATAGCCCACGGCATCTTCTTGCGCGGATCATCGGCGGGGAACTCGTTGCCACCCGAACCGCGTCGGTTGTGATGGACATGCGGCTCCGGGGACGTGGGGTCGGCCGGTGACTTGATGGCAGGCTCAGGGCCGGTGGACGAGACTGCCGGCGGGCCCTGGAGTGACTGGGTCGTCGCGGGGGAGGGGCTGGCTTGGATTGATTGCTTCTGCAGCTTGAATAAGAGCTGTTGGAACGCTGCCTTCTCTTCCTCCGGAGGGGCGCTTCCCTGTGGCTCTATCGGGCCACTATAAGATGCAATAGGCGGCGGTTGGGCCTGCGGTTGGGCCTGCGGCTGCACTTGCGCATCCTTCATTCGTTTCTCTTCCTGCGTAGCATTGAAGAAGGACGTGAATCGTGATGACTTGCCGGCAGGCTTCGGCTTCGAAGCTAGGGCATCCTTGGGCTCGGCTGAGACACCTGGTGTCGAACCGTCGAATCCGGGAGGGGCTGCGAAAGCCATGAAAAACTTATCCGGACCGGCCTCCATGGGCGGGGGCGCCGAGGGGGCCTTGGACTGCGCGTTCTCGGACGGTGATAGCGTAGGCTCCACTGCCGGGGCGGGTGGTTTGGCTCCAGCACCCCCATCTCGGGCCTTCATCTGCTCCATGAACTTCTTGAAGTCTTCCTCCGTGTGACCGCCAGATTTGGAATCAGCAGGTTCATCCATCCATTCGGGCTCACGCTCTACCCTCTGGTTCCCATGGCCCCAGCGACGGTCGTATCCCCGTCCGCCGGACCGGTCTTCCAGGGCATCGGCGTCTCTGTTATCACGGCCCCTCCAGGTCTTGGCCTTCTCAATGCGCTCACGGGTGCTAAGCCCGTCACTTGGGGCCTCCTGCTTGAACCAGGGATCAGACTTGCCCCTCACACCATTTCGAGGACGGCCATCCCCGTCTTCTGTCAAGTCTTTATCTCTCGGAGCAGTGTTCTCCGGCCCTCGTCGGTTACCCAGACCCGGCTTCTCCTGGTCATCCCTCTGGGGCTTTCCATCTCGGACCCGGTCTCCGCCCATCTTTCCATTAAAACGCTCGGCGCCTTCATGACCGAAGCTCTTCCTAGGCTTCACGGTGCTCCAGCCCTCGCCGTCTTGCTCTCCTTCACGACGCCTAAAATTCGCGTTTCGTCCGTCGCGGAAGCGATCGCCGGCATCGCTGTCGATATTTCGTGGGCGGAATCCGAAACGGTCTCGGGAGTCGGCATCTTTGCCCTTATCGGCGTCGAAGGGACCCTTGGGTCCTCTCAATCCGGCGGCACCAAATGCTGTCCTCGGTCCCCCAAAGCTTCCCATGGAAGTATCTTCGGGGCCTGAGTGAATAAGATGCTCTGTCAGCACGGAAGAGACCAAGGTGGTAAACAAGAACGGTGGGGCATGGGGCAGTGCGGAGTGTTATGAGGGGAGGGCAGGTACTAACTCGTCGTAGCCCGCGACAGAAGCCTGTCAATGTTTCGACGAGCGTTGTTATCTAGCAATTGGCCGTCTTGGCTCTTGTTTCTCTCCGTGGTCTTGTTCTGTGTGCGGTAGGTATCGGGGGGAGGTCTAGACGGAGTCAGCCAGGAGCAAGAACAACCCGGGACACGGTGGCGCCGCGGTTAGAGCATGCTCACCCCATCCACTCCTCGGTGGGAGGGAGACTCAAAGGCTTGACGCATAGCGGTGACGCCCGCAGATGCAGCAGCACGTTCTCTTCGTATCGTATAGTCATAGTAGTGGCGAGGCGATGCCGCAGGGCATCTGGGCTCGTATGGGGAAATGTATAGGGCGGTTATATGCCGTCATGGACGGCAGGGAGGTGTTGTAACGGAGGCGTGCAAGGCGCGGCGCGGGGAAGGCGTCCGCGACTTGTCGCAATCAGACACCCACGGGCTGGGGCGAGTCCCGGGCTAAGGCTGGCGAGCTCTGTCGGTCGCGAGACTGGCGGTGGGCCGTTTGAAATATAACAGAGCGATGTGAGGATACAAGAGGCAGGCCAGTCGATGATGACGCGGGAGTATAGGTCGTGGGAAGTGAGGTTGCCAGGATCGGATTGTTGTGGCGAGTTCTTTTTTTCCCGCCGGCGTCGTTGCTTGGCTGAGGTCGGCCGGGTCGGCGTGGTGGGCGACGGCAGCCGCAAGGGCACGGACGGCGAAGTACGGGAGGTCAGAGTCGAGTCGTGGGTTGGGCGGGTGTGCCGCTGGACAAGTGCGTTGGGGCGGGATGGTAATCTCGAGTTGAGGGGAGGTTTGGGGATGGTGGTGTCAGCTTCGGTTTGCAGGTTGAGGCAGCATTTGCTTGAGGAAGCCAAGACGCAAGATGGAGACGAGGGTGGGAAGGAGGGAGGATATCTCTGTAACGGAGCAGCGCTCGATTGGCTGGAATCGGCGTCTGTCCTGCACGAGTACATGTGCTGGCACGGCACAACCGGCCGAGCACGGGGCCTGGAAAGTGGGTTCGCCAGGGGCTCTGCCCACTATAAGCCGCCGACTCCACCTCAATGCACTTGATGTGTTGTTGGCGCGGCCGCTGAGATTCAAGTGAGACCACCCAAGCTGACCGCCCGACTAACCTGCGTTACTGCCATTTCCCCTCCCATTGTCCTGATTGTCCCAGCCATGTCCATCTCACGTCCCCTCCAATTGGCTCACGACTCCACCGATGCCACTGTCTGCCCATCGTGAGATAGTCGTCCTTTCAAAATGTATGGAATTTTCAGAAAATGAGGTGCCTATAAGCTCCTTTTGCCTCCCAAGCTTTTACATGCCTTCCTAGCTAGCAATACTCCCCACGACCTTCATCATCTCCGGGATCGCCCCTCTGCTCCACTTCCCCACATGCCCGCGATCACACGTCTGCCAGACTCTCCCCATCAACGCTCCGATAACCGCGCCGTCCTCCCTCCCCACGTCGCTAACCCTCAACTCCTCCAACCACCCCAGCACCCCGAATCTCGTCACTAGCGTCGTGCTGCCCCCCTCGATGCAGGTGGCCCTGTAGAGCACCCGGAACACCCTATTACGCAGCCCGGTCTTCATGTAGGGATTGCACGCCGCGGCAAACACTTTTTCGAACCATCGCGTCTGGTGGAACACCCCCATGTCCTCCTGTCTCCGGAGGCAGTCGAGTAAAAAGTCGAACAGCCAGGTCAGCTCCGTGTAGAATTTGTCGTCGTCGGAGGGCTCCCCGTGCAGCACGTCGTGCACAAGGGGGATCTTGCCGTCGGGCCAACGCGGCGCTCTCGCGAGGTACTTGTTGACCTTGGGGTAGAGCGGGTGCAGTGGGTTGAGCAAGACGGGGAGCGCGTGGATGGCAAAGCCGGTGAAGGCAGAGGGGACCGGGGCCGCTGCGACGTGGTCGCGCGAGGACTCGGCGAGCTCGGAAAGGAGGAGCCAGATTTGCTCCTTTTCCGAGTGGGTTGAGTCGCGGATCTTGGCGGCAAGCTTCAGGATGTTGGTGAGAGCTTCCATACGGATGCTGGCGTGGGACGAGCCGAGCAGGCGGATGAGGGCTACAGCGTGGCCGTCTTCTAGGATGTCGTCGACACTCTTGGTAACCCACTTTGTAAGAGCTGAGTTGCCGTCCACCTCGGCGAAGGGCTCGTGTAGTAGTTCTTCAAGACTTGTGGCGTCGACTGTCGCCGGGGCGGTGTCCTTTCCATTCGTCGCAGCTGCCTTTCGCTTTGAGTGCACCGCAGTATCTTCTTTCTGGCGAGATTCGCTTGAAGCATCCTTGGACACCTTGAGCTTCAGCCCGGAGTCCGCCGGCAAGCTGGAGTTCATCTTTTGTAGCAGCGCCTTCGTCCACGCCTTGTTCTCCCCGGCCGCGATAGAGGAGCCGCTAAAAGCAGACACAAATCGTACCAGTACACCGAGATCCGACTTGTGCGCGGATTTCGATGCAAAAGGCAGCTGCTCTGCCATGGATATGGCCAAGAGGCTCATATTGACATCATCTCCCGACCGGAACGTGCTCCCGACATACTCTGGCATTAGGTCGAGGTACTTCATAGGGGACGTCGCACATTTTGTAATGCACGTGTCGAGGAATGACCAGACGGCATCCATATTGACGTGCTTATCAGCCTTCCTCAACGCGGCGATCGCCCGGTTGATGGGGTCCAGACCCGTGCCCGGGAGGACGACCTGCTGTTCCGTAGCCACTGACTCAAGGATCCGCCGCAGGTTGTCGAGACCGAACCCCTCCACCTCTCCGACTCCAAGTTTTAGGAGAACCGTGAACGGTGACGCGGGGAATCCGTTGAGTTTCGCAAACCACCTCATGCCGGGCGACAAGCTTGCGACCTCCAATAGGCTCTCCAGCTCCATGAGCACCAACGCCTTGTCCCGCGGGTCCTCAAACGAGGTGTCCAGCGTCGCGAGCGTCTTGGCCAGGAGCGGTGACACGTCAAAGTTCGCCGCCAGAGCGACCTGCGGAAGCACCTTGTAGTAGAGCAGGAGTAGCCGGCTTGTCGTCGCCCGGCAGAGGATGTTCTCCTCCGGTATGCTCTTGTACCACCGCACTATCTCCTTCATGTCTGGTATCCGCTGGCAGAAGTCGCTCACCAGCTTCTGCGAGGCGTGTCGCCAAGGTGACTTGCCGGCCGAGCCAGCGGCCTCGTTGTGCATGGAGAGGGCGGTCTCGAGCTTCTCGAGAGCGGAGATGAGCAGGCGGGTGGCGAAGAGAGAGACCAGAGGCCATTTCGGTTCGAAGCAGCGCATGAGGGCGTTCTGAGTGAGGGGCAGGGGGATGATGCTGTCTAGCAGCACAGATGTCGGGGGGGGTACCGTGTGATACTCTCCCTTTAGTCCGAAATACTCCGGAATAGGCAATTGCATCGTGCTGAATAGGAAGGAAGCGTACCCGATCCACGTCATGGAGAGCTTGGGATCAAAGGTAAACGACTTTTGCTCGAGAAAGTAGGCGCCGACCAGCTCCGGGGCGGCCGCGAACATGGAGACCAGAAGCTCGCCCTGCTTGACGCTAGCCCAGGGACGGAGCTTCAACGCAACCTCAAGTAGGATGTTGTTGCGGACGGGGACCTCGCTAGCGTACTGATCCATCCACGAGAGCTGCTCCAGACCCATCTCTGACCACTGGAAATCCCCAGCAGAGAAAGCGTCGAGATTCACGGACGTGGGGTAGAAGCCGTTGCATTTCGCGACGATACCGGCGGTGGGGGAGGTGCACACCAGCATAAGGAAGTCGTGCGCCTTGTCGGCGACAGTGACGGTGCTGTCGGGCGGGTCATGGGAATACGCGTACAGGCCCACGAGCTTCTCCATGGGCCTCGCCCAGAAGACCCTCGACTTGGTGTGAGTAGGAATCCTCTCATCCTTCAACACGCTCTTCGTCAAGCAGTCCAGTGCCTCGTGGATCAGCGCCGGTGGGTCGTCAGGAAGGCGCATCAACAGCCCGGGCATGAGGCCCTTCTGCATCAGCAGCTCGGTCTTGTTGTCCGACGGCAGGTACTTGAGACAGGTGAAGAGGAGCCGCGCGACGTTGGTCCTCACGGATGGCTTCTTCGCGTCCTCGACACCCTCGGCGCGGTACCGGATGTCGAGGTTCCGCGAGATCTCGGCAAAGGTCCAACTCTGTGCGCGGAAGACACGCCGCGCGAAGATGCCGCCGTCGTACGAGGCGACCTCGCGGAGGAGGCGCAGGGCGGGTGAGATGATGAATCCACGGTCCTTGTCCGCGCCAAGGTTCTTTGCGACGCACTTCAGCTGACGCTCTTGGAGGAGCGTCTCGCAGATTGCGCGGCCGTGGCCGAGCAATTCTAGGCTCAGGGACGTGGCGTGAAGTAGAAGGGCCAGAACGGCGGCAACCTCGGACATGAGATCCTCGTTGCCGGTGTGAGCGGCAAAGGACCACATGTCCATGATGTCCGGGAGGTACTGGGCATCGGGCTCCTCAGACGTGGGCTTCACGATGTCTAGGTAGTCCGACAGGAGCCTGAGTTCTTCCTCGTTGTTGGCGTTGGATGTCAACGCATCGAGGAGCTGCTTGAATGACTGGAGGCCTACATAGATGTTAGCACATATTCATATCTCTAAGAGACTTGTGAGAAAGTCTAGAAGTGAAAACATACCATGACGAGCGTTCCGGATATCTTGGTGAAATTCAAGAAGTTTCTTGAGCTGCCGGCTGTTCGTGACGTCCTCGGACGTGGGCGGTTCTCTCGCGACTCTCTGGCGTTTCCGCGAGTCTGGAGGCCCATAGGCCCCTCGGGAAGGTCGCTTTCCCATAGTTTTTCGTCTCGAGCAGTCTTCACCAGAGCATGCTATAAGATTTCCAGCGTCGAGGTTTGAGGCTTGTGAAAATGGTTCACCTATGAAAATACGGACCAATCATGGCGCTCCTCTCTCCGGCGGCTGCTCTGGAGTGTGATTACCTAAGTGGTTTTTTTGGCAGGGTCCCACTAAGGCAACCCCACAAAATACCCAGGAGAGCACAGGGTCGCCGAGCTCGCCTGTACGATTTTCTTGTTCGGACAAGGCCGCCGCAGCTTGCATCCCAGCCGCCGCCACACATCAGTTCGACTCGGGTTCTCATGATGTGCATCTCACATCACGGATATTATTAGCAGCGGGATTGGGGGACCCAGCCGTGAGACACTGCCACCCCGCCCGTTGGGTCCGAACCGAAGTCGGCTGATCTTGCCCCTCCATACTCGGTACTCCTCCATCCACGGTACTTCTGGGTCCTCAGCTACACGAGGATCTCGCCCTGCTACATCATTCAGCGCCATCAGCACTAATACAAAGGCTACCAAGCTGAATGGACCACTCGCCGTGTCCGCGGCACATGTCCCCCCCCCTACCGATCGGAGCTTCCAGGGCGCCGGGTGGTGATCTCCACAAGACCAACCCGCACAAGGTAAAGTCCCGTCTCCGTGGAACACACTCAAAATCTCCCGGGCGGCCAATCGCGAGCCGCCATCCAGCTTCGCCCCTTCCCAGCCTGACCTGGCGCGGGTTGGGGGGTTCTTCGTTCTCCTCTTTGGTCGCGGGTACGAGGCTGTCAAGGGATGGTTAGACTGAGACATTTGACGGGAGCTCCGCCAACTTTCCCGGCTTATTGTTACGTGATGTGATGCAGGAATAGTCGGCTGACGCAAGAGCGATCCGCCCGGGATGGTGGGGTAGCTGAGACATACAGCTGGGCGAAGTCTTCCACGAGAGGTGCCAGGGCAGCCGGCTGCGCAGGGAGAACGGCCGAAGGGAATGAACCTAACGATGTTGTTATTATATTCACGTTCTTCGGGGTGAGAAGCGCAGTCGGGTATTGGCCGCAGAAATCCCTTCCCGTCCCTCCACGTCGTGCCCTGCCACGTCCGTCTGAAGACGAACCGCCTCCCGCTCGCTCACAGGCGGCCATGTCGCTCTGGCTGCTGCGGGCGGGGAGCGGAAGGATTCGCCGGACGTCATCGCTGGGCCTGTCACCGCTCCCGCCCACCTGGAAACTAATGCACAGCGGCCCTGGAGAAGGTCAAGTCGCAGTCGGGCCCACGCCCCCGCCGGAACGCGCCATCCGTGGGGACGCGATACCGCAAAAGCGGCCGCAAAACATGCACCGATAGGTCACAAGCATCTGGCACTAGGAACAACAAGAAGACTAAAAGAAATAAAATTCGGTACGCTCCAGCCCAAGGAGAGCCAAAGAATTCTCGTTGGAGCATGCTGTCAGAAGTGTCTCAGTCGACACACCACGCGGCCAGCCAATCCGGAGGCCGGATCCGCCACCCCTCCGGGACTTCTGTGGCAATGAAGGGTCGAGCTCGGCTTCTCACTCGCTCGCTGCCAGGTCCCTTTCTCTTGGGTCTGCTCTTCCCAAATCTCGCAGCCCCCTCGGGGGCGTGTGGGGCCCTTTCCCGCCGGTTGCTTTGCCTGCTTCGACAGCCACCCGAATCCGACGCACCCCCCCGGCGTCCTAAGCGCCCACTGGCTGCGTCTGGGCAAGCCACATCCTATCGTCGTGGGCCCCTCGCGGCCGTCTTTGGGCCGCCGAGTGGGTGGGCACCCCCCTCTTGTTCGGGTTTCCCGCCGCAGAATGCGTGTGATGAAAGTGTGTGTACCGCATGGGGCGAGAGCTCGAGGGGAAAGGTTTGAAAACGAGATTAGATGTGTATGTAGCTTGTATTGAGAGACGAAGCAACAGTACATGGTGCTCGCGTGGAGGGTCTGAACGAGGGCCGCGTTACATGTAGCTACCCTTCCCGTTCCAGGGCGCTCATAAAGAATTAGTCTTGCCTCCATTCCAGCTTTCTTTGGCCACTCTGCTCGCCTCTTTCAAGTTCCTCTTTTTCCTTTCTTAATTATTTTTCTTCATTCCTATTCGACTAATATTTTCCCCGGTGGTTGTTTTCTCCCCTTGCATACATACCTCTTTCACCCTTATTGGTAGGGAATGCTGGTGCATCCCCACGGGTTCTCAGCGTTGGGCTTTGTTGCTTTTTGCCCTTCTTATACTCGGCATGACGAGGTAGCTCTGGGTCTCTCGAACACAGCATGAAGGGCTCGAATACCACATTCTCCGAAACCTGTGCCGCTTGGATGGATTCGTTTTCGAGATTCTGCTCGCACTTGACGGCGTGTTATACCGAGAGGTCCCGTCGAGGTAAGTTAAACGCCACACACCTCTTGAGCTGTAGGGCTGTAAGTCTAACAACGAGTCAAGACGCGGCGACACCCAGCTTCGAGATCATCCAGGATCAACCCACCTGGACACGGGCGCCCTCACCAGCCCATGCCTTCCGTTCGCGCACGAGAACCTCCTCTCCCCTGGAGAAGCGGCGAGTGAAGAAGAGCTTCGCGGCCAGCCTGCGGAACCTCACCACGCGAACTCTCCGATCTAGGAAGTCGTTGCCCCAACGCAACGTCCGCATCTCGTCACCCACCAACTTCCGCCACGTCTACTCCCACTCCCACCAGTTCTCCGCCGACGCCTTCGAGTACGCCGCCCCGGCGACCCGTCGGCCTCCGCCCTTCCAACCGCTGCAGGTCGGCGTCCCGAAGGACCCCTCACCAATCTTCCCGGACTTCGATCCCGAGGTCGTAACGCCGCCGCCGGTCGCGAGGCTCCGCGACGAAGATGGGTTTTATCTAAGGAGGTGTCCCTCCACTCTCTCTTTCCACGTTCCGCGCAGGCCGGCCGCGGGGTCGCCGAGGAGCCCGCCGCAGCTGGCCAGGACCAAAACGGCGTCGCCACCGCCGCCGGAGGTGCCGCCGAAGTCGAGGGCGAGGGCGAATACGGCGCCCGAGGCAATGGATCACCTGAAGGAGCGTATAGCTGAGGCCATGTTGGAGAAGGAGCGGCTGCAGGAGATGATCGAGGATGTCATCGAGAGGCAGAGCATCTATCTCGGCTCGCGTCCGTCAACATCACACTCCATGGCCACTCAGCTCCGGTCAAGTACGTCGTTCTTTCCTCCCGTAACAGCCGCACGATAAGGTATGGCGTTCATGCTGACCCGCCACAGGCCCCGAGCCCTTGCCCGCGATCCCCGCGCTGCCGCCGTCGGCACCCTCATTCGCCGAGCGTCTGAACCCCGACCTCCGTCGCTCGCCCCTGACCCCCACCGCCCCATCCACCATTCGCGCAGCACCGGCCGAGCCTAACGTCTCCTTCCCTGAGCTCGTCCCCCGCCCTCTCCAGGTCGTCCCCTTCCAAGGGCCACCTACACCCCCTCGCTCCCGCGGTGAAGATACGCCCATCCAACCTCCCCTTCCCCTCGTCCTCCGCCCTCCCCTCCGCAAGAAGAAGTCCTTCTCGCGCGTCTCGACGTGGCTGTTCCCGGGACATGAGCGGGGCGTGAGCATCGAGTCGGTCACTAATGCACCGAGGCCAGTGAGGGGCATGGAGGGCTTCTATCAATCTGTTAGCCCGCCCGTCACGGCGGCGTCACGGAGGAGCGGGGAGACGGTGTCGACGTTGGGAACGTGGGTGACTGAAGATGGAACTGTGCCGACCACGCTGTCGGCGGGGAGTCCCGGACGAAGTGGACTCGAGAGAGGCTCGACATTTGGGGAGCGAAGGGACGTGGGGGTCGCTGTCTAAGAAGGATGGGCATTTTTTCCCTTTGTCTTGTTTGTGTTGGTTCCGCGGATACCATTGTGTTCAGTGATGTTGTTGCAGTCTGGCGACGACCCAGCGCTGTGTCGCGGGCGGCGCGGTCACGTTAGATGACAAGCATATTGCACGGGAGACAGGGAGCTGTCGACGGGGCGAGAGATACGGGAGACCATGATACCACAGCCTGGAGCATCAAAAGGGAGGTCCCCAAAAGAGGACCCTGGAGGACGTTATATACCATATCTGCTGTTACGGCCCTTCTGCGCCTGCGGGTTTGATACCTGCGGTCGACGACGGGGAGACAGGAGTTTTTCATAATATCAAAACCCTGCTGGATGATAGTAGAGTCTGTTGATTGATGCCATTGATCTGAGGAGTGGTGGGTAGCCTTGTGAATGATGGATGCGATGAGCCAACATACTTGTATTGCATCAAGTATGTAGAATAACGCTGCTCGGTAGAAAGGTTCCGAGACTATTATTAGCGGTTGTGGCTGGTGAATGCCGAGAGCTTCGACAGAGGCCAACCCGGGTGGCTCTTGCCCCCAAAAGCCGGGACGGGCAGCGAATCAGCGGCCTTACATGAGCCACTCGGTGGTTTCAGAGTGTCCAACTCGTCTCCCTCCTTCATCTGCTCTCACGACCGTCCCACAATCAGGCGTTGGCTATTTTCCTTAAAAGACAGGCTTCAGGGGCAAGGTACAGCCCAATCATTTCTATTTTGTGCCCTGTTGAGCTTAACCCCATGGCCTGAGCGGTTTGAATTCTGGCCCGACACCCAACTTGGCAGTCAGTCCGCTGTCATCACCGTCACCGACACACACAATCTCGACATGAACCGGTTTCCAGACAGCCAGAATCGAATTTAGCCCACCGGAATATACCCGTAGGGACTGGGAGAGCCACCACAAATCCGACTCGGCTCTTTATTTTCAATTTTCATTTCTTCCATTTCTTTTTTTTTCAAATTCCCTCACGAGATGGGCATCGCCGGGAAGCTCGGGGCCTGGCTGGGGGAATCCGGCGACGCCAAATACACTCCACTCGCCCCACCACCGCCCGATCTTGACGGCGCCGATCCCACCCATCCTTGCGATGTGGCACAGGGGAAGAAGCATGACAGGCGGCTTCTCAGGATATTATCTGTGGTCGCGGGCGTCCTTGTCCTTCTATCACTCGTACTAGCATTCGGGTAAGCATCCAACGCCACACACTCTTCAGCCCGCTCGCGGAACCTGTACTCACGGCCTCACCAGATGCGCTTCGAGACATGAATCAAGTGAAGGGTCCTCCCGTCTTTGGGGCCAGTACTCACCCTACTTCCCCGTGCCCTCCGAGCTGGATCCCGCCGTCCCGCCGGACTGCGCTGTGACATTCGTCCAGGTGCTCTCCCGTCACGGTGCCCGGGACCCAACGGCCTATAAGACTGAGCTCTACAACGACACCATCGCCGAGCTGCAGCGCTCTGTAACCTCGTACCCGGAGCGCTACGAGTTCATCCGCGACTTTGAGTACACCCTCGGCGCAGACCAGCTCACTCAGTTTGGCATCGACCAGATGCACGACCAAGGGCGTGTCGTAGCCGAGCGGTATCCGGGGCTTGCGGGCAAGGAGGGACCGTTCATCAGGGCCTCGGGGCAGCAGCGTGTTATTGACTCGGCTATCCACTGGGCAGAGGGGTTCAGCGATGCGCCGGCCTCTCCCTCGGACCTCAAGGACGGGATCGTGATCGTACCCGAGGGCCGCGGCACCAACAACACACTCGATCACGGGCTTTGCACCGCATTCGAGGAGGACTCTAGCGGGGATGAAGCGCGCGATGTCTGGGGCGATATCTTCGCAGGGCCCATTGTCGCGCGCCTAAACGCCAATCTTCCCGGCGCGAACTTCACGCGCGACACTGCGATCAGCCTTATGGACCTCTGCCCCTTCACGACAGTCGCCGATCCAACCGGCAAACCTTCACAGTTCTGCGACTTATTCACCCCCGACGAGTGGCGCAGCTATGACTATTATCAGTCCCTGGGAAAGTTTTACGGCTACGGCCCTGGGAACGATCTAGGACCCACACAGGGCGTGGGCTTCGTGAACGAGCTGATAGCGAGGATGACGGGAGCGCCGGTGCGCGACGAGACGTCGACTAACAGGACGATGGATCGCGCGCCGGAGACGTTCCCTCTGGGCCGGAGGCTGTACGCGGACTTTAGCCACGATAACACCATGGTCTCAATCTTTGCGGCGCTGGGGCTGTACAATGTCACGGAGGGGTTGCCGAGGGAGCAGAGGATAGAGCCCGGGCAGGCTGGGGGGTTCTCGGCGAGCTGGACGGTGCCGTTCGCTGGGAGGATGTTTGTGGAGGGCATGAAGTGCGGAGCGACGGATATGGTGAGGGCTGTGGTCAATGGGAGGGTGGTGAAAATTGGGGGGTGCCAGGCGGATGCGATGGGGAGGTGTGAGCTCGGGGAGTTTGTCAAGGGATTGGAGTTTGCGCGGAGTGGTGGGCGGTGGCAGCAGTGCTTTTCGTAGGGAACGGACGGGGAGACACGAGCTGCCAGTGACATTGAAGGCGTTGGGGATGCATGCAAGTTGCGACGGCGCTGGGGTCTTGATTTTGAGGTGGAAGAAGTTCGATGGGCGATACATATATGCTGCAGCTATCTCGAGCGCGATACTGCTCCGCCGAATTGAAACAACCAAATTGAAGCAAGCTCGTGATGGACGCGTGGTGAAACTGTGCTAATTGATGTGTGCTTTTGATGTGGGTGAGTTACGCAAGCTCCGGCAAACAAAGTACACACATGTAGCTGACAGCGCACGCCTGCTGTCGGATGGATTTGAACCGGAGCGCAAGCTCCCTTGATTCTGGCACAGGAACACATATCCAATCTTCATCCATCCCTTGAGAACTCTGAAACTCCCGTGCTTTATTCCGCGTCAATCTATCCGGCGCAGGCAGCAGAATTCCGAAGGGACACAACACAATCCAGATTGATCCTCGCCCGCCGCAGCGCACGTCCTCTGCCTAATCAGGAAGCTACTATTTGGAGAAACAACGTCATCCGCACCCAACACCCACTTCTCCCCAAGTCCGACGGCCCGACGAAGCTGTCCTCAGCATTGAACAATCGCCGACCTGCGCACGAATACCTCTCCGATAAACTTACTCACTCGCCTCTTCCTTTTCTCCGCGACACCTACGGGCGGCCAGCGAGGTTCGGACGACAGCTGCGGGGTGGCGCAGTCGCACTGGTCACCACGAGATCCTTCCTCGCCCGACGAGCGAGCGGAATCGCGCGGGACGATATCGAGACAGGTGGAATAGGCGGTAAGAAGCGCAGAAACAATGGTGTCTACAGGAGGAGGGATAGTCATCGCCATCGTCGTGATCCTCCTGGTCGCGGCGATAGGCTGGGTCGTCTTCACGCAACTGCGCGCCAAGCGCCTAGGCGTACGTCCTCCTCCTCTCGTTTCTTTCCTCCCTTACGCAGATAAGCGGACATGCCAACTGACCATGTGCAGATCCCCCCGCCAACCCTATCATCCTACATACCGTTCATGAAGTCCGGCGACAGCCACGGCCGCTCCTCCTCATCCGGCGGCGTGCTCGGCTGGCTCGGCGCCCGCTTCCACTCCCTCAAGAGCCGCAACGACCGTAGCGCGGCAGGCTCCTACGAGCCCTCTGCCGGCCGCCGCGGAAATTTCGGCCCCCTTGACCCCGACGAGGCGTGGGACTCGCGCGTGCACGACGAGTACGACGAGGATCTCGAGACGGGGTACCGCGGGGCGGGGGCGGGAAATAGGGACATCGGAGGCGGCGGAGGATATGAGATGAACTTGCCCCAGGGCAGGGAGGAGAGGGGCCGGCCGGGGAGGAACCCGTTTGAGGACGATGTTGCGGTGGAGGGCGCGAGGAACCCGTTCGGGGACGATGCAGCGGTGAGTAATACTGCGATTAGGGGGGTAAGTCCGCGGCCCATGGAGGGGAGGGGGAGGCCGAGGGTGTCGGAAGACGGGGATAGGAGATCAGCGTTTAGAGAGGATGTGTAGTACCCTCTAACTTGAAAGCGGCTATGGAGAGGGCACAGCGTCGGTCTTTTGATTGGACGCTCCCGGCTTCGACGCAACCTAGCTCGGGCGCCTGGATAGGTTCGAAACGGGTGGTGCGCGGTTGGGAGCAGGATTCGGCGAAGGGCGCGCAGCGGACATGTATTTTCGGAGTCGGCGGGCCCCGGTTGGTTTTCCTCTTCCTGCAGGCATATGGGTTTCACGAAGCTACGGATGGAGTATGTATGTTCATTAAAAGCACTCTTACCAGCGTTCCCTTCTTCCGCAAACGGGAGGCGCAAAAGGACCGCTATTCTATGCCTCACTTAAGGCCGATGTATGATACGGCTGTACGTCGTTCCCCAATTAAGTATCCAGTCCCAACCGCTGCACCTTCCTGGTCGTGCATATTACGTCAAGCCATGCGCAGCTGCCCCGCCCCCGCCTTCGACCCCAACCTTGGGCTTTCGTCTATAAACGCCCCGTCTCGGTGATCTTTTCCACGCTCGCTTCAAGTCATTAGTGACCAATTGCTCTTCTCCCACTCGTGTATCCTGCTTGTTAGTGATCATCCCCCAGAGACAATGGCAGACGTCGACCTCAAGGCTGTCCGCGACACCCTCGTGGAGCTCGCGCGGCAGGCGGGCCGCATGATGCTGGACGCGAGCAACAACCAGAGCTTCTCTACCGACACCAAGATGAACGGTGAGATCCCGACACCGCTAGGGGCCCTCCCCGTCCAAAGCCGCCCCGCGTCGAAGGCCCCCGTCTAACGCCCTCCAGCCGTCGACATGGTCACCGAAACCGACAAGGCCGTCGAGGACATGATCTCCACGTCCCTCCGCAGCAAATACCCCTCCTTCTCCTTCATGGGCGAGGAGACCTGGAAGCCGGGCGTCAAGATCGGGCCCGAGCCGACCTTTGTCGTCGACCCCATCGACGGCACCATGAACTTCGTTCACGGCTTCCCGAACGCGTGCATCTCCCTCGGGCTCTCGGTCGGGAACAGCCCCGTCGTCGGCGTCATCTACAACCCCTTCATCGACACCCTCTACACGGCCGTCAAGGGCCAGGGCGCGTACGTCGCCTCGCCCGTGGGCGGCGAGCGCAGGCTGCCGCTCGCGAAGAACCCGTCGCCGCTGAAGGGGCTGAGCTCGGCGCTGGTGGGCGTGGAGTGGCCGCCCCAGCGCCACGGGGAGAACTACGCCATCAGGGCCGACACCTTCCGCAAGCTGACCGCCGCGCCCGAGGACGGCGGGAAGATGGTGCACTCGCTGCGGTCCACGGGGTCCGCGGCGCTGACCCTGGCGGCCGTGGCGGCGGGCCAGCTGGATATGTACTGGGAGGGCGGGTGTTACGCGTGGGACGTGTGCGCCGGGTGGTGCATCCTCAAGGAGGCGGGGGGCATAATGGCTGGGGGGAACCCCGGGGTGTGGGAGCCCAGGCTGGAGGAGAGGGCGTATCTCGCTGTTAGAGGGGCGCCGGAGGGGCAGAAGGAGATTGTGGAGGAGCTTTGGGAGGTTATGGGGGACAGGAAGATGGATTATCAGCACTAGGCGCGGGGATGACGGGAGGGCATGAAAGAATCGAGGTTCATTTATGCGTGGATAGAAGGGAGACCATGTTAAAGCGCATAGAGGCGAAAATAGAGAGGCATGTTAGCGCCTCGTTGGGACGACTCGGCGACAAAACAATTTTTTTTTGGGACCTTGCGTCCCGGCGCCGATCACCAGAACCCTTTCTCTTTTTCTTTTCTTCTTATCGCACTCCTGGCACCATGAGCTTGTGCTCTCCCCAATACGTCGGGGAGATTTCTGAAAGGAGCGCAGTCCTATCGCTGCAGGACAGGAATGCCGCTGCAAGATTCTTTCCTGGAGAATCTCAAGCTTCCGTCGCGGGCCGGAGAAAATAACCGGCGCGGGCGGGCGACAACTGGTGGAAACCCCCCCCACTTTGGCCATTGGTCCATAAGGCGCATTTGCAGCCAACCTATCATCAAGCGCCTCGGTGGTCTAGAGGTATGATTGTTGTTTCGGGTTAGACCCATCACGATACCGTGGTTATAACAGGTCCCGGGTTCGAATCCCGGCTGAGGCCCTCTTTTTTTGAGTTTTGGCCGGCGGTGCCATGGACCTTTTGTCACCCTCCTTCGCTCCCGTGGGAGACTCCAACTCCCTTTTTAGTCAGTGATCATCTCGAGACAGGCCAGTCATGATGCCGGCAGGGATGCTGAGAGGCAGCCTGCCAGTGTACGAGTGTACTGGCACTCGCAGCGTGCTTGCTTTCCCGAAACCCAAACGTGACGTTTTGTCAGATCTGCTACGACAACATCCTGTTGTCAATTCGATGCCAGTCCAGATGCTGGTTTTCGCTCTCGTCGCTTCTCACGCATCATGAGTTACACTTGTTGGGTGTTTCACCTTGTCTCGGTGGCTCTTCGCACGAGAAGCCGCACGTCCTGGGCACCAAAGCAGCATGCATACAGGATATTGACTGATGAGTCTCTGACTCGGTCCTCTTCATATGCGCATTCGGACTTATACCGAGACGCGAGTCAGGGCCGTGCAACGACCTAGCGCATTGAGCCTGCCGATCCGACAATGGCCGTCGCTGTAGATTGGGCACATGGGCATGTGAATCCCAGTCCCAATAACCCGATAATGTCCTCGCCAATGCTCCAAAACAGCCCAAGCGAGCAGGTAGAGGGTGGTATCGGAGGATTGGAGTCTCGGCTAGGGCCACACCATCTTACACGCACGATGTGAGGACTTGCATACCGTCCCTTCCCCGCTACACTCGCGGGGGCGCTTATCGTGCACTTATCCGCTCCTACTTGCTGCAATGCGTGTGACCCGGCCTTGGCTGGTCGCATCCACTGGCCGGGGAGGGAAAGTGGGCGTTGCGAATTTTGTGGAATGCCATGGAAGGAGCTGGGTATCCTCCAAAGAGGGTGATGGGTGATGGGGATTTGGAGGGCACGGATGGGTTCGTGCAGATGTAGGAGAGGTTGGGGTGTTGGTAGAGGCCGGCTTCGTCCGCGGTTGAGGGGAACAAGGGACGGACTAACAAGGAGCGACTCGCGTTCTCGGTGGATACCCCCGCATTTTGGGAAACCGGCGCTGATGTTGGGATGTTGACTGGCGTTAAGCGTGTTTATCGTCTCGTAAATCAATAAAACGCCGGAAGACTCAGAGCGACTCCCTCATCCGGATAGTCTCCGGGGCCGAGATGTCCATTCCAAGGATGGCACTGGTCAGTTGACCCATCACAATCCGCGCGGATATGACACACAGAAACTCGTAGCAAAGACAACAAGGGTGGCTTTGCTCCTCAATTCCCTGCAACGAGTCCTACAAGGCTCGCCCTTGACCGAGAACGGAGGGCCCGACCGACAAGAGATGAGCCGCACACGCATGGCCGCGGCCGCGCAAGACACAGATTAATATTCGGCGCATGCACCATGAGAATAACGGGGCGCTAGCGAGGCGTCCAAGCTTGCAGCACGGGGTGTCGGCACGGGGTTAAAATCTCTTTTAGCGTGTTCTAGGAGGGGCGTTGGCGCGGTTGAGGGTGTCCGTAACGAAGGGGAGTCCGGGTTGGCGCCGTTGGGGCGCACAGGGGTTGGGCGAATCAGAAGGGGCGCGCCTTCGAGATTTGGGCAAGGATTGGGGTGTCGTGCCTCGAATGGGGAAGTCGTGGTCTGGCGACCCAGAGCTCCTTTTGTTTTAGCCTGGACGGATGACGGGAGCCTGGGGAAGGTTATGGTCATATCCATCGCTTGGTGACGATGGCATGACCTGGTGGTTTCAAGGTTGGTTCTGCCTCCAACACATGCGCTCCATGGCGGTGTAAGTGGTTGAACAACGACGGCAGATGCATTGAGCAAGAAAGACTCGGCTCGACCAAAGCGAGCTCAAAGGGATGATCCGGCATGCCAGTTGTGATGGTGCCCCAGTTGTGATGGTGCCCACATGCATTATGTGCCGTTGAGTCAAGGCAAGTCACATCGCATAAAATCACACTGCATTCCAGCCTTGCAGTCCCTCTCCAGGCGGGGTGGAAGGATGGCGCCGTGCGACTGAGAATGAGCCGTCCGCGGATGCGGTGAGTGCGCAGATCGGCGATTGGGAGAGATATCGCGCTGCTTGGCGGGTCTCGCCGGCCGTCGCCGGTTTTGATAATACGTACGTAAGAAGAAGCGGAGCGCCGGCAAATGCGTTCCTCCGTCTAACCACCCCTCCCGAAGACCTGTCTCGCAACTCCTTGGTTCCGTTGCCCTATGAGCAAAGAGGCTTGCGGGTTTTCCAAGCCTTCCTCATCTTGTTGTAGGCCACGCATGATCCCGGGAGGTTGGAGGCGAAGTGTACAAAGCTAAACATACGGGCCCAGGAGACGATCCGACAGGAGGTGAGAGTTGCTATCGGAGACGAGGATCGGCAGGAGGGGCCGGCGGAGGACCCGAGCGACAGGCTTGTATACGGTGTCGTGTGCGGCCCATGGCTCGTTCTTGGCCGTCCAGAACAGCAAAAAGTGGCGAAGCTCTAAATCGGTTGTCCCGATAATGGGGCGTAGGACGATACCTGTCCCCCACTTGGGGCCCCTTTACAAGCATGGATTGAAGATTCTCCTCCACTCTGATTGGGCGGCGTCAAACTTTCTCGTGCCTTCCTTGCAGCCACGCCCCCGCCATCACCAACGTCGTTCCTTCCCGCTCTGCTGGCGCAGGCCGTGCCTCATCGTATCGCCGAAACTTCTCCACTGTCAGTGAGCGGTCAGTGAACGGGATTGGCTGGGAGCTCCCGTCTTCCAGGGGCCGTATACCGTGTATCGAAGGAATATCTTGCACATGCCTCCGATACCACCGCCTGGTCCTGTGACGGGAAAAAAACATGCTGGAAAGCGAGGGACCCTGAACATGGAACCGGTCTCGATAGAGGCATGGGCTAAAGGCAAAAGGCAAAAACACGCCAGGTTTCGGTGTACTCCCTCCGCTCGGCTATCTATTTATTTACTAGCTTCCGCGCCTTCCTCCTTCTCCGGCTCTCCCCCCTCCTCCTTAGAGCTCCGTAACTCCTTCCATAGTTATACCAACTACCGTCATCTTGTCTCCTCCCCGTGGTGACTCGTCCCTCTCTCCATCCCCAAAACACCCTCAACTACTCAGGCCAGGCACCAGCCCCCCCCATTGCCTCCACCTGCTCGACGCCAGGCCTCAAGCCACGGAGCGGGACGTTCGCCACTAACAAGGAGGAAATCCGGGGGCAGCCAAAGACAAGACCCTCAAGCCGGTTGATAGTTCAGCCATACTTGTTCGCGTCTGCGTCTACAGTAAGAACACCACCAAGAGGAGGAACAATGACCCTAACCAAGCAGAGATGTCCTCGCAACCCTGATGACTTTCCCACGGGCCAGCTCTTCCTCCTCGGTATGCCTCCTCCATGCTTGTGGCAGTACAGCCAACAGTCAAGACGGATCACAAGACTAACAGTATTCTACAGCTATCGTTCGCCTCGCTGAGCCTATTGCGCTCACTTCCATCTTCCCCTATGCCTGGGAACTCGTCAAGCGCTTCGAGGTTGGTAGCGAGGAAGATGCGTCGTTCTACTCGGGCCTCCTTATCTCGTCGTTCGCCCTGGCTGAGGCCTTGACGGGCATGTACTGGGGAGGCCTCTCGGATCGAGTCGGCAGAAAGCCCGTCCTTCTCCTGGGATGCTTCGGCACAATGCTCAGCCTTGTCCTAGTCGGATTCGCGTCGAACCTATGGCTTGCGCTTGCCGGCAGGGCCTTGGGCGGGTTGCTGAATGGCAACATCGGCGTTGTGCAGACCATGGTTGGGGAGCTTATCACCAAGCCGGAACACGAGCGTAAGTCTCTTTCGCAACCATTCACTTCCAGTCCGCCCAGCGGTGATTTGATCTACATAAACTAACAACTTGACTTGTAGCCAAAGCATACTCCGTTCTGCCCTTCGTTTGGTCCGTCGGCACCATTATCGGGCCCGCTATCGGCGGCACGTTTGCGAACCCTCACGAGGCCTATCCCAACCTCTTCCCAGAAGGCGGCCTCTTCGACAGACTGCCATACCTCCTGCCGAACCTCATCTGCGCCGCGCTCTTGCTTCTGAGCGTCGTACTGGGATACTTCCTTCTCGAGGAGACCCACCCAGACATGCAGCCTCGCGTCTTTATGCCTGACGAAACTTACATCTCGGCTGAAACGCCGTTGATGGAGACATCAGACGCCATGAAGCGGCCGGCCGTGGACGTGCGGTCCGGTGTGTACGGGACCTTCAACCCCAACGATTCCGAGGCTACCCTCGCGGCGGCCGCGCCCGAGAGGACGGCGAAGACCATTACGTCCCACAGCATATTCACGAACAAGCCCATCATGTCCCTCATCGTCGCGCTCTCCCTCTTTACGTACCACTCCATGACGTACGACCACTTGCTCCCTATCTTCTTCGAGGATAGCCGAGTCCCACTCAACGCCAAGTCGGCCCTGGGTGTCCTCAGCGGCCCTTCTTCATTCTTGTATGCTCCGGGCGGACTGGGAATGTCTGTAAGGTCCGTGGGTGTAATCATGGCCGTCAACGGCGTCATCGCCCTCTTCGTCCAGGCCGTCGTCTTCCCCATTGCGGCCAGCAAGATGGGGATCCACCGCCTCTTCCTTGTCGTAACGGTGCTCCACCCAGTCGCCTACATGATCGTCCCGGGTCTCCTCTACGTCCCGGATTCCCTCCTCTACCCGGCCATCTACTTCTGCCTCACGGTCCGCAATGTCCTCTCCATCATCCTGTACCCCCTCCTACTCATCCTCATCAAGGAGGCGACGCCGAGCTCCAACGCCCTTGGGAAGGTCAACGGGCTGGCGGCGAGCGCGGGCGCTGCGTTCCGGATGATGGCGCCGCCGATTGCGGGGTACCTGTATTCCGCGGGGAGCAAGATGGATTGTACAGCCGTCGCATGGTTTGGGAGCGCGGTGGTGGCCGCTGTTGGGTCATTCCAGTGCTTTTCGGTGCAGCGGCCGAGGAAGGGCGCTGATGAAGAAGACAAGGGCGACTTCGACGATTTCCGAAGCGTTGATTCGTTGGTTGAGGAGTAAGGTGCGCGCTGGGTGTTGTCTCGTTCTGTTTCGAGACTTACACGGGATTTTTTCTTTTCTGTCCAGTCGGAGTATGAAAAGCAGGGGATGGATGGCGGGTGCACAACGCAATTACGGAGTGGTTCATGGGTTTATTTGGTCTGATGGCATTGCTTTTGGGCAGGCCATGTTTTGCCAGGCGCTTGGAGTCTGCATTTCGGGCGCGAGCGATGAAGTCAAACAAGAAGGATGAAACGTTCAGGTGTTATGATGGTTGTTTGTACGGAGTTTGGATATAATACGGGGTAGGCATATATATAATAAAAGTTGTTCTAAGTTTTCAAAGTGTAGATGACTTGAGAGTGAGATTGGCGATGCTACAACACAGGTTTAGAGAAGGCATAATATGCTGGTGGTTTTTGGATGTGGTGCTTGTGAGAGTTCCATAGCGTTCGCTTGCTTACTACAGGGACAGAGGACCAATGAAAAAATATTTCTCGCCTCTGTGAATGGAGCAGGTCAGTGGCTCGACACTTCCAGTTGGTTCACGACGACACAGCGCGGATTGAAGGAAAAAAGACGACCTTCCGAGTGAGATAACTTAACCATTACTCTCTTATCTTGGGATTCACTCGAAAACTACAGGCCCTGAGATTTGCGGGACTTGAGAGTGAGCTTCATTGCGACGACCGGCGGACGATTTCCCCACGGCCAGCGACAGGCTTTACAGGCGAGAGAGACTAGGGGCAGGACAGAAAGTGCTCCCGAAGCATCGCATTTCTTGTTGCGGACAAGGAAGCAGTTTTGGCGGGGTCGTTTCGTTTCAATCCCGGACGGTCATCCTGGACAACTGGGCTCACTAGACAGGCCGCTGCCAATATCAGGCCGGAACCAGAATCCCCCAAGCGATTTGGAGAGAGACATCCCAAGGGGGACGGTCCGTATCTTTGGATAGGAGCGCAATCTGCCTCAGCCCGGAAACCACACACGCCAATAACCCGAGTGCCACCGCCTCACCACCGCCAAGATGCATCTCGAAGAAATGATCGAGAGGATGGACAAGAACATGAACTTCTCCCAGCCCCCGAAGCCCAAGAAGAAGCCCTCAGAGACCCCAGATGCCACTCCGCCGGCCACCGAGGAGTCGAAAGAGCCCGCAGCCCCCAAGAAGCCCATCATCGGCCCCGCGGAGGCCCCTCGCCCTAGCGTGGACGAGGTCTTCGCCGAGTTCAACAAGTCCCCGCTTTTCATGACCGAGCTGGAGGACAACGACGACATTGCCGCGCTGCAGGCCATCGCTTACGAGGGCACGCCCCTCGAGAACGCCACCGACTTCAAGGACCGCGGGAACGAGTGCTTCTCCGGGAAGATGCTGCGCGACGCGGTGGAGTTCTACGGCAAGGGCGTGAGCGTCATCTGGCTTGAGGAGAGGAAGCGGAGGCGCGGGGAGGTGACGATGGGCGAGAACGAGGGCGTCCCCGACTCGGAGGAGGACATCAAGAAACAGAGGGCCGTTCTGGAGGCGCTCTACATCAACCGCGCCGCGAGCCACCTCGAGCTGAAGAACTACCGGAGCTGCTGGCTGGACTGCGCGGCCGCGCTGAAGATCAACCCCCTGAACGTCAAGGCGTGGTACCGCTCCGCGCGGGCGCTGCTGAAGGTCGACAGGATCGAGGAGGCCGACGAGGCCTGCGCGAGGGGCCTGGCCCTGGACAGCGAGAACAAGGCGCTGCGGGCACTCGCGGAGGAGATCATCAAGCGGGACAAGACGCTGCGGGAGCTGAGGAGGGTGAGGGAGGAGCGTGAGGCGAGGGAGAGGAAGAAGAAGGCGGTGCTGGCGGCGGCGATCAGGGCCAGGGGCGTGAGGATGCGGGAGACGGAGAAGCCGCCCGACATGGAGGACGCGAGGGTGCGGCTCGTGCCGGATGAGGAGGACCCGCGGAGCACAATCAGCTTCCCGACCGTGCTGTTCTACCCCATGCACTACGAGACGGACTTCATCAAGGCCTTCAACGAGCAGGAGACGCTGGCGGACCACCTGGCCTACGTGTTCCCCCTGCCGTGGGACACGAAGGGGGAGTACAGGCTCGACAAGGTCGAGTGCTACGTCGAGACCGTCACGGGCGGGCTGGTCAAGATGGGGAAGAAGGTGCCGCTCCTGAAGGTGCTCGGCGGCGGCAAGGTGGAGGTCGTGGATCAGGTCGTGAAGATCTTTGTCGTGCCGGCGGGGCAGGCGGAGGGGTGGGTGAAGACGTTCAAGGAGGCCAAGGCGAAGGAGGCCAAGGGAAAGGAGGGTAAGGCCATTGGGGAGTAAATGGGGAATGTACGCGGAATTCAATGATGTCTATTTTGCGAGAGTAACTAGGAGAATGCAAAAGCGATGCAAAGAGATTAACCTCCCGGCCACTAAGCCCAAACCCAAGCCCCGGTTCACCCCCTCCGCAGAACCGTTTCAACCAACCCTTGATGAGAAGCTGTTTTGATGCTCTTATGAAACCAGATGCCAAAGGAAATGAGAAGCGAGCATGTAAAGGGAACAAAGAAAGAAATGCAAAGCCGAATCCTCCTGGCGCTACTCAAGCTTGCGGTGGAGGAAATCCAAACATCCGTCTTGCGGGCCATCCAAGACGGGTTTCTCACACAGAACAGGCCCTCCTCCTCTTCGCCCTGTGCAAACCCTCCGCCTCCTTCTCTGAACACTTGTCCGCGGCCTCCTGCGCCCTCAGGTTCAAAAGCAGCAGCGCATCCTCCTTTTTCGCCCCCTTCTCATCGCCGCCCACAGCGTCCTTCTCCTCCCCTACGGACGGACTGTTCGCCTGGCTCTCCGCCCCGCCTTCGTACCCGCCGTCCGAGCCCTCGTCGACGAACCTCTTCCCCTTGTGTCCCTTCCACGGCCTCAGCCGGGGGTCGTCCGGTGGCGCGAAGCGCGGGATGCTGCTGGCCCACGGCTGGACCTCCGGGTCCTCCCGGAGAGGAGTCGCGGGCACGGACTGGTTCACGGGCGTCCAGCCCGAGGAGCGCGGCTGCGACGCGTACAAGTAGGCGCTCGAGTTAGGGCTCCAGGAGCCGGCGGCCGTGTCCGGCACGGAGCGGTATCCCTCGTCCGAGTCGGTGTTGTACGGACTGCATGAGGACCGTCCGTGTAGGCCCAGGCGGGCCTGGCTCTGGAATGCCGCGCGGTTGATCTGGTAGAGGTCTCGCTCGGGGGTGCTCCGCGCGGGTGTCCTACGGCGGGGGCTGTTGGAGGCCGAGACGACGCCGCTGCGAGGGGTGTGCAGGCTGAGGTGGTGGCGGCGGTTGAGCTCGGCCTCGCGGGTGGCTGAGGCAATGATGGACGGGTCGATGGTCATGCGGCCGTAGTCTGGGGAGTCTGGAGGCGCGCAGAGGGAAGGAAAGGAGGGGCCGAAGATTGGTATGAGGGCACCGGCTATCCTGTAACAGAAGGTGGCGCAGACAGCTTTGGCGCAGCTGTAGGGCATCCAGTAGCCTGGCGGGGATAGTGTTAGCCAGTGTGTTATTCTAGGCGTTGTTGAAATCGCCCGTGTTACGCTGTTGTTGAGGATAATGACGTGGGCTTACCTTGGGCTAATATGGCACCGCCGGTAATGCTATGCGTTATGTCCTTCAGGCCGGGGTTCATGTTGAGCATCTTCGCGGGCATGGTCTGCCGAAGGTTAGCCACCCCAGTCACAATACGGTAGAGAGAGACCGCTGCATACCTTGCCATACTGGCAGCATTTGAAAAAGGGAGTCATGCGCACAAGCCCGATGTTGTAGTCCCACATGACGGTGTACTCAGCGTCTTCCCCTGGGAGTTTGAAGTCGTACTTGAACACTGGGAGAAACACAAGTATCAGTCTCCATTCTTGCCCTGCCCAATCGCAACCTGACCGGAGGACCTACCTTCGAAGCTCTCCCTGCCAGTCTTGTCGAAGAAATCCTTCTTTCCGCTGTTATAAGGGATATGGGCACAGGCTTCCCGGATCCTCCCAAATGGCTTGACCTGGAACCGGGCGACCTCCTTCGCCGATGCCTCGTCCAGCTCCTCGAACGGATGGTGAGTTATCAGCCCTCGGGGGCGTGCTGGCTTCGTGATGCGTCCAGTCTCGCGAGCGCGAATCCTCGAGAACATGGGCCTGTCGAGGGATGCGACGGTTTCGGTCTCTGAGTACGAGGTTGCGGGAGAGACAGTTGGGCTTGGGCGCGAGTGGGAGCCCGGGGGCGCCGGGTTGAGGAGGGAGGTGAGGGAAATCATGGTAGATTAGATACTCCTGGTGGAAACGGCAGGTGAATATCAAAGGACTTGTCGGTAGGGCTGAGAGGTGAAGGCTTCCGCACTTTCGTATCGGGAAGTTGCACGAGATGCTTGAGGGCCGGACTAGACCGCACTCGTATATCAACGTATCCAATCCGGGGCAGGACGCCGAGCGAAACTCTGAGGTCTGTGTTGGCAGGCTGTTGATTGATGGCAAGATTAGCGGGGCCTCCGGGTGTGGGCGGCTTCAAGAAGGATGTTGAAAACTGCTCAAGGGATAGGATGGTTCGGAATGAGCGAGTATGTCAGGGGTCGGACGGAATTAATAGCTCGGCAGCGAGATGCGTGTGAAGCCGGCTGTGAAAGAACGGGTAGAAGGCAAAGAAGCGGGCATGGCCCCCTTGGAGGTCCCTTCCTTTGCCCTTTCGTGCTTGGGCGGGATGAAGCAAACAAATCGGTTGTGTAGGTACAGACCTGTAAGAGCATGTACTCTCCGTCTAAAGGGGGTAGAAAGCCTGTGCTTTGGTCCGGGACGGAGATTCGAACTGGAGACAGGCTCTCCGGCAGGTTTCGCTTCACAAGGAGAGGCGATTTCCCGAATCGGAAAAAAGAAGAAACGAGCAGAGACAGCTTCCCGCTGCCGTATCCGAAGGAGGGCAATCTCTCAGCAGGGGTATGTTGGCCCTTCCGGGAATTGTAGGATCAAGGACGATGGTAGCAAGAACCTCCTTGCCCGTACTCTTAAGAAATCCCAAACTCGGAGCCTGGGGGAGGCCGGCGTGGGTGTTGTTGGGCCGTGATGCCTGGCGCGCGCTCTCGTGGCCCTTTCCCCTTTGTCCAAGGAACCCTGTGGGCGTCTTGTAATCGAGCCTCTAAGGGCCTTGGATCCCGTTTGTGGACTCCCACCGCCTTCTTGACCGATTGTCGAGGTGCAAGCCACAAAGTGAGAGATGATGGAAAGTGATCACACGAGGAGGCTAAGGGAAGAGGGAGGGCTCGGTGAGCAATGTCGCCCACACGCTGATGGACACGAGGTGTGGCCCCCGTAGCAGGGCTATCCCGGGCACGGGGAGGTACGGAGCGGCGACCAGTGGCGGTCGGAACAGGGTGGAGGCCGCGGAAAGGCTGTGAGAGTTCGGACGAAGGTGGGCGTGAGGTACAGTACCGGGGAGGGGAGCCAGAATGTGAGATCGGAGTCGCCGTGGCGGGAAAGGAGTCGCCAATGGCGTACCGAATCCGCTGAGGAGTCGGGGGCTCGGTCTCAGTATGTATCGTGTCGATGTCAGAGGTGATATCCTGTCAAACAAAGCCGTGGAAGGATTCCATGCCGCGTTCTGCGTCCTTGTCCCAGCGGGGCTATGGCTGGCGAGGCGACGAACATGAGGAAAACACCTCCAAGTACACAGCGACGACTATTCGTTCCACACCCTTCTTACATGTATCCGCTCCGCTTGCCAGCCGGTGGTTCGGCGTACACGAGACGCCCGGATGATGGGATGGGCTGGGAACTCGGGTAAGGGGGCCCGAAGCAAGCAGAGGATAGAGGGCGAAAAGGGAAAAGGACTGAGGCCAACCCAGCTTTTACGTTCTCCTTGAGCGGTGTGCACAGGGGAGGGGATGGAGATGCCCGAGTTGTGCAGCAGACGGCCAGCGGCCTGGAGGACGGCTTCTTCAGCCAAGCAATGCTTAGAATGACGCGGCGGCGTGCGGAACAACAGACCGCGAGGATACCTAGGGGTGACAGATCACGGCGAGTTTGGCTTCGCACAAATTATGGGTGGGCCGCAGGAGAAACCAAACAGGGACGATGCATGCAGGTCTGAAGGATACATTCGGCGGCGGTCGACCCCCGGGGGTCTCCCAGCCACAGAACTGAGGCCTTGGGAGAGCGGCTCGTCGCATGGATGGTGCCGTCAGTAGGCCGTGGGTTCCATGTAATTCCTCTCCTGAGATCGGTGGGACAAAAAGTTGGAACGCAAGCGCGATTATGACGGGCCGGCCAGAGTCCACTGGCCTGTAGCCACGATTCCATGCTTCTTCCCTCTCGTCGACTCGACGCTTGCCACAGGCTGATTCCTCGATAGATATCGTGGATGGAGAAAATGAGGGTGGCTTGGGGTTGTAGAAGCTGTCATATTCCTTAATATGAGCATTGGTCAGGCGGAGAAAGCAGAGCATAGCTGACAGGTGGCCACCCAGCGCGTTTGGAAGAACGAGGGAGCAATGCGGCAGCAAAGTCCCATTCTCTCCTCCCATGTACCTAGCCCGTCGGTGAGTCGGTAAATCCGGTTCGGTGTGGGAGAGACGAGACAGGAACCAAGACTCTGGCCCACTGGGTGGTATCTCAACCACGTGCAGAGCTCCCTTTCCTTTGTCCCATGGAGCTGCACCCAGCCGCTGTCAACTCAACACTTTCGTCGAAGAAATTCGAGTGCCCTTCGAGAACTATGGGTGGGAAGGGCGGCTACCATGAACTAGGGGATACACGCAAGGTAGGAGTCGCAGATGTCACAGCATCGGCTCTTGTCTCCCTTCCCCCACGAGCCCGCCCAGCGTACAAGTACAAGGGAAAATGTCCGAGGGGCCACGGCAATCTCTGCCTTCACTAGAAGGGGTAAACGGACCGAGCGCCCTCCTCGCTCACCTTTCCATCCCCACGAGACGCAAGCATCCATTGGAAATTCTCCGACGCCGGTCTATGCACAATTCCGACGTGATGCTTCTCGGAATACTGATCCCGGGATACTAACCCGATATCCGGCTTCCGCAGGCGAACAAGTTATAGCAAAGACAGAGATAGAGATTGATGATGGTACTGGTCTCCTCTCATCGGAGAGAACGTCAGAGGGGGACTGGTGAGACTAGGACGTTTCTTCACAGGCCAGGCGGCACCCGTTCTGTCAGACCCGAAGACGGCAGCACAGCATCTACCAGAACCCCAACCATGTACGGACGCCACCGCGGGGAAACCCATCTCTCTCGAGTCTCTCGTTACCTGGGGCAGCAGATGCTGTGGCTCCAAGTTTGGTATCTCACCAGCTGCAGCTGGCCGCGCAGGTCCTGCTTCGAGGAACGAGGGCTATGCCTTGGGGGCCTTCGCGCGTCCCAAATCCGCCCGACGCGTAGGAAAAGTGCATGAAAACAACAGACGAGGGAAAATAAATAGACCGAATGAGCCAGTCATTGTTCAAACACATGAGGGCTCTTGCGTCTTGCCTTGCCGATGAAACGAAGGGTCCGTTGAACCGGGGGACTTGCCAAAAGCCAAAAGCGGTTGGCAAACGGACGTGGTTCGTATGGCGCGCAATAATTCGACAGGGGCAAGCCCGGGTGCGCCCCGGTGCGCACGTCGTTCCCGTGTCTCTATCGGGAGGCGAACGCTCGAAACTCTTCCGTCCGCTCACTCAATCGACGTTTCGGTCAGGGAGTGAACAGGAGAGCGTGACTTCCACATGCAATGTCGAATTGGTATAAACAAGATAGATGGCAAGAGGGCGTCCCTAAACGGAACATGGTTTCAGATGATGGTACGGGGCTCGCGGTCGCACGACAGGCCGTGGCAGCAGGAAGGCTCCGGGAGCAGCTGAGGCGCTGTGGAACCGGAAGCAAGTGAAGACGGCTATCCGCGTCGACTTCGGGATAGCGTCCTCTGATTGTGCGCCTTCCGCTCGTCGCCCGGAGCCACGCAGGAAAGGGTGAGTAGCACAAGGTGCCTTGACTGCATGAGGCTGCGGGTGGCGCAATCCATAAGGATCCCCACAGCGAGGCCCGACGTCTTCTCCGACGGCCATCGCAACGTTGGTGTTCGAAAGAGACACGTGAAAAGAGCGAAACAGGGTTGGGGAACGACGCATGGAGATCGGATGATGCTTTGTGTTCCGGGTACCTCTAGATCTTCGCCTTCGGATATCAGTAGGCGGATACGAGGACCATTCTATAGCGGCCCTGGCCGCGCTCGGTTCGACATCCGCCCCGTGATTCATGTGGCTAAGAAGGAAGAGCGGCCACCATCTAGCTCGGCGGCGGCATGCGATCTTGTGTCGATGGAGAGATGGATAGTTGAGACACCAATTCGAGGAGAGCCAGGGAAGCAGGAGGCTAGAAGCGGCTCTTCCGCCGTCGCACTTGCGATGCCGGTGTAACCGTATGTACTCGTACCATGCTGCGAGGTAACGATGCCTGGCGGCTAGATCTCCAAGCCACCTTCTCGAAGACTGAACAAGTCTGAAGCTCGTGTTTTAGCTTGTGATAGGGTAGGCGTAGCCAAGCTAGACTTGCCGACAGGTGGGCAGCAGAGAGACTAGACTCAAAGGCATTCAGTCTCTGCGGATCGATGTTGCCGCTCGGAGAGGTGTTAGCTGGCCGCGGCCTGTCGCCTTCAGAGGCCATTACGACCTGGTCATCAATCTTTCGCCCCCAGGTCCATCGTCTTCACAAAGGGGCAGGCAAAAGAGCAGGGTTGAAAAATTGACGTAAAGTTATAGCATCGTAGAGTTGTGCCCTGGAGGGATTTCAGACATCCGAGTCCAACACGAACGTGAGAATGGACGGATGCTTCGATCTGGAGGCAGGTGTGAGTGCTCCTCGAGGAAACAAAGCATTCCGGTCGGGAGGTCACAGCAGGTAGCAGCAGGTGCCTACTGTTGACAGGTGTCGCTATGAACATATGGCGGATGAATCAGATGCAAGTTGAAGTGAGAAACCTTGGTGGGGCAAACTTGACCGGAGGCAAGGACGAGCGAGGGGGTATTACGTAATCAAGCACGCGCCCCTCTGTTTTGTTTACGCGAAACGGCCGACCGGCACAACAACGGCAATTATTGTTGTCCCTTCAGCGCAATCCTGCGAAGCGCGACCTTTGAGGTGCACCAGCGAACGGCCTTTGACCGCTTTCATTCCCTTCCTTTCAAACCCCTCCTCTCCAACCTTCCACTCTCATTTGGGCACAGGAAGGAGAGCCTGACTGGCACCCATCGTCGTTCGCTCTTCGCGCCCTTACTGCCCGATTCAGGGCCATTGGATCGCAATCATGGACCTGGATATGTTCGACGACACGGTCAGCGTTGACGACGAGTCTGAGGCCTACTCCCCCGAGGTATGACTCCCTTTCTTGCGCGCCCAACTCCTCACCTGCGCTGACCCATATGCCTGCAGCCTAAGCCAAAGGCCAAGGCCAAACCGGC
Organism: Sordariomycetes sp. S4602; assembly: GCA_023628835.1. Taxonomy (NCBI): domain Eukaryota; kingdom Fungi; phylum Ascomycota; class Sordariomycetes; species Sordariomycetes sp. S4602. Next base: position 653,106 of record JAMAJV010000008.1, read on the forward strand.
ACCGAAGTCCAAGGCTCCCGCCAAACCCAAAGCTGCGTCGAAGAAGCTCACGCAGACAACGCTGTCGAACAAATTGTCAGGCAAGAAACGAGCGAAGCCCGAGAGCGATGATGACAACGACTCGGACAATGACGTCTCTGGCTTTTCCAACACCCCTCCGAGCGCCAAGAAGCAGAAGAAGTCAACTGGCGCAGCGAAGAAGGCGAGCGGAAAGCCCCTAAACGAGATCGAGAACGATAGCATGCAGCTGGACTCGCCCGAGCCGGCGCCCGCGCCTACAGCCGCGGGCTCCAAGAAGACGACCGAGGAAACGTATCAGAAGCTTACCCACCTTCAGCACATCATCAAGCGTCCCGATACGTACATCGGGTCTGTGGAGATGAGCGAATCGCAAATGTGGACGTTCAACAAGGAAGCGAAGCAGATGGAGCTGCGCAAGATCCACTACGTTCCTGGCCTTTACAAAATCTTCGACGAGATCCTGGTAAACGCCGCTGATAACAAGCAACGCGACTCGGCAGACCGTGGCACAATGACGGCGCTCAAAGTGAACATTGATCGCGCGGCGGGCGAGATTAGCGTCGAAAACAACGGAAGGGGCATACCGGTTGTCATTCATGAGGTGAGCTCTCCTGTGTCGGAAGACCTCTTTTGCAACGGCCTACTGACTTGCCTTGCCCTGTAGAAAGAGAAGGTGTACGTGCCGCACATGATTTTCGGCGAGCTCCTCACTGGTTCCAACTACGACGACTTCGAGAAGAAGACCGTTGGTGGACGCAACGGTTTTGGTGCAAAGCTTTGCAACGTCTTCAGTACCGAGTTCACCGTCGAAGTTCAAGACAGTGAGAACGGAAAGCGGTTCAAAGAAACGTGGACCGATAACATGTCGAAGTTCTCCAAGCCCAAGATCACGTCGAGCAAGACAGCTAGTTTCGTGAGGATCACGTTCAAGCCGGACTTTAAAAGGTTCGGTATGTCGGATGGCATTGACGACGATCTCGAGTCGCTTCTTTACCGTCGAGTCTACGATATGGCTGGTACTGTGAAAGGGGTCAAGGTCTACCTCAACGGCGAGCAGATCAAGCTCAAAGGCTTCCAGGCCTACTGCGAGCTGTACGCCAAAGCGATATCCCGGGAGCGCGCTGCCGAGGAAGGGGGTGAGGCGAAGACCGTTGTCATCATGGACAAGAACGACAAGAACCGCCGGTGGGAGGTCGGATGCACCGTCTCTGACGGGGCTTTCCAGCAAATCTCGTTCGTCAACTCCATCGCCACCACGACTGGAGGCACTCATGTCAACTATATTACGGACCAAATCACGAACTCTCTCTTAACGCACATGAATAAGAAGCGGAAGGGGCATGGTCTCAAGCAGAACCACATCCGCAATCATCTGTTCGTTTTCATCAACTGTCTCATCGACAACCCGGCCTTCAACTCCCAGACCAAGGAGCAGATGACGACCAAGGCCAGCCAGTTTGGAACCAAGTACACGTTGACCGATGACTTCCTCAAGAAAGTTGCGAAATCCGACGCAATCCAGAATATCATGGACTTCGCCGAGAAGAAGGCCGATAAGATGCTGGCGAAGAGCGATGGAAACAAGCGCTCTCGCATCAACAATGCAAAGCTGGTTGATGCAAACTTGGCTGGAACCAAGCGTGGTCATGAGTGCACGTTGATCCTCACTGAGGGTGACTCGGCCAAGGGGTTGGCTGTCTCTGGGCGCGCTATCCTCGACCCCGACCGAATTGGCGTTTTCCCCCTGCGAGGAAAAATGCTCAACGTCCGTGATGCCTCCGTTGACCAGATCACCAAAAACCAGGAAGTCCAGAATATCAAGCAGTTCCTGGGCTTGAAGCACAAACAGACGTACGAAGATACCAAGGGGCTTCGCTACGGCCATCTCATGGTCATGGCCGATCAGGATCATGACGGTAGTCATATCAAGGGTCTTCTGATCAACTTCCTCCAGGTTCAGTATCCGTCGTTGCTGAAGATTCCCGGCTTCTTCCGTGAGTTCATCACACCTATTGTCAAGGTGTGGCAGGGAAGCAACCCAAAGAAACCGACGAGGTACAAAACCTTCTTCACCCAGCCTCAGTACGAGACGTGGAAGGATGCACATCGTCGTGAACTGTCAAAATGGGACTTCAAGTACTACAAGGGTCTGGGTACCAGCTCCAGCGAAGACGCCCAAGTGTACTTCACCAACTTGGACGACCATCTCAAGGAGTTCGACGTCATGAAGGCTGAAGAGACCGACATGCTTGATCTGGCCTTCTCCAAGAAGAAGGCGGACGCCCGAAAGGAGTGGCTCGGCAGCTTCGTCCCCGGCACATTCCTCGATCAGTCGACCAAGACTATCACCTATTCCGACTTCATCAACAAGGAGCTCATTCTGTTCAGCATGGCGGATAACCTGCGGTCGATCCCGTCAGTGATAGACGGGTTGAAGCCGGGCCAGAGAAAGGTCATGTACGGCTGTCTCAAGCGCAACGTGGTGAAGGACCAGAAGGTTGTTGACCTGGCGGGCTTCATTTCGCATGCGACGTCGTATCACCACGGTGAAGTCTCGCTGCAGCAAACCATCATCGGTCTAGCCCAGACCTTTGTTGGCTCCAACAACATCAACTGTCTCGAGCCCAGCGGCAATTTCGGCTCTCGTCTCGCGGGTGGTTCGGACGCAGCTAGCCCTCGATACATCTACACGCGTCTGTCTCCCTTCGCACGCAAGATCTTCCCGCCTCTGGACGAACCCAACCTGGATGCCAACTACGAGGACGGCAAGCCGATCGAGCCCAAAGTCTACGCGCCGGTCCTACCCATGGTACTAGTCAACGGAGCTGACGGTATCGGCACTGGATGGAGCACCTCGATCCCCAACTACCATCCGTCCGACATTGTCAAAAACCTCAAAAGGCGCATGGGTCGGCTTGACGAGGGCGATGATGAGGAGAAGCCTTTCGAGACGATGATGCCTTGGTGGAGAAACTGGAAGGGCACGGCTGAAGCTGCGGGTCCTGATCGGTACAAGTTCAACGGTATTGCCTACCAAGATGACAAGAAGCCCAACGAGATCATCATCACGGAACTGCCCATCCGTCTCTGGACAGATGATTTCAAGGCACGTCTCGAAGAGATCATCAGTGGTATCAAGGGACCTTCATGGATCAAGGACTACAAGGAGTTCAACGACCATAAAACCGTGCACTTTGAGATTCAGCTGAGCGACGACAAGTCACGGGAGGCCGTCTTGAAGGAGGGCATCCTGGACCGCTTCAAGCTCGTCAAGCAGGTCGCCACGTCCAACCTCGTCGCCTTCGACACCAATGGCCAAATCCGCAAGTACGAGAAGGTCGAGGACATCCTGGAAGAGTTCTACCTCTTCCGCTTCAATATGTATACGGAACGCAAGAAGCACTGGCTCGGCGTGTATAACACCGAGTACAGGAAGCTCAAGAACCAGGCCCGCTTCATCCAGGAGATCATGGACGATAAGCTCATCGTGAACAAGAAGAAGAAGGATGTCATCATCCAGGAGCTTCGCGACCGGGACTATGAGGCGTTCCCGCCGAAGTCCACCGATAAGAAGAAGCAGTCCACGGATGAGGAACTCGGAACCAACACCAACGAGGGAGAAGAGGGCGGTGAAGAGCTCGACTCGAGCGCCCGCGACTTTGACTATCTTCTATCGGTAAGTTTTTTTCTGATCCCTAGACCAGTCCGCCGTACTAACACATCCGAAGATGGCAATCTGGTCTTTCACGGCTGAGAGGCTTGCCAAGCTCAAGGAACAGATCACGAAGAAGAAGCAGGAGCACGACGATCTGCTTGCCCTCAGCGAGAAGGATCTGTGGTGCACCGACCTGGACAACTTTGTTGAGGAGTGGGACAGACAGCTCCGCCTCGACGCCGAGATCCAGACCAACATCAACAGGATGGGTCGCCGTGTGTCCAAGAAGATCGGCGCCGGTCGCGGTCGGAAGGCGGCGGCGCGCGAGGACGATGACTACGACCCGGGTGCGGCCAAGAAGGGCAAGGCCAAGGCCAAGGCTGCGCCCAAGGTCGATACAAAGAGCCACCAGCGCTTCGCGGAGATGTTCAGCGCCAAGCCGAAGCCGAAGCCAAAGGACGAAGATGAGGAGGATGACGTCAAGTCCGAGTTCTCGGACGGCGACCTCGCGGCCTTTACGGCAAAGTCCGCGCCCAAGAAGTCCGAGTCCGTGGAGCTGTCGGAGACACTGTCGCGCGGCGGCAGGCGTGCTGCGGCGGCGAAGCCCAAGACGTGGCTCGTTGACGAGTCGGACTCGGACGACGAGAACGTGATCGGGGACATTGACAACATGGTCAAGGGGATCGGCAAGCAGCCCGAGGCTTCGTCTTCGTCCAAGGGGCGGCTCAGTCTGTTCTCCATGTCGCAGGGCGGCGCGGGCAAGGACCTTCCCAAGACGAAGCCGAAGTCGAAGACGTTTGATATCAGTGACGACGACACGAACTACGAGATGCTGGCGAAGAGCTCGCCGCGGAAGAGCATCAAAGGGGACGAGGATATTGACGAGTTCTTGTCCGACGAGGGCTTCCAGCCGCCGGTGGCCAAGGCCGCGGCGCCTAAGCCTGCCGCCCCCAAGGCACCCAAGCCCGTTGCGCCCGCGAAGAGGGGTCGTCCGGCTGCGGCCAGCAAGGCCAAGCCCGAGAAGAAGAAGGAGGTTCTCTCGCCCGCTGCGAAGGCATATGCCAAGAAGGCAACGAAGCCCGCTAAGCCCGCCAGCGAGGGCGAGGAAGAGGATGAGCAGGAGGAGGCGGAAGAGAGCATTGCGCCGAGGAGGCCGGCGAGGGCGGCCAGGACGGCCAGGGGGGCCACCAAGGCGAAGCCCAAGTACATCGACTCGGACGAGGAGGAGGATAGCTTCCAGGCTGGTGGGGACGACAGCGACGATCCCTTCGGCATGGACTCGGACTGATTTCGGGGGCCCCTGCCTCTTTTTTGCTCGTCAACTTTTATGGTTTATCCGGCCCGCATCGTTTCTGTATCTATTTCGCTTCGTTTCCTTACTCTTTGGAGCCAGTTTGGGGGAGAAATGGGGTTGGAGTAGGAGGTTTTCGGCTTTTCGTGTCTTTCATCTTGCGGCTTTGTATTTATCATGTGTATGAAGATATCGTCTACGTTTCAGTCTCGTGCCAAGGACCTCCTTTGCCCTTCTCGTGTGAGCCCCGAGGCTGCGTGTAAACTGTGCAGGTTTCCTTGGTTAAGGTTCTTTGGCCAGATAGATGGATGCTGGCGAAGCATATTCCGGATCGCTGGGCAGCATCACGGTTTTCGAGTCCTTTCCACGCCCAGCAGAGCCGTTAGGTCCGTTCGGGGCCAAACTTGCCATTCCGACTTCGAGGCTATACAGTAGTCTACGGGTTCACTACGTACGTGTACAGGACGATGAACCTGCTATGCCGATATACCCAATGCACCTAGAGCAGTACGACTTCGAGAGAACCACGGAATAAAGATGCATTTATCAATACGGAACATCAAATTAGTCTCCCCATCCCAACAACAAGGTCCAGAATGGAAAATCGATGGCCCTTCCTCCTTGCCCAGCGGACATTCCACACCCTACGCGCAAAATAAAGGGACACTATCCGTACAGTTTTCGTGAGAAAGAAATCCACTACCCACCCCCCTTTCCGCCTCGCGTCTTCCGCTCCCGGCGCTCTTCCCATCCACATTAAGCAAATACCGCGCGATTTCGTTCAAAAAAAACCGGATGCCAATTCGTGAGTGTCGTAGCCTCGCGTATCATTTCATATCCTCTCTCACCCCCCCGAGTATGCCAGTGAGCTTTCTGTTGCCGTGAAGCCCGTGTCATTTCCGAGAGCACTCTCACTGGAGTTAGATAAGGGGCTCATCCTCGACCGGCGCGCCGTCGGCGGCCTCGACCTCAGACTTCTCCTTCTCAACGCCGCCCGCGGGGGCGCTGGGGAAGTCGGTCGCCTCGAGGGGCATCTCGGGCTCGTGGCTAGGCGCCGCGGGGAACTTGGGGGCCGCGGCGGCGGCCTCGGGCGAGGCGGTGCGGCCGCGGATCATGTTCTGGGCCTTGGCGGAGTAGTCGCCCATGTACTGCTTGGTGAGGTCGGTGACATGAGAGGTGTGCTTGCCAGCGGCTTCGCGGAGCTGGGTGGTCTGCTCGTTGACCAGGTCCGAGGCGTTCTTGAGCTGGGCGTCGATGAGCTCCTGGTTGGAGGCGTAGACGAGAGGCACAGCGAAGCCGACGGTGGTGCCGACGATGGCCAGGGCCCAAAGAGGCACGATCTTGACGAGGTAGTACGAGAGGAACGCAGCGACGAAGGCCTGTGTGTCGGCTTTTGTCAGTTGCCAAGCTCATAGGAACCGTCTGCAGTAGGGGGGTAAGCTTACAGCAGCCGAGGCGCCCACGTTCTCGGCGAACAGGATGCGCTGAGCCTCAATGAAGAAGAAGTTGACCAGTTCGTGCACGTCCCCTATCAACATGTCGACCGTCTCGCGGGAGACCTGGTAGTACTTCTGCGGGCGGAGCTGCGAAGTAAGGCCGTTGTTGAGGAGGGTCTTGCCGGCAATTTCAGCGGCAACGGTGGCACCCAGGGCCATGTAGGTGAGCCTGAGGCCCCATCGGATGATGTCTAGGTAACGGGCGGCGAGGATGAAGGTGATGATGGAGGCATAGGCGATGCCCGAGGCCCCTGTTGTGCATTAGTGTTGTGCAGGACGGGAGGTGGAGTCGGGAGACGTACGGGGATCCTTCCACGAGAGGAGCGAGGAGAAGTACGAGTGGTAGTGGGTGATGGGCTGGTTCGACTTGGGGCCTGCGAAAGTCAGCTCTGAAGGTCCAAACGCTCGAGGGAGACGGTGCGTACCGTTGGGCGCAGATTTCTGGGCAGGGCTGGCAGCTAGAAGAGGGTCAGTTCCAGCTCGCAAAGCGTCGGGCGGGTCGTATTGAGCACTATTCGCATCGTCGTCAGTTCGAGCCGTCATGGAGAATGGAGACGCAGGGTGGCAGCGACTCACCTCACGCTTTCCGCCGCCGTTGGCGTTGATGGTATCAGCCATTGCAAATCACCAGATTCTCAAAACTGTAGGTTGCGTTTCGGGATGGCAGGAGTGCTTTTCGAGAGGTATCTCGTGCAGGGAATGAGGGAAGCTGGAGTTGTTGACGTTGGAGGAAGGGGGAAATAATTTTTTCTCTCCTGCGGGCGTCCGCCTTCGTTGCTGGGCTCTCTCGTAAACGTGGAGCCTAGCTCGGGATTTCCGGGGTGGCACGCTTAAAGGGGGCCCTTGCGAGCAGGGGTGTCAGGTCTTGGTCAAATGGACGGAAATGGTCTCGGAGAAGAGCGCTGGCTTGTCAGGAGGACTGGAGGATGATGGTTTTCAGGATGGTTGGTTCTTGTTTGATGGACGAGGTGAGGGAGTCAGTGTGGACGTTGGACAACGGAGAGGGAAGGAGAGAAGGTCGTGGATGGTTCGACGATAATGATGATGGAATTGCTCCAAAACAGGAGCGCTGGCCAAGCACAGCTGGGAGGTACCTCTGATAGCTGTGGCTTGTGGCGTCTCGCTGTCGCGGTACCTCGCCGCACCAACATTATGACGCAGCACCGCTGAGCAGAGCGCTGCAATTTTCCAGCTCATTTCGTTCAGCCGCTCTCCGTGCCATGGCAACCAGCCGGCGCTGGTACTGGTACCTGCCCCTTTCGCAGCTCACGCCCACAGCAAGTGTACCCTGTGGGGCCATCAGGGCTCCTGGAGATAGAGGTCACGGTGCATGCATGATCTGATGTTGGCGACACCGACGCCCGCTGCCCCATCTGAAACTCCGGCCCTAATGCCCGTTCATTCATCACCGGCTCTTCTTATCACCGCGTGGTTACCTCCACGGGCAAAACCATCCGCCAGGTGTCCACATCTCTTGACCCGTCGAGGTCCGATCCACGCAGCTGACGGCCGCTCGCGTGCCCAGGTGCGGCCCCGAGCATGTGATAATCCGAGGTGGTGCCCTCCATCTTGGCGTGTCACCTCTCCCGAAAACTATCGTCCCGTTCGTCGGAAACAGAACACATATGTCCCATTTCCAGGCACCCGTTTTTATTCCCCGCTTCCCGTCTTCGCTACTGCCGAGGTGACCTCTATTTGAGACGGTGAGGGCGCTCGTGCTCACGCTCCAAGCTGCCAGATGCAGCAGGGCCTGCAGAATGACGCCAAGCGCTAGAACCTGCCTATTGAATAGACTGCGGGAGAAACTCCACCGGAGGCCCCCACGCCGCTCTCTCGTCAGTGACGCAACAGCCAGTGGCGATGACGCGCCCACTTGACCTCGGCCATTCGCTCGTCCAGGACGAAGGGCGCTGGGCGATTCAGCTGCCTTGGGATCTGCATCCCGAGTACATACATACTGAGTAGAAGACCAGGTCTTTTGAGTATTCACCGCATTTTGGTCCAGAAAAGCGGCGATGGAGGTTCATCTCAGAATAGCCACAAGGGCTTCAATGCTATTATAAGCACCCACTATGGGTTTCTATCATGCACATGTGTAGTTAAAAGGTGTATATACAAAACCATTTCCCTCCCTTTTCCATTCCCTGCGCACAAATCCCTAGAAATCAACCAAATCCGTGGCGTATATAATAGAACAAGCAACGTCCCCAATCTAGCAAGCCATGTTTCCAGGGTATATGATAACAACATCGAAGTCTAACAGAACGTCCGGCGGGTCGGGGACGGAGAAATGAGGATCGGTATGGAGAGCGTGTCGTGTGTAAAGGTCCATCGCGGAAAAGGTCGCGCGTATGGATAGAAGTGGCCCGGGGAGAAGATGTGTCGTCGAAGAGGGACGCGAGATATAGGGCGCTTGATGAGAAGACCGAATGTCGAAAGGGATGTGAGGTATGTCCCCAGTCCAGGAATAGGGGAGGCCGGTACGACGACGAGCTCGAACAAGGCGTAGACGGGAGGTGCTGGACGACGAGGCATTCTCGAACCTCGAAGAGGCTTATCTCCTCCATCCCCAAAACCCTCCGCCCCCATTCGCTCCCGCCCCCGAACCCGCGCCCGCACCCGTCGCCTCGGTCAACTTTCCAAACAGCCCCATCGCCGCCGCTCCCGCTCCCGCCGCCGAGACCCCGATGCCCTGCCCGCCCTCGGGGCCAAGCCCGTGCGCCTTCCTCAGCGCCTCCAGCTTGCCCCTCCACTCGTCCGCCTCCTGCCTCGCCACCGCCTCCGCCGTCTTGGCCTGCACCAGCTCCCGCAGTAGCGCCTCCTCGCCCGACGCCGCGTCCACGTCCCGCAGGCTCGACGACCGCTTCGCGAACTGCGGCGCCGTCTCCGCACGGCCGAGCTTGAATTCCCGAAGCCCGCTGGCGACGGCGGTGACCTTTGCGCGCTCTACCTGCTCCGGCTTCTCGGGGCTGAGCGACGCCGGGTTAGGCGCCGGCGTGCGGTTCCGCATCGTGTGCACCTGCTTCTCGAGCCGCTGCTTGTCTTGGAGCAGCGACCGCGCATGTGCATGGCCCTCGCGCGCCGACTTCTTAAGCGTCGTGAGCTCCTGGTCCATCTCGTAGATTCGCTTGCTGAACTGCCGTGACTCGTTCTGCGCTGTCGCGAGTTTCTCCTTCGTCTGGGAGAGGTCCTCGTTGAGCTGTGCCTTGGTGGGGAGCGTCATCGGCGCGTCGACCTCGTCCGCTCGTACCCCGAATCGTTCTTCGACCGTTTGCAATAGGGCCTGCGTGTCGGCGTCGGGGTTTGTTATCATCCCATTCTGTCCGAGGCCCTTGACTAACGACCGGACGACTTCCTTGTCCTCCGCTCGCTCGTGCCTCTCCTGCTTCAACTGGCTTGCCAGCAGCGCCTGGTTTCGCTGCAGCTCGCTCAGCGCCGTGAGCAGGTCCTCGATCTGCCCGTGCAGGTTCTTCTCGCCCTCATTGTTCCTCGCCGACGGTATCCTCGAGATATTCGGTCGCTCCGTGTTGTTACTCGTAATCGTGCTCGCGCTCTTGTTCGAGTTGGCGATGATCGTATTCCCCGTTAGGGACGACGGTGACCTCTGATCGCCGTTGCTGTCCGACGAGTCGCGCGACACACTCGTGGCCTCGGTAGACGTGCTGCTGGCTACGCTTGCCGAGCTCGCCTCCATAGAGTTAAGGGTCGACGCAACGCTCCGCTTCGAGTTGCTTCGCATCAGCATGCTCACCGGTGTCGAGGGCGGATTGAGTCCAGGACTCAGCGCCGGCTTCGGGGCCTGCACGTTGCGGCCGAGGAACCTCGAAGCCGCCGCGGTGATGACGTCCGACACGCGCGAACCGCCCGCGCTGCCGTCGTTGGCCGCCGGCGCCGCCGGTGTGGTGGCTGCAGTGCGCTTTGACTCCTTGTAGCTCTGCTCCAATTGCTGTAGAATTTCACCGCTGACTTTTGGCGTCAGCGTGGTGACGTCTTGAACGAAAGCGTCGGCGTCAAAGTTGTAAGGATCCCATATGCTACGCGAGATGAGAATCTGCATGGCGTCCTCGAGCTCAGTGCAGGCCTGGAGCCTCGCCTCGTTACGACGCATCAGCGCGAGCCCCACCCGCATGAACGTTTCCGTCGCACCCTCGGCTAGCAGTATATCGTAGATGCGAAACAGCATGGGCAGGGGGCATGTTACGGCGAAAAAGCTGAGGAACCACTGTGAAACGTAGGCCGGGTCAACCCGCAGATCATCGAGGTGAGTCGACAGAGTGGGCATATTGTGCCGCAGGAGCTCTCGGAATTGGTATATGCGGACGTGAAGACCCGCGAGGTCTGGCTGGAAACAGCTCCGTAAATCATATCCTTCCATGAGCCTGTTTGCCGTGGTTAGCAGGTGCCGGGAATGCAGGGACCTAGCCACGGGTCTGGATCTGGGTCCCAAGGTCCCAGCGATTCGGAAGAGGGGGTCTTACCGGACGAGGACACAAAAGGCCGCCTTGTCTGGCATATGCATTAGCAAAGGCCCGACAAGGAAAGCCAGGCCCTGGCAGTAGCCAACCTCGCGATCGTAGATGCTGAAGCTCTTCAACACCTTCCCCAGCATACGCTGCCCCTCTCCGCCGGGCTCGCGGAACATGTCGACGCCGGGAAAGCTCCTGGAGAGGTCCTTGCTGATGATGAACTCGTAGGGGCTAGACTCGTTCGACACCCGGTCGTACTGCTCCTCCAAGCCGGCATCCCTGGCGCCGGACATGCTCTGCCACACAACGCCCCGCAGAGGCGGCGGTATGCCCTTCCGTATTTTGTTGGATAGCAGCGTCGGTAGACGTTCGGCAGTCTGCTGGTAGTCCTTGACGAGGGCGGCAAAGAACTCGAGGTCGGTCATCGGGGGCGGCGGAAGCATGGAATACCGCAGGGCCTGCGGCGTCGGGCTGGTGACCATCTTCTTTAGCTGGCCCACCGTCGGCGGCCGTGGCTGTCCTTCTCGCTCGAGTGCAACGGCTTGGGGGCTTTTCGGGCTGGTCGGCTTCGCGTTCTCTTGGTCGAGTCTCGCCAAGAGTAGATGTGTAGACTGAGGTTGGGTGGAGCTTCATTAGTTATCCGCGTTTCCACGGCGATTTCCAGCGACGAAACTAGGAAACTCACAGTATCGCTTTCCCTTTCCTTGTGCTCGTGCTCCGTCTTTTGCAATTCATCCCAATTCACCGAATCCACAGAGCCGTGCCCCGGGGAGGCTGGCGTGTCTTGTTCCGGCGTGGCTTCCGCGTCGGTGTCTCGCTCGCAATCTTGCAGCTCAGCCTGCAGAGTGCGGCCTTCTTCGTCGGACGTACCACCATAGCTGTCCTGCAATTTTCCGGGCGCACGACTTCTCGCCTCCTCCGCTCCAGCATCAGGCTCCGGTGTCTGATCAATGGTCTCGACGGTCCTCGCAAGCGAGCTTGATGGCATCGGCGATTGGCTCGAAGTAGCGTTGGTGTCGATAGATAGCGACGGCGGGCCGGATAGCGGGACGCTGACCATCGAGTCGTGCGTCACATCGGACGGTGCCGACATGCTATCGTTGCTTTTGTGGTCCGAGGCTGCAGAGTCCGCGGAGGGCTTGCGGGCCGCGAACTTGCTTTTTGTGGGTGACGGCGTACCAGAGTCGCCCCGCAGCCGCTGCTGCTCGAGACCCTGAACTAGATCCATCACGGCTCGCCCCATGGTGGATCGAGACACGACGGACGGGTACGTGGAGGCGGGTAGGTGGGAGCGCCGCGTGCGTTCCGCTCGACAGCTGTCTCGGAAGTTCGAATGGTAGGCTGGGAGCCGGCAGCCGAGCCTCTTCCGTCGCCTCGATAGTCTCCGAGTTCGTTATATCATCGATTCAACGGCCGGCTCGTTCAGTTACTTCTGTCTGAGACACTGTTAGGAATGCTCCTCGGAGGAGTCGTGGGTGAAGCCAAGAGCTGCAAGGGAATAAAAGGGAGGTGGCGGGAAGCCAAGCAGAGCGCGTCCGCCGGTACCACCGCGCTGCCCCAAGAAACAAAGCTCCCAACAGAGGCTTTCAAGACCACGCGATATGTAAGGGGGGGTTGACGCCTTACAGATTGACGAGCTCAATACCATTCAAGCCCACGCTCACACACAATGGGACGTATGTCGTGTAACTCTGCGCGCTGGGACGATACTGCCGCTCAGCACAATGGTTTCACACGCCCTGAGCCAAGACTGCTGAAACGGGATGTGGGGAGTTTGACAGGCGGCACGGAACGGTTGGCGAACAGACGTCGGGATCGAAAGGCCGTAAGACAGGGGGGCACGGCGCGTCGGAGAATATCAGCGTGGTGTTCAACAGCTCCTCTGTCGCGTTAAAGGGGATTTCGAAAGCGGAGGCGGAGATGCGTCCGGGGCGGGAGAGGCATGGAAATGAGCGCACAAGCCACCCCTTATCCGGGCATTGGCTGATGGGACGATGAGCTTGCTAGATAGGGGAAATTCGCGTGTCTATCACTGCAGGGTCCACGAGAGCGGTGGGGACAGGAACGCTGCTGTGGACTTGCGAGGCACGGCGCTTGGCCCAACGGCGAATGGACGAGCAGCAAGGGACGGGCGTGCCTTGTTTGGCTTGATGACAATCGGCGCCTGAGCTTCCAGCCCTGGGCCCCAGGACGCTGTTGGACCCACCTGGATTAAGCGACGCCAGCGGGGACGATCCCATTTTTAGCACGGGCCGAGCAGCGGATGGCCCTCTCCGGGATCTTGCTCCCACGTGCGGCCGCAAGCCCGCGCGAGCCAGGAAATAGCCCGGGAATCTTGAAAGATCTAAGGGAGATTTCGGAGGAGGAAAAGATGTGTACAGCTGCAAATCGCCCAAGATCCAACAGTGGCTCTTGATATCAGAGTCCGTGAGGCGAAGGTGCAGGGCCGCTGCATTACGTGAGATTGATGTTCCTGCATATGTACAGCATATCCGTACCGGGCAATTACCTGGACAAAGCTCGCAGACAGCGGGTCCGCCCGCAGGAGGAACACGCCAGGATGAATCTGCCCCGCCTCCACGCATCTGTGCTTCAATCTCTCCGGCTCGATCTACCAGCTTTTTGCCCCGCAGTCCAGAGTGCACCTACAAGTACTCTATGGCGACATTTCATGGAGGCTGTGGGCAGTTCTTCTGACGGGAAATGCCGCGGGCATACAATAAAGAGGGTGAGATGACTTGCCGTTCCGGGGACAGTGGTTGCTTGGTGCTGACCGAGGTCCGAAGCTTGGTGAGATCAACGTATCATTAGGAAGAAGGCGGCGTCACTGACCTCTCGGCAGCGACACATGTCGTGAGCGGAAAGTGAAATGTAAGACGGCCCCTCGCTCATAGAATCTCACTCAGTCTCACCCACTGTTCGTAGGCGATGAAGTCCGGCCCGTGTGCGGCCGGTGCCGCACCAAGGGCAGCTTCTGCACACGCACTGCCAAGGCGCCCACCTTCATCCACCACGATGCGCCCAGTGTGGCCATCCCCCCGACTCCCCGCGATGCCCTCGCCCAGCCCGAGATCGCCAGCCTCTTCCACCACTACATTTCAGTCATAGCTGCGTGGTATGATCTCGGCGACCCGTATCGCCACTTTGCCACTTCCATCCCTCCGCTGGCCCTCGATGAGCCGCTCCTATTCAGCGGCCTGGTCGCCGTCGCCGCCATGCACATTTCAAAGACGACGGGAAGGAAGGGGCCGATGGCCATCGCGAGCGACTACCATGCCGCGTGCGTGGCCAGGCTGATCGGGCTGGATGAGGGGAGCGTGCTGTTGGAGAACGGGGTGGCTCTCGCTACGGTTTGTCTTCTGCGGTCATATGAAATCTTAGACGGTATGCCGTTACCCGTGGCATTGATAGGACGGAAGCATTGACTCGTGCAGAGGACGTGGACCCGAACAGGCACCTCCAGGGGGCCTACTCGCTCGCCTCGCGCCAGAGCCTTGGCGGCCCGTCAAACACCCTACTCGCGGCTGGCTTCTGGAACTACCTCCGCGAGGACATCACGTTTAGCTTGTTTGAGGGGTGTCCGCTCAAGATGGACCTCGCCAATGTAGAGGCACCCACGGTCGAAACGGTTGGACTGAACCATCTATCCCTAATCCTCGGTCGTATAATCAACGGCATGTTCACGAGGGCCGTTACCGTTGATGAGTGGCATGCGTTTATGGATGCGACGAATGCATGGTATGAGAGGCTGCCCGCGATCGAGAGGCCGTACGCGAGGACGGAGGGTGCGCCTGGGGAGATACCGAGAGTTTGGTTTATTGAGAACGGACACGGTAGGTCACAGCCCGCCGTGGAAGAGCTCCGCTAATGATAGCCCAGCTTCTGCCATGCATTACTTCCTCACCGCGTGCTGCATCCTGGCGGTGTTCGCCCCGCTGCCGCTGATACCCTTTCTTCCGCCGGCGCACTATGGCGGTGATTCTCGGGGCGCAACCCGGGAGGACATGCTGGAGGCATACGCGGCGGAGATCTGCGCCATTGCCTTCACGACGCGGGACCCGTCGGTCCTGGTCAATGCGTTTGGGCCTATATCTTACAGTGAGTTCAACGATGGACCAAGGCGATCAGGCAGGGGCTGACGAGTGGCGTTTTGGAAGGTGCGAGGTTTATACGCGATGAGTCTGTCCGACTAGGGGTTTTGGGCAACTTGACGGGGTGTAGGAAGGTCATCGGGTGGCCCGTGTCGAGGTTGATGAATGCACTGGAGGTAGAATGGACGACCTCCTGATGCCCGTCGCTGATATACATATGAGCGAGAGGAAAAGTACTACTCTCAACTGAAGAGCCATATCTCCTACGTACTTATAGATACTAGCTAGATGTTGAACGCGCGATGGGAGGCGCGTCCCCTTGGTTTACAATCGTATCATCTGTACCTTTTTAGCGGGCTGAACATGCTGGAAAGGATGTGCTCTGATACTCGGACGCCCTGATGTAATGAACAAACAACGTGAGCGGCCTAGGTGCGAGTTGAGCGGTGTTCGGGTGCCTCAAGCAAACCATCCCTTGATATCGCAGGGCATCGTGTGAGCCGCTTGGAGTCGGGGAAACCCGAATCTCGGGATTCCCCCGGACCGAATCACGGGGAGCCGAACGCACCCCGCCGGAGTTGGACGTCTAGCACCGTTCCGGCATCCAAAACCGAACCTCGGGTTTCGTACTGGCGCCACCAAGACCACCACGATAGTATAAGAAGAGCCCTTCTTAGACCTCTCTTACAATTCGCCAATTACAAGACTCCCAGAACATTCTCAAGAACCGAAAAGAGAAAGAAAGAAAGAAAACAAAAATGTACTCCCTCCCCAAAGCCTCCCGCTGCCTGTCTAGGGCCCTGGACAACGCAACTTACACCACCAGGGCCGCCCCGCGTCTTCCAGCCGTCATCACGCCCTCCGCCCAGGAGCTCGCCAACAAGCGCCTCGACGCGCGCAACCTCGAGAAGGCCGTCCGCCATGTCCATAACGACGGACTCGTCGTCGTCAACGGCGTGGCACCCCACGAGAGCCTCGACGCCCTGAACAAAAAGATGGTGGAGGACGCGCGCACGCTGCAGGCCAGGGGCAAGGACGGGCCGTTTAACTACAACCAGGGGAACCTGCAGCTCGACGCGCCGCCGGTCAGGGAGTTCTTCTCTCCGGCTATATTCACGAGTGAGTCTGGTGGTTTCCGGTGTTGGGAATCCGAGCTGACGTGTGTGTCCCCGTGAAAGACCCCATCGCAACGCAGATAACCACGTCCGTCCTGGGCCCGCGCCCAAAGTGGACCTTCTGCTCGGCCAACGCCGCCATGCCGCCCGTCCCCGGTGCCAGCCCCCAGCGCCAGCCCGTCCACTCGGACGCCGACTTCGCCTCGCCCGACCACCCCTTTGCCCTCGTCGTCAACGTGCCCCTCGTCTCCATGGACGAGGCCAACGGCTCGACCGAGGTGTGGCTGGGCACGCACAGGCACGGCGTCGAGGCGCAGGAGGGCGTGCACGGGGAGCGCGCCAGCGGGCGGATCAGGGAGGATCTCCTTGCCCCCGGGCACGGCTTCGAGCCCGTGCAGCCCAGGATCGAGAAGGGGGCCGTCGTGATTCGCGACCTGAGGCTCTGGCACGCGGGCATGCCGAACCGCTCCGATGAGGTGCGTATCATGCTCGCCATGATCCACTTTGCGCCGTGGTACAGGAACCCCATGAGGCTGGAGCTCGGGGACGACGTGAAGCCCGTGCTGGAGGAGCTGGAGGAGAAGGGCGAGTTGGGGCTCGAGGTCCCCGTGGATTGGACGGCGCGCGAGGAGGTGCTGGAGAAGTATATGAACCGCGGGTTCGGGAACAGCTATGACTTTAACCAGGCAACTTGAGTGAGGTGCGGGCCATTTTGATTAGAAACGAATTCCTTCGCCGACGAGCATCTAGGGGCATTTGTCAATGAGAAACAACATCAACAGTACGACCTGTGAAGATGCCAGCCTCGTAACGAAGGTTTCCATGTCAGCGTCGAGCGGACATGGGGCTTCGTCGTGCTAGCACCCAAGGGCGCCTGGGACTCGTTCGGGAGAGGGTGCTTCCTCAACCCTGCACCTCCCGACGCAGCGCTTTCCACGTCGATCTCAGACTTCTGACTTGGCCCACAACAGCGAACAAGACCTCCACATATCACATCCGCCCACAGACCCCGGTTGAACAGACGCATGTAGCAAGAGGGATCCGACGCCCGGTCATGGGACTCCATTCCAGCATCTAAACGACCCTACTCCCTCGCCTTTTCCGCTGTTCACCTCACCCAGGCTCGTCCCATCCCGTATGATATCCAATCTCTCCTGCCAGATGAACAAACCCAACGCAAATCCGAACATGCAGATACCCGAGAAACAATAACGCAAAAGCCTTTCCCCAAGTCCCAAACGAGTGACAGAAATCCAAACATAACGAAGATATCCCCCCACAAGTAGAACCAGAAGCCTTGCCGTAGCACAGGTGGCCGTCGTAGTGACAGCTGTCACACGCCCAGCCGTGTCTCACAGCTTCCTCCCGTCTCCATTTTAGAAACACACAAGGGCCAAGCATGCCACCTAACAAACAGCAATATCATACCCCGCCAGTCTAGAAGTAAAGTGTCGTCAAAGCCAATACGAAAGAAAAAGGGTGTGAAAGGGACGGAACAAAAAGGTCTGAACGCCGGATAATGCACCTTGCTCTCATGAGAATGAAGGGAGCCGGACCTGGCCCCAGTTTTCCCCTGGCCATCCCCCGGAATTCCCCACACACTATGTTCTATCCCCGATGTAACTGGCTCCTGCGCCCTATTACATCCCCACCGACGTCGGCGCCGCCGCGTTCGCCATCTGGGGCGTCCCTCTGCCCTGCCCCGTCGGGCTTCCTTGCTGGCCCTGCTTCTGCTGCTGCTGCGGTCTCACGTTCTGAATCGAGAACGCGGGCTCCTTCTTGGGGTCGATCCCGGGGAATAGGCCCTGGAGCTTCTCGTATAGACTGCGGAGGTACTTGTTTCGCTCCTGTCGGTCGGCCGCGGGGTCGACGGGGCCATCGGCTCCCTCGGCGTTCTCGGGGAGGTACCGCACAGAGATGGCCATGTTCAGGGGTGGCGCGCTGAGGATGGCGGGGCAGGGCGGTAGCTTGTTCTTGCGGTCCGCGAGGGCGGCGAGGTACTGCAGGTTGGCATTGAGGCGGCGTAGGCATCTGGGGCACGCAGGCGTTAGAGGCTGGGTGCTTGAGAGGAGACAGGGCCGAATCCCGGCCCATCGGGTGGTACTCACTGCGTAAAGTCCTGCTGGGCTTCCTCTACCTTCTTCTTGTCCGCCTCCGACGCGGACTCGGCGCCCGCGGCAGCAAGTTCCTTCTTGAGCTCCATCTGTGTATTCTGCATCTGCATCGACTCGAACAGCAGCTCCTGGTTAATGTCGAGGAGGATGGCGAAGCGCTCGCGCTCCACGGCCGTGAACTGCGGGCTCGTCGGCACCTGCATCGCGCCCATCATGCCCATGCCCGGGCCGCCGGGGAAGGTCGGCGTCTGTGGAGTCGACGAGGCCGTGCCGGGTTGTTGATTAGTGGGTGTCTGGGACGGCTGGCCGGGCTGAGAGGCCGGGAACTGCTGGTTCTGGTTCGGAGCCTGCTGCGGTTGGCCTTGGGGCGTCGGTTGCTGCCCTTGCTGGGGAGTCGGGGGTTGTTGGGATTGTTGCTGTTGCTGCTGCTGCTGGAGGCGAAGCTGTTGCTGTTGACGTTGAAGCTGTTGGGCTTGGGCTTGCTGCTGCTGCTGCTGCTGGCCCTGCTGGCCCTGCTGCTGTGGCGTATGCTGCCTAGACTGGGGCGTCCCTTGACCCTGTTGCGAAGGAACGTTTGAGTTTGGCGTCCCCTGCGACGCGCTCATCGGCCGCTGAGGTGTACTGCCCGGTGTCATATTTCCGGGGTTCGCCTGCTGGGCCTGTTGGGCGGCCATGCGCTGCTGCATCATGGCGTGTTGCTGTTGGGGCGTCATGCCCGCCGTGTTCATAGGGAAGCCCTGCATTCCTCCTCCGCCGGCCATGAAGTTCGGGTTGAACTGTTGCGGGCTGCCCGCGTACGAGGGATTCATGAATGCGCCTTGTTGGAAGCCTGGCACTTGCGGGGAAGAGCGTTAGCGAGATGCTGGCCGAGAATGGAGATGGAATGGGTTTGAGTTTGGGATGGTAAGGCACCGGCGCGCGGGCGCTGGGCGGTTCGCGGCCACAAGCGGCAGAGTGTAGGAATGTGTGTGATGTGTTCCCGCTCGCGTCGGTCGTACCAATCGACGTCTTCCCGCACACCCCCCTCCTTTGCGACGGGCCGTAAGCCCAGCCGCCCAGGACAAGAGGCTACCGTATTCGCGGTGTAGTCCGAAGGGGCGGCGATCGAGACGCGACGGGTAGGGGATCGGCGACACGGTTTCGAATGCGGTATCGGCGGGAGAAAGGAGGGGGAGCAAGGCAAGCGTTGGGATCGTCGGCAAAAGGCCCCGACACTGGGCAGGATAAAGAGAGGGACAATAGCGACTCACTCTGACCACCAGGAGCCATGTGCTGCATGGCGGGGTTCTGCATCATCCCAGCAGGGCCCGGGCCGGCGCTGCCAGGAGTTCCCTGGGCAAAGCCCGCCTGGCCGCCCATCGCGGCGAACTGCTGGGGGTTGAACATCATCTGCTGCTGTTGCGGCTGCTGTTGCGACTGCTGCTGGCCGCCCGGAGCGCCGGGCGCGCCTTGGCCCGGTTGCTGCTGCATGTGGATGTTCTGCTGTTGATGCTGGGGTGGGGCCTGGTTGTTGAACTGTGGAAGTCCGGCTCCTTGGGCGTTGGGGAAGCCATAGCCGCCGGACGGGTACATGGTCGTGCCTATGTACTCTCCTCGCGACCGAGCCCTGACCTGGGTGGAGAGGGCTGGGGGGGGCTGGCCACTCACGGGGACCGGGGCCCGGTGTGAGGGAGGGGGCCGCGCGCGCGCCGCGGGTGCTTCCTAGCTGGACTCCTCCCCCGGGGGTGAACTTGGGGCTGTCGAGCGCGCGAGCGAATGAGACGGCGGCAGCTTCGCTGGGATTCGAGACCGGTTGCGGCAGGTCAGGGACCAAGGCAGGAGGGGAGCGACACAGCGACCGCAGGGGGGGGGAGGGACGGGGGCTGGAGTTATGGCTGGAATTATGGGTTTGGGCGGAGAATGCGGGCGGAAATCTCAGATGGGTCGTGCAAAACAGGGTTGGGCGGCCAGGGTGGGTCGTTGCGGGAGAAGACGTGTGGCCGCTGTGGGCCGCCACTGGGCCAAAGGGAAGCGGGAAGCGCAGGTGGGGGCGTCTAGTGGGCTTATCGGGGGTGAGGGCATCAAGTCCAGACCTGACATTAATAGGGTGTGCTGGGGTCCAGGCCCGGCCACCGATATCAAGCTCCTCCACAGCGGGGCGACAGCTGGCGTGGCCCCCACCTCCGGTATCTTGCGCGGGATTCACAAGTGTTCTCCTCTGTAAGGCGGCGGATTTGTGATGTCGTATCCATGATCCAGCTCCACCACGTCGTATGTAGATACCGAGTGCTGGCGCATCCATTTTTATCGAGTTCGAGCCGGCGCTGTCGGGAATTCGAATCCCATGCAAGGTTTTACCATGGCCCAGGACCCATCGACCAATCCCGGCATTCCGGTCGGCAAGATCAAATTCCAGTGACCGGCCCGATGGCGTCGGGCGATTTTTGCGCCCACCAGCGACGATCCATGACGAGGATATCCTGTGGGTTCGAAGCACATCGCCTAGAAATGGATACTTGGCAAAGAGCAGCAAAACGAGACGAAAGGTGTGGCCCTCGATGAAATCGATTGCATCGTCCGGGCCGATTCATGTCGACGAGAAGCCCGCGGCTTGGAAGGGTGCATTCCCGAACGCACTGACCCTTGCTGTGATACGTCGGCAAGGCCTACCCTGAATGCCAGACTGCACATGTTGAGTGCGCGGTGAATCCCTTGCTCCCAGCTATGAAGAAGCTCAGTCCGGCTTGTGACTTCAATTCGCAGAGATGGCCCTTGCCGCTGAGAGCAGCAGCACTCTCCGGGCCTTTCGTGACCGCCAGTACTCCTGGCGTATGGCGATACTGAGAGAACTGACAGCGGTTCACGGTGAAGGGCAAGTGTTGGTGAGCCCTCGAGCCCCTACGGCAGAAGACGAGCGCCAACAGCAAAAATGCAAGGAGCCAAAGGTGCGGGGGCTATTCTACAGCGACGGCCCGCATGGGGGCCCGCCATGAGAGACAAGGCTCGCCTGAACTTGCCGTCCTTTTCTGCGAGGCCAGAAGAAAGGCTTCATCCGCGACGCCCTGGGCTGCACCGAGTTTACCCCCCAATCGCATGCCCTGGCGGCGGATGATGGCTAGCTCAAGGCCAGTGGCGATATTCTCAACGACGACGGGAAAATGGACCGAAGTTGATTGATACGCCGCGTTGGCCCCTGGAAAGCAGGCGAGGGAAGACTCACTGAGGTGGACGGCGGACGCCATATCTTGTGTGTATGATCGTGATGGTTATTAGCTTCTACGCAGTGTCTTTGCCCTAACCCACCATCGAAGAGCCAAAGCCTGAGGTTTAAAGAGAGATTGTGGCCTTGTTATCATACCACGTAGCGAGGCTGGATCTGCGGCCACGAACGCACCTTTCACTGCATTCCGCGGGGTTTTCGTGAGTCACAAATCCTCAGGTCAGAAGATAAGCCTTTCGAAGCCCAGACAGAATGTACAAGCGTCGATAGACGGTGGCTTCGACAGAAGTCCCAGGTCTTGGATTTATAGGGGAATCCATCACGGAACTCGAACCCACGACAGCCCGGATACTACCTTCAGTGGTCAAATATATATGTATATATATGTACAAGAAATTATATGCGTCGTGGGCTTCGTATGGGAAGGCCGGACCAAGATATCCATGGTGAGCTCCGTGCCATACCCCTTCGTCAGCGCACCGCCAATGCCGGCGCGTCCTACCTCTTTTTCGACGCCCCCGTGTAAGTGTTGCCGTACTTCGACTCGCCGTTGACAACCTTGACGAACTCCTCGGCGATGATCTCGTCTAACACGGGCATGTCAGCAGTGGCTTCTCACAAAAAGGGAACCCGTAACAGGGAAAGGCGGATGGTACTAACCTGCGCGCTCAGACGGGTGCAGCTCGTCATACCAGAGGAAGCTCGACGGTGCCTCCTCCGAGTCCACGCACTCCGCCCCGTCGACGTTGCATTGGTGGTAGTACCCCGTCACGTTGGCCGGCGCGTCGAGGTACGACTCCGGGTCGGCGATGATGTCGCGGAAGAGGTTGTGGACGTTGAAGAGGGAGAAGGACGCCTCCGGCCACCGGGCGCCGAGGCGCAGGTGGAACGGCACGCCGTACTCCCACATGCCGTTGACGGCCGTGGTGTACTGGAGCATCTTGTCGTTCAGCAGCGCCGCGTCGTACGCCGACTTGTCGCCCCAGAACTGGCTGTCGCCCGTGCCGCCGTTCTCGGGCGTCTGGTACAGCGGCGAGAGCTCCAGCGGCGCCGTGTTCATCAGCAGGAAGTGGCGGCCCCCGGCCTCGTACACGCGGTCGAAGACGGCAAAGGTGCAGTCGACGAAGGACCGGAGCGTAGCGCCCTCGACCTGGTTCCCCGTGAGCATGGCGCGGTCGCCGCCGAGGTCGTTGGTGCCGATCCAGAGGGCGTAGACGGTGTTGTCGGCCTCCACGTCGCCGTAAAGCTCGTCGAACTCGAGGTCCGCCTCGAACGCGGGGAGCTGGTAGTCCGTCACGGAGGGGAAGTTCTGGTCAATGCCCTCCAGGAAGCGCACGACGATCTCGTCGGAGCACGTCGCGCCGCCGACGGCGTAGTTGAAGGACTTGACGCCCGTGTTCTGGGCGATGATGCGCGGCCAGATGTAGCCGCCGGTCGACGTGGCGTTGCTCTCCGGCAGGAGCTCGCCGGCGGGTGGGGGCCCATTGCCGCCGAAGAAGTAGCCGAGGCGGCCCTCGTCGGTGTAGCTGTCGCCGAAGGTGACGAGGTTCTTGAACTCGCTAAGCTTGTTACCCTTCGAGGCCGCGACGGAGGCCATGGCGGCGAGAGCCAGGGTCTGCTTCATCTTGTCGGGTGGGGGGGGTAAGAGGGAGAGAGAAGGAGAAGGGAGGCTCAGTTAAGGGGAAGAGGGGGGGGGGGGGGGGGAGTTCGAGCCAGACGAGGGGAAGGTGTTGCACGGAGAAGCACACGACGGGACGGTAGAGCAGAGACTCGTGGGCTCCTCACTCCGGGAAAGGGGCATAATAGACTATTTATTAAGCCCGAGGCCAAAACAGAGCATCATCCGGCCCGGTACCTGCGCCCCCGTCTCCAATATCTGGGGAACCGCTCACCCGGGACAACGGGAAGAAAGAAACGAAGTGGAGCTGCCTGGGGCTCCAGCATTGGACCCGACACAACTTTGAGGGGCACAGGCCAGGGAACTTTCGTTATCTTGGCTCGCTGCATCACTAGCGGAGGACAGACGGGGAATGGCGTCTTGTTTCTGCGGAGAGATCCAGCCCTCAGCCCGCGGGCCGGAAGATCAAAGTTACGGTTCTGGAAGGCAAAGCGCGGGTCGGTGTTCCATCGGGCCCCACCGCGCCCACGTCTCCGCACCCGAGATTTCTCGCCGGAGCGAGGGGTTTCCTGCAGCAAAGTTGTTTGTTTGCTGCCAAGGGCGCAGATCAGAGCTTCTCAGGACGCATTGCGTTCGCACACGCCTCGACGAGGACGCTCGTGCGGAGAGCTGAGCTTTGCAAGCCGGTCTGCAACGTCCGTGTCGTGAAGGCGGAGTGTGCCGTATTCGGAAAGCCGCGAATAACGATTTTGTCCCAGCGCGAGCGACGCCTGGAGCTGATATTAGTAGGGATTCAGGCTGAAAGAGCCCGGCGCCAGGAACAAATTCCCACTACAACGGAACCGGGGTCGCATGCTACGGTTGCAATATTGGGCGATGGTATTCATTGACGGGGAAGAAAGGAACAGCTCTCTGAGTTCGCCTGGCCGGCGAGGGAGAGGATACCAGGGCGGGAATGCCGGCCACCTCGATGCGGAAATCTTTCTGAGAGCCGGGGTTCATGGAGAGGTGGATCGCAACGCATTGCAGAGCGACGGGCCGTGACGGCAGGACTTGGTTCCCGGAAGCAGCGGCCAAGTGGCCCCGCTGCGGGAGGCCTGTAATTAATAACATGTCCGCCGTGGCCGTGCCATGTCCGAGGCCGGTGAAGTGATATTATTGCTGGGATATTCTTAGCATCACAGGCCGAGCCACCCGGAACGTCCTAGAGCGTGTTTGTCTCCGCCGTCGGGACGACAAGCACGACCAAATCCTCGGGCAGATCGCGATCCAACGGCCCCAAAGGCCTCAGCATTGAGGGAACGCAAGTGACACCAAAACAAAGGCTGGTCAATGTTCCTTGGCTGCTGGGAGACGCATGGATCGCCGGGGGATGCCCTGCCCCAGCCCGGGCTCCCAATCTGCCCGACGATGACGAGTCGACAAGCTTCTCCTCTCCGCGTTGGATGTTTATCCGCCGCGGAACGTCTGCGAGGCTCGGGCGCGCTTGGGTAAACGTGCCAAGAAACTACGCCGAGAAGATGCACCGGGAGTCGATTGGTTGATGCAATTGGCCCGGGGGCCCGGGAAGCGAAGCACTGCAGGACAGAGCCGGCGGACACGAAGCTTGCAGGAGCTCCGGGCTGATTCTGGACGTCCAAGCGGCCAACGGGGCGGCGCATTGTCCAACGATTCAGACCATGCCAACGAAAGTTAGGAGAACAGCTCGAGAGGCAAGGTCGGACGATAACGGGAAACCTGGCAGGTTTACTTTCTGGGTGCTGGCCGAGTGGAAGGACCCTGTCCGTGTATCAGATGTGACGATGAACAAAGCAGGAAGGTGGATACCAAAACCCCCACCCACATCCCTGCTTGGCCTGTCTTGGCCTGTCTTGGGCAGCCCCAGCCAATCAATAGTCGGATCGCGCTCTTAGTCATCAGTCCATATCGGAACAACCCTTCCGCAGCCCCAGGCCCCAGTGCTTCTGAAGCTTCTGCTCATCCCACTTCTTGCATCACGAAACGAACGCATCCTTCGCGCCGAGCCAAGCCACAAAAAGGTCGGATCGTGATGACACGGGGTGGATGATTATTGGCAAAATCTAGCGGCAACACATCAAATCACTTCCACTCAACTCGATCCCTGGCTCCGCGGTTCCACGATAGAAGGCCCGGCCATGGCTTCTCCCCAGGCCTCGGCCTTCGTCAACCAGCCTCAGCGCTGAGCGAACGAACAGCGCGAGCAAGCTGGAAGCCGCCCTATACCAGATCTCTCTCGAGTTGTGGAATCACGCCTAATACGGACGATGGCCTCGACAAGGACGCTGAACGGGCGCTAGCTTGTACGGCTACCACTGTGTTCTGTCGAAGGACCCACTATCGACGACAGACAGTCCGGTACCCCGCCAGCGACTGCGGCGAACCAGGAATGTCCTTGCAGCCGACTGTTGTGCGCCTGTTTCCCACGGCATCGCGGTGGCACTGAGCCTCGCAGATTGGGGGAAAGCTGCTTTGGCGCCGGGGTCCCGAGATGTTCACGAACGTCTTAGCTGCGGGATGTGGGGGTCTGCGAGGTCGTCATCCACGTCGTCAACTCCTTGACTTAAGACCCCCTCTCGGCTAACTAGCCCGCCACCTTCACGTCACTGGGATGGACACGGATAACGTGGGTTATATCTAATATTCCCTAGCCGTACCACGGGTGTCTCCCAGCCAAGCAGAGGCCCTCTAAACGCACGACAGCCGAAACGACGCCTTCGCTTCCTCGATCGCCCGCCACGAAAATGGATACCATGGCGTTTCCTCTCCGCCCCATCCGCTCCTCGTCTTGGTCTCGCCCTATTCTCGCACACTGTGGCCAACGTCTCCTGTTGTTGACGCACCTGACCACCCGTACGTTCGGTTTCCCCACCACTCCCAACCGCGCGCAGGACATGGAGACCTGTCAACAGACACGCACGCGTCACCCCATCACCCACAACACGCCACACAGAGTTCAACTATCCCTTATATCTCACTCAACTCCTTACGCCCCCCAAAATTAAAACCATGGCAGCGTAGCTCAATGGTAGAGCAAAGCGTCTGTTTTTCTAGCGTTGTTGAAAAAGCGTTGGTTGTGGGTTCGAATCCCACCGCTGCCATCTTTTTGCTCCCCCTTTTGCCCACCACCACGCTGCTAGATCGCCCTTTCGGATCCCGTTTATTGTCCCCTGACTTCCTCGAGTGCGCTCTTTAGCGCTGTGAGGAAACGCGAGACCTCATCCTCCGTCCCCACCGTGATCCGCAGGCATCCCAGACACCCGTGCTCCTTGCCCCTGAACCGCACCACAACGCCCTTGGTCTCGGCCAGCTTCTCGTACACGCCCAGCGCGACCGCGTTGTCGGGCTCGCCCTTGGCACTCAGCATCTCGTAGAGCAGGAAATTGGCGTCCAGCCCGCCGCGCCTCCTCCCCACGCCCGGGATCTTGGACAGCCCCTCGACGAGGCGCTCCCGCTGCCGTATGAGGTTCTCCCTGCGCGACCGCATGCCCTGCAGGCCGTCGGTGACGGCGTACGTGGCGAGCACGGAGGTGGGCGACGAGATGTTGTAGGGCGCCTTGAGGTTGTTGAGCAGCTGGGCGACGGGCGGGGCGGTAAAGGCGGCGCCGAGGCGGATGCCGGCCATGCCGAAGGCCTTGGAGAGGGTCTGCATGACGAGGAGGTTGGG
Source organism: Sordariomycetes sp. S4602 (assembly GCA_023628835.1). Lineage (NCBI taxonomy): Eukaryota > Fungi > Ascomycota > Sordariomycetes > Sordariomycetes sp. S4602. The sequence continues at coordinate 679,857 of JAMAJV010000008.1, forward strand.
CCACTCGAGGACCCACTCGGCCAGCGAGGTGCCGTCGGGCGCGAAGTCGACGTAGGCCTCATCGACCACCACGATTCCGTTCCACGTCGGGTGCTGTAGTATGCGCGCGATGTCCTCCTTGGCGAGCGACGCGCCCGTGGGGTTCCCCGGCGAGCAGAGGTAGACGACCTTTATATCCCTCTCGTCCGAGAGGGCGGAGAGGATGGCGTCGACGTCGAGGCCGAAGTCGGGCGCGGGGAGGAGGGGCACCTTGACGAGGGCCACGTCGTTCACCTGGGCGGAGACGGCGTACATGCCGTATGTGGGCGGGCAGGTGAGGATCCTGTCCTTGCCCGGGACGCAGAAGGCGCGGAGCACGGCGTCGATGGCCTCGTCGCTGCCGACGCCCGCGAAGAGGTTCTCCGGCGCGAGGGTCTTGTCGGTGTGGTGGTGGGTGTTGCGGAGGGCGCACAGCTCCTGCTTCAGGGTCGCCTGGTGGGGGTCGGGGTAGCGGTGGAGGCCGAGGAAGTCGGCCTGGCTGAGGGGCCCGGTGGTGGGCGCGGGGGAGAGCGGGGGGCCGTAGGCGTTCTCGTTGGCGTCGAGGAGGACGTTTGTGCCGTCGTCTTTGTAGTCGCTGGTGAGGGTCAGCAGAGGGGTTCAACGGGTTTGGGGGGGCGGGGGCGGGGAAAGGAGCATTGCGTACTCTCTCGCGCAGCGGTAGGGGACGAGGGCGAGGATGTTCGGCCGCGCGCACGTCTCGAGGTTGAAGGCGGTCATCTTGGGCGGTTGCACCGGGACTGTGACCCAATGCTCAAGCTTCGTATTCTCTTATCCAGAAAATGGGAAGAGGAGGTGGGTTGGGGAAGTGTGTGGGGAGGACGAATGCTTAAATGCGTGGAGGCTGGTTTAGGTTGAGTCAAAGGTGGAAATCGAGACAGAGTCATCGCTGGGATGATTTTGGCGGGTAGGTTTTCTGCCCCTCCAGTCGATTATGCGACCCCGCCCCCACCTCGGGCCTCTCTGCATTGTGACTCGGTGTTCCTGCGCCAGCACAGGGGTGCCCCACTATGATTGGGCAGAACGCCAAAGCTCCCGTGGGCCTTTCGCTGGGAGAGCCCGTGGTCTTCCGACACCTCCGGCTTCGCGGACCCCCATTGATGTTTTCTGGTCGTTGATGCCGCCAGTCACCGCAGATCGATCTCGACTGCATACGTTTCCGCATATTCCCTCAAGACCACAGCACTCAGAGCCAGAGACCACTGGAACGAACGATGCCCCGTTCGAGCCCAACGTCATGTTTAGAGACACACATAGCTTTGCACTAATCGCATGCTAACTCTCCAGATGTACTATATTTACAACGACACCTAAGTAAAAAAGCCATGCAAGCCCATCCAACCACCCATCTCCCGAACGCCTGCCCTTCAGAATGCGAAGGGTCCAAAATGCAGGGTATAACCACACCCACCCCCTTCCGAAGAAATGCAAAAATGCCAGCACCTCGTCCCATCCCGCCCTCGAAAGATCCTTCGCTGTTGGAATGCATATGCTCGTTCGTAATGACCTCGTGACTCCCCCTTTTCCGCCTCCTGTCGCTGTCCTCACACTGCTTTGCCCCAAGCCTCCTCTTATAACGCCGCCCCGAGGATTGCCGCGACAACCCCCGCAGCAACACCTGCCCACCTCCCCGTCCGACATGACCCTGCGGCACCCTCACTCTCCCCCGTCTCCTGCGGGAACATGGCGTCCTCGCCCGGGTAGCCGTGCGGCGCGTTGTCCCCGTCGCCCGTCGGCTCGGGCGCCTCCATGGCCGTGGCCGTGATATCGATCAGCAGGCCTTCCGTGCCCGAGGGCACATCATCCGTCAGCGTTATGGGCGCCCAGGCAACATCGGGGCCGACAAAGGTGGACGTCCAGGTGATCTCGGTGGGGCCGGTGTGCGTGCCGGCGACGTAGCCGGACTTGAGGGAGGAGTAGCCGGAGCAGGTGGCGGCTGTTTGTTGGTCGAGGTCGCATTCGAGGTTCATTATGCTGCAGGATGTTAGCGCGGGGGTTTCAGTGTGGAGGGTGTTTGGGTGGTAGGGCGCGTACTATGTTGACGTCAGGGTCCCGTGGAATATCAGCGTCTCGGGACCCTCGGTGAAGGTGAAGGGCGTGTCTCCGGCGAGGTTACACCTCTGCGGCGTCTGCTTGGGGCAGAAGATTGTGTACTCGGTCTTCTCGTCGTCCTATTCGCGCAAAGTTGTGAGGGGTCTGTCCTGGTTCGCGGGCGGATCCTAGCCGCAGGCGTAGGGTTAGGGCCTTTGCATACCTCTGATATTACGCTCCCGTGCATGTCGGACCACCATTTTTCGCTATAATTCGGCAGAAACACCGAAACCGTCTCTTCGTCCTCGGCGAGCGCTGCCGGCAGTAGCAGGCATAGCGTTAGCGGCAGGAGCGCCGCTAGCGACGAGCGCAGCTGCATGTTCGGTGCCCGGGTCGGCTCGGGTGTCTTCGCGCAGGCAAGCGGGGGATTCGGGGTTCAAGGGCCGGCAGAACCGGGATCGCGACGGGGGATCGTGTCGAGGCCCGCGGTAGGGGACTGATTTGGTCGTGGGCCACACCGGGTTCGAAGGCCAGTCACACACTCCCAAAGCTGAACGAATTCACGGCGGAATGGACGTCGCGGGTACAGGAATGTATCTCAGTGGACACAGTGTCGCAGTGAACGATCGTGGTGGAATCGCACTTGAGCCGGGCAACACACTCGCTTCGCGGACGACAAACACAACGAGTAGAGAGAATTTACGAGGGAAGGAAAGAAGCAAAGAAAGGGCGGGAAGGGAGGCAAAAGAGAGTTTCCCTCGGAGGTCCACGATCTTGGCGCCCATGACACTTTACACGGGCGAAAACCCCCCATCAATTTCGGCGAGCGAGTGCCAAGACTCTCGGCGGCGGTCTTGGCAACTCTGGGCAAAGGAATCGGAACACGCACTAAAATGGCACGCTGCGGCGTGAACTCGCGAGTACCGGTGTTTTTAGTGGGGTCTGCACTGCGCCCAGATGCTCCGAGGAGAAACGGCCTCTAGGCGCAAATGGGAAAGCAGAGATGCGAAGCTGTGGAACGCAACTTCAACCACGGCCGTTATCGTCGCCTTTTCGCGCGCCGTCCGGATCTTCCCCAGGATATCGGTTGTGCCCGCAGCACATGTTGCTGATCTCAGCGACTATCGCTGCCGCATGTGGAGGCGCTAGCAGCCCTCCTGGAGTCTTGGCCCCTGTCACGCTGCCGCCTTGCCGGGAGCGCCCCGCCGCGTGACAGGTTCTCTCATCTCCATATGTTATTGCCGGTGCGCGGGACGGCCGTTGCGCGAGACCCGGTTGCTGAGATGCGGTGTTAATTGCTAATTTGGCCGAGACATGCTCCTCACCTCCGCCGCTTGGTTGAGGAGGTCCGAAGAGGTGCCAAGACCAGGCACCATTGTCGCCAATTGGAGTGCCAAGGCTTGGCCCAAGCCCTGGCGGATTGGCGGCTGTTGCCAGTCAAAGTCTGGCCTGGCGCCTTCCCAGGGTGCCCGTTGCCGTTGCCTCAACACTCCCATTGAAGACGAGGTGCTCGGTATTAGGTGTTCAACCGCCACGGCAGGACCCATCCCGCGCGACAGCAGCGCAAAAGGTCCCGCAAAAGGTTTTCTCGGCACCAAAGCGCTAGTCTCCACTAGCGATATTTTTGGCCCGATGATTTGTGGAGAAAGGAAGTCCACGGCGCATCTCTCCCACTGGAAGGCACAACTGACTGAGCTGGGGAAGCCTTTTCCAGCGAGCCTGGTCCCGCTGCTAATTTTTTGACAGCCTATGTCCGGTCGGACGAGCGTCACAGTGGCATTGAGCGCTCTTGCCAATTGGAACGCCACTCGGCAAGACGGCAACCATCCATGTCTGCTGGAGGATTCTCCCGGCTGCCTTATCCGCGGTGCGGGATTCGCGGACGGCGCGGTCGCGCCGTGAGAAATGCCCGAGAGTCACGGGGCCTTCAATCACGACCGCGGATTCCGCCGCGAAGGATCGATCATAGCACGTGTATTTCCGCCGGTCCCGTCCTTGCTCCTTCTCTCACGATGCCCTTTCTGTTACCGCTTGACATTCGCTCGTTTGACCAGTCGCTCGTTTTACCAGCCGCTCGTTTTTGTCTTCACGTAGCTTACGCCTTATAATACCCCAATCCTCGAGTTCAAGCCCATCATCGCCTATCCATCTAGTTTAAAGCAAAAAAAGGGGGAACAGTCACAATGTCCTCCAAGATCGTCCTCGCCCTGGCCGCCGTCGCCGCGGCCCAGACCACGACCCTCGAGGTCTTCGCCCCCATGCTCGAAGGCGGCCTCCACGCCACGGTTATCTCCGTTGACGGCTCGACCACCACCCTCGGCCTCGCCTGTCCCAAGGGCTCCTCTTCTGACGAGTGTGGGCTCCCGGGCCCGGACCTCTTCACGCACGTCGGCGCCCCGTCGACCATGTCGTACCATTACGAGAACGAGCAGGACGAGCTGTGAGGCCTCCCCGTTCTAGGAACACCGACACGAGGCGTACCCGTGGCTAACTTGTCGTGGCAGCTTTATGGACGGGCACTGCGAACTTGCCGAGGTCGCGGACTGTACGGGCAGTGCCACTGTAAGCGGCGAGGAGATGTTGTCTGACGTCGAGACGATCGAGGACTGGAAGACTTGGGTGAACACTGTCACTGTTACTGCTGGTGCCGAGAAGCTCACCGCGAGCGGGGACGGCCCTACGCAGACGTCCGCCGACGGATCGAGCGAGACGGGCTCTGAGGGGAGCGAGGATGAGGACGAGGGCGATGATGATGAGGGTGACGACAATGACGACAGCGGGGCGGTCCAGCTGGCTTGTGGCCCCCTCCTGGGCGCGGCGGCCATTGCTGTAGGCGCGGTACTGATATAAGATCGTGTCATGAGTGAGTAGGACCTGAAATACGGCCTCTCTGATGACCTCTGGTCTTGGATATCTACAACTTCAATTCAGGGAGTCAGCTATTCCAAACCTTTCACCCGCTGCCCACCCTCCAAGTGATTATTAGGCCCTGTCCCTCTCCCTCATCAGTGCATTCACAAGTCCTGCGGGCTCCTGAATCATGTTTGTTCATAGACGTCATATCTGGCAGGACCCTATCCTTGTGAATGAATCACATCCTACTCTAAAGTAGACCCTCTTGCTCCCAAGAAGCATTGAATGCATCGCACCTTCCCTTCTTGCTACCTTGTGAATTGCTTCCATTGACAGCAGATCCTTATCCTTCGAGAGGCATAAAACGCAGCTCACATTCCCCTCGTCACCCGCCTTCCTTTCCTCAACACGATCCTTCACACACTTCTTCGATCGTTGATCGTCAAAGCTCCAAAGACTCCAGTTCAGTCATTCTCAACACCAAACCACAAAGCAAAACCATATCAACAAGAAACACCATCCAACTGCCAAAATGGGTGGCCACGATATTCACCCTGTTCTCGTCTTCCTCGGGGTTATCACGGTTGTCCCGTTTGTGCTCTGGATGCTCACAGAGTGTGTCTGCCAGATGCAGATGAGATGTACGTATTCTTTCAATGTCTTTTTTCTTGACTACGCATGCCTCCATTTCTTCTCTCTCCTTTCCTACTTCACTTCATTTTTTTATTGCCAGGGCTTGGTGGAAGGCAGAGCTAACGTTATTTCTGGACAGGGTAAATCCATACAAGGCATGCCTGTACCAACGCGCTCAGCAGACAAGGAACCGAGTGGAGTACATACAAGGCATACAGGAATGGATTTAAGGCACTCGAGTTTGAGATAGCCTAATTGCGTTTTCCGTGTTTTCTTCAGGAAGGTGATGGGGCGGGGGAGTTAGTACAAGGACAGTCTGGTCTCGTCTGCAGGATAGGAGGATTGGGTGCTGGGGAGATAGGACTGCATCTCCTTCCAGTCAATCTGCACTCATAGTAATACTCCTATCATCTGCTTCAAGAATTTCCTTTGAGGTGCCTGCCACAAGTGATGCAATCTTTGTCGAGTCTGCTTGCTTAATCCAGTGCTCCAGCTGAGGTGCTTCTGCTTTCGAATCTGCTAGCAGAGTTCACATCAAAACACACGCCAACTGCACCATTCCAGCTCCAGCCAGCATTTGTTGTGCACACTTTTCGTGCTGTCTTCTTAAAACGGTGGCTATAAAAACATTACGTACCCTTCTTCTTCCCTTTGCAACTTACAACCCTCAACCCAACCAACTCGCACTTCAACTACTTACAAGATTCCACTCACCGACCTGTCAACTCAAACTATCCACTCGATCACTTTCACGCGAAACACTCAGAACCAGTCAAAATGAAAGGCACAGGCCTCCTTCTCGGGCTGATCTTTGTGATCGCCATCATCGTCTTCAGTCTCATGGTGATGATTTTCCGGGTCTGGGACTCGTTGATGACCAGCCTTGGCGCTGCGGCCTACAGTAAGTTTACACTGCCTCCCAGATTTCCTCCCTCTCTTTCCTGCTGACAGGCTAACAGACCGTCTAAGTGTAACCCACTGGTACTGAGCGAGCTCCCAGTCGGCGCCAACTTGCTTTCCAAAGTCCGGAGTTCATGATGGGCTGGCAATGGTAGATGGGAGGCACCCGTTGGAGGCAATGTACTTTACACGAGAATGCGATACGGATGTTAGTGGCGCCTAGAAAGGCGAGCTTGGGACTTGGATGGAGTGTGGCACTCGCGTACGATAGACAGACAAGATTCAGAGAATACCACACCTCCTTCGAACAGCTTCGTTCCAAAAGTGCAACACACCCAATAGATTAACGACGACTACCACCCACCGATGATATCCAAGATAATAAACAAAACAAAATGCAATACTGGACGCCTAGCTGTGATCCTGACCCTCCACATTATACCCAAGACTGAACCCCAAACCCAAGGACACGAATTCCCCTTCTCCGCCCCAACGACCTTCTTGCCTTCACCGGTGAGCCTTCTCGATAAACTGCTCGCCAGTCATCGCATGCTGGACCTGCCTGTGGTGTGTGGCATGAGTCTTCGTCACATCATTCAGACCCTCCCGTGCCGCCTTGTATTCCGGCGTCCCGATGCCCCTCCTCTCCCTCCTCTCCCTCCAGTATATCACAGTCCAGTACACCCACGCCAGAAGCACGACGGCGAACATGGACCACGTTATGGCCAGGAACTGCCAGCCCTGGACGACCTGGACGCCTATCAGCTCGCCGAGGTCCCTCAGGGCATCGCTGAGGGTGGTGATGGCGATCGTGGTGGTGATGCTGCTGAGCATGGCGCTCATGGCCGCGATGCCGGTCGTGATGAAGTTGAATCGCCAGAACCGGTAGTAGTAGAACCTGGGCCAGACGACCGTCAGGATGTTGGATACCGCGGCGGAGAAGGCGGCGGCGATGGTGACGGCGTATAGGAGGATGAGGCCGTGGACTAGCTTGTAGAGCTTCTGGAGCTGGCGCTCGATGCCCGAAGGGATGGGGATGTCGAAGGGGCCAACGGAAAGAGAGTCGGTGCCGAGGACCTCGGTGAGGTTGAATTTTCCTGCGGTGGCCTGTTAGTCTTCCGATAAGAGGGTAGGGAAGGGCATATGACTACATACCGTCGGCGCTGGGCTTCGAGCACTCGTCCACGTCGACGCCGTTCTTGTGGACTTCGGTGCCGTTGTTGGTGCCGTTCTTGAACTCCCCCTGGCAAAAGGTGAGGATGTGCAGCGAGTACCAGTCCTTGACGCCGAGGTCCTCAGCCAGCCCGTCGACTAGCTCGTTCCCCAATTCGCCGATCTTGTCTTTGGCCTTGTCCTTAGTCTCGTCGAACTTGTCCTTAGCGTCGTCGATGAGGTCACGGGCCTGGCGGCGGCGGTTGAAGGGGTTGATGTCATCGATAAGTCCACCGTCATCGTCATCGTCCTCGTCGTCCTTGTCCTCATCATCCTTGTCGTCCTCGTCGTCATCGTCGCTAGACGTGTCGTTGGAAGAGGTGAAGAGGTTGTTGCCGAGGCCGGACATGTCGATCTGCGGGCTGGTTAGCGGTATCCTGTGTAATTGTAGACCGGACTGAGGGAAACGTACCCGCACAAGAGCATACTCCTCCATGAAGCCTGCCTTGTTGCCCGCCGTCAGGCACAAGATGGCAAGTATGAAACCCGTCACCAGGAAGGGGATCGGGATGACATGGTGGCTGATTTTGGCGAGTGCTGGAATCATCTCGGATATCTTCACAGTCCTCTCCCAAGAAAATAAGATAAAAATGTAGGGGGGAAATCTGGGCTTCGCTGAAGAGTGAAGAAACTTGAAGACCAGCAAGCTTTTTCAGACGGAGGCCTCAGGGGTCGCGAGACGCTGGGTAATTATACGCGAGAGGTCTATCGCAAGAAAGAAAGGAGACACACAAAGAGAAAGGGCTCTAAGGAAGAAAGAAAGACAACAAAGGAAAGACGGAAAACGGGAAGCTCTGCCTCCTTGGTGATGCGAGTCTGGAATTACACTGGAGCACTTGACCAGACGAAGTCAAAGGGACTCATTGTCGGCCTCCGGCCTGCTTTATATATATTTTCGCCTTCTTTTCAGACCACTCCGCCGCGCCTAGCGTGTCAGTCGACCATGTCAGCCCGTTTCAACAACGGCCACTCATCGCGGTCTTGGAGCCCACAAACAAAGAAGAGAGTCAGGAATAGCTCACGGCCAGCAGGCGCCCGGCCGGCCAAAACCACGTCGGGTCCTCGCCCCCGGCCTCCCAAACCACTGGCTACCGGGGCCCGGTCGTTCAGGACGCGTTCATGCCTCTGCGCCCAGAAATTCGAAAGTGACAGGCACCGTTTCCAGAGGCGAGGGTTCGGCGCCGTCGAGTGGCCGTGGTTCGTTCCCGGCGCCGCGGTTGTGGGGCGCCGCTCGCGCCGGGCGGACCAGTCAGATGGCGGCGTTGGGCCGGCGCTTGCTGCGGGCTGGCCGATCTTGGCGCGGCCGCCGGGTCCGCCCTGGAGAACTGGCCCTGTGTGGCATTGATGCAGGAACGAGAGACGGTGCCGGGGTCTATTTCTGGCGCAAAGAAGTCGAACCACGCGGCAAACGAGACGGCGAGGCTCTGCGGGCGCCGACGTGAGCTGGGCGGGCGATTCGGATGCAAACCGAGACCCGTTGCTGTTTTCTTGTTTGAAACACCGAGAGCGGCTGGATGTGGAACGAGCACACTTGAACGCAAGAAGAATACAACAAGTCAAAAAGAAAGGCTGTACAGAGGGTAAAAGAATTTGTGGCGGCGGTGGGAGTCCTCAATAGAATAAGAAGACGCTAGACGTCGGAAAGCAAATCCCAAAGAGAAAGAACATTGAAAGCAACGCTAGGACCCCGGGACGCAAACGTAGCGCTCTATCATCGAGCTTCGCCGCCATCGGTTTCATTTCGGCGGGTGCTTAGAACAGCGACCGATAAAGGATAAGACATCACAGGGTCCCGGTTGTCTGATGGATGGTGTGTTTCATGGTGCGGTTGCTCGAGGTATGGAGGGCACACGGCGCAGCATGGTGAGCATAGGGCAGACCAAGCTTGGCGTGTCCATCCTTTCCATCACGAGTGTGCTGGTTGTGCTTAGTGCCCGAGTAAAAGCGCCTACCGCAGGGAGTGCGGATCATCCCTCTCAACAGTGATGATAAGGCCCCTCCCCGCCCTCTGCGCCGCAATATGCCTCTCCACCGCTCCCGCCATATAGACGCCGGCCCTGAGTTTATCCTTCTCCCTGTCACTCTCATCCCCTGTGACCTTCACGCCTGACCCCATCCTCACAACAGCCACATTTGCCCAGTCCCCCGCCCAATCCACCCCTGTCCCGCCCAGGCTTTCGTCGCCATCCACCGACTCTCCGCTCTTCATCAGCGCCGGAAACCACGCACCGCACCCGGTGATGTCCAGGTACTCCAGCTGATAGAATCTCCTACTTAGAGCCCTCAAGATATTAACCGCCTCGCTCCAGTCCTGGTCTAGCGAGTGCGAGTAAAAGCCCGTGCCGCCATACTGCACCGAGTTCCCTTGCGGCCCCACGACGGACGCGAACTTCGCGTTGGGTGTGCGCATCGGCTCGGGCCAGAATGCAAGGTTGAGGTGTGTTATTCCCGGCATCTTCCTGGCTAGCTGGAGGAGGTGGCGCCATGACGGGGGCGGGGAGGTGTCGATTCGAGATGGGTCAAGAGCGAGGGAGAGATGGGTTAGGGCTGGGACAAGGAAGCGTGGCGGTGCGGGTGTGAGATCGGCGACTTCCCATGACTCATGGGGTTCGTCGTTGAGAGTTTCCTCTGAGGGTTTGGGGAAGAGGAGGGAGAGTAGGGAGGGGAATGCGGATGCCGATAGGAGTGATGACGGGACGTGCAGGTGCGCGAAGTCGGCGTTCGCCGTGATGTCCTCCTGGTCTGGTACCAGTACAGCCTTCACATCGCCCAGCGACACGTCCCCGCCGCAATAGACATCGAGGTACCGCAGCAACCCCTGCCTAGTCCTATCCGGCAGTGTCCACAGCCCCAACTCCTCCAGCGGACCAAGAGCCGGCCACTCGGTCACAACAAGCCTCAAGAGCATATCGACGAGGCTACCCCTCGCCGGGACATACTCCCCGGGCAACACCGCCGCAGCCCCATCAGCCCTGGTACTAGAAGTCCCGCTGTCACCTGAACTCTCTCTTCTGGTCACGGTCTGCCAGCTCCGCGGTGGCGGCGGGCCGGCAGGTAGTCTCCTCCCCCTTGCATCGAGGCGGTATCGGTTTCGAGTACGGGGCAGCGGCGCTGGGGTCTCGGGGAGCTGGAGGATCTGGCGGATCGCCGGGGGAAGGCTAGGGCCGGTGACGGGGTGGTCAGTTCGGTTGGGCGGGGTGGAGGTGCGGCGGAGGTCGGACAGGAGCTCGTTGACGCCACGCTGTTGGCGGTTGGGGGACGCTGCTATCGGTTAGTCGAAGCTCTTGGCCTGGGCATATGTCCTGGGCAGGGTGAGACGTACCGGAGCTTGGTGAGCTCGAGGCGATCGAGGCTGGGGCTGTGGACTGCGGCTTGTTGTACTTGTTCAAGTGGCGTTTCTTGGGCATTCCAACGAAATGGCTGACCTCTAGTGTTATAAGGCAAGCACTTTGGGCCGTGGACTCGCTTGCAGCGGAAGGACTGCTGATTTTGGGTGGACTAGGGCCCAGGTTCAAGACATGCGGTATGACGATTTCTGAGAGCAGCACGAGTCAGCGGGGGCGGGGCACCTGGATATGTCAGCACGCACTGCTGCCTTGCCACCACTCACTCTCCTTGAGCTCACACATCGAACTTGCTGTCACCAGCCACAACCGAGGATATCACATATTATTTTATAACTCTACGAGCCATACTCGCACCGTGCCCTGATTATCTCGACGCAGTCTCCCGTCCCAGCGACGCCTGGCTCGCGTCTGGTACGAGGTCAGACAATGGGCAGGGTTCCCTCGAACACCCCGAGGCGTGGAAAACGCCATGGGTGGACCAGCGGCGACGGGGGAATCGCGAAAACGACAGCTCCCACGTCTGCTAATGGCCAGATAATATTGACTTGTTCAGACTGGCGGCCTTTGTTAATATTAATACCGAGTTGGTGGAAGCCAGGATCAGGCTTTGGTGAAAATCGCCGTGATGAGGCGACCGGGTTGAGCTGACAGCGGAAATGAGCCCCCATTTGTTTCACGTTGCCAAAGCCAATCAGCGTCCCACCAGCATCTGAAGATCGTCCGTCCCTGGGACAGCCACCAATGAGCATCACCCCTGAGCTTTCCGACCCCCACGATTCGAAAAAGCTTGTGCTCGGGAGTTGCGCTAACCCTTTGAACAGTGATCCGAATCGGGCAAAGACAATGCCTGAGGGCGTGTTTCTTGCTCCTGGGCCAGACAGAAACAACTTGATGGCAGTCGACGCCTACCAGAGGGTGCTGCCTGCAGATCCGTACCGAAGCCTGAGCCTGGGTGAGCGACTGGGGTCCTGGACAGAAGCTGGTTTAGGTGGACGGGTGATGGACAGGGGTACGGCGGGCATGCTGTCGCCACGTCCATGTACTCCGTCGGATCTGCGTTGACCCTTTACTGGGTACCTCCGCGAAGCAAGCATGAAGGATGAATAGGCTTGCAGCTGTCCGGCTTTCACCGAGGCCATTCTCGCGAAGCAGACCTGGTCGTACTTCAACATCTTTAGATAAACCGTCCTCCCGCAGGCTACAAGTCATGGCACTGATCGGACACGCGGGGTTGACCAAGCGCGGCGCCACACCCATCTGAGACCCCTTGGCGATTCCACCAATGGCAGGGGTGAGACAGAGCCAAGCTTTGCTTGACAGTGCTAGCTGCCAACGGCCAGCGCTTTACACTTCGTCGGCGTCGTCTCAAACTCGAGCTCGGAACATACGTAGTAGGGCCGGGAGATAGCTTTGTCCTTCCAGTAGCTTGGGCAGGGTATGGACGCCTGCCTCGTCTAATGCCAGCTCACGAAGAAGGGACGGCGCCGAGGGATACGCGATGGGCACGCGACTGCCTCCCCGATGCGCCCGGCTGTGCTCGGGCCAAGTGCGCGCGCTAACAGGACACTGGCATTAACAAAGATGACGCGGTATTGCCCCTATGTGGAGATCGACACCGATCAGCGAATGTATCGGACAGTCGCAAGCACGGTCCGAGCCACCCCTGCCAGACGGCGCACAGCGCCCCTAATGGGGCCTCAGGAGTTCGATGTGGGGAGAGAGAAACCTGGAAGTTAGGACGTTCTGTGACGGCTTCCCCCTTCTTCCACCCCAATACCACAATTCTCGGAGGGGCATTTTGGATCGTTCTCCTTCTCCTACCACACTCTTTTTAGTACCTTTGGTACACGACATTCTTTTGTTTCACTCATTGTCATCCAGTCACTCTTTCCGCTGAGCTCCAATGCTCCTTGGCCAGCCATTCTTTGAATACCTCCTACTCCATATGACTTCAATTCCAACTATTCTGGTTTCGATCCACGTCCGAGTCCTATCCATCACTTAGAGGACCCCGATATCGTTCATATCACCCCGTTTCGCCCGTATATCCAGCATGAGCTTCAAGTGGTTACCGGAAAGGCTCCGGCCGGGCGCGGAGACCGATGGCTACGCCCGCCTCTCCTTCCACTCCGACGGCTCCAACGAGAAGCCCGCTGAGGCGCCGCGCGCGTCGTGGCTCTCCCACCTGGTGTGGCTCCTGCCAAGCTTCCTCCACCCCTCCAACAACGTCACCTCGAGCCGCCGCACCTCCCCGACCGCCTGGCTGGACGGCCTCCGCGGCGTTGCCGCCTTCGTTGTGGTCTGGCACCACAGCAGCCTCGTCTACTTCCCGTGGTCCATCCACGACGCCTGGCGGGACTCGGAGAACGGACTGTTTGTGCAGCTCCCCCTCGTCCGCCTCGTCGTCGCGGGCGTCCCGATGGTGTGCATCTTCTTCATCATATCCGGCTATGCCATCAGCCTCAAGCTGCTGCGGCTCTCGCACCTCGGCCGCGCGAGCGACTTCGTGGATGCGCTCTCCTCGTCGCTTTTCCGCCGGCACCCCCGCCTTTTCATGCCGGCCACCGTCGTGCTACTCATGTCGGCGTTCATGTCGTACTTCGGCGCCTTCCCAACGGAGGACTGGTCCGGGGACGTCGCCATCGCCACCCGCGCCCCTCCCCGCCCTGACTCTCTGCCCGGCCAGCTCCTCGACTGGGGCCACAACTCCTGGCGCCTGGCGTACCCGATCCGGAATACCATCAACAGCCGCGACGTCAACCCCTACGACCCCAACCTCTGGACCCTCCCCGTCGAGTTCGGCTGCTCCCTGCTCGTCTTCACCCTGCTGGCCGTGACGTACAAGTTCCGACCCTTCATCCGCATGGCCTTCCTTCTCGTCCTCATCGGCTATAGCCTGGTGCGCGCCGAGGAGAACGTCTTCCTCTTCCTCTGCGGCGTCTTCCTCGCCGATCTCCGCACCTATCGCTCCCTCCGCGACGACGCCACGCCGCCCGAGCTGCCTCTCGATACCGGCGCGACGAGGTGGTCCCTCCGATCCAGCCTCGCGCGGAATATCGGCTACCTCGTCGCCTTCGTGGCCTCGCTTTTCCTCCTCAGCATGCCCGAGATGCGGAGGGGCGCCGAAGAGGCCCCCGGCTTCGCGACGCTGGCGTCCCTTGTCCCGCAGACCTACTTCGACGCCAACAAGGCCGACTACTTCTGGGTGCCCCTGGGGGCGGCCCTCCTCGTCTCGACGCTCGATTACGCGCCCTTCCTCCAGCGCCTCTTCACGTCGCGCGCCGCGCAGTACCTAGGCGACATCTCGTTCTCGATGTATCTCGTCCACGGACCGCTGCTGTGGAGCTACGGTGCGTGGCTGGCGCCCCGGCTGATCCCCACGGGCGACGACGCCACCGCCGGCCAGTACGGATGGGGGGTCGCGCTCTGCTACCTCTGCTTTTGGCCGGTTCTGATCTACGAGGCGGACCTCGTGACGAGGATCGTCGACGGGAAGTCGGTGCAGTTCGCGCGGTGGGTGTATAACAAGTTGATCAAGTCGTGATCGGGCGGCAGTCCTCTTGGGGGCTTTCTTGCATATTCGTCTTGCATATCTCTCGGGAGAGGAGATACACCGGAGTTTTGAGGTCTGGGGAAAACTTTAGCCTTCAGCGTTGTGATACATGTAATCAAGGGCCTCTAGAGCACCTGGGTATTGTGTTACCCCGTGTTACAGGGCCGCTGGAAATGCAGGGGGCTTCTGGGGGGGGACATGATGGGATTATCTGAATATTAGCTAAATAGCGCTAATGACTTAATCATATTCAAAAACTTATGAATGCCGTTTCACTTGTCTCTCGGGTTGGGCCCTCCGCCTCGCGGTCTATTCTGTTGCGGTACCATCTTCTGTTACCGTGTAGGAAATGCGTGAAGCCCGTGTAAGTGCCGAACACAAAACAAAACCTTCACCTTCAGGTGACTGGACGTACGAGTAGCGATATCGGCAGCGAAAGGCCAACCGACAGCGACCTCCCTTTCCCTTGGAGGTGCACATGCTGTGTCTCCCGAGACCCCGTGGGCTTTACCACCGCAACACCTTCTCAAACCCGGTTCGAACCGACGCCCGAGCCACCTAGTCGCCCGAGCCCTGCATGT
Organism: Sordariomycetes sp. S4602; assembly: GCA_023628835.1. NCBI lineage: Eukaryota > Fungi > Ascomycota > Sordariomycetes > Sordariomycetes sp. S4602. The sequence continues at coordinate 695,003 of JAMAJV010000008.1, forward strand.
CCGCCCGCACGGATTCTTCACTCCTTTCCCACCATCGTAAGATTACAATTACCGAGCCGCCTTCGGCGCCGGCCGCTTATTCTTGCCTTGAAACTGTGGGGAAAGTGAGGACTTCACGCACACCAGCTCACTTTGGCGGTAAGGTTCGAGAGGAGCGGATATATCGCAAGACTGGAAGGCCGGGATCGAAGCATGCCGTGCCATGACGAAACGTGGGGTTCGGAATCGCAAGATTATTATGGCACGATCTCTACTGTAATTCTTGGTTGCGGTGATACGAGCACTCCCCGTCCCGCGGGCCGTCGGTCTAGCGACGGAGACCTTCGCCTCTCTTCGGCTCCGCTGTCGTGAAGAATGCTTCCCTCAGTGCCCATCGTTGTTGTCCAGGACATGATGCCGACGGTAGACTCCCTCCCTCTCAGCTCCATATGCATGTGGAGGATCGATTTGTGGAGCCTCAACGAATACTTTTGTACACCGACAGACGATGCCACGCAGGTACTCTATCGGAAACTGCGCACGGCCAGCTCCGCCAACAACGACCTAGGGACTCGCAGGGTAGAAAGGGTCCCATGCCTGTGTAGCCTGCCGGATTTAATGGTTCGATCGCGATTCAGGCGCCGGTACGCACGATGGATGACGCAGTCCCGATGTCCTATCCGACATCGGCCTCCCACTCGCGTGATCCTTTCCCTGCTACACCCGCAGATAATGGGCCAGCCAGCTGCTCATCCCGGAGCCGATCACTACGCTCTCACATGCCCATTCACCTGCATGACGGGATTCCGTAGCGTGTTCTAAGCACACGCCTGTTGCGGGACATCCTCCTCTGCACCTACACCCTCAATTTTATCCTCACCCTCATCACCTTCGGCGCCCTCGTCGTCGCTCCGCTGGGTACCGACAATGAGATCTTCGCTCCCCTGCCACTGCGGCGGCTCGGGCGGCAGGTGGGCGTCGTCGTCTGGGTCCCACCCGTAGTCGTCGTCGCTGTCCGGGATCTCGAGGCCCGCCTCCCCGAGCTTGCGCTTCACGGATCTGTTATCCGCGAGGGTGTGTTCTGAGTCGTCATACTCGACGGGGATCAAGCCGGCCTGGTACGCACATTTGTTAGTATGGTCACCATTAGATTCCAACTGTCTCACAAAAGGGGTGCCGAGGTCGCAGCACAACGTGGCACAAACTAGGATCAGGGGATCCATACCTCTCCCACGCGAAACGCAAACACCTTCTTGAGACCGTCTACCTTTCTCCCCGAAGCCCTCTGGATACCGGCGAAGCACGTGTCGGAAGCCTTGCCGCCACTCCAAACCCAGTCCTTGAACAGGACCAGTCTAGCGGCTATCCCCTGCTCCCACACACTTGCATTGATGGCAGGAATGAGCGCAGCGCCGCGGCTATTTGCCTGCATGCGCGTGGCGCACTGCGACAAGAGCACGACGGCATAGTTACGTGTTGCGGCGAGCTTCTGCAGGGCGCCGATGATGTATTGGAGGGTTTGCAGCCTTCGAGTCGATAGACCGGATCCTACGACGAGAGTAAGCATGGTTGATAGATTTGGGGGCCCAAGTCTGCGTTTATGCGGTGAGGGTGTATACCTTTCCTCGTCTTGAAGTCCCTTTGCCCGTCTGTGGCTTTTGGAAAAGACTCGTTCAGAAGCGCGGAGAGCGAGTCCACGACCACGACGGCCGTGTCAGAGGGAAGAGTCGACGTCACCGGCCTGCAGAGAAGTGCGATGAGGTGTGCAAGCGTTGAGCATCGGTAATGGGTGAAATTCTCGGCCTCGGCCTCATTCCCTCCCCCCTTCTCATCCGAGTGGTCCGCGCCCGAGCTCCCAGGGGATTTTGGCGGGGACTTTGACTGCCGGCTTGAACGTGCAGCATCGACCACGGTCTTTAGTCGACGGCCACATGTTGGATAGGCGCAATCTGTAGCACGGACAAGTTAAGACACAAGCCCAGACGTAAGCGAGAGGAGGCACGAGCTCATCCATCCGAACAGGAGGCAGAGGGAGTGTAAGGGGGAGGTTCGCAGATCAACCGACCTACCCACACCGCGCCGTGGCCATCAGACAAGGCGGACGCGCACAACTGCATCCTAAAAACGCAGTTAATAGCCGAAGTGAGTGCTGATAGCAGAACGCGAGACGGAATCCAGGGCCAGGGGCCCGGCAAACCCGCCCACGCGTCCCGAACCCGCAGGACATCAGACGAAGACTCACCCAATTGCCGTCTTCCCCACCCCGGGCGGCCCCCAGATCTCCGTGACCTGCCCCCTCCACACACCGGCTGCACCTCCCCCACGGTCCTCGGGGTCGCCTGTCCCAGCGGCGAGGGCCGCGTCCAGCTCCCGCAGCCCCGTTGACACGCACCGTGACGGATCGTCGTCCAGATCGTCGAGGGCCTCAGCGGCGGACACGGCGGGCAGGCGATCTGCTACGGGGAGGCGTTCCGAGCCAACAAATCAGCCAGTGATCTACAGGGGCGGAACGGGGGAACAGGTGGGGGAACGGGGCTCATGCGAACGGGTGTCTTGGATGTCAAACGCGGGGACGTGGTGTCCGTGAGCGGCATGGTTGGTGTCCATGTTGTTGATTTCGTCACATGTCCTGGTTCTGCTGCCCGCTTCGGTGTTCGATGGCGGAGTGCATGCGTGAGTGGCTCAGCATCAGCATCAAAGCGTCGAGTGCTGGGGCGAGCCCTGAAACGTCGGCGGCCTGCGCGCTTGGTCCCGCGCGGTGTCACGTGACGTCGTGATGCAGCCAAATGGGCTTCGGGCAGGCGCGAAGCTCTGATCTCTCGTCACATCCCGTTTTCCGACGATCACGTCTCACCAATACAGACGAAGCGAAACGAACACCCCGTGTTGGTCCTTGGCTCCTAAATTTACGATCCCACCCCCGTGCCCGAGAGATCATCCCATCGAATGCTACGTTCACCCACTCGCCTCGTCCACCCCCGCGCACGCCCAAGGGACTCTCGGCTTGAGTCTCCCCGCCATGCTTGTGCCAGCCGAAAACAATGGGCCTCCGGATTGCCCCTGAGACTAACCTGGTGCCCTGGCTCCCTAGACAACCCGGGATTGGTCGCTCCGTGCTGTGAGGCGGGTGTTACGTCTCGTATTCACGGGCATCCACGGATGGCCTCGCACCATGTCGCTTGCCGGGACCCGGAAAGCTTCTGGAATTCGGCGGAAGCACTCCCGAGGACGTGAGGCCCTCCCAAGAGCACAGGGTGCATCTACCAATGGGAGGTATTGGGCACCGGGTAGAATGTCCGGGATGGGGGGCATCGACGGGAAGCCATGGAACCCAGCAGCCTCCCCGACCTATCACCTTTGTCGAGACTCGGAAAGGGGGATTTCCCTCATAGGGTTCGAGAATGTCGCTCGCCCTCGTGACCAGAATCCCGGGATTAAGCCCATGGAAACCCGGGCTGCAGCGTCCCGAAGCCGCACGCACCCGCCACACCAATCAAGCGATTCACATTCCCCGGGCCACTAAGAGCAGGGACGAGGCGAGAGTCGAACAATGGAAACTGGGCTTCTCCCACCTTCTCTGCTTGGGGCGGTAAGGGCCCCCGCATCCGGGTGCGTCTCCCCCGTCCTCGATCGACGTCGTCGCCGGCGTACAGAGCGCCATTGGCGTCGTCAGTGTCGACCTGAGCAACCCTCCCCCATGTACGCTCCCGGCGGCTGAGGCCCTCAACCCCCCGGCGGCGCAGCGTAACGAGGCCTCGTGTGGGGGGGAGGGAGCGCAGGTCTCGGGACCGAGCATGAAAGCCCCCGCCGCTCGTAGCACAAGATATCCATTGTTCCTGGCCCCTGGGTTCGTATGACTGGAAGGCCTTCCTCTGCTGCAAAGTGTGCACTCGAGTCTCCACCTCGCAAGGACACTCTTGGGGCCGTTTAATTGCATCCCAGCTCCACCCATTCCCTGGCCTATCGACGGCTGGCGGCACGGCCTTCCTTGTTCTAACCCCAAGCCTCACCGTCTGACCGAGAGCCCGCGGACACGAACTCACCGCCAAGGCAGGAACGGGAGAATGACGGCCGTTCTTCCCCGCCGCCTTCAATGCGTATTGTTCCATCCTATCTCTTGGCACGCCGGTGGCGACCATTGGGATTCGAGCGCAAGTCGAGCCCCCAGCGAGGGGGTGAAATGGCTTGCGCATATATTGGCATGCCGAGACGACTGGGGGTGTCCCCACGCGGTTAAATTACACCGCGCCGGTGAGTGGATGCGACATTGCAACAAAGTTGAGGCTCAATGAGTACAGCTCATGGGCCCCATCTTTTGACGCCCGGCTCGACCTCGCTTCGAATTGTCTCTCCCATGCAAATGTCTCAAACCACAACGGGCGAATCCACCATCGTAGCCCCCCACCAATCCCTTGGAGACCCATCCCGGCCCCATTTATCCCCAAATCGGTTGGGGGGTCTCACCGATCACGCAAGTCGGCACTGATGGGCCGAAACCAGGCTGACCCCAGAAAGAAGGTTCATTCTAGCGTTGAGCAGAGGGCTATGTGCGTTGTGGGCTCCTTCTTGCTCTCATCGGACCGACGTGAGACGGGGCCGGTTCTAACGTGGAGTCCCGATCGGGGCCACTCCGGCCTTCTAAAATTTTTCTTTTGGCCTTCCATGATATGGGGCTTCCCTCACCGACAAGGCACTTTCCGGCCCCGCTTTATGCCCGCGGGGCAGACTCTGCTCACTCGCTCTCGGAGCGTCGTCGGCCGATGACGAGCTTTTCACTGTGGGGACCATGATAGCGTCAGCGGTGTTCCTCAACCCACGCCCCCCCCGCCTATTTTTGCCCCTTGCGCTCTGAAAAGCAGGAGAAGTGTGTACGGAGTACTGCACTCTGCCTCTCCCCTCGGCCGCCGCTAATTGATCCAGAGTTTGGGTCGCTAACGGGAGCCCACGTTACAATACTCGTAGGGCTACGTAAAAGCCAAAGGCAAATGGCATTAAGATGGGAAACGGGGCAGCCGGCAAACCCAATCAGACGAGGACATGTGAATTAAAGACTCGTGTACCTGGCGTGATGGCGTGGAGGCGCTGCGGAGCCTCCCTGTGGCATGAGTGAGGTCAGAATTGCCAACGTCCCGAGGAGGGGCGCGCGAAAATCCTGCGCGGAAAATCGAAAGGTTTTCCCTTTTTCCGCCCCCCCTCCATTCCGCCCGGTGTGGTTCCTGCCAAGATCTGGAGAGAGGACGCCGATTCGGAGATCTCCAGGGAGCAAGGGGGATCGAACCACAAATTCCATGCGCTTCGGAGATGCTCGGTTCTGCTCGAGAGTGGTCAGAATCTGGGGCTGACAAAGATATCAATGGGTCTGGCTGGGGTATTTCTCTCGTATTGGCATCGAATGAAAAAGTATGTACAGTAAAGGAAAAAAGAGAACAGGGTGACTTCGCATAACACCGCCTCAAACGGTTACGTGTCAGGCGTCAGAGACGGAGCTGCCAGCTTCGCTCTCCCACTGGCCCGCCTGTAATACCACCTATCGCGAGGTGGTCCTCGGTGGACTCGGGCCCCAGGTGTGGACTCCGGCCCTAGTCCGTCCAACCCGAGCCGCGCTGCCGCCCCCGTGGCCGCCAAGAGGGAAAGCGGACAGGGCAGAGAGCGATGAGGAAAAAGAGTGGACGGCGCTAAGAAGTGGGGGTGTGTGGTATACAACGTCACTATATCTCCTGCCGAGGACGGAGAAAATTATGGGGAGGACGGGGTGCATTAAGCAAGGTACGGGAAATCCTCCTGCTCCCCTCGCGTCATGGTGATCGGTTGAGGAGGGTTAGGATTGGATTACATACACATGCTGGCGGCGTTATTGCGAGATCGGGGAGAATGGGCTTGCTGATTCCCTCTCCAGAAACTTCCCACGCCGGCTCCGGCTCGGACGGACACTGCTCCGAGGGCCCAGCCGGCGCCCCGGGCCCGCCACATGGCGCTGCCGCCACCGTCCTCTGGAGGTGTGGGAGGCACGAACGCCATTGTGAGGAGTTTTCCTTATCTCTCGATCGCAGAAAAAGATTTCACGTGCGGTGCGGTTGGGGCCCCTCCACCGCCAAGATAGCGTTCCGGATCCGCCCATGGTGGAGACGGGCGGTGCTCTGGGGTAGCTGATGGCCCGCGGGCGGGGACCAGAACGGGCTCCCCGATAGGCAAATCGGAGAAACCTTCCCTCCGGCCATGGGCGCTGCCCTCTCGTCCGCGCCCCTTGGCCCTAGCCGGTGCCGATTGCCGAGGGCCAAACCAGGCCCACCTCTGGTTTTTCGTGTCTCTCGCGCACTCACCTTAGCACGGGTCTGCCCCGGATCTAGTTAGTGACACCCCCTCCCCCAAGGTCGAGCGGGAATGGCCAACCTTGACGCCGAGCGCCCGGTCATCATCGCTCAGGAACGGCCAAGCGGCCTTGTCCCAGGCAGAACTTACCAAGCAAGGCAGATAAGAGTGCGGCCGGACCATGTTCGGCCTTGCCCCCACCCCAGCAATCCCCCACACTCCAGGGCAGATTTGAGGCTCACGGACAAGCTCGGAGGTACGGAAATTTCTCGGAGCCGCCCGTCCCTTTTTGGAAGGGGGGCGTGTCTCTATCGCTCCGCTCCCATCGCCTGATAACGCCATCCGCCAGCAACCCAGGCGTCGGTGAGAGTGCGGCCCCTCTCTGGCCCCCCCGACTCCGCGACACCCGTGGAGCACCCGCCTCATCCCCAAATCCCGCTTGAGGCCTTTCTTCGGTATTTCGCGCGTCTGAGCCACGCCGGGCTCAACCGCGGAGGGGGAAGGGGGGGCAAAAGCTCCGTATAATCTGCCTAACCAAGGAACAGTTAACGGTCAAGTCCGGGAACCAGCGAGTGGCGACACGGGTCTCCCCCCAGACTTTGCGCCGCAGGGGTACCGCATGTGCCGTTCACCGAAATGGCGAGGACCTGCCCTATCGAGATGGCACGCTCGCACCGATCCTTGCGCTAGGCCTCTTCGAGCGGGATTGGCAACGGGGGAGTCTGGGGAACAGGAAATCCCTCGGCTGCGCTAAAACGTTGAGCCTCACGTGCCGATCAGTGGGTGTCTTCTCATCTCCCCAGGCCCATCCCCGCTGTTGGTACATCCGAGGTCATGTTGAAATATCAAGCAATTCCCGCTTTGAGGCATGCCTGTGGTCGAGGGCCGGGGCGTGAAAATTGGCCGGGCCTCACAGTTTGCCTTCCCGCGCTCAGCCCTCCACGGGCGGCAAAATCGCAGCTTGGCAGGGGAAAATGTGGCGACCTGTAACCGCTGGTGGAGGTACGAGGAGCGAGGTATTAACCGGCGGCTGGTCCGGGTGCGCGGAACATGGGTGCCCTGGTCCCGGTACCCTGGTTTCTTTCCCAAAGGGCCACATATCCGCCCGACCCCAGCAAAGGGGAAAGGCGAAGAAACAAAAAGAGACAGACAGCGGGAGTTTATGCGGGGTATACAGAGACCGACCGTGTGCACTATTCTGGGCGAAAGCTGACGCAGGGGAGCGGATTTCTTCAAAATTGGCCCTCTCGCTGGACTCCCACCGGCGGATGTTTGTGCCGACCACCGGCTGGTCGGCACCAACATTGCGATTGGCGCGCGTTCACCTTGCTGACGCCGAGGCCTCGGTCAGACTGGCGATGCGACCAGCTGGCGTCTGCCTGGCGCTATCCCCGGCCGAGACGCCCTCGTGCCCTCGTCTTGCAAATCTCCCAAACAATATTGCGTGCGCCCGCTGGAAAAAAAAATTGAAAAAGGGAGGACGATGACGACTTTCATGTTGGCCCACTTCGGTCCACCGAGACCCTCTCATCCACCTGCACAGGCCCCCCGACCTTACCTCTAACTGCAAGGCTCGGTGAGTGATATGCGCCCATCGCGGGGCTCACATCTGCCGACGATAGGAAAAACCCTTTTCCATATGTCACAGAAATTGACCTGTAACACACAAATCTCCCTTCCTCCCCCACCGACGGGACCTGGGAAGAAAAAGAGCGCGAAACACACCCCCAATCCACCCAAGAGCCCATCAAACAAACTCGGCGAATCAGACCATTCGCGCAGATCGCTAATTTTTCTATCTCTTTTTTTTTTCTTACCTTGCCGTGTCGTCACAATGTGCCAAGGCACACGCCCCTCCCCCCGGTCCTTGTGCCGAGCCGGGACCCCAGCATGGGGATTGATGGAGATGAGTGACAAACCCACTCAAATTCCCTGGCAGACGTGCTGGCTGGACGGATCATGGCTGGGGGTGCCAAGGCAGGGTGCGTCAACGCTCAGGGCCTCGTATTGCCTCGGAGGAGCGCACAGCGGTCTTGGACTTGCTTTTCATGCTTCGGTGTCCTTTTCTCGGGGCCCACTGGCTGGGGTGTCGAGGATTTGCTGGCGCCGAGTAAAAGGGGGCCTCGAGGGAACTGGATATATTGTTGTTTGCCACCGCGGATGGGCTCCATAACAAGGCCGAACATATTACTCGGTATTACATGTTGGCTTGGGGCCTGATGGTTGCGAGACGGACCATGACAGGGCGCCTCGGAGCTGGGGCGTGCCTGGCGTGTTTGTCCTGGACCAGGGCCACGGGACAGCCTGCTGCCTGGCCCCTTTCCTGCAGGCACTGCAACATCATACCTTGTATGGGCGATTCAATTGGAAATGGGTGGCATTTAACGGCGGCCGGGGTATGCCCAGGCAGGTGCATTCCAGGGCAAGCCTCACCGAGAGCCCAATCTCGCAGAAAGCAGGGGGACCGGTGCTCAAAGCACAATCGTCGATACTGGCATCCATTTGATACTCGTGCTTGAACGCCGAACCCCCCGCATTGTGGCCGCCGCCACGGTTTCAGCACATCTCATTCATTCATTCCCCCGGAGAACGGCACAGTCACGAGGGACCTCGAGCGCCAATCCCCCCACGCTATCACCAAATCCCTGCTCACCCCCCTGGTCTGGGGAAATCCAGGAACGGTCCGCTCTCCTTTTTATTGCGGGAGGCACCGGGCATGGCAAGCGGCAGATGAATCCACCGGACTCCAGACGGGGCTCCGTGTTCTTTCGACACAGTCGATGGACAGACTGCCTCGGTATCGATATCCTTGTTCCCTCAGCGCTGACTCCCCGGGCTAAACGCTAGCATAATCAAGCCGTATTGCCAACCATTGCCCTCCATGCGATAGCACGAGCACGGGGCCTGAACAGCTCCCAAGATACCCCCGTCGGAAGACCGAGGCGTCTGGGGCTCGCCACAGGTTTGCTCCAACATCCCTTCGCCGGCCGGGAGAACGCTTGCCCCTTGCAGATGAGATGCGCTTGCTAATTACCGGCGACGCGTCCTCCCGTCGACGATCCCCCGGAAACCTCGGTGTTACGCTGGGCACACGGAGGAAGCTCACAATGTCAAATCTCGTGTTGTTCCGGGGGGCTTCCATCTCATTCGCTCGCGGGCCCGGAAATATGGGGATGTTGTCGCCGCCCCTTACGAGATGCTGTCGATGAAAATGTGGGGGTGAGGTTGCTGGTCTTGCACGTGTACCGCCCCAGACGCGACCTGCTCGGTAATATGACCCCCTTGGGGGCCAAATGCCGCCCGGGGAAGACGGGGAGGAAGCTGGGGAATGGTTTCGCAAAGGGGTGAACCAGGGCCTGCTGCGGCCGACCCGAAACAAGCTTAATGGCTCACATAGCAGGTGGTGGTTGGATGAGGGCACTGAGACAGGCATCCGTCCCCGCCGGGCGGTTGAATGGCGGTTTCCCCGAGACGGGCAAATACTCGGTTCGCGTCCTCTTCGGGGTGAAGCAACGTTGCCCGAATAGGCAAAGTCTACCGCTGGCCCCGGAGCTTGCTCCGGTGGGCGAACCAGCGGCGGCGCTGGGACATCCATTCCGCCGGCCCTGGCGCGAAGCCAAAGCTTCCCGACACCCGGGGACAGGAAATGGGGAACCTCGATTGGAAGGGGGCCCCCGGGCAAGAGTTCCGAAGGGGTTTAATGTGGTGCATGAGCCGTCCCGCGGAGAGTCCTGTCACATCCCTTGGTGCACTCCGCCCTCCCCTGAGGGCGCCCCCCCCACGATGCCAGAGCTGAACATGAATACCGAGCACATATTGGCTGGGCGAAAGCCACAGCTGGCCGAATCACAAGGAATACCCAGGTGAAACGTGCTCAGATTCTCTCCCCTCCTCCTCGCGCCGGGGGGGCGAAGGCGGGCTTCCGGGGGCGCTGTCGCACAGGGGGGCGTCCCCCCACGGGGAATGAGGGGATTTCCTGCTTTTGCGGACCAAAGGGGTGCTTTTTCCCACATACTGAGTAGTCAGCGCCGTGTGAAGCCTGTGGAGAACCGAGCAGTGGGCGGTGTCCCAACGGTGATCAAAAGTGATTAATCGCCTACCCGTGAAAGCCGGCCACCATGTCAGAAATGCTAGTTTCAAGCTTGGTGTGCCTCCTTGGCTTGTCTTATCTCTCCAGGGAGTGCCGGCCATCCGCAGTGTTTCCTCTCTCACGCAGCGACGTCTGAAATCGGGTCTTCTGTGGAGACCATGATACGTGTACCTGCTGGGTTCGAACGGCGAGGGGCCAATAGATAGTCCGCGCGCCGCCCTCCTCGGCCCTCGCCTGGCGAGGCGGACTCACAGATATATTAGCCCAGCAGATATGCTCTGATGTCCCGGCTAAGCGAGGCGAATATTAATACCGCGGCTTCACCGAAAGCCTCACTCCTCGAGGCCTCTTCCCTGCTCGCGAAAGGCACCTTGACCAGGAAACCACTCCCGCTGCCAATATATCGCGGGTATATCGCAGGATCGTTATCAGGATCTCAAACCAGGGGAGATGCGACCCACAGACGTCCATTTTTGCGATCCAGTTGAGATCGGCTATCAGTCGGCATCTGATCTGGCCGGCCACAAGTGTTCCAACCTCGACTTAGCCGAGGCTCCCATGCGACTGAACAAGAAAGAGATAACCGCCCCCCCCCCCCCCCCCAAAAGAAGGAAAATCAACGGCCTAAAGCCGGACCTATACTGGCTAATTTGACCGTGCCTGATGGCGAAAGACGCAATGCGTATGCCACAATTCTTCCCCGTGCCGGGCTGGCGTCCCTCGGTGAGCGGGCCCGAGATTGCTCCCGGAAGCCGCGGCGTGGACCCCCCACCGTGTCTCCCTTTCTCCATGCGCTAGCGACGACGTAACCCGTCGGCCGGGCGTGGAGGCGGCGGCCGCCCAATCACGCCGGGGGAATGGAGCACAAGGGGGAGCCGCCCCTCGGGATCGTACGGAGAACGGGCGATGACGAGCTTTTTTTTTTTTTTTTTTTTTATCACGGATTGGGTTTTTCGGGAGAGGCTCGGAGTGGGAAAGAGAGTGAGAAAATAAAAGAGCTCGTACCCACTTGCGTGGACGTCCAAAGGATATGCCCACGTTGGGGAAAGATGGAGACCTGGAGGTTCTACCCGTCCTGGCCCCCCCGCCCGCGGGCTGATAGCACCACTGGGAGGCTCATCGCGAGGCACATGTTATCACGGGTTGACACGAGTACGCATAAGTGTCCAGCTCGGTACTTTCCAAGCCTAGAATGATACGTCGTTCTCGCCCTGGGTTCAAGCCCCCCCTGTGCTGTATCTCGCTTCGACCCAGGCGTTATTTCACAGTCGCACAAGCCACGAGACGGTGAGTGGACCGAGATTGGTCCGTATTGATTGAGATCCCCCTCATGACATGAGGCACCCCGAAAGCCCCCTTGAACCCAATCACCTCGGGACCCTTGATCTGGACGATTTGGTGAGCATAATCCAGGGCGTCACAGTCTGGCGGGGCTTTCGGGAAACTGCCGGAGCTGAGGAACCCTTTTCAGCAACGACAGGACCGCCATTGGGAAAAGCCACGGCCCCCGGCCCCGCACCCATGACGCCTGCACCGCCTCATAACACCTGGAATCCCCGTCCTCTCCCGTGTCGACCACCCAGCCCTGGCAAAAGCAACTGATCGCAGCCCCGAGCAGAGGAAGGGGGAATCCTTGCTCGTTGCGGCCCCCGAAATCTTGCGCAGCACTTCTGGCGCCCGTGCTCCACAACGGGGTACGGGGTAAAGGCGAATGTACCGTGAGGCGTGTCCAGCGACGTGGAAAGGAGTGGCTGTAGTGGAGGGGTCTGAAGGAGGGAAAGGGGGGGCGTGGCAGCGGAGAAGAGTGCCGCGCCATGGGTCCCTTCTCACCCGCGCGCTCACTCCCCCTCCCTCGCTCGCCCTTCCCCACCATCGCTGCTCTCCACCCACGCCCCCCCCCCTGGTCTGGGGCCACTCGGACATGCTGCTCCTTGCTGTGGGGTGAACGGATGCCTGGCAGCAAATTCTCCAGCCGTAGCCGAATGAGTACCCGGGAGCAGCCCGCCATCACCTGAGACTTGTGCTTGTCTCTTTTTCTCTTTTTTTTTTTTTTTTCCCATCCTCGGCAATCCTTGGATGGGCAGAGATGGGCACCGAGGGATCCTGGCTGTGGAAAATGGAGTTCACTGGCTCATGTTGGAAAGAAGCAACAAATTCTGCCTGTGCCCAGTATTACGTGTTCAAGTTCGTGTTTGGCCGGCCTACCTCCCCGCTACCGGGCTCAGAGCGCACGATTGCGCCGCGAGAGTCCGTAGCGGGCTTGTACACGCCGAGCCGCTGGGTGGCTTATGGCATCGATCCATCATTGCATAATACAAGTACATGTAGTGCTTGCTGGGGGCAATGGGGCAGAGCCCGCCACAATGTGTGACTCCCCAGGTTTACGAGGTACTTCGTATCTCCACGCAACATGCTGGCCCTTGCCCACCTACCGCCCTCGCCCAGGGCCCCATCCGACCCCACCCCCCTTCTCGCCGAGCGCTCTCCGTGAAAAAAGAAAAGTTGAGACCCCCACACCCCACACCCCCCCCCCCCCCCTTCTCCATATCTCGCCTTTCCTTTCTCCCTTCACGCCATGCCTGCAAAAAGTCGGAATACATAATAAAAGCCTGTCCGCCCCGGCTCCTCCCCCCCTTCCGAATCCCACTCCCTCTCCTCGATCAACCATCGTCACCAGTACAACACCTCGAAGACCGAGTGCAGATAAGCTCTCGATCTTCTCCAGGTTCCCCAGACCCCCAACGTCCTACCCAAAACAACTTGCACCGATCTTTCTGTCGCCCACCTCACAGCGCCTCCTCTCCTCCCAACGCCGGCACCCTGCGTCCCTCTACCACAGCAGTGACGCAGCACAGCAAACGCTCCTGGACACCTCGTACGCTCATGCCATCGCCCCAGCTAGCACAGCCGGAGCCGCCCACAGCACCCACCACCCTCAACGACACGCACTTCGCGCCCGTCGAAATGTCCAGCTCCACGAACATCAAGCCCAACGGGCCCGTCCCGAACGGCAACGGTCAGGCCGCCGAGTCGCCTACCGAGCTGCCCCGCCCCTACAAGTGCACCATGTGCGACAAGGCCTTCCACCGCCTCGAGCACCAGACGAGACACATCCGAACCCACACGGGCGAGAAGCCCCACGCCTGCACCTTCCCGGGCTGCAGCAAGAAGTTCTCCCGCTCCGACGAGCTGACCCGCCACTCGAGGATACACAACAACGCGAACTCGAAGCGAGGCAACAGGGCGCACCAGCAGATCCAGGCCGACAGCATGCTGCCCCCTCCGCCCCCGGCGCCCCGCGCCATCCGCTCGGCCCCGACCTCGGCCCTCGCCTCGCCCAACGTCTCGCCGCCGCAGTCGTACTCGTCGTACGCCGTCCCAACCCACCACGCCTACCCGCCTCACGCGAGCTCGCACCTCGACGTCGCGATGCTCTCCAGGGCCCACCAGGACTCCCTCAACCCCCACCAGGGCGGCTACTACCACAGGCAGTCCCACTACGGCCCTCCCAGGGCCCTCCCGGCCCTGGCTGGCGGCCACCGGTCGTTCGGCGAGTACGATCCCTTCGACAGCCACTACAGGAACTCGAGGCACGCCAAGCGCTCGCGGCCCAACTCGCCCAACTCCACCGCGCCCTCGTCTCCCACCTTCTCCCACGACTCGCTGTCTCCCACGCCTGACCACACTCCCATCGCCACGCCTGCCCACTCGCCTCGTCTCCGGCCCTACAACAGCCCGGTGGACCTGCCGCCCATCAACACGCTCCGCAACCTGTCCATCCAGGGCCCTCAGAAGCTCCCGGCGCTCGCTCCCATGGAGCCCCAGCTCGAGCCTGTCCTCCCTCCTTCCCAGGGCATGAAGAGCTCGAGGAGTAGTGGCATCTCGCTGGCGGACATCATCAACCGTCCCGACGCGAGACACCTGCCCATGCCGTGAGCTCGCGGAGAGGCGTTAATACAAAAAAAGTTTATTCACATGGCGTCATTTGTATCAAGCGCGCCTAGTCACCTTTCTCTTTTTTTTCTCTACACTCACCTCACCTTCGCAACCCAAACTCATAAAACATATCCATACTTGCACGGTTCTTTTTCATTTTTAATTGGGTTACGACATGACGAAATACGGGATATAGAACGGGAACATAGAAGAATCAGGGCTGGCGTTTATGATCAGGAAGCAGGAGGGGAAAGGGCGAAAAAATTACTCCATAGTTATCACACAGAAATTCTTAATCTGCGGTCCTCCACGGAGGGCCTTCTCTTCACTCTCATATTTTCTTCCCCTTTTGGGGAGGGGCTCAAAATCGTTGTACTTTCTCTTACGTGTGGTTTAGTTCTTGGGAGGGGAAAACGAGGGGGGGCCGCTCTTGGTTTCGGCCCCGGCCTTCTCCGCGGGGTTCCTTTAATTTCTCTCCGGATTCGGAGACCGAGTGGGCGGAGTTGTGGGGTCCAGCCGGCTCTGAATGCGGGAAAAAAGCGTTGCCTGTTCCGCCTCCCAGTTAGTTTCTTGCACGTAGTGGGCATAATACAAGTACATGGTTCTAATATTAACAAGCGAGGCATTTGGGTGCGTTTCTAAAACAAGTGGACTTGACACTACGTGCGTATTCCGGTCTTCTTTGCGTCCTCCATCCCGAGCACACCCCTGCTCGGGTTGAGGAGAACCAGAAGGAACATGGTGGGCGTGGCTCGGCAGGCCCAAAGCGCTCAAAAAGGTACACATCGGCGGCTGCCGAGAAACAACCAACAATACATACACCACTTGTCCATGGAATGGGACGATAATACCTTCCTTTCACGAACAATTCCAACTCCACCCCTCTCACGCGGAACTCCCTTTCCCCGCAAGACACCTCCGCTTCCCAGGTTTGAGATCTGATCTCATTCCTTGATTCCCTTGTTTCTGCGAACGTCGCACCGGGGTGCCTGGGAGAGGGGAGGCCGTTCCCAAGGCGGCCTCGGTCTCCCCTTTTTATTTTCCGAAACGTGACGTTCCATCCGGGGAAACGCCAGGCGCTTTCCCACCCGCTGTGCCTCGTGTCCCGCGGTCGCATTGGCGCCAGCCCCAGGGAAAGGAGCGCCAGGCTGTCAGCATTCCCTTCTTTCGCGTTGCGTGTACCCCATAAGCCCCAGCAAGGTTCCTCCAAGCTGGGGCTCAGCATCGCCCCCTCTCACCCCACGGGGGATGCACATCCAACCCCTTATCGCGCCCCCCTATTTTTGGCACATCCTCCGGAACGAGGTAGCGGCGAACCACGGAATCGCTGCGGGAATATGCTTGGGAGGCCGAAGCGAGGCGGGAAATTCCTTCCATGGGGCTGAGGATGGGGGCTGTCCAGGGGAGAGAATCCAAGGGTCGAAATTGGGGCTGTGAGGCCCGGGGCTCTCGCGTGAACGAGTGGCTCCTAGCGTGGAATGGGGGTGAGATCACGTCAGTTCGGGACACATGGGACAGGGGGCGTGGTGTGCGCGTGCCATTATCCGGGGATCTTCGCCCACGAGCGCTAACCGCCAGGGTTCTGGGTTTCCCGGACTCGGTTACAAACCTTCTTGTCGGCCATCCCCAAACGTCCGTTGTCAAGGCTTAACGAAGACGTAATGGCAACAGAGCTCGAGTGGGAGTTGCCTAATGCGGGGGCGTGTCCGCACCTTCCAGTCCTGTCTGGGGAACGGCCGCGTCGGGCCACATTCTGGAAGGACGCCTGTCTTCCAGCACCGGCCAAGCCCGACGGCATGGTGGTGCATTACTCGGCCCAGGCCCAGGACCGGGCCTTGGCTCATATGCACAAGCAGAAACACGGACTTGCTCTATACCTGTGCGCAGTGAGAATAGCATCATGCCCGGTCTTGGTGTAAGTTATTACGGACATGTGCTTTGAGCCCGTTCCCCGGTCCAATGCCGTCCGTTTTCCTAGCAATAATAATATGGGAGGCGAACGGGTCCATGCACGCCGCAGCACCCGAGACGGGATGTTGGGTCCTGTGGGTGTAAGGCTGCCCGCTTACAGCCCGCCTGGCCCCTCCATGATTCTCATCTCATCGAATCTCACATTACCCCTCCTCACCGTCAGTTTTCTCAGAGAGCAAGATGAAAAATTTTCACCGGCCCCTCCATGAGATAACAAATTGCGCATCCGCGGCTCCCCTTTCCCCGCGCTCACGATGTGGGAGGTGGGGCTATGACATCAAGAAACGCCAAGATTGGGTGAGCGGAGCCAGGGATGGGAGGAGGAGAGGAGGGGTTTCCCGTCTCGCGTTGAGATCGTTTCTGCGTCAGTGCAAGTAGATGTTTTTTCCGTTGGGCAGAACGCGGGGCCAAGGGCGAGGTGAAAAGTTTTTCTCTCTTGTCACTTTAGGCGTCCTGCAAGGTGGTGTGTCACTGTGCGTACATGGTGGGTGCCTCCTTCCCCGTATTTGGGGTTGCGGGAAATCCGGGGCAGGAGCGCCGTTGCCGATAAACTCAGGGGATACGATACGACGGCACGGGGGGATACGCGGGGCTGAGCGGCGATATGGGCGAGCCCAAATGTACCCTTTTGCCCAACGGCGGCCTTCTCTCCTCCAGTGAAACCGAACACTTCATCCGCCTGCGCCTTGCCCGTTGAGGAAGCCCAATGTGCTTCTTTATTGCCCATTTGAGAGCGAAAAGCGAAAGCAGAAGACGCCTCCTGTCCAAGACATCCATCACCCACCCCCTCCTGACTCACAAACGCGGGCCACCAAATGGGCGCGAACCGGCCACACCACCTTCTCTCACCGCCAGATCAGCGCGACAAATGGGGCCGCACCGCCAGATGTCTTCGCAGCTGAGGCTGAGGGTCTGACGAATCTGCACCTGCGCCGGCGGGGGAGGGGCGTGGGCCGAGGAGTCCGCCCTGCCTGGTGACGACGCTGTGCGATGAGGCTGCTGTCAGAGGGAAATGCAAGGTCGGCTTCCCCGCTGTATGTGATCGTATTTGTGCGCGTCTGTTGATCCCGTCATGCCGTCCAGCGGCACCCTCAGCTGGTCTTGTCAGAAGCGAGGTGTGCAAGTGGTGCCATATCGTGTGATTGGGCTGCCCACGGCGCATCGTCTGGTGGGCAGCCATTCGCCCTTATCTGGGGAACGTCGACCGAATTGGACGAGGGGAACCCCGCGGAGGCTTTCACAGATGTCACGCGCCCATCGACAGCTCGTCACCTTTTGCCGTCACCTAGGGATCAGCCTTCCCGGGGCCCGAGCCTGGCACACGCCTGGAGGGAGGGGGGTGCGAACGGTTATCTCTCGAGGTTCTGGGGAAAGGACGAAGCGATATGGGATGCTGAGCCCCGCTCTATCAGGGGACTTGGCGCCGCTGGGCGCAGACGCCATCGCGGGGGATTGGCGGGCCCATCGTCTCGCTCTGTCGCAAGATGAAGAACCCGTGTGGGCGCCACAGATTCTCATTGGGCTCCGAGCTCGGCGACCGCCTGGCCGTTTGTGGGTAACCAGTCGCCCATCGCCTCGGAGAGCCGTTCCCGTGAAGGGCCCACTTGCTCAGGATTACTACTCAGCTTATCAGCTCCGGAGGACGGTACTCTACAGGATTCACTGGCCCGATCGGCAATTCGGGGCCTCGACATGAAGCACTCCCTCCCCGCTGGGCTTCCGGTAAATCGGTACCCCCTGGCTCCAACCAGACTGACACCCTCTTGGATATCCCTGGCCCAGAGAGCCGCGATAGGGGTGAGATAACCACTTTGTGCCAGCGACCTAGAGCCCGGCGCTGCCAAGTGGCACTCTAATAACATTACCGAGCCGCGAGCCTCTTTCGACACCTCACGCCCTTGTATTTCCTGAGGCCATGGAAGCCGCGCTTTCCCGGTTCTCCGAGCTTGCCAAGCCTCACGTCAGACCAGGGAGATCCCGGCCTCATCAGACGGTTTTCTTCACGCGAGCCCAGGATCGGAATCTTGGCCCCCGCGAGCGTCATTACCACCTTCCCCCTTTTGGTCGCTATCTTTTGTGCTCGGGATATCTGGGGAAATAAACCCCAGCGATCTCGTCCCCAGATTGGGGCGCAAAGTGTGGGGGGCCCCACCACTCCTCCGTTCACACCCCACCCTCTCCGTTCTCTCCCGACTATCACCGGAAAGTGGATGGATCGGAGCTGTGGGGGTGTTGAAGCCGACGATGGGGAGAACGAGCAAAGGGTCGGGGACGATCCCCGAGCCCCACTGGCGCCGGGTCTTGGTCGAGCGTCGTCGCCTCTGACCATTCTACTACGTAACGCCATGGGGGGTGTCGATGAGCATCTTGGCCCAGCCCTTGGCGTCGTGGACTGCGCCGATAATCTGATCCGGACAGTACATACAGGCAGGGTTTCCGAGGAAGCTAACGGTGCGGGCCCCATCCCAGTGCATGTCGGATCCGATTCACCATCCCAAATTCGATGCCTCGACACGCTCATCTGCTCAATAAAACGTCCCGGGGGCCCCCACAAGCGTCTCTTCCAAATCAAGGCGGCCCTCCACCGATAGGAGAATCGCAAGATCATGGGGTCCGTGGCCATGGATGGTTCGGGGCTTGTATTAGCCCGTGAGTCTCTTATCAGCACCCCAGACTCGGCCCCCGGCTTGGTATCAATGGTGTCCCAGGCGCCCAGCCCCGGAGAGCACCGCCCCAGCGCTATTATTGCGCAATCCTTGTGGGGCAACGACTGGTGCGGGTAAAGCCGGCAGTGATTTGCCCCTGTCCTGGGACCCCCACGCAGCCATGGCGGTGTTTGGGTCACCCACCACCACCTGGAGCCACAGTTGCGCCCACCTGAGGATGGGATTTTTGGGGCGTTTTTGCCGTGTGTTGGTCCTGAGAGACGCGGCGCTCAGGCGGTGCTCGGTCACGTTGGGGGTGAGAGAGTTTGCGCGGGTTGCGGACCCGTCGGATCCTGGGATGCCGTGAGCCGAGTGGTGGGCCAGGCTCTTGCTTCTGTTGGCTATTTCCAGGCATGCCCAGGCACCCCCAGTCTTGTCGTGCCGCAGCCCGGGACCAGCCAAGGAGCGGCCGCCCCTGCGGTCACCTCCGTGCAGCACGCGGGAAGAAGAGGTCCAGTATCCGCAATAGTGCCCTCGTTAGCACTGACCTAGTGTAAGGGGTATGGCTGGGCTGCTCACGGGCCTCGAATGCTCTGCCCTATGGGTGGAATGTGCCCCTAAAGCATATGCAGAAACCGATAGACGGGTCTGCTTCCCGAAACCCGGCCATTCCAAGCTGCAAATGGCGCTAGCGAATGCTTTCTCCAGGCCTGTCTCACAACCCCCGTATCACAGCTCGGACGCCTATCGTGGAACGAAGGGCCGCGTCCTCACCGAGTTGCGCAAACTCGGCGGCGGAGGGTGTTGCACCGTAACGTTCGCGTCTCATTACCCCCTTCCCCCTGTCTCATCGCCACCCGTCACAATCCTTCCAGAATCCCCCGCCCCGGATTTTGCGCAGCCACTGAGGAGCCCGAGCGCAAACCCCAGAGTCGCAGAACTTCGTATCCCTCACCGTAACCAGTCTCGCCGGCGGGGAAAATCTTCTTTCAAACGCTCGGTCGCATACACGGGTGCACCGGCACACCCTCCGGACGTCAATCACGGGCTGACAAGCGTTGGAACGGACCACAGTGCAGGCGTTGGGGGTCTGGGAAGCGGGAGGGAAAGTTTGGTTCAGGAGCTGCCGCGGATGTCGGGAGTCGATCCCGCCGCGGAGCGAGCCATGGGATTCTGTTGCTTTTCTTGGTTTGGGATCCGGGGTGCTTGGTGAGTGCTACCGGCTGGACCGGTTCGAGCGGGGATTGGAACCGTGGGATGGACTCACCGAGCGACCGTCTGAACGTTTTGTTTCATCCGTGGATGGCGCGCTGCAGAGCGTTCCTGGTTTCCGCAGCGCGGACCGGTGGAGCGATGTGTACGGATCATTGAGCGCTCGTGCATGGGAGAACTTTGGTTCCCCGTCCACAGCGGTCTTCTGACACCCACAGATGTCAAACATGGTGTTGGGGGTGCTAAGATGGGGGGCAAGGCGCAGGACGGCTTGCTGATAGAGCCCTGGGCTTAGCACGGGGGTCATATTGCATCCATCGCTTTGGCCCATGGTTGCTTTGACCATGACCACACTGACGTTCCCAGTTCCAGCAGTGGGCAACTGATATCCATGGTCCCGCAACGCATGCCGGCCGCGGAGCCAATGGGGATCACGGGAAGCGCAGGTTGGCTGAGCATCAACGCCCGTGCAAAGAAACTACAGCCCCCCCGGCCCCCGCCCTCCGAAAGTACAGATATCTGGGTCACCCCCCGGCCGGCATGTGATGGGCGACACTCCCACGGCTGCCATGGATAGGGGCGGGCTATATGGGTTCCAGAGACGTCCGTTTCACTGCGACTATCACATCTTATCGGCGGAAACTGGATATGCTGATACCCCATTTTCCCTCCAGCTTCTATCTACTCTCACTTCTAGGGTGAACGCGTCCAACCAACTGATAAGGGCGCTTCATAGAGCCGCACTGAGATGCCACAACTCCAGATATGTCCCTGTAATGTGGTCCGATGGTGTTGAGAAGAATACATCCACAGCGAGGAGGTTGACTTCGGAGTGTAAGAAGACCGCAGGATGGAGGATGAATCGCTACTTCAGCCGGATATCAGACACCTCGGATTGTAGTTCGCCTCCAGAAATTAGAACAGGCCCGCGATCCATGGTTCACTGGGCCATCATCTCGTCCATATCCTGATCATCACAGGTATGATCTCTCGGCTGGCCAGATCTACACCTTGGTTCCGATGGAACCATATAGACCGGTGAAGATCGAGCCGCGAGGGGGCGAGGCAGCATGGTGGTTCTCGCATGGAGGCGGCTTGCTTTCAGGTTGTGAAGTCCTGCGATTGCGTGTTTCGCTCGAAGGCTAGGCGAGGAGTTTGTTGGGGGAGGCGTCTATCGCTCCGCCCCATGGCGTCAACGAAGCGCTGGTTGTCACCCGCTCCGGACAGGAGGCGTAATCCTAGTCATGCGAGGCTGTCGCTTTGCAGTCCTCGCACTCCCCCTCCCGATACACCCTATCTCCTCGGCATTCTAGCACGAATTACGCGGTCTAAAGCCATCAGGGGGCCGTGTCTGCCTGGCAATATGCTCTCGCGAGCGAACCATTTGGACCTGCATCTCGAGGCGGCCCGATACGAAGGGGAGAGGTTGTAGGGGCCGTGGTATGCAAAGTGGCGGCCATAGACCAGGGGAAGTTAATATCGGGGCCGCGAGAGTGTCGGTAGGATACGAAGTGGTGTGGGCGGAATATGATTGTTCCTGATGTCGGAGTCGCTCGCGGCCAGCGGACTTTAGGTCGTTGATGCTCCCGCAGTTGTTCCCACGACACGGCGAGCTCACCTCCCTTGGTGCTTCTGGGAAATCTGCGTCGAGACAATACGCCAACATTGTCAAAAGGGCCGGGATGTCTCGGCGGATCTGGCATCAAAGGTTCTAACAGGCGTACAGGGCCCCGTCTGCATGCAACACGGCGGGTTTGATCGAGGATACGCCATCTACCATCGGATGCGACCCTGCAAGATAGCCCTCCTCTTGCACATACTACATACATCCTCATACCTCGCACACTTTGCCAAGACGAGCGTGGTCTATCCGGAGATTTCACCCGCCGCGAGCCGTCTGTCTCAGCTCTTAACAGCTATCAACTATCATTCGGGATGCCGTGCGTTTGGCGAGGTGCAGCCAGACGGGGAGAGGCGAGAACCTCCCACATGTCCGCGGAAGCAGGGAGGTGGAGGCATGGCCCGCCGTTCCATCGCTGGTACGGAACCATCTTTTCGAGATGATGTTTGCTCGAGTTGGCCCTGTGCAGATGCAGGGGGGGGGGCTGGGTGCAAGCGTCTCGACTAACGAATTGATTGC